>CM035415.1:117851284-118451284 GCA_020310875.1 Ceratopteris richardii
GGTCCAGTCTTCATGGTTTCGGACCTAGAGGGAACTCTAAGATAGACTTGCTTGTCTATCTCAGAGTTATTTTCTCTCTTTTGAGGTTCTAATGCTTTCCTTATTAAGCATATTGTTCATCTCTTCCAAGAAGTATCCTATTATAAAATCCATGGAGTTGCTCTCTTACTTCCCATTGGGAATATCCAATGGATGGAGTAGACCTCATTTCCTCAATCTCTCAACTTTATTAGTATGTCATTTATTGCATTTAAGCGCATACTCTAGGATGTCCTTATGAAGTCCATCCAGGAAATTGCCTCTTAATAAGATCATAAGTCTTGTTAACTCTTGGGTGTCCCGCACTAGATATGTCATGAAACTCATGCAGTATATGCCATCTCATCTCAAAAATCTTTAAGGACATAATCTTATAGGTATCCATCATGGATATTATAGTTCTTCGACTTGAATCCTTCTTGAATACACATCGATACTCCGTCCTCACTAGAAACGCGTGTGTTAGGATCCCCTTTCTATATGGATTCCCAAATCTTGGTATATGTAGGATCAAACCTAAATTTCCCTTTGATGGACTCAAATAGTTCACTGGTGATCTGAGTAAAAATTAATCCATTGAGCATAGGCACGAGGATAAGCAAGTAAGCCACCACATTAAACTTTTCCTTCTTATAGCTAAGCTCATAATCAAATCCTTGAAGGGTCTTTGCCCAACGGGCCTTATGACCTTTTCATTAGAGAGCTATTTAAAGCTCTCTTGATCAATCACTATCGTAACCTTGGCACCATATAATTAATGACACCACCTCTTCAAATCATGGACAATTGCATACAATTTCTCATAGATGGAGTAATACCTCTTGAAGACTAATCTCCAAAAGTGGCTAGTAAATTCCTAGTTTGATATGAGACAATGTTTAATGGAAGCCCATATGACCATCATAGGTTCTCAACAAATACCCTAGCCAAGGGAGGTGTCCTCACTATATGACATGTTATAACAAATATCCACGATTACAGACTGATTCATTCCTTTTGTGTCTTGGGTAATCCTACTATAAAATCCATGGAGATACTCTACCACTTCCTATTGGGAATATTTAATGGGTGGAGTAGACCTTCTATTCTAAATCTCTTAGCTTGATCAAACACCATTGTAACCTTGGCACCATATAAGTAATGATGCCATTTCTTCAAGGCATGGTCAATTGCATACAACTCCTCATAGATGGAGTAATTCTTCTAAGCCAATTCTAGATACTCTCAAAAGCCACGAGTCGATCATCCTCAACTAAAACTGCTCCTATAGAAAAATCAATCATGTGAATCTAAACCACAAAGGGTTTATTGGGACTTGCTACATATAAAAGTGGAGCTGTAGCAATTGCGACTCGCAATGTTTCCATACTTTGCTTCTATTTATCTTCCCAACGGAAGGGTTTCCTTTTTCCTTTGAGCTGTTCCATCATTGAGACAAAAAATTTTGACATAAATTTTGATGAATCTATGATAAAAACATGATAGACATAGGAGGATGTGAAGATCTTTCAAGTTCCTTGGATGTGGCCATTCCATAATAGCCCGTACTTTATTAGGATCTATTTGGATTTCATCTTGGGAGACTATGTGCCAAAGGTATCTAACCTTTGTTTTGAAAAATTCACACTTTAATTCATTAGAAAAGGATGCTTTCTCTTGTAACATTTGTAATGCTTTCCTCAAGTGTTCAAAGTGTTCACATTTTGATCTAATGTAGATCAGAATATCATCCCAAAAATCTACTACAAAATGCCCTAGATATGGCCATAGAACACCATTCATGAGGTTTATGAAAATGGAAGGAGCATTGGTAAGTCCAAAAGGCATCACCAAAAACTCATAATGGCCATATCTAGTCTTAGAAGTGCTTTTAGGGATATCCTCTACCCTAATTCTAATATGATGATATTCTGACCTAAGGTCAACTTGGTGAAGTACCTAGCTTGATGTAACTAATCAAATAGATCTTCCAACCTACATATTAGAAACCTTTTTTTGATTGTTACCTTGTTTAATGCTATATAGTCTAAAAAAAGTCTCATAGTGCTATCTTCCTTTTTAAGTAGGAGCATTGGCAATGCCCAAGGTGAGTTACTAGGTATGATGGAGCCTTTGTCTAAATATCCTAAAGTTGCTTCTCTGCATCCTAATGTTGAGATACTAAGCCTGTTAAAAATAAAGAAGTAAGCTCGTATATATTTTTGCAAAAAGGATTTTCTTCAAGTAGAAGGAAAATACAAAAATGAAAAATAGAAGCATTTACTTCAGCAAGTAGTGGAGGCCAAAAGAGAATCATTCAAAAGAGAATCAAATCCAAAATCTGAACTGTAAGAGGAGTGGTTGCCCAAAGTAGTGGAGAAATGATGGAGAAGAGCTCTCAAACTCATCATGAGAGTTTTTGGTCACTTGGCTATAAAAGAAGTAAGGGAGGACACTCAAGAAAAGAGGAAGAAGGCGTGGAAGCCCCCTTGTAGCTACTTCATTTGTTTTGGGTCATTTCGTTCAGTTCACTCTCATAGAGTATGTCTAGCCGCACACCCATTTTTGGGTAGTCTACTTGTAAGAGTCATATCTCTCAATATATGTATCCAATTTTAGTGTTTAAACATTCGTTGGAAAGCTTATCTCAATTACTTCCTCTTTCTAGAACAATTTTATGAAATTCTTTATGATCTGTGAGTTATTCAGGTTTTAGTGAAGTCCAGTTTTCAGCCTAACTGAGTGGACAGGTAGTCTGTTTTGAATCAAACAGTTGACAACTCAAATCTACTCCAAATTGAGTGTTTGATAGCTCATTTGAAAGCTCTAGGTGTCTAGTTTGAGTGACCAAAGTTTCAAGTTCATTGGATTTTTCAATTGGTACTAGTTTTCATTTGAAGGTTCTGCTGTTGGTAAGAGTCTTGATCCTGAGAAGGTCTTCTTCACTTTCCGCTGCGATTATGAGAGGAATTCTCCAACATTTGGTATCAGAGCCTTGGAGTTTGAAGAGGCAAAGCATTGGAACTGAACTGAAGCAAAGGGAAAGCTACAAATCAAGGGGGAGCTTCGTGAATTCAAGAGAGAGCGCCACAACATACTTGAGGTAAACTTCAATCTTGGAAGTTTTCAATGGCTGATTTAGGACAACAAGTTGAGAAGTTAGACAAAGATAATTTTCAGTCTTGGAGGTATAGAATGATAAATTACCTTAAAGGTAAAGGTTTATGGAGTTTAGTTAGTGGAGACGATCCACAACCGGTAGACCTTGAAGATCCCAACATTACTCCGGCACAAAGGAGACAATTTGTTGATTGGGAAGAGAGGAATCGAAGGGTGATGTTCCTCATCTCACAAGTTATTTCTAACACTATGATTGGTCATGTGCAAAGCTTAGAAACAGCCAAAGAAGTTTGGGAAGCATTAGAGAAGGTGTATGCTACCTCAACAAGGTCTCGGAGGATGCAACTCAAGAACGAGCTCAACAACATGAAGAAAAGCTCAAACCAAAGCATTAGTGAGTATACATTGAAGATTAAGGAGCTTCAAGAGCAGCTAGCATCAGTTGGATGCAAGATAGAAGAGGAAGACATCGTCCAAACAGCCCTCAATGGCTTGAGGAGTGAAGAAAAGTGGAAGCCCCTCATCACAAACATCCTTTATAGAGATCCTCTACCAACATTCGACGAGATTATACCAAATCTTGTGGCTGAAGAGTTTGCTCAACAAGGAGAAGGCAACAAAGGTAAGGACATCCATAGTCAAATGTTATATGCAAGAAGAGGTAGAGGAAGGAAAGAGGAAGAAGCTACAACAACACAAATTTCAGCCAACACAACTAGGAGGACAACAAGGACAACTCAAATGACAACACACATGGAAGAGGTCGAGGAAGAAATAGAGGAAGAGGTCGAGGTTCATACAATCCTCATAAAGGTATAACATGTTATCATTGTGGTAAACTAGGACATTATGCAAATGATTGTTGGCAAAAGAATGGAAGGCTGAATGGAGGCAACCAAAGGAGCCAAAATAACTATGCGAGTACATCAAGTGAAGGAGACAAGCAAACCATGCTTGCCATGAAGCATGACTACAACAACTCGAGAAGTGACGACCAAAAATGGTTCATAGATTCAGGTTGCAGCAACCATATGACATGCCAAGGAGATTTGTTCACAAAGCTACAAGTTCCAAGTGGAAAAGGATGTGTGGAGACCGGCGATGAAACTCAACACGCAATTGAGCATGTTGGAGATATCAAGCTTGGAGACACGAAGGTATTGGCTGATGTTCTTCATGTTCCTACTATTGCAAAGAATTTGATTTCAGTAGGACAAATGGTAGAGAAAGGATATCATGTTATCTTCAATGAAAAAGGCTGCTTTATAAAGAATCCAAAAGAAGGATTCAAGGTCATTGCTCAAGGAAGGAAAGAAGGAAGGATGTTCACTTTGGACATTCAACAACCGCATGGAAAGGTGATGTATATTCAGTTTGGAAACAAGACGATAGCTGAAATCGATTTATGGCACAAAAGGTTTGGACATATCAACATTCCCAAGCTCAAGGACATGAGCAACCATGAAGTGGGAAGAGGTCTTCCAAGATTCAATGATGCCGGACTACATGAGTTTTGTGATGTTTTGCATAAAACAAAAATCAGATGTGTTCTCCATAAAAATCAGAAAGTATGGATGTTTTGCATAAAACAAAAATCAGATGTGTTCTCCATGTTCAAGAGATTTAAAGCACAGGTAGAAAAGGAAACAGGATGCTACATAAAGACCTTGAGGTCCGATGGAGGAGGAGAATATTTCTCCAAAGAATTTTCAGATTTTCTTTATGAAAATGGAATCAAGAGAAAATTTACATGTAGGTACACACCTCAACAAAATGGAATAGCTGAAAGGAAAAATCAACATATCACAGAAGTTGCAAGATGCATGCTCAACGGGATGAAGATGCCACTAAACTATTGGGCTGAAGCAACTAGTACGGCCGTTTATTTGATGAACAAGTGCACAACGGTTGGAGTGCATAATCTAACTCCCGAGGAGGTTTATTCCGGTAAGAAGCCTGACCTTACACATCTCAAAGTTTTTGGATGTGTGTGTTATGTTCACATCCCTCAAGAACTAAGGACAAAGATGGAGGCAAAGTCCGAAAAATGTATTTTTATTGGATATTCATCGGAGCAAAAGGGATATAGGTGCTACAATCCGGTGACAAAGGAGCTACGAGTCTCACGAGATGTGGTATTTGATGAGCTAAGACCATGGTTTGGAGACAAAGGGAAAGAGAAGATTCTTGAAGAAGATTGCGAAGATGATGAAGGTGCTGTCCAAGAAGAATTTCAGCAAACAAGCACTCAAATGTCAGGTCCAGAAGCTTCTACATCACTTGGAGAAAGCTCAACATGGAAGGGGAGGCTAAGGAGTCATTCCTCATCACCAACATCAGCTTATGAAAGATCTAAAGCCGAAAGTGCTGCCCAAAATAGTGATTCAAATGCAAGTGAAGAAGAGTATGAAGAGGTGATCACACCGAAAGTAAAGTTGAACCGGTTGAAGAAGCAA
Source organism: Ceratopteris richardii (assembly GCA_020310875.1). Classification (NCBI taxonomy): domain Eukaryota; kingdom Viridiplantae; phylum Streptophyta; class Polypodiopsida; order Polypodiales; family Pteridaceae; genus Ceratopteris; species Ceratopteris richardii. The sequence continues at coordinate 117,856,879 of CM035415.1, forward strand.
TGTTCAAAAGGAAATGAAAGGAGGTCTTCAAGAGCAAGGTATCCAATTGAAAGGCTGAGCTATGATAGTTTTATTGCAAAGCATTTTGCATATATGACACAGGTGGTCAAAGACAAAGAATCGGATGCATATGAAGAAGCATGTACACAAAAAGAATGGAAAGAAGGTATGCAAGAAGAGATGAAAGCTCTCAAGGACAATCACACATGGGAGCTAGTTCCAAAGGCTAAAGGTATGAAGATTGTTCCAAATAAATGGGTGTTTAAAATAAAGAGAAATGTTGATGGCTCTCTAGCAAGGCATAAAGCTAGACTAGTAGCAAAAGGATTCAAGCAAACTCACGGCATCGATTATGAAGAGACTTTCAGCCCGGTTGCAAAGATGGGAACAATTAGAACCTTGATTGGAGTGAATGCAGCAAGGAGATGGCCATTGTACCAACTTGACATAAAAAATGCTTTTCTCAATGGTGAACTTCAAGAAGAGGTCTACATGAGTCAACCGATTGGATTTGAAGACAAAAAGCATCCAAATTTTGTTTGTGGATTGAAGAAAGCTTTGTATGGGCTGAAGCAAGCACCACGTGCTTGGAATCAAAGATTGGTCGAGTACCTCACAAGGTGTGGGTATAGTCCAAGTAATGCAGATCCCTCTCTCTACATGAAGAAAGAAGAAGGCAAGCAGGTATATATTTGCATATACGTTGATGATCTCATCATATCAGGAAGTAATGTTACAGGAATACAAGAGATCAAAAGGAAACTCGGTAAGGAGTTTAAAATTTCTGATCTTGGTGAGCTGAAATACTTTTTAGGCATTGAGATAGTCTATGGGAAAGATGGCATTTACTTGATGCAAAGAAAGTACCTATTGGATGTTCTTTTCAAATTTGGAAGTGAATGCAAACCACTCACTCAACCTATGGACACAAATGTGAAGCTATGCTCAAATGATGGAGAGAAGTTACATGATGTAACTACATACAGGAGCATTATAGGTTCATTGATCTATGCTACGATCACAAGACCAGATTTGTGTTATATTCTTGGAGTTCTTTCTCAATTTATGCAAGCTCCAACAAGTGAACATTTAAATTCAGCCAAACGAGTGCTAAGATATGTGAAGCACACAATCAATCATGCTTTGTTTTATAGATATGATGAAGAATTGCAAGTAAAAGGCTTCAGTGATGTTGATTGGGCTGGATCGAAGGAAGATAGAAGATCCACTTCAGGTTATGTGTTCATGATAGGTAGCAAACTTATCACATGGAGCTCAAAGAAGCAACCTACTGTTGCACTATCATCTACAAAAGCTGAATATAGAGGTTTAGCCTTTGCAACTTGTGAAGCTATGTGGATTAAGAAGCTCTTGGCTGATCTTGATGTGCAGGTGGAGACCATTCCAATTTATGGTGACAACATGTCAAGCATTCACTTGACAAACAATCCAATGTTTCATGCACGAAGCAAGCACATAGAAGTGCATTATCATTATGTTCGAGAAAAAGTTTTGAGCAAGGATGTGAATATAAAGTTCATTGGAACTAATGACCAGGTTGCAGACATGCTTACAAAGTCCCTCGATGCTTATAAGCTCAAGAGGTTCAAGGACAACATCAACTTACAAGATATGGCTGAAGGTGCAAGCTCACATGTGAGCTTGAGGGGGAGTGTTAAAAATAAAGAAGTAAGCTCGTATATATTTTTGCAAAAAGGATTTTCTTCAAGTAGAAGGAAAATAAAAAAAATGAAAAATAGAAGCATTTACTTCAGTAAGTAGTGGAGGCCAAAAGAGAATCATTCAAAAGAGAATCAAATCCAAAATCTGAACTGTAAGAGGAGTGGCTGTCCAAAGTAGTGGAGAAATGATGGAGAAGAGCTCTCAAACTCATCATGAGAGTTTTTGGTCACTTGGCTATAAAAGAAGCAAGGGAGGACACTCAAGAAAAGAGGAAGAAGGCGTGGAAGCCCCCTTGTAGCTACTTCATTTGTTTTGGGTCATTTCGTTTAGTTCACTCTCATAGAGTATGTCTAGCCGCACACCCATTTTTGGGTAGTCTATTTGTAAGAGTCATATCTCTCAATATATGTATCCAATTTTAGTGTTTAAACATTCATTGGAAAGCTTATCTCAAGTACTTCCTCTGTTAGAACAGTTTTATGAAATTCTTTATGATCTGTGAGTAATTCAGGTTTTAGTGAAGTCTAGTTTTCAGCCTAACTGAGTGGACATGTAGTCTGTTTTGAATCAAACAGTTGACAACTCAAATCTACTCCAAATTGAGCGTTTGATAGCTCATTTGAAAGCTCTAGGTGTCTTGTTTGAGTGACCAAAGTTTCAAGTTCATTGGATTTTTCAATTGGTACCAGTTTTCATTTGAAGGTTTTGCTGTTGGTAAGAGTCTTGATCCTGAGAAGGTCTTCTACACTTTCCGCTGCGATTAGGAGAGGAATTCTCCAACAAAGCCTATAAGATGACTTACAAATAGATTTAATTTTAGTAACTACCTCAATGGCATGGTCAATGTTCCCTCTCTTTGGTGGTAGTCCTCTAAGAAGTTCTATAAATTCAAACATTAAAATCCTTAAAAGATTTAACTATACACTCATAAAAATGAATAATGGAAAGTCTTACCTTTATTTACATTAATGTCATGAGAATATACATCAAATGAGGTACTTATACAATGCTTAAAATCATAACTATACAATGAAAAGATCTATTGTACATGCTATGAATGAAACAAACTATCTAGCTCTAAAAATGCGAGGAGAGGTGCACTAGGCACATATCTCTCTCTGTCTCTGTCTCTGTCTCTCTCTCTCTCTCTCTCTCTCCCCCTTGAATGCAAAATCTACTTCCATTCTTCACAAATTCAAGAGTGTTGTTTTGATAGATGAAAGTGTGTCTCCTAATCCCCAAAGACACTCTCTACCTAGCATAAGGTTTTTCCTCTCCATATTCATGATTTGGAAGCCCACATGATCTGTGTATCCCTATATTTGGACTTCTAAATTGGACACACTAGTATTTGATATCCTCTATTTGTCAACCTGCACCATAGATACAACATAATTTATTGACTAGAGCATAGTCTACGAAATTATGTGTGGTAGTGTCATCTACTATGAATTTCATCTTGGTCCCATAAACACTACCATGAAGCTTAACCAAGTCATGTCCAAATATTAGTGACCACAATAACTGATTCAAACAATATGTATGTCCTCATGCACCACTTCCACCTCTTTGCAGCTAGAGCTACCATGTATTGGAAGTATTTGCATAAGGTGGACCATCTTTTTGCCCTTTTCTGGGGTGGTGCTAGTCCATGGTCCTCCTTTCTTCTCTTCCTCCTTACAAAGTGGACAATTCCATTATGAATGATTAGGAGACAAACACCTAAAGCATAAGTTTTCTCTATTGGCCCTAGTCTTGACCAGTCTTCAAAATTTACTCCAACACATGCATATTATGTCCATGATGCTAACCCAAGCAACGAAAGTGGAATTGGACACCAAATGCTCCAAAATGAAGGCTGACTATGGTCAACTAGTTCTTGCTAAAGTGCTCCAAATCTTATTGAAATTATGCATAGTTTGTTATTGATAAAGCTTGTAAGATAAGATACAAATCAAGACCAAGTTTTCTCCAATCAGATCTCTGAGCACAAAGTTATGGCTTTGAGAACACAAGCGTGTAGGTGTAGGTAAGTGAAATGGACAAAAATGAGGGGAGGGTATATTTGGCAAGCTCAAGAGTGCTTCAATGGAGAATATTCATTATTTTATTTATCCCATTATGATCTCCACAACCCATATTACATGTAAATATGCTTGTTAGCTCCAAGTTTCCCCAAGATCTCCTCCAAAAGACGTTCGAAATAGGCAAAAACAACTAAATTTGATAATTCTTTTACCTCTTCATGAATTGTGAAGCCATGACGACTCACGGAAATTTTTGATTGCAACCACCTCGACATCCTTTATCCCACAAAGAGGATTTTAGTGTGACTTTTCAGAGTAATTATGCAAGAGCTCACGCTCATTGCCTGCATCCTAGAGGGGCATAGAGGAATGGGAACATCCCTTGGGTGCTTTTCCACTTGTGGTGGGTGTAAACTAACCTTTCTTGGGTGTCCTCCACCTGAACGCATGAGTTTGTTGTGGATTTTCTTGTGTGGCCATCGTTTGGATCGGATACAGATGCTAAAAAAGTCCTTGATGAGGCTTCTCGTTTTGCACAATGGCAGGCATGAAGTTTGAGGAAGAAGACACATTTGAATTCAATGAATTACTTAGAAGAAGATGCATGGAGATAGAAATCTAGATATCCTTCCAACCATGTACGAATCGCACCTATAGTCTCTATCTTTATCCATATTATAAACTACCTCATGGCCTCTTACATGGGTGGGAGGTGGCACTCATATGAGAGCTCACATATGCTAACCCATAAGAGTGGGTTCACACATCTCTTATAATTTCCATGGTGTCATCTAACAATGAAAGTGCATTTTTTCTTCATAAGTTTGATTCCTTAAAAAATTATGTTTTATATTCTCTTAATTCCACTATTTTATATAGGCATGTGGAGAATAGTATCCCACTTATTTATGAATTTTTCATTTAGGCACCATAATTTGTATCTTGAAGTTGCTGGCGTTAGCACTAGTTCATAGCATGAGTGGATCATTTTTATTCCCTTAAGTAGAGGGTTCTAGGGACCTATGGTGTTGATTATTGGGCTTTCATGTTATGTTTGTCTTGATGATATGTTGGAATCTTGATAATCTTGTGCTATTCTTGTAATTTATTCATGCTTTTCTTATTTCCAATAGTCTTGATTCTTTATCTTATAACTTTAGAATCATGTGTTTTTTCAAGGAATATATGACTACCATTTTGTATTCTAGAGATCATCTCACATCTTAGGATCTAATTTTATAGTCACCTTGCCCCAATTGGATGGTCTTATAAATTTTGCTTCATCTCTGAAAGAACAAAACAAGTAGTGGACTTGATTTTTGTTGATCATTTTGAATACTTAAAAATCACTCAAGTCCCTTTCACTTTGTTAGTGAAATGAATTCCTTTTGTTGTTCAAAAGGAAAATCATATAAATGTAAATAAAGAAAATTGATGAACAAATGTTAGGAAATCTAGTAGAAATTTTTCTTGTTGATATATTTAGGTAGTGATGTGTGTGAACACACTAGGACCATTAGGGAACATTTTTCCCTCTTTAAGAGGTTTTTTCCCCCTGGCTTGTATATATGCCTATAGCCCTAACGGGTTACTTATCTTTGTACATTCTAGTGGCAATACATTCAGTATTGTGTGCTGTGCTCCAAGCTTCTTCTTCTTCCTTGTGCTATTCGCATGCTTCAACAGATGTCTAACTCCAACAATTGGTATCACAATAGGTCGCCGCTTCATCTAGGGCATCATTGACACCCCTCCCATCAAAGTCTCAGAATCGCACTAAATTTAGGAGATCGAAACAGCTTCATTGTGTAGTGTCGAAATTGCGATTTGGGCTCATTTCAGCCTTTGAACGCACTATCGTAGCACTACCCATTGTGGGCTTATATGATGAAACATGTATTGGTTGCAAAAGGACTATGGAACATTGTGCATGGTGTTGAAAAACATCCTATTACACCTGCAAATACAGGTATTGAAGCTAATGCAAATGGCATTGAAGATGTTGATATTCTTCAGATTCCTATTCGTGTTGCCGTTGTTGCTACACCTATTGCACATTAAATTTCTTGGGATGGCAGAGATGCTCATGCACATGCATTGATAGCCTTGTCTATCAAATGTCCCATTATTCCTCACATTTGATCTTGTAGAATAACTAAGGATGCTTGGGATATACTTACCACATTGTACTAAGCTAGGAATGAGGCTCATGTTGCTTACCTCCGAAAACAGTTGGTGAGTGAGCATATGAATGAAGGTGATTCTATGGATAGTTTTCTAACAAAGATCAAGGATTTGAAGGAACATTTGATTTCTGATGATGAAGTTATACCAGATAGATCACTTGTGCAGACCATTCTGAATGGTCTTCCTGATTCGTATCAGGGTTTTGCTTCTACTCTTTGTTTGATAATCAAAGGCAATCCAAATGCCCTATCATTTGAAGAGTTAGTTTTTGTTCTGTTGCAGGAAGATCAGTCTAGGCAGAATAGGTCCATTATGCATGTTAGAGATCAAGCTTTCTTGGCTAGTCAGAAGGCCAAAGGAAAATGGAGCTCTTCTACTAGTAAGCAGAAATCTGCAAATGTTGCACATTTGAAGAAGGAAGACAAAGATAAGAAGAAATCAGAACATCAGAAATTGTTTTGCAAATGCTGTAAAGCAAATGATCATGTCTTTAAGAGCTATCCAAAACTGGCTGCTAAAGAGGCAAAGAAGAAAGGCGCCAGAATGGTTGTTGTAGAGGCCTCTACACTGAAAACAGAGTCTGCTAATCTTGTGGAGGATGAAGAATATGCGTTTACTACTGTTTGCAGTTTTGACCCATGTTCTCATGAGCAATGCATGTCTGCAGTAGACTCAGATGTTTGATACTTTGATAGTGGGGTGACCAAACATATTACCTCGCAATGCAGTTTCTTCTCTTCACTCGAGCCTGCCCCTACAAGGAATACTGTTACATGCACCAACAACTCCTCTTATCTTGTTATGGGAGTTGGTAAGATAATTATGAATACTACTGATGGTGGTTCCTTTACCTTTCCAAATGTTTTATTTATGCCAGGGATCAAGAAAAATCTGTTATCAGTTTTTGCCTTAGCCAAGATTGGTTTGGTTGTGAAATTCGTTGATGACAGATGTACAATTCATGATCTGTGAAATGGCGACGTGATTATTGCTTCTGGCATTTTATCTCATGGGCTATATAAGCTCATAGATTATGAAAAATATATGAATGATTCAGCATGTGCAGTACATTATTCTCAAGCTATGTCAGATGCAAATCTTGGGCATGCTCGCTTTAGTCATTTGAATTTTGCCAGTTTGCTACATCTGAGAAATGTGAAATGGTGTCCTCTTTGCCCAAACTTGAGGCACTCTGAAAACATGTATGTGAAGGCTGTATTTTGGGCAAAATGCAGCATTCCTCCTTTCCAAAAGATGGTTCCCCTACTCAGAAATTACAGCTTGTTCACAGTGATGTCTGTGGTACTATGCAGACACCCTCTTTTGGAAACTATCTTTACTTCATGACTTTCATTGATGATTTTTCCAGGCATGCATGGGTATATCCATTGAAAGCAAAGTCTGAAGTGTTCATGTGCCTCAAACAGTTTTTGGTTTTGGCTGAAAATCTCTCAGCATGTAAAATGGGCACCCTCCGTTTTGATCGGGGGGGGGGGGGATATATGTTTTCTTACTTTAATGCATTTCTGGTTGAACATGGGATAAAACATCAATGTACAATGCCATATACACCTTAACAAAATGGAGTTGCTGAACAAAAGAACAGGTCACACATAAAGATGGCAAGGTGTATGGTCAAGAGTCAGGCTTTACCACATAGCTTTTGGCTTGAGGCTGTCATGTGTGCAACATATGTACTTAACAAGTGTCCCACTAAAGCGCTGCGGTCTATCACTCCATATGAGGCTTGACATGGTTGCAGGCCATCTATTGCTCATCTGCGTGTTTTTGCTTGTCGGGCATATGCATTAGTGCTTGAAATTGGATGATTAAGCAGTAAAATGTATTTTTATTGGGTACAGTTCAGAAAGCAAAGGCTATCATCTGTACCATCCATAGAGAAAATGCATTCTGCTTAGCTGTGATGTTTTTGTGGAAGATGCTATTCAATCGTTACTTTCATGTATTAAGGAGACATCTGTTAGCTCCAAAGACATGTATGATACTTTGTTGCCTCTTTTTACAGCTGGACAATCTAGTGCCGGTCATAATGAGGCAACTTCTCAGCCTTTACAAGTTTCATGTGATGATGCAAATCATTCCATTTCTGATGCAGATTTGCATGATGCACTTGTTGATGAGAGAGATGATATTGGGGAGGCAAAAACTATGCCAAAAGGCTAGTGCAAACTTTGCGTGACAACAAATTAGATGCACCTCTATCTTATCGTACTCGATCAAGCTCTCATAGTGCTTCTTTTGCATCAGATTGCTATGCTATGGCTGCCTCTAGTCTCTGTGATGAGACTAAGGCTGTAGTGTCTAAGGTTAGAGAAAATGTTTCATGTGAGGTAAATAACTCTTTTACTTGTTCTTTTATAGCTCTTTAGATTTATTTTATCGTGGATCAAAGTTCCTTGACACTTGTATTCCAAACTTGAGCACTATATCCCTTGCAAGCCCTTGGATAAGCAAATTCGCAAAAAGTGAGGGAAATCATTATTTGCACTAAGGAGTGTCTTTTGAGTTTTTATGAGCCATCTAGCTTTCCTTCACCTTCTTAGATGATTCCCAATCAGTGTTTCATGTATATTTTACCTTTGACTGTGAAAAATCACTAGTGTGCAAAAAGTAACTGTCTTGGCTAGGGAAATCATTCTTTTTGGTAACCTTTGTTTTCTTGGATTTTTATGAAGTTTTAGCCTTGAAAATGTTTTCTTTTATATTTCCACTTACTTTTTCATGCCAAATAGGTAACCATAGCTCAAAAAGATATAGTTGCAAAAAGCGATTGCATAGACTAAGGAAATTATTTTTGCACCTTTGAATTTTTTGAGTTTTCAATAGACATTTAATTGTCTTTGCCTTCTTATAAGCTCTGCTATCACTTGTGCATCTCAAATACATGTAAGTGGTTAAGCACTGGCCTATCCCTATTTCCATTTATTGTTATGTCCCTATTTCATTTCTATGAGTGTATCTCCATTTTGTATTTAGGAGTCACTCCATTTTGTGTCTTATTAGTTGTGTTTGCAATCCCTTCCCATTTTCTTGTACATTGTATTCATCCTTCTTCAAGGAGAATTATCCCACATATGATGTATTTTGGAGAGTTTCCCCCAAAACTATATAATGAGGGCCTCTTCCCACTTTGTACTTGGTTAGAAGCTTGAAAGCTCAGCTCATTCTCTTGGCAAGCTCCCTCTAATCCATATGTGAGTTTTTCCCATTTCATGGTCTATTCACTTTTGAATTTTCTCTTTTTGATTTTCTAAGTACATGTTCTATTTGAATTAGATTTCACATGTGTACTCTCTACATGATATTAGAGCTCTAAGCTCTTTTGGTGGTGGTGTTTGTGGTTTGGTGTTGGTGCTTCCTTCTCATAGAGAGGAGCTTTTAGCCATCAACTTCATGCTCATAGAGCATCTTGGGTACCATTTTTCCCATTTTTCCACCCTCCACATATTTCCATCTCTCTTTTTCCACCCTCCTACCCTTCTTGTGGCAGTCTTTGGTGGCACTATGGTGGAATTTCTCTCATCTTGGTGGCCATTTTATGTTGCTGGCACATTCCTCTCACCCATCTTGGTGAGTTTCTACTCAAGGTTTATGGTTTTATGGTGGACTTTGTGTTGGATCAACTTTTGCACTATGCATAAAAACTTTTGCTGTCATCTCTTGGTTCCAAGGGCATTGTCAATATGTTATTTTTCTCATATGCAAGCTTGTTTTCATAGTTACACGTGCACACTTTGTTAACTTATCTCTTGGTTCCAAGGGCATTGTCAATACATTTTTTTTCTCATATGCAAGCTTGTTTTCATAGTTACACATTTGGTCTATCTATCTATCTCTTTATAATGTAGCCAAACAAATTTTCCCTAAACATAGTAGAAGGGAGGAATGCAATATTTAACAGCTTTAAATGTGGCATTGTCGACTTTGCAAACTTCTTGTCTTCTTTGTTAGAGGGAGAGAGAGTGACTATAATACTCACTAGAGTTGATATTGCTATGAGAGATTCTCTCCTTGCATAAGAGAGGAACAAAGCAAGAAAGAGATGGTATTCAATTGTGTAGTGTCATGAAAAGAGGGCAAAGTCCAACTTGTGCGATCGCCAACATTGATAATGGTAGTCAAGTTGTACTATGCCCATACCATCAAGAGCATTGCCACCATCAACAACATATTGATTGCCATGCCTCTTCCTTGAGAAGTTTCCATACTAGCTAAGTTGAATCCTGCAACTTGAAGATCTACTACTCGTCCTCGGTACTGCCATATCTCAATGCCATTGACCTTCTCTCTCATTCATCTGCTTGAAGTGTGAAACACTACTCTAATCAACTAGTGAAGTTAATTGAATCCTTTGTCCATGTGTGAGCATGAGAGAAGCAGATCTCTCTACTCAAAAAACAAGTTAAAGCTCGTACTTGTGCATAGGGAAAAAAGCTCTCTACTTCCACAACAGTCTATGCTAGCTTTGAGCTCTCTTTGTGAATCTCCCCAAATCTCTTATCTCTCTCCCAATCTCTCTCTAGAGAGAGCTTCCTATGTAAATGCCTTTGACTCCACGAGCTAATGATATTCGTAGGAGGAGCCATAGCTCAAGAACATCTATGCGGTCTCTCTCAAAGAGAGAGAGAGAGAGAGAGAGAGAGAGAGAGAGAGAGAGAGAGAGAGAGAGAGAGAGAGAGAGAGAGAGAGAGAGAGAGAGAGAGAGAGAGAGAGAGAGAGAGAGAGAGAGAGAGAGAGAGAGAGAGAGAGAGAGAGAGAGAGAGAGAGAGAGAGAGAGAGAGAGAGAGAGAGAGAGAGAGAGAGAGAGAGAGAGAGAGAGAGAGAGAGAGAGAGAGAGAGAGAGGAGAGAGAGGGAGAGGAGAGAGAGGGAGAGGAGAGAGAGGGAGAGGAGAGAGAGGGAGAGGAGAGAGAGGGAGAGGAGAGAGAGGGAGAGGAGAGAGAGGGAGAGAGAGAGAGAGAGAGAGAGAGAGAGAGAGAGAGAGAGAGAGAGAGAGAGAGAGAGAGAGAGAGAGAGAGAGAGAGAGAGAGAGAGAGAGAGAGAGAGAGAGAGAGAGAGAGAGAGAGAGAGAGAGAGAGAGAGAGAGAGAGAGAGAGAGAGAGAGAGAGAGAGAGAGAGAGAGAGAGAGAGAGAGAGAGAGAGAGAGAGAGAGAGAGAGAGAGAGAGAGAGAGAGAGAGGGGGAGGGGGAGGGGGAGGGGGAGGGGGAGGGGGAGGGGGAGGGGGAGGGGGAGGGGGAGGGGGAGGGGGAGGGGGAGGGGGAGGGGGAGGGGGAGGGGGAGGGGGAGGGGGAGGGGGAGGGGGAGGGGGAGGGGGAGGGGGAGGGGGAGGGGGAGGGGGAGGGGGAGGGGGAGGGGGAGGGGGAGGGGGAGAGGGAGAGGGAGAGAGAGAGAGAGAGAGAGAGAGAGAGAGAGAGAGAGAGAGAGATTTCTGCTCTAGTCCCTCCCTCGACTTCACATTTCTTTTGCTTCACTACCTGTTCTTATGAGGAGATAGATAGGGGGCACATGGGGGATCGACCACCCAAAATTTGACCATTTACATGGTTTAATGCGAGTGTCGAATACACCTCTTGCTGACTTGTATGGCGAAAGACACGGTGACTCAAACAGACTATCACCCCTCCATTTTTTTCGTTGTGTCACCCAACAACTAAAAAGAAATGGAATTGCTCTTTCATTGTGATGATGGGTATAGAACATGCCTCTCAAATGGCTTTTTCTTCTCAATTTTTAGTGCATATATCACCATATGTATCATACATGTGCCCTCAAATCTCTCTCCAATGACCCGAAAAGTTTGATCCAGTGACCAAGTGAAACATGCATGTGCCCTGACTAAGAGAAAACTAATGATATTCTCTCTTGGATACCCACACATTGCACTACAACCACATGGAGATGAGGAGTGTGACATCATCAATGATATCATATGAGTTCATTTTTCTTACAAAACTATAGGTATAAAGTTTCTACACATCTCTAGATTGAAAGAAAAGTTGGAGAAGCTTGGAGAGGCTTGGAAGGTTGGAGTTGTCAAGTGGTGAAGTTGGTCCAACAAACCAGCATAGGACCAGCCCTAGATCTGGATATGTCAAGTAGGCCTTGTAGGCTTGTGGCTAGTGCAATAAAACCCAATAGGTACTTTGGAACATCAACAAGAACAAGTTGATGCAATACAGATAACTTGCACCTTGATTAGCTCACAAAAACCTTCTAAAAATGGATGCAACTTTAGACTTCAAACACTGAGAGCAAACAACACAATAACAATTGGTAAACTTCCTCTCAAGGGAGTGTTATACATAGGGTTGGCTTGCTATAATGCATAAAAGCCATATTTTATATGAACCAAGCAAGGAGCAATCATCTTAACACTGAATTGGTGTCATCCCCCGATTTTTCAGGGAGTTGCAGAGAATGACCCTGAGACTGTAAAACTTGAATTTCTCCAAAATTAATGAACCAATGATCCAAAAATTTGTATGCATAATGTAGATGATAATAAATTTTCAATGAGTAATTAATTACTGGATTTGGAGCTCTTTAGGGAGAGGCGAAATCTATGCAAGTTGACTGAGTGTGAGGAAGGAGCAATAAATAGAAATGACACCAAGCAATGATCAAAGAGTATATGTATTGCTTCAAATCATGAATTTACTTAATATACAAATGTTGTGGAGTCTTTCTATAGACTATTGAGCATATGGCCATGGCTTTTCTCCATGAATTTGAATTAAAAAATAGGTGGGTTTGTTAATTTAGATTACATTAGGGGAAAAAAGGAACCCCCTTTGGGCCTTGTAAGGATTTGGATTAAAGTTCTTAATCTAGGAGATTAAAGGGTCGCATGAAACCGCTAGTGGTTTTGAAAATAAAATAATGTTTGATAAAAGCTTGAGGATCCATAGCCCTTGGATCTTTTTTGATCGATGGTTATATTTAAAAGGCGTGAAACACTAGACAGAGAAGTCTGACACTTCATGGGGACTTGCACACTCTCTACAAGAATGTAACCCATTGGATCATGCCTCATCCAAAGGCTAAGCACAAATTGGGCTGATCCTCTTCTTAGGAGATGCTCAGAGCCATTGGATGGCACTAAAATCCAACGAACGAGGATGAAAGGCGCATTTCCGTCAGGGAGAAGGCCAAGAACTGTTGGATTTTGTGAAAGATCTAATGGACAATGTTAAAAGGCGCATTTCCATGAAGGGAATGATCTGGAACCGTTAGATTTCATCCAAATCTGATGGATGAGATTCAAAGGCACCTTTCATGATGAAGAGGCATCGTAGCCCTTGATTTTGAAGCTAATCCAAAGGTCCAAAATGAGGGCGCCTCCTCTCTCATGAATTGGAATAGAATCTGTCGGATACACATCAAATCCAAGGGCTCAAATCGAATCCCGCCTTGACTTTTGCACTTAAGGCATAGCCCTTGGATCTTTGGGACCATCTAATGGTTGTGGTTCACTTGGGGGAAATCTCAAACCACTAATGGGAACGAAACCACCAAATAAAGGCAGTTTTCTCATCTTTGACCAAGGAAAAACAAGGGAAGCCTATACCTAGCCTACTTGTTTAAGAGACTAGACTGTGGCCACTGCCCTCTTCCTATTGGTGGATGACTAATCACTCTTAAGATAAAAGGCCCAAGGAGGGTTCATTTTTTCCCCTAATGTATTGGCATCTTTTCCTACAATCTAGGCAAAGAGAAAGTTGAAATCACATCTACTTTTTGATTGATTGATTGAGAATCAATACCAACCACTTCTAACTCGTGGCTTTTATGTCTTTTACTCTTCCCTTTTACAAAGGTAAATACCTTGAAACTTACAAGATACGATCTAAGCAATCAACCAATTAATATAAAGAAAATGTGTGCACATAAGTGCTATTCTTCAAGGCATATCCATAGCATCTAAATAATGGATTTGATGTTGAGCATATCCTCCTCAAGCATAATGAAAGCTTGATGTTCCAACAGCTCCCCCTCAAGCTAAAGTATGCTTGAGTCTTTGTCATCATGTCTGCTATTTGCTTCTTAGTAGGAACAAATGGAATTCCAATTTCCTTTGCCATAAGCCTCTCTCTCTTCCAAAGCGGTAATGGACTTCTATTTGCTTTGTCCTTGCATGAAAAATTGGATTTGTAGCCAAATGCATGGAACTTACACTATCTTGAAGTAAGTGAGGTTTGGAACTTACAAGTCCCAAATCTGAGTACAACTCCTTGAGCCATATTGCTTCTTGAGTTGCAATGGTTAGACCTCTATATTTTGCTTCAGTTGAAGATAAAGCAACTATTGGTTGCTTCTTGGAACTCCATGACACCAATGTTAAACCTGGAAATGCTAAGTATCAAGAGGTACTTCTTATATCATCCTTTGCTCTTGCCCAATCTACATCTGAATAGATTTTGGTATCTAAATCTGAAGATTAAGGATAATATATACCTTCATTAAGTGTCCCTTTGAGGTACATGAGTAGTCTCTTTACAACATCCATGTGTGGCCTTCTAGGTGAGTGCATGAACTGACTTAGCACCCCTACACTATATGAGATGTTTGCCCTTGTATGAGTAGCATATATCAAGCTACCTACCAAGCTTTGATATTCTTTGATGTCCTCAATTTTCTCACCTTCGTAAACACTAAGTTTATGATTCATCTCCAAAGGTGTACCTGAAGGTTTAGTGTTCTCCATTTTGAACTTAAGAAGTAGATCTTGAATGTATCTCCTCTGAGTCAAATACATTCCGTCATCCATGTATATGACTTGCATACCTAGGAAGAATGTGAGCTAACCTAAGTCACTAATTTTGAACTCCTCTTGGATGTGTCTCTTGATCCTTTGAATGCCATTCAGGTCATCACCTATCACAATAATATCATCCACATATACACATAGATAGATAACCTCATTGTGATCCCTTTGGATGAATAGAGAAGGATCTGAGTTGCTAGGTTTGAACCCTTGATCTTGAAGGTATAACCAACCTATAATTTCAAGCTCTAGGAGCTTGTTTCAATCCATACAATGCTGCTTTCTTAAGTTTGCAACATAAGATGTATGATTAGGGTTTTCAAAACTTGGTGGTTATGACATGGATACCTCTTCACTTATCCAACCATTTAGAAATGCATTTGTCACATCAAGTTGGAGGAGTCTCCGATTCCTTGCAGCAGTTACACTTATTGATGTTCTAATTGTAATCATCTTTGCAACTAGTGAGAATGTTTCCTCATAGTCTATACCATTAGTTAATGAGAATCCTTTGGCAACTAATCTTGCCTTGTACCTGCAAACTCATCCATTTGAGTTTCTTTTAACTTTATATACCCATATGCAACCAATAACCTTTTGATTGTGTGACATTGGAACCAAATCCCAAGTGTCCATCTCCTTCAATGCATCTATTTCTTCTTTCATGGCCTTCTCCCGATTAGAGTTTCCCTTTGCCTCTTCATAGGTTGAGGCCTCTTCATAGGTTGAGGGTTCCTCTGAATTTGAGTCCTTTGCCAAGTAGATTGAATGCTTTGTAATAAATGTGGAATCATATGCATACCTTTTTTATTGTCTTTTCTCCCTTGATGACCTTCTAGGTGCTTGCTTGGAGCATTCTACACACTCTTGCATCTTTCCTTTGCCTCTTCACTTCCATAGCTTGCTTTTTGATTGATTAGAATTAGAATCAAGATCATATGGTAGAGTTATCTTTTGTCTGTCTTCATCATACCAAGACCTGTGTTCTTCAAACATAACATCTCTACTTGTACTAAATTGCTTGGTTGAAGGATTATAGAACCTGTAACCCATCTGAGTTTGAGTCATACCCAATAAACACTACCTTTGTTTCCCTTTCATTTAGCTTACATCTTATTTGTGATGGTGCATGAACATAAGCTAAACAACCAAACACCTTGCAATATCCAAGACTAGGTTTTCTTCTATACCATGCTTCATAAGGAGTCATACCTTGGAGTGATTTGGATGGTAGTCTATTGAAAAGGTACACAATAGTTGAAATAGCCTCTGCCCATAGATAATGTTGCAACCTCTTTTCTTCAAGCATTGTTCTGGCTGATCCAACCAATGTCTTGTTTCTTCTTTATGCAATTCCATTCAATTGAGGAGAGTACCTGGTTGTCACTTCCTAGGGTATGGCCATGCCTTTTATCAATGAATTTGAATTCGGTGGGCTTGCTAGTTTAGATTGATTGGCATCTTTTCCTATAGTCTAGGAAAAGAGAAAGTTGAAATCATACTACTTTTTGATTGATTGATTGAGAATCAATCCCAAACACTTCCAACTCGTGGCTTTTAGGCATTTTACTCTTCCTTTTTACAAAGGTAAATACCTTGAACCTTACAATAAATGGTCATAAGTGATCAACCAATTAATATAAAGAAAACATGTGCACATAAGTGCTATTCTTTAAGGCATATCCATTGCTTCTAAATAATGGATTTGATGTAGAGCATATCCTCCTCAAGCATAATGAAAGCTTATGTTCAAACATAGATATCCCCAATTCGGAGAGACATGTGGGAGTACATGAAACTTCCTCCTTTGTTGAAAGGTATCCATTCTACCTATTGAGGGAGTCCACGTGCTGTGGAAAGAGCAAATAAGAGACTAATTTTGAATATGCTATACATAAAAATATGTAGTTTTTAACATATGGACAATAGCTTTATGGTCATCCCCCCTCTATGAAGATAATGTCCAAATTTGGCCTTAGAAATGATCCATAAATTTGAAGGTTTCCAACTAGTTGGACATACCTTCCTTGGTACTTAAAGGTAAAAATGCAATCTCAACTAAGGATCATATAACTCATTTTGGGATCTTCAAATTTCCAAGGATGTATTTTATTTTATTCTTGGCCATTCATTATTTTCCCCAAATTACATATTTGCATAGGACCAAGCCTACATCAATGCTTATGATATATCTAATATCCATTTTACTTGGTTCCCTTTACATTCATAAGTACCACCTCATTTCATTTGGAAGCCTTGGCATTAAGTGCAAATCTTGTAACTCCAAGCAATAAAAGAGAAGTTTGGTATGTGCTGAGGTGGGCTACTCTAAGCCATCCAAGGGTGCCTCAATTGTGCAAACGGGCTACTCTAACCCAAAGTGCCTATCTCTTGGCTCATGTCTTGAATCCAAATATCTTTTTTGAAAGTGTGGTGAAATTTTGAAGTTTATTTTTTCTCTCTCATGGGCTATACACAACGTCTCCTATTTTGAATGTCTTGTCATCGAATTCATTGCGTCTCCCTTCATCTACACACATGTTTATGCCAAAAGGTGAAAGTACACAAAATACAATCTTTGGAAGGAGATAATCAAGGCTTACTTATACATCAATTTTATGAACTTTTGGAAGGAACTGACCTTGCTTCGGATAGGAATAAAAACCTTGATGTTTGACACATTTGGAATGTCTAACACATCATAGCCCAAGGAGTGGAAGACAATTATCTTTACAAGATTTCTTGCTTCCTCACCAAACAATCGTTTTGTAAGCTATGACATGAAAGATATGGACATAATTCATATCTTATGAAGATTTCCTCATTTCAAGTTATCAAAGGATTTCCCAAAATAGTTCAAGTTTAAGATGTTTACCAAGAATGTACCCAAGATAAATAAGATAGGGGCCTTATTCCACAAGAGACACCTATTCGAGCTCAGAAACCTTCAGCTCTCATTCATACAGATCTTTGTGGTCTCATGAATACCCCATATTTAAGTGGTTCAATATAATTCTATCTTCTTGTAGATGAATACACCATATGCATTTGGGTATTCGTCCTTAAATTAAAGCCATAAGCTTTCTCCAAATTCGAAGATTGGGCAACTCAAGTAGAGAACAAATCATCTTCTTCTTTAGAGACCCAATCCTAAGGAGGTGGAGAATTTCTAAACCACGAGTTTAATAACTTTCTCAGCAAATTGGGATCAAATGACAAGCAACACAACCTCACACTCCATTTCAAAATAGCGTTTCAAAATTGAAAGTTTAACGCATCATGAAAATGGCTCAAACAATGCTCCATAACAAAAATGTTCCTATGAAATTTTGGGCCGAAGTTGTTCACACTATCATGCACATCCTTAATCTAGGTTTCACCACTACACTTTCCAACATGACATTGTTTGAGAATTATCATGGAAGAAAATCTAATGTCAAGTATTTTCATGTGTTTGAAAGTGATGCCTTTGCCCATATACCCAATGAAGATAGGAACAAGCCTCCGTCTAAGTCAAAGAAAGCATATCTTTATTGGATATAGTAAATAATCTAGATCCTATTGCCTATACAATCTCAAGCATCACATAATAACCACTTCCAAGGATGTTAGCTTTGATGAAAATTCCAAGCACTCCAAAGATCCAACACTTGATTCTAGTCCTACCATCTACACTTTAGAGGGGTAAAATTTTTTCTTCAAACCAGTCAAGCACAATCCGTCAACAAGGCCTAATCATTTTTTTCAGATACTATTTCCAATCCAAAGTGATTTTCATCACTACAAAAACATTGTAATTACCATATTTGATAGATTAGACTCCATTTTGTTCAAGCCGAGGAGTCCTCAAGCTTGAGGAGCATTAGAAGAACCTACGTATCATATTTCATAATTTTCCGATTTTGTTTGAGCCCTCAAGTAAGCTCTAGGCCGGACACTAGGTCTAGACAAGGCCAAAAGCTAGTGAAAATCTATGAAAAGAACTAGAGAGCTCATTTTTGAGGTTAGCTTGTTAGAGTTTTGAGCTATTGTAAGAGACTTTTTGAGTAATACAAAGAACTCCATTGTTCCTCTCTTTGTTCTTGCCTTGTGTGCACATGTGTGTGTATGTGTGTGCATGCTTGTGTGCTTCTCACTCATGCACTTGTGCCATCACTTGCTCATAGTCATCATACTAGTACTCACATCTCCATGGATTGACAGTTATGAGGTGGATCTCCTCACGTTTGTACTTGCCATTGTGCTAGAGTGACACCAAATTTGGCACTGTTGCCGAGCAGAGAGCTTCGAGGACGAGCGTGTGATGGTAAGATGTGGAGTTGTGACATTGGAGTCATAGGTAAAATCTATAATTTTTTTATTTTTCATCTCTTTTTCTTGTTTTTTACATCACCATCATCACCATCATCATCCTCACCACCTCCCACCTCCATCTCCACCTTCACAAAAATTTCAGATTTTTGGTCATATTCCCCTCCCCACCTCATTTCCCTCATTTCACTTGTGAGAGAGAGAGCGAGAGAGAGCTTGTGTGTGATCTGCTTTTGTGTGTTTTTGAGCTTTTGCTGCAGGTTCTAGCTATATCACCATCTCAAGCAGCTTGTGTAGGTATGATAGACCTCTGCATAGGCCCCGAGACAACAACCTCTGTCTATCGTGACAAACAAAGAAAGTTAGTATTTTGTGTTTGCATGCATAGCATGATAAAATACACCAATCGAGCACTCCAAATCCCAAAAATTTGCATTTTTTCAGTCTATCACGATAGACATTGTCCATCGCGATACAAACCAGTCTATCACGATAGACATCATCCAACACGACAGACACCCATCTATCATGTTAGGCAGCCTTCATGACACACGACATGGCAGCTAGCATCTATCGTGACAGACACTATCTATCGTGATAGACATGACCCCACGATAGACCCAATCTATCATGACACACACCCGTCTATCGTGATAGACAACCTTCATGACATAGGACAGGCAACGTCTATCGCGACAGACACCCATCTATCGTGATAGACACCCATCTATCGCGACAGACAGGACCCCACGATAGACCCTATCTATCGCTACAGACACCCGTCTATCGTGATAGATAGCCTTCATGACACACGACAGCCAGCATCTATCACGATAGACACTTGTCTGTCGTGATAGATAGGACCCCATGATAGACCCAGTCTATCACGACAGACACCCATCTATCACGACAGATAGCCTTCACGACACATGATAGCTAGCGTCTATCGTGACAGACACCCATCTATCGTGATAGACAGAACCCCATGATAGACCCGATCTATCACGATAGACACCCGTCTATCGCGATAGACACCATCTATCACGATAGATCAAGATTCATGACAAACAATAGATAGCGTCTATCGTGATAGACACCCATCTATCGTGACAGACAGCCACACGCGATAGATAGCGTCTATCACGACAAACACCATCTATCGCGATAGAGAGACATTTTTGGCAAAAAATGAAGGGGTAAATTTTTGAAAATTTTGTGCTAAAATATGGCATTTTTCAAGCTCATCTATTTACACAACTATAGAGGCCTTAGAAAAATACACTAATATCCTGTGAAGGCCTGTTGGGCTGTTTTAACCCCCAGAACCTTGACTTGACATAAATTTTTCATATGAAATCCATTTTTTGAGCTCTAGAGCTCGTTGGAAGTTGACCTTGAGCTGGATTAGGAAACCTAGGGGACCCTAAATTTTTTTTTGGTGCAATACCAAGGAGAAAAAAAGGGTCTTTAAATGTTTCTAAATCAAATTGTTTGTCGATTGAAGTCAAAAGCTTGAGCTAAGATTTGAATTTTTATAGGATCATTGGGAGCTCTTGGAGAGATCAAAGCAAAGTGCTAGTGTGTGCAGGCTTGGGAATGTGCATCTTGAGCATACAAGTACCACAAGAAGAAGCGACTTGAGGTTGAAAGATCTCTCAACCCCCTCAATACATTTGTGGCTTAGGCTAAGTGCAGGTAGATGTTTTGATTGACTAGGGATATGATAGGAACCCTCAAGTTCTAAGAACCATTAAATTACATTCAAGAATAGAATTAATTGTAGTCAAGGGACAACCTAAAGACAAGGAATTTAATCTAATTGGACGAAGAACATCAAGTACAAAAAACTTAAGTGCTCCTTATGATGCATGTTGTAAAACAAGTGAATAGTACAAGAGAAAATTAAAACGAATAAGTAATTGATACCAAGGAACCAGCAACGTGGTTGTGCAAGGGTCATTGGGCAAATCGGTAGGGCATATGAACTTGAGATCAGGAAGACACCTAGGAAGAGATTGACAAAGCATTAGATCATTGGAGGCTAGTGTCAACCATACTGCTAGGTCTCGGGCCCAATAGCTTAGCGATTATCCCTATATTCTCAGTTCAGGTACACGTGACTCTGAGATGTCTTATAACATGGAGAGACCCGTAGGTAGCTCAAGAGTGGCGTACTTGGAAAAACTAGAGGATCCTTACAAGACTCAACTAGAATATATCAAAACCAATCGATTAGGTGCTTGCATCTATGAGGACAGTCTGAGAAGATCCGTGGTCCAAATAAAGAACCCAGATCAACCCATTGGACTAGAACATCCAGTAGTCAAATTTGAAAATGGGTCATACTTAGATAAAGAAGGAACAATGAATGTAGTCACCACTCATCCAGACATGACTGACAAATTTGGCAACATAATCTCAGAGGCGGAAATAGGTGACATATAGCAAGGGAACTTAGGAGGAGAGCCAAGAACCCCTTGAGGCAAATCTATCCTAACTAGAATCATCACTCCAGAGTGGGTTCCCCAAGACAATAAAAGCATAGAATTGCTCTTAGACTGAGAGATAGAAAAAGCCTTTTGGAGGTATAAGCATGATCAACCGATTGAAGTGGGAATGCTCACCATCTATGAATTCAAAGACCCAGATACCCCAGGGAAAGTGACCTACTTAGACAATACCTGAGAAAGGCTCTTTGTGGTCTTCGAGCTATAGGCATGCATACACTTGGAAGGGTGAATTTGTTTTTCCCCAACCAAGATCTAATGTCTCTTATGGTCACCAAGGAGCTGGAACATCTCACGCTCATGGATCTCAAAGGGATAACCCATTAGGCCTGAAGTAAGCTTCGATAACCCATTAGGAAGAGAAAGAACAAAAATAGAGATAGATAGAATGGAAAATGAGAAACATAGGGAACCAAGGAATCAAAGAAATGCAGATGAATTCCCTCTTTCTAGGCCTAGAGAACACACTAGGACCTTGAGACCTACAAAATTGGTTAAGTCCATGAAGAACTGCTTTGATGGCACTGGAGACCCGTATGATGATGACATTGTGGCAGAATTTAGGCAAGTCTTGAGAGCTGAGCAAATCGGTGACCTGTTCATAGAGTACAATGATTTTGGTCTAACCCTTAAGAACACAACCCTTACATGGTTTCAACCACTACAATAAAGGCTATTTAGAAACATAGACCAACTGCTACAAGCCTTCATCATGGAATTTTCAAAGAGTGGCATAAGGCACAACACTTCCTCATTGATTCATAGTTTCAAACAAACCCCTCAAGAGAGAGTGAGACTTGTAGGAAGAAGATTTTGGAAATAACTAGAGAGATTCCCTATACCCAAGTTACCCACACCCACCAAACAAGTGGCCTTATTCTTAGATGGTTTGTTAAGTACCAAATAGAGATCCTATGTGTACTTAAAAGACCCTAGATCCATAGAAGATTGTGTACAAACATGCATTGATATTGGGGATAACCTAGGGGAGGAATTAGAGATTTCAAAAATCTACAAAGATTCTGATAGCTCTACTAGCCTCAATTCAAAGCCATCCAAATCTATTGAGGAACTTGCAGAGAAAGTAGCCCATAAGTTAGGAGTCTCTAGAAAACAAATACCGAGATTTGCCCCAGTGAAACTATGCTATACTTGTGGAGGAGACCACATGGCTAATGTGTGCCCTGTCATGGCTCAACCCCAAGTGAACCCTAACAACCAATACTGCACCATAGAAAGGAGATATACCAACCACACTGCACAAGACTACCCATATAACAAACAAAATGTTAGGCAAGATTATCCTCAACCATATCCACAAGGAAGAAATTAGAACCATTACCCACCACAACAATATGTTAGGCCCCAACAACCCTACCAACCACCCTATCAAGGGCAACAAAGACCTCAATCAGTTTTAGCACAACAACCTCCACCTCCAACCAATGTGATCCCTGTAAAGTATGTAGCTTCTGAAGAAAATCTGAATAGAGCCTAAGTGCGAGTATCATCATTGCTTTCAAAAAGTGACTCAAATGATCATAGCTTTGACTAGACTCATATTCATAGTCCACATGCTTACTATATGCAGTCACCTGAGCATAATGAGTCATACTATTATGAAAACCTGAGTGAACCTAGTTGGGAGCTAGAATATGAAAATGTCATGTATGCAAATCCTAACTCTAGACCCCAACCTAGGTAGATCACACCTCCATTTCCTAGAGAACCATGCTACCGATGTCAGGGAGGTCACCTCATTCGTGATTGCCCTATGCTTGCACCCACACAACCCCAATATTTGATAATTCAAGGTTTTTGCCCCGATTGTGGGAAGGAGCACCTATTACGAGATTGTCCTAAGAACCCCACCAATATGCCAAAAATTACTCCTATCAACATCATTGGGTTAGTGGTAGAATCCATGGGAAGTCTGGCTTCCACTACCCCAGTGCAAGTAGTCATGAGAGCTCAGGCATTTAAGCAAAACCAAGAATTAGGCCAAGAAAAGAGTTTTGAGGTTAGTGAGACGGAGAGCCTAACTAAGAAAAGGTCAAGAGCTTGGAGGGATAGTTGAGAGAGAATGAAAAGGCAATGGGCAAAGAAGATGAATGAACTTGAGGAAAGTCTAAGAGAAAGAAAAGCCAAGATAATTGAACTCACATCTCAAATGCACTCTCACACAACTCCACCACCACCATTCCCCTCACCTTCCATCCCACACCCTTCTAATCCACCACAGGTAACCCACCCACCACCCAAAGTAGGATCAATCTTAGTAGATCCCACTCCTAAAGACCTATACATGATGCTTAAGGCATATCAGGCCAGAATCCAAGAAGGGACAAATGTGACAGATCATGAAAAATGTTACCCTAGAGCTAATCTAGAGATAGAAAGAACAAAGCTTTGTGCCAAGATGGTGTTGGAGTTAGACATTTGTGGAAGCACGTGAACAACACATGGAAGAAGAAGAAGCTTGGAGCACAACACACAATAGTGAATGTATTAATAGAGAATGTACAAAGATAAGTAGCATGTTAGGGCAATAGGCGTATATACAAGCCAGGGGAAAAAACCTCCTAAAGAGGGAAAACAGTGCCCCGGTGGTCCTAGTGTGTTCACACACATCACTACCTAAGTATATCAACAAATCCCCCCTGGGAGTGATGCGATGAACAAGGAGCTATCACTCATGTATAAGGAAGTGCCAAGCAATGTGGAAATCACTCCTCAAAAGGAAGTAAGCCCAAAGCTTTGTGAAAAGCTTCAAACTTCTCCATAGGCAAAGCCTTCGCGAAAAGGTGTCACTCTAGCACAATGGTGAATACCAATGTGAGGAGCTTCACCTCATAAATGTCAATCCATGGAGACGTGAGGACCGGTATGAAGACCAAGAGCAAGTGATGGCACAAGTGCGTGGGTGAAAGCACACAAGCATACACACACATACACACACGCACACAAAGTAAGAGCAAAGAGTGGAACGATGGAAGGACTTCGATTACCAAAGAACTCTCTTACAAAGCTGAAATCTACAACAAGCTAACCCCAAAAATGAGCTCTCTAGCCCTTTTTATAGTTTTTTGAGTGGTTTTGGCCCTGTCCAGACCTAATGTCCGGCCTAGTTAAAAATTAGGTTCTCGGGCTTATTTGGGGGCTCGAACGGAATCTAAACATTATGAAAATTGGTAGTATGATACACCTAATACTCCTCAAGCTCAAGGACTACTTGGCTTGAACAAAATGGAGTTGTAAAAATAGAAAATGGTATTTACAATGATTTTTAGTGATAAAAATCACTATTTTCATAGGGATTTCTTTTGAAAATTTGACAGGTGCTTCTTGGAGCTCCCTAATTGCTCCTTCTTCTTGTGTCTCCACTTCCTTGATGCGATTTTATGCCAGTGCTTGACCTTGGGCTTCAACATTCCCCCCCCTCTTGAGTCTGTCGTCCCTGACAGACCCTTGTTGTAGTGGTTGTTCCATGTAGTACGTTGAGAGGTAGTGTCCTTTACGTTCAACAGGAGCGATCCATCTTCCCAATGTAGCCTGATCATTTGTCTGCTAGCTCTTACAGTTTGTAGTCCCTTTCTATATACTTCTTCCTTGTATTCCATCTTGATGGTGCATTTGTGAGCTTTCCAAAACTGCTAGGTGCTCAAAGGAGGTGGTCAATGTTGATTATGAGAAACTCTCGGTGGTGGATGGCTTCCTTGCTCTTGTAGTGGTCACCCTGATGTCCTCTGATTCTTTCAAAGATGTCTTTCATAGTTTTCATGCCAAGTACTTGTAACCCATAATGGATGATGGGTCAGTGCATTAGTGCATGGGTTGGACGAGATATGTGCCTGGTGCATGGCCTTGTAATATAGCCCTATGCATGCATACTTGGAAAATGCATGGGAAGAAGTATGGTGCAAGAAATTGGGTCTTGAGCGAAGTGCTCAAGGGTATGCTGACGAAGAGGTTTCCTAATTTATCATGGTTATAGTGTTGTTGAAGCATGCATCTCTTACCATGTTGAAAGGTATGTCGATCTTTATCTCTCCTTGTTGTATTCCATCATTGTGTTTGACCACTGGCTTGTCATTTCGTTGATGGATGGCTTTGCTGCTGGATGAGCTTCTTCAAGCGCATGGTCATGTCTCCTTTATCTTTCTTGCTTTTTTCCTTTGTCTCTCGTTTTTTTGTTTTGTTTTTTGTTTTTTTGTTTTTTTGTGGAACAATGGCATAAAACAAGAATAAAGGTGTTAGTATCAATAAAATATTTTACATGTGTCCGATGTGTCACATGTTCCTGGCATTCGCAATTGTGTCTATGCACGGCCATGTAAGGTGGCCCTATATTAATGCATACTTTGGAAATGCATGACCTGAATGGTGCAAAAGACAAGGTTATGCCATAGGCACATAGTTGTTGCACGTCGAGGCTTTCAATGTGGTTGGTGGATGTTGATGCAGTCTTTGTTGGATGTAGCTAGTGGATCTTGAAATGATGTAATCCTTCTTATAGGGATCCATTTCAGGATCGTATTTGGCCCTATGGACGTAGGCTCTGTCCTCTTTATCTTTGGGTGGTTTCTGAATTTTGGTACCCAACGTGGTTGGCTCTTTGGCTCTATGGAAGCTAGTGGTACTTTTGGCTTCCAAACCCATATTTTTGATGGTTGACTTCTCATTGTTGTCAAAGAGGTGGGTTGATTGGCTTTGGTTCTTTGTGCTTTGTGCTGACCCTTGCTTCTCCTTGGCATCTTTGTGGAAGCTTTGCTTGTGAGGGAGATTTGTGGTGTTTGTGCATGTAAGATTGTCTTGGGTACCCATATTTGTAATTGCCCTTTTTGAGCTGCAACTAACTTCTTTGGCACCCAAATTTGTACGTTATTATGGCCGGCCGCCTTCGATTGCTTTGGTACCCAAATTTGTCGAAGATCGTAGGATTGAGCTGGTCCTCATTTCTTGATGCTTCTTTCAGCATGGTTGGCTTGCCTCACTGGGAAGGGTTGTGGCAAGGCTAGTGGTTGTTCTTCTTTTCGTACCCAAATCTGCTTCATGCCCAGAGCTACTTTGTTCTTGATTTCTCTTTGTCTATTAGGGATCACGGTTGTCATGTACTGCTTCACTTGCCTTTTTGGTTGATTGGTTGTTACTGCATTAGTCCTCAGGCAAGAGGAATCGGCTTGCCTTTGAGTTTGTTCTTTCGTGATCGAGTCCTTTTGCTTTGTAGGGTTGTTGACACACACAACATTTTTGTTGTAAGGATTAGTTTCGGAAGAACTAAGAGAATGTGTAACCTCTGGATTTGTGAGCATGCAATTGTCTAATTCTAATGTAATACATTGTTCATGTGCCCAAACTTGAAGAAGTTGACTTCTTAGGTTCAAGTTGACTGCATGGTCGTAAATCCAATCTTGACCCAAGACAAGTGGCTCTATAAGGTCCTCATCGTGACATACTAGCATTTTGACTTTCATAGGCATATTTTGAAGGTAGATGGGAAGTTCCACCTCGCCCAAACAAGGGGTTTCCACACCTCCCAAACCTATGAGATAGGCTTCTATAGGCTTTATGTTCACTTGCAAGTCTTGGCAGTAGGATAGTCTAACGGCGCTAGTTGCTGCACCTGAGTCAATCAATGCTCTCACAGTCTTTGCATTCTTCCCTTGTCCTACCGCTATGGTCACAAATGGACGTCGATCCATTATTTGAGAAGCAATTACACATGATATTTAACACATGGCCATGTGGTATCTTGGGGCCTCAGGGTTAACATCTAGGCCTAGGCGTCTTAACTTATTTCTCCTAATGCGTTCTCGAGCCTCTGCCTGTGCTTCTTCTCTAACCCTTAGCTCTTCTTCTTTCCGCTTCTTAGCAGTGTTGAGTCTCTTTAGCATATCCTCTGTAAGAGGTTCTTGATATAGCTTGACTCGACAACCACTGATATAGTTGGGCAAGATATCACCTTCTAGTGTGGCCAATTGAACTGCACCGCTAGTGGAAATTCTATTAATGATCATGGGTCCATATCCTCTTTTTTCCAATTTATGAGCATGTTGCTTTAGTGTATAAACCAACACTAGGTCTCCCTCTTTCAAGCCTTTATCCTTGATATGTGCATGAAAGTATTCCTTTTGCCTTTCTTTGCAGCGTAGATGCTCGCAGCCGCACGTAACCTTGTCTCACCTAAGCGTTCTAGATCAAAGATCCTAGAGGATAATTCATGTCCATTCCACTCATGCTCTTGTGCTACTTTTAAAGTTGGGATTAGGAAGTCCAATGGTAGCACAACATTCTATCCGAAGACCATCTGCAATGGGGTGGCATTGAGTACCATTTTATAGGCAACTCGATAGGCCCAAACAGCATGATGAAGTTGTTTGTCCCAATCAGAGCTTTTGTTATTTACGAGTTTTGTCAATACATTACATAGGATCTTATTCGTGCTCTCAGCTTGTCCGTTAGCTTGTGGATGATAGGGGGCATACTTCTTATGTATCACCAAGAATTCTTGGAGAAGATTTTCAATGACTTCATTCAAGAAGTGTGTACCTCTATCACTAACTAAATCTATTGGTAACCCATATCTCGTGAACACATTCTCGAATAAAAACTTTGCTGTAGTTTGAGCATTGTTCTTTGTTGTGGCTTTGACTTCGACCCACTTTGTGAGGTAATCAGTGGCTACAATAATGTATTCGGCATGGGATTTTCTAGCTGGGGGGTTAATAGGACCTGCAAAGTCTATGCCCCACTTCGAGAATGCATGTCCTCCCATCATTGGCCTCAAAGGCATCTCATCTTTTCTAATTGGGTACTGGGCATGTTGGCATGTATCACATTTCTTCACATCGGTATGTGCATCCATATGAAGAGTGGGCCACCAAAGTCCTAAGAATAGAATAGTCTTAATTACTCGGTTAGGACCAAAGTGTCCACCTACCACACTACTGTGTGCAGTTTCCAAGACTTTCAAGTAGTCTGATTCATGAACACACAATCTTAGATAACCATCTTTTCCTTCGGTATAGGTTGTCTCCTACGAAGGCGTAGTCTTTAGCCTCTTGCTCCATGCTTCGTTTCCTTGATAGACTAGCCTCCTTGGGTAATGTTCCTGATCTCATGAATTGTACCAATGGAGTGTTGGATTTTATTGATCTCCAAAGTACAGCTAGAAGTAGGTGAAACCCAACAGGACCTAGTTGACTTTTTCACAAACTTGTATGCATAGACCAATTTTCTTGCAGAGCAAATTGCTCTTTACTCACTTAGAATTTTCCAAAACTGTTTCACACACATAAACTAGACTCTAAGAGCTTTCCAACAAGATATAGAACACCTCAAATGGATAAATACATAATGAGCTATGACCTCTGCAATATGCAGCTTTAATGGAGACCTTGAAACAGAGATGAACCTGAGGACACACATCACTTGCAGAGACTACTGCTCTTAACTCACAACTCCAATGACTTTGAAACATTCCAGAATACAAGTAGACTTAAAGAGCTTTCTAACAAGCCAAAGAACACATGATTTGAATACATACACAAGGAGATATGACCTCTGCAAGTTTGAGGTTTAATGGAGACCTTCAACAGGGATAAAAAACAGAGAACACACACTACTTGCAGAGATTATTGCTCTCAACTCACAAATCCAATGATTATGAAAATTTACAGGAAGAAAGTAGACAGTAAGAGCTTTCCAACGAGCTATCAAACATGTAATTTGGATATATAATGAGGGAGATACAAGCTCTGCAATCTCTGCATACAAAACTACAATAGTGTAGAGATACACATATGACTCTATTGGACATCCCACAAGATCACGAATTTTATCCTCTTTTTATAGCATGGGAAACTAATCTAAAACCTTCCTAATACATCTAAATTCGTGGTAGACACTTGGATGGAGGTATTACATGACTCAAGTGCTCAAATAAGCAAAGTATTGATGGACTTTGAGAACTAGCCACATCGACCTTCCACTAGGACACCACTGAAGCTCCTTTGTGACTCACTAATTTGACTCACCATGTTCTAGAACTCACGTGGTATTTTTGCTACATTTTATGAATAATATGAGCCTTCTTGAAGTATTTGAAGACTTCCCAAAGGTATTTACATAATTTGAAACTTGTACCCTACATAAAACAAATGTTCGCAACATTCTCCCCCTCAAGTTTCAAAGGGTATTTCCTTCATGCCAAGAATATAGTTGAATCTTTGAAGCTTTGGTCCATCCAAGGATTTGGTGAAGATATCTGCAACTTGATCCTTTGTTCCAACAAAAGAAACCTGCACTTCATTGTTCATGGCCTTCTCTCGAACATAATGATAGTGAACCTCTATATGCTTTGTTCTAGCATGAAAAATAGGATTTGAGGTCATATGAATGCTGCTCAAGTTATCCCCATATATCAGTGGTACATCAACCTGCACATTCAAGTCATGAAACAACTTTTTAAACCACATAACCTCAGTAGTAGCCAATGCTAAACCTCTATACTCAGCCTCTGTAGAAGATAAAGCAACTGTAGGCTGTTTCTTTGAACTCCATGTTAATGTCTTGTTTCCTGCTATTACCACATATCCACTTGTGGATCTTCTGTCATCTTTGCTTCCAGCCCAATCTGCATCACTAAAGACTTTAAGAGTTAGATCAGCATCATGACTATAAAATAATCCTTCGTTCATGGTACCTTTCAAATACCTAAGCACTCTTTTCGCTGCATGCATATGAGGTACTCTAGGTTCATGCATAAACTGTGACAATGCTCCCACTGCATAACATATATCAGGTCTACTTTTTGTTGCATAAATCAAAGATCCTACCATGGATCTATATACATTCATATCATGCAACTCATCACCTTCCTTTGCACTCAGCTTTACATTACATTCCATTGGAGTAGGAGCAAATTTACATTCCTGCATACCAAACCTTTTCAGCATATCACATATATACTTTCTTTGTATCAACCACATACCTTCATCGCTATACACAATTTCAATCCCAAGAAAGTATCTGAGCAAACCAAGATCTGAAATTTTAAATTCCTTTCCCAAATTACCTTTTATCTCATCAATTGCTTTTGCATCATTCCCTATAATCAACAAGTCATCCACATAGATGCATATATAGACACACATGCCATCTACATGTTTTACATAAAGTGAAGGATCAACATGACTCGCTGTGTATCCTTGCAGCATAAGATACTTTACCAACCTTGCATTCCATGCCCTTGGTGCCTGCTTAAGACCATACAATGCCTTCTTTAACCTGCATACATGATTAGGACATTTTGCATCCACATAACCATCTGGTTGTGACATATACACTTCTTCATTTAACTCACCATTAAGAAAGGCATTCTTTATATCGAGTTGATATATATTCCACCTTTTACTTGCAGCTAAAGCCAACAAAGTTCTCACCGTTGCCATATTTGCTACTGGACTAAATGTTTCCTCATAGTCCACACCTTGAGTTTGATTATATCCTTTTGCTACAAGTCTAGCCTTATATCTAGACACACTACCATCACTATTTCTTTTAATCTTAAAAACCCACTTGCAACCAATTACCTTTTGCTTTGGTGTACTTGGAACTAAATTCCAAGTCTTGTTATCCTGTAGTGCTTCCATTTCTTCTCTCATTGCTTTCTCCCACTTTTCATCTCCTTTGGCCTCATCATAACATGTGGGCTCATTTTCCTGCTCAACTTTTGTCATAAAAGCATAATGAGTATTCATGAAAGATTCATAAGTATACCTTTGAGGTTGCTTACTTACTCTTGAAGTTCTTCTTACCTCCAATGTAGATGCTCTTCCTTTCTTATTAGGAACCTTTGATGATTCTCCATACTCACATACATCACTAATTTCCTCTCCTTCATCATTAACTTCAACAAGTTTGAGTTTACCTTTACTTTTAACACTTGGAGGTGACTCTTGCCTTAATCTTCCATTGAAAGGTGATCCTCTTTCTTCATCTAAACCACTCCTTTCATCATTTAAACTTCCTGATGGCTGAACTATGCATTCATCTCCTTCAACCACACCTTCTTCATTTTCATCCATGACCTGCAAACAATTCTTATCTGTATACCATGAAAGTGATTCATCAAAGTTTACATCTCTTGACACAACAACCTTATTGGTATGAGGATTATAGCATCTATATCCTCTTTGAGTATCTGCATAACCAATAAATATATATTTTTCTGATTTCGCATCAAGTTTAGATCTCACCTCACTAGGTACATGTACATAACATACACAACCAAATACTTTCAAATGACTTACACTTGGTTTCCTTCCATGCCATACCTCATATGGTGTCAAATGATGAACTCCAGCAGTCGGAACTCTATTCATAATGTAAACACTTGTGCTAACAGCTTCAACCCAAAAATAATTAGGCAAACACATATCATTAAGCATGCTTCTAGATGCTTCTACTATGATTTTGTTTCTTCTTTCTGCGACTCCATTTTGTTGTGGAGTATACCTGCATGTAACTTCTCTTTTGATACCTTCATCATGCAAAAAATCAGTAAAAGCTTGAGAGAAATACTCTCCCCCTCCATCGGATCTTAGCTTCTTAATATACCTTCCTGTTTGCTTTTCGACATATGATTTGAACTTCTTGAAACAATCAAAGACCTCACTCTTATGTTTAATAAAATACACAAATGTCATTCTACTATGATCATCAATGAATGATACATAGTACTTATTACCAACCAAGGATGCCTCTTTAGTAGGTCCCCACACATCTGTGTGTATGAGATCTAGCAAACCATCACTTACATAGCTTGAATGCTTGAAAGGTTGTCTACTCTGCTTACCCATTTGACATGCTTCACAAAGATGCACCATATGTTGCTTAGTAAGATCAGGTAATCCTTCAACAATCCTCTTCTTTGATAGCTCCTTTAACATGTGTACATTCATGTGTCCAATCCTTTTGTGCCATAGATCAAGCTCTGCTATTCGATGCATACCATAAGAGAAATAGTTTGTATGATTTGGGTTTACCTTGAATGTAAATAATCTACCTTGTTTTTGACCTCTAGCAATTAACCTCCTTTGCTTTGGATCCTCAATGAAGCAACCTGCATGATTAAATCTCACTTGTAGACCTTTTTCTACCATTTGACCAATCGACATCAAATTCTTAGTGATAGTTGGCACATAAAGTACATCCTTCAAGCAATTTGTCTTGCTTTTATCCTGCATAACAACATCTCCAACCTGCATAATCTTATGTGTTGTATCATCTCCTATTTCAACATGACCTTTATATGACGGATTATGCATATTAGAAAACCATGAAGCATCATGAGACATGTGATTAGAACAACCACTATCTACATACCATACATCGCTATTGCAATTCATCTTAGTTTCAACATTCATCATTAGAAGCGAATCATAATCATCACTTTTACCTTCAACTGCATAATTTCCTTGTTGTTTACCTCTTCTTGAATAGCCTCCTCTTTGATTACCACTTTGATTATTTTCATTTTGATAACAATCTTTGGCATAGTGTCCATACCTTCCACATATATAGCGATTGTTCTTATTATCTTCACTCCTTTGTCTTTGGTTGTAGTTGTAGTAGCCTCTTGTACCTCTAGCGCTTGATCTTCCTCTTCCTCTTGTGTTGAAGAAGCCACTTGAAGTCCTTTGATCATCGCTCCTTCTTCCTCGACCTTTATTTGAACCTCTTCCACCTCTGTTTCCACCTCTTGATGATCCTACATAAAGAGCTTGTCCTTGAGATCCTTTTTGATTTGAAGTAGAACCATTTAGATTCATCTCCTCCGTGACCATGAGGGCAATAAGTTGATCAAAATCTGGTAATTCTCCTCTGACATAAACTGAAGTAATGAAGGGTTTCCATCTCTCATCATCTTTGAGTCCGTTGAGAGTATGTGCAACCAAGTCGTCGTCAGCTTGAATTGATCCTAGTTGATCTGCAATCTCTTTAACTTTCAATATGTAATCATTGACTGATGTCCTTGTATCTTTCTTTATGTTATTCAACTCATTTTTGAGTTGAATCTTTCTTGCTCTTGTACCTCTAGCATACAACCTTTCCAATGCAAGCCAAACATCTCTACTTGTGTCTAGATCTTGTATGTGTCCTACCATTGAATCTTGAATATTTTGTGATAAAATGAATATAACCCTTTTGTCTCTCTCATTCCAAAGTCTAAACTCCCTCAATTGTTGCTGATTTGGGTCCTCTGGTAATGTGGGTTTGATATCTGTGCCGTCAATCAAACCATACAAGCCTCTACCTTGCAAGTATGCTATGATTCTAAACTTCCATGCCTTATAATTGGTCTTATCAAGATTCTCTATTTGTGCATGTTGGTCTCCCATAATACAAATGCTAATCTTCCTCCTTTAAGCCTCCTTTCCAATGTGTGTGATGAGAAGAAATATAATATTTACCTTGTAAATGAGGTATGTGCACCTTTCTTTGCTTGGATGTTGCTTCAGATGCCTCCTTGCAATCTTCTTCTACCTTTGTGTAGTGTTGATGATGAACTGCTTCTTTGATAGCTTCAAATTCTTCGTCAAGGTATGATAACCTTCTCCAAGCCTCCAAGTACTTTCTCTGATACCAATGTTGGATTTTATTGATCTCCAAAGTACAGCTAGAAGTAGGTGAAACCCAACAGGACCTAGTTGACTTTTTCACAAACTTGTATGCATAGACCAATTTTCTTGCAGAGCAAATTGCTCTTTATTCACTTAGAATTTTCCAAAACTGTTTCACACACATAAACTAGACTCTATGAGCTTTCCAACAAGATATAGAACACCTCAAATGGATAAATACACAATGAGCTACGACCTCTGCAATATGCAGCTTTAATGGCTTGAAACAGAGATGAACCTGAGGACACACATCACTTGCAGAGACTACTGCTCTTAACTCACAACTCCAATGACTTTGAAACTTTCCAGAATACAAGTAGACTTAAAGAGCTTTCTAACAAGCCAAAGAACACATGATTTGGATACATACACAAGGAGATATGACCTCTGCAAGTTTGAGGTTTAATGGAGACCTTCAACAGGGATAAAAAACAGAGAACACACACTACTTGCAGAGATTATTGCTCTCAACTCACAAATCCAATGATTATGAAAATTTACAGGAAGAAAGTAGTCAGTAAGAGCTTTCCAATGAGCTATCAAAAATGTAATTTGGATATATAATGAGGGAGATACAAGCTCTGCAATCTCTGCATACAAAACTACAATAGTGTAGAGATACACATATGACTCTATTGGACATCCCACAAGATCACAACTTTTCTCCTCTTTTTATAGCATGGGAAACTAATCTAAAACCTTCCTAATACATCTAAATTCGTGGTAGACACTTGGATGAAGGTATTACATGACTCAAGTGCTCAAATAAGCAAAGTATTGATGGACTTTGAGAACTAGCCACATCGACCTTCCACTAGGACACCACTGAAGCTCCTTTGTGACTCACTAATTTGACTCACCATGTTCTAGAACTCACGTGGTATTTTTGCTACATTTTATGAATAATATGAGCCTTCTTGAAGTATTTGAATACTTCCCAAAGGTATTTACATAATTTGAAACTTGTACCCTACATAAAACAAATGTTTGCAACATGGAGCACTCCAATCTGGAATCAATGACACATGATAAAGGGTAGCATGGTCCATTGGGGGTCTCTCTTTGCACATTGGACAATTCTTAATCCACTCATGAATTTCCTTGTCCATGCTAGGCCAATACACCCCTAAACATTTTAGATTTTGCAATGTTCATTGTTTAGAATAATGATTTCCTAGAAATCCTTCGTGGGCTTGTTGCAACCAACTACTATGTTCATCCTCCTTGACACAACAAGCTAGAACACCTTCCGTATCTTGTGTATACATGCTTCCTGCCATTATTTGATATTTTTATGATTTTACAATTTCATCTTTGTTTGTTTTTACATTCTTATTTGTAGGTCCGAAAGTTAGGACTAGCACCAACTTATTTGCCCATTTAGGAACAACTTCTAGATTGAACAGATAAGCGTCGGGCAATTCATCAGACACTCCTTGTGGTGACTCGCCTGAGGTGATGCGAGAAAGATGATCTGCTCTGAGATGGGTCTTACCTTTCCTAACAACCACTTCAAAGTCATATTCCATTAGTAAGAGGAACCATCTTACTAAGCGTCCAGTATTGCAAGGTTTATTGACCAAGTATAATAAGGCTTGATGATTAGTGAAGAACTTAAACTTGTTGGCCAATAAATAGTTTCTAAATTTCTTTACAGCATATACCATGCGTAAGCCTTCTCTTTTGGTTGTGGTGTAGTTTTGTTCAACAACATTCAATTGTCTACTATCATATGCTATAGGAAAATCTAAATTTCCTTCACCTGTTGGTTGTGACAGCACACATCCTATGGCATAATTGGATGCATCCACGTGTACATGGAATGGCTTTGTCCAATCAAGAGTGGTCAGTATTGGCGCTGTGCACAAGCGCCTCTTCAACTCATTGAAGGACTTTTCGCAATCATCGTTCCACTCAAAGTTTTTCAACAAGGCATAAAGAGGTTTGGCTATAATTGCATACATGTGAATAAACCTACGGTAATATCCACAATGGCCCATAAAGGCTTGTACCTCTTTGACATTCCTTGGCCTCGGCAACTCCGCTATGGCTTTTACCTTGTCCTCATCCGTTGAAATTCCATTCTTAGAGACAATGTGACCTAAGATTTTACCTTGACGTACCATGAACACACACTTCTCTGGGTTCAGACACACTCGATATTCTCTACACTTGTTGAAGATCTGTCTGAGCTCAGGTATGTGGTATCTTTGCTCTTGGGAATGAGCACATAAATCATCCACATAAACTTCTAAGCTCTTTCACAGGAACTCTTTGAAGACATGACACATGAGTCTTTGGAATGTTGCAGGTGCATTGGTGAGCCCAAATGGCATCACACGAAATGCAAAGATCCCCCACTCTGTGGCAAAAGCTGTTTTATGTTGATCTTCTGGGGCAATGGCTACTTGATTGTAACCTGAAAATCCATCAAGGAAGCTATAAACTTCCTTGCCTGCAACACTCTCCAATAAATGTTCAGTGATTGGAAGCGGATAACTATCTCTTATCGTGGCAGCATTAACTTTTTTAAGGTTAATACACACACGTAACTTTCCATTCTTCTTGGGCACCACTACAATGGGGGACACCCATTCTGTATGCTCAATCTCATAGATAAATCCAGCTTCAATCAATCTATCAATTTCTTCTTTTATTTTGGTTGCATAAGTGTCATTATATGTGTAGGGCTTATGTTTGGTGGGCTTGGCATCTGTTATCATGGGGATCGTATGAGAGAAAATTTTTGGATCTACTCCCTTCAAGTCTCTATAGTGCCATGCAAACACGTCCCTGTATTCCCTTAATAATGCTACCAACTCTACTTCCTCTTCTTTATTCAGGTCATCTCCTATGTATGTGCATCTCTTTGATGTGACTACAATTTTTTTGGTCTTTTCTTTGTTATCATATGCTTCTCCTGTAATGGCCTCTCTCTTAGGCATTCGTACCAAATTTTTTCGGTCCTCAACTTCATATTTTTGAAATTTTCTGGTACTTCGAACAATGGCTCCTCCTTGTCCTGTTTCATTACTCTTCTTTTATTTTTCTTTTGACTACCTTCACTCCCATCCTTTGAATTTACAGTTTTGATGCTTGTGAGAGGTTCTTCTTCTTTTTGTGTAAATACTCCTATATCTTCTAGATAGTGCTCCTCTGAAATAAAGCAACTATCCATCACAATGGACTCTAGATCATCATCGTTCTCTTCTTTTTTTATGAATTCACGAGGGTCACATTCTTCTAGCAAGGGCTGACACATGAACACTGAAATATCATATCCCTCCTCATCACAATGAGGTGTCCATTGTTCTTCATTGACAGCAATGTCCATGGTGGCTAAGATTTCTGCCCAACCATGAGGCTCAAACTCCTCATCTGGAAATATCATCGGCGTATAGGCTGGGTCTCAAACTGGTCTATCTCCTTGAGAAGTTCCTTTTTCTCTTGCCTTTAAGCGTTTCTCCTCTTCCTTTGCGACCTTGCACATCCACAAATGAGTATCTTCATGCATCCAAGATGTATCAGATGAACTCTTAGAATTCACAAAGATTGAGTCTTCTTCCTCCTTGTGGATAGGATTCCACTGTAGGGGTGGTACATCTCTGAAGGTGTAATCCTTCAAATTGACCTTGGTTGTGACCCCTAAGCGCTGCAAGTATAAGGAGTTGGTTCCCCAATCCTGTACAACTTGCAGTTGTTGTAGAAAGGGCCTTCCTAGAATCATCTCGTAGACATTATTTTTTTCAAAGTTACATATAACAAATGTGTGTTCAAACTCTACACCATAGGTGGTTAGAGTTATCCCTTCGAGCAATCCTAGAGGTCTTTCATAATGACCGTTGGCGATTTGAAGAGTCATTCTAGTTGGTCTTAATGTGGCTTGCCCCATCGCTTCCACAAGGAGGTGGTTGCAATAGCAGCACCAACACTTGAATCTATGATCACTTTGGTTGTGTAACCTTGGTAGGTGATTGAAAGATAAGTATTACCTTCTTCACCTTCACTCATGTCCCCTATTTTATCAAGAGGTATCTCTGGAACTTTCTCTTTAGAGCCTGCTTTTGGCATTTTGGAATCAAGTTCGGGAACCTGATCCTTCACGTGATTCCAAAGCTCAGGTTTCGCTTTGAGCAGCTCCTCTAGCATGAGATGACACTGAACCTTAGTATTCTTCACTACATCAGTGTTTCTTGGAACCACCGAGTCTTTGTTTCTGATCACTATCGTGGGAGCTCTGATCTGGAGAGATTCAGATTCCCATGGGCCTGTGAACTGTGGCAACTCTTGTAAGGAATTAGATTCAAAATCTAATCGTTCATCTTCTTGTTGCTCTATTTGGTCTCCATAGACAGACGGGATGTCTTGGGGAAACTGGTCACGAAGATCATCAATCTCAAGAATAGGAGGGGGAACATCCTTCTCCTTGGCCCATTTTGCTTCTTGTATTTCCCACAAGAACTTTTGAGTGTGCTGTTGAATTGAAAGAGGTTCTCCATCATCTATGGAGTCAGGAACATAGAATTTCTTTGGTGATGAGCTTTCTCTTTCAATAGTTAGTTGAGCATGTGGAGGTAAGGACACTTGCAGTTTATTTACCAATTGCTCTAATCATTCTAGTAAGCCCTGGAAGTGCAAACCCGGTGTAATAGCATTTGTCTGATTGAATGATTGATTGGCCTCGAACATAGCTTGAGCTAGTTCCACCATTTTAATGCACATTTTTGTCTGTTCAATCTCTAAATCTGCTCTAGGGTAGCTCTTGTCTAGGTTTGCAGGTGTTGGTCCTTCTTGAAGTCGAGCCTGGTATGCCTTGAAACATGTTGGTTGTGGGATTTGCAAGACCAGATCCTGGTTGTGGTTTACCTACAGTGGTTGGTGGGTGGGAATGAGGTGGTGTGGATGGAATCTTGATCTGCGAGGGGCTTTGAGAGGCAATATCTTCTATTTTTGTTTTTGCATCTTTCAAGCTTTCTTCTAGTTCGGATAACTTTTTGGTCCACTTACGATTGGCCTTCTCTCTAGTATCCTTCCAAGTTCTTGTTTTCCTCTTACTAGGCTCTCCCAATTCACTTGGCTCTGATTGCTCAACTGGTTTAGGTTGTTGTAAGGCTTGTGCCCTAGTCACCGCATGTATGGGAGCCACTTTATCGCTATCGGAACTTGAATCCCTTGCAAGGCCTACTACATTAACGGGTGTAACCTTTGGTGCACTAGAGGGATGTCCGGGACAATCTCTCAGGAGTTGTTCTTTGCCACACTCAAGACAAACAACTTGTATTGTGATGTTCTACCCTTGTGTCGGAGATAGTGGGTGGGGTGATTGTTGTCCTGGTATAGGTTGAGGTTGGCCATATCCTTCATGTTCATATGGTCTAGTTGCTCCTCGTGGTTCTGGACATGGGCTATACCTAGGAACTTCTCTTCCTTGTTCTGTAGGAGGGTACCCGTATAGTCTATAGTGGGGTGGTACAAATGGTCATGGCTGTCTAACCATTAGATAGTTTTCAGTGTTGTAGTTGGGGTACTTCGGCTCACTATAAGAGTACATGTTAGGCACTTGAGTTGTTCGTCTATCGTACGGGTAAGGTTGTGATAATCCTAATGCTTCTCGGTTGCAGACATGAGATGGATGATCCCCACCGCAAAGTGTGCAACTTCCTAACATTGGCACTCTCAAGGAGGAGTTTTGGTAGTTCCCTTGTCCTTGTACTCCTAATTTCTTGGCCACTAACTCTGTCACTTCCTCCACATAACTTGAACTAGAAGTTTCCTTGCTCCTTGTATCCTCTGAATCGGTAGGATCCTGTGTGGTTTTGAGATCCTCAGCTAAGTTGTCTTCCAAATCTATGCACTCTTGAAGACATTCACTTAGGGTTTGTAGTCGTTTTACATATACTAAGATTCTCAATGTTCCATTGGTTAGACCTTCTAAAAATAACGATATCATTTTTTGTTGAGAAGGTCTCTCTGTCACAGGGCATCGGGCTACGTATTGCTTAAATCTTCGTGCTGCATTTTTTACTGTCTCCTTAGGAGCTTGTTTGAAAATATGTAGTAAGGATGGCGAATTGTGCTTGATCTCTCGCTTAGTGAATTCCAAAACAAGTTCTTGGAAGAATTGTTCAATATGTTCAAAGCAACTTGGATCCAAGGATTGAAACCAAGTCAAGGCTATTCCTGTGAGGGTTAGCCCAAAGGATTCATATTGCATGAAAAAGTCATCCACTTGCTCCGCTCGCAATACCTGCTTGAACTATGCAATGTGGTCATATGGCTCTCCTGTGCCATCGTAACGATTTCACATAAATTTGGCCAAGTGGATTGGTCTCAGTATTTTGCCGGGTTCTGGGGTTTGACTTATGATGGGATAAGCATATTTTACTAGGTGTATTCTAGCTCCTACATCTTGGGGTGGTTCTCCCCTAAATGTGGTTCTATTCAAATTTCCCATTCCTTGGCCAATGTGGTTGTGGGGTTTAATTCCTGGCAAGGTGAATTTCTCATGTGGCCCATTGGGTATACTACCTTGACTCGTTTGTCCTAACTTCACATTTTCTGTTCTTTGCTGGGTCTCAAATGGGTTTCGTGAGGTAGTTGCCTGATCTTGAGCTAACTCTCCTCTTTCATTAATCTGATCAGGGTTTTTGGTTACTACATATATCTGGTCCATCTTGTCCCTATAAACTCCACTTTCATACTGGACAGCTGGTCTTGGAATTATGTCAGATTCTGTGGTGTTTATCATTCTTGCTACTGTCCTCTGTAGGCTATCAAGGTAGATGGGTATTCCTTGCAAGTTGGTGGATATGTATTAAAGAGATGTCCTATATTCCCCTTCCATTGTAGACATAAAACCTTCCCTAGGTTCAGAACTATGCATGTCTTCAGAAGCCAAGAGTCTCTCCCAGTTAAGTGACATTTTTGACTCACTTGTCTATGAACTCAACACGTGGTGTTAACCCCTGAGTTGTGAATCCCTAACTTGGTTGTGTGGTTGACCTTAGTTTCACGTGATATGATACTTTATTTATCTCTCCCTAAGTATCAACTTGAGCTTAGGTTCATAAGCCTTCTCTACAAGTCCACAATTGTCCTTTGAATTGCTCAAAATCTTGTGGGACCCCTTGCTTCCTAGTCCAACCTGAGGGTCAACTTAAAAATACCCTATCTAATAATCCTGGTATTAATTTTACATAAGCAGTCGATGTTTTTGTTCTACTCCTCACAAGCTTTCTAACAAACCCAAGATCACTCCAAACGGATTTCGTATGAGAAAGTTATGCCAGTTCAGGGTTCTAGGGGTTAAAACAGGGAAATAGGGCCTCTCAGGAAATGCTTCAAAACAGGCGATACACGATACTAATCAAGTATCGCGATACTTGGAAGCAGGCGATACACAATACTTGTAGGACACGATACTTGATACTTGAGGAACTCGATACACAATATTTGGTATGTATCGTGATACTTGAAGTAGGCGATACTCGATACTTACCTTGCCACGATACACGATACTTGGTATGTATCACGATATTTGAAGTAGGCGATACACGATCTTCAACAAGTATCGCGAGCAAACTCCACGATACACGATACTTAAGATGTCACGATACACGATATTTGGGATGTCACGATACTGGATACTTGGTAAGTATCGCGATCGGGCAAAAACACGATACTCGATACTTGGGAAGTATCGCGATACTCAACCACAGGAGATCACGATTATTGTCAGGTATCACGATACCTCAACCACGGGAGGAACACGATACTTGGATTTTTTGGAGTCCAAATTCAAATCTTTTTGCAAATATGAGTACCTTGTGTCCTCCTTGTCACTCCTATGTGTTTGTAGGTGCCAACTCTTCCTTCAAACCCGCGATATTGCACTCACGATACTTGGCGCAGGTTTTATCACTTCACAAAAATGGCCGCTCGGATTCTTGGTGTTTAGAGAGTGTTTAAAGAGTTTTTCTTCAGCGATTCAGTTCTGCACCCCCCTCTAAGCTTCTTGTTCACAACCACAAGTAAAAAGCAAGGTGAATGTACTCTAAAAAATGGAAAAAACTGAGAACATGAAGGTGGGTGGAGATGGTGATGATGATGAAGATGAAGAAGAAGGAAAACTCAAAAACTGAACTAAAAATGGTGATTTTTTTACCTTCCAACGTCGCTACTCTACGTCTTACCGTCACACGCTCATCCTCCAAGCTCTCTCCCCGGCAACGGCGCCAAATTTGGTGTCACTTTAGCACAATGGTGAATACCAACGTGAGGAGCTTCACCTCATTAATATCAATCCGTGGAGACGTGAGGACCGGTATGAAGA
The DNA here is from genome assembly GCA_020310875.1 of Ceratopteris richardii. Lineage (NCBI taxonomy): Eukaryota > Viridiplantae > Streptophyta > Polypodiopsida > Polypodiales > Pteridaceae > Ceratopteris > Ceratopteris richardii. The sequence continues at coordinate 117,899,395 of CM035415.1, forward strand.
CCAAGAGCAAGTGATGGCACAAGTGCGTGGGTGAAAGCACACAAGCATACACACACATACACACACACGCGCACAAAGTAAGAGCAAAGAGTGGAACAATGGAAGGACTTTGATTACCAAAGGACTCTCTTACAAATCTGAAATCTACAACAAGCTAACCCCAAAAATGAGCTCTCCAGCCCTTTTTATAGTTTTTTGAGTGGTTTTGGCCCTGTCCAGACCTAGTGTCCGACCTAGTCAAAAATTAGGTTCTCCGGCTTATTTGGGGGCTCGAACGGAATCTAAACATTATGAAAATTGGGAGTATGATACACCTAATGCTCCTCAAGCTCAAGGACTGCTTGGCTTGAACAAAATGGAGTTGTAAAAATAGAAAATGGTATTTACAATGATTTTTAGTGATAAAAATCACTATTTTTATAGGGATTTCTTCTGAAAATTTGACACGTGCTTCTTGGAGCTCCCTACTTGCTCCTTCTTCTTGTGTATCCACTTCCTTGATGCGCTCTTATGCCAGTGCTTGACCTTGGGCTTCAACAAAAGGTCTGCAATGTTCTCCTGGGTGGGCACATATGCCAAGCTGATCTCCCCAACAGAAAACCTCTCTGTTGCAGAGCTAAGAAGAGCAAAGAGCACAAAAAAAGATGGGCCCCAAAATTTTTCCAATTTGGACACTTTATTTTTGTATCATAGCCATTTTGTAACATATTTTCCGATATAAATGCACTAGAGGAGTCCTCTAGATGCATACCCGTGGAGATTAGTAGCTTACCCATGTAAATTAATAGTAAATGAACCTTTTAGTGAATAAAGTGCCAGTCTCTTGTGTGAAAGGACCATTTTTAGGGCACATGTATATAAGTGAATTTGTGACTCTTTGTAAAGAATTTTTGCCATTGTGAGAATCAAGAGCACAAAATTTCGAATTTGTGTTTTCTCCTCTCTGTATCATCTTCTTAGTGAGGTTGTGTGCATGTGTGATGCTTGAAAAGAGTGTTTGGAAGTATTGTCTATCCATGAAAGTGCTTGTTTGCTGTTGTTAGGGTGTGTCTGAAGTGTAGGAAGTGTTGAAGTGTAGGAAGGTCATTCCCGTGACTCAGTATTTTGCTCATAACTTGAAGTAGGAGTGTCAAAATTGAGTGAAAAGACCATATTGGATGCGTCTTGTTGAGAGCTTTGAAACGAACCTGCTATTCACTACATTCGGAGTTCGAAGCTGAGAGAAAAGCTCGATTTACTGTTGGGTGCTGCTCCAAGTATCGTGACATCTCAACAGATCCCTGAACCTTGTTTGGAGTAGACTTAGACTTATTTGCACTCTTTGGGAAGCTCATTTGCATTGATCATCATTTGAATGCATGTCTTCATACACTCGGCTAAGTTTTGATACTCCTCGGATTGATAAATAAAGCGTGAATCCCCACTATATGCACTTGAGGGGGATCGACGTATAGTCTCTTTCTCCACAAGTCCCTAGGTTGGTACTTAGGTACACCCATTTTTTGGCACCATTGCCGAGGAAAGTTGAATCAAACCGAGGCATTCGTGTGATGGTAAGTAGCTCTTAGCATTGAAGTGAGTAGAGGAGTTGTGAATTTCTCTTCTTTGGTAAGTCACACTCATCCGCACTTACTACTTCTCGCTCTTGGAGTGTGTGTAGTGAGTTGATAGTCTAGGGGAGTGAGTAGAGTAGGAAGGAGGAAGTAGGCAAGTAGGTTAGGGAGTTAGAGTAGCATTCAACCTTTGTTCTTGTTGGTCTTTTTAGTTAGGAAGAACTTTCAAAAGTATAAAAACAAAAAAACTGTCTTTTTCAAGTCACTTGTCTCCAAGCAAGTATCGTGAGTACTGGAGAGCGAATATCGCGATCGTGAGCAGGGTTCTGAAGCTACTGAGAGCTAGAAAGGGTTGTAGAGGTGTGGAGAGTAGCTTCCAAGGTAATCATACTCATCTCTTACTCATAAGTTCTAGTGAAATCAAGCATTTCAGTAAAACGACCTGCGACAAGTATCGTGAAGGCCATCCCAAGGTAAAGAAAGTTTATTTTTGTGGTACAGACTGAGGGGAGAGGGTAGATAAGCTCTAGGAACATTTGTATGCACTTCAAATCCAAAAACACTAGCTATAAAATTGAAAAATATCAAGTATCGTGTTCTCCCGCGGTTGAGATATCGTGATACTTGGATATCGTGAACTCCTATGGTCGAGTATCACGATACTTGCAGTGGTCACAGATCGTGTATCGTGTATCGCTGGGAAACACTCATGATACTAGACAGATATCGTGTATCGTGTATCGTGAACTTCTGATCGCGATACCTATTGTGTATCGTGTATCGTGGAGTTAGCTTTCGCGATACCTCATAGATATCGAGTATCGTCAGAAAATTTCTTGCGATATTGGTCACATATCGAGTATCGTAGAGATCTAAAAATGATACTTGACGAATATCGAATATCGTGGGAATTCCAAGTATCGTGTGTTGTGATTTTTTTCGCGATACCTACCCAATATCGTGTATCGTGACCTTCAGTGTCAGATATCGTGTGTCTAGCTCTAGCTTGATATCGAGTATCGTGTATCGTGGGATTGCCTCTTGGTGATACCTGTGCAATATCGAGTATCGTCAGGGTCCTTCTGTGATACTTGCTAGATATCGAGTATTGTGATATATCTAGTTGGTCGAATATCGTGTATCGTGTGGGATCAAGTATCGAATATCGTGGCATTTTTCCAGTCAGCCAAATATCGAGTATCGTGACATACTCTTTTGGGTTGAATATCGTGTATTATGGATTTAGAGAGAGTTTCTCAGTCAATCAAATAATTCCTATAAATTGGGACCTCAGCAAAGAACATTGGAAGCTAGGAGTTGGCTACAACGAGACGAGAATTTTGAAGTGAATGAACCTAAGATCTGGAAGAACCCTAGGGAGTCGAAGAAGTGTGATTTCTTCTGTAGGAAGTGTAGCCGAACCAAGTAGTCATTCACATTACTCTGAAACCTCGAGTGAGTCTGAGGAAGAAATTCCCATGGCTTCAGAGGATATGCAGAGTTCTGTACCAATAATTGGCATGATGTCAATTATTGAGGGTGAATATCGAACATCTCTAGAGTATGTGAACACTAACCAACATGGGATACCTATCTACCTAGATGGTCTAAACCGATCAATGGTCAGACTAAAGAAAGCTACAGACGCTTACATAGTACCTAGGCCAGCAGTTAAATATGCAGGAGGGTTCTATATGGACAAAAGAGATATTCAGTATGTAGTTACGGAACACCCTGAAAACATCAACGAGAGAAGAAGGAATTGCTCATAACCTTAATGAAGAGGGACCTAAAGAGCAAGTGACCTCCCCTAGATGGAGATCCACGGTTGTTAGGGTTTGGAGAGGAGACCTAGTTCCCCAAGATGATTCCCTAATGGATGTCTATTTGATCAATGGAATGGAACATCTCCTCAGAGCCCACTCTTCATTATGGGAAGTGGCCAATAACCCAGTCACCATATATGAGTTACAAGATCCTGACCTTCCCACCATTATCACGTATTTGGATAAAAGCCAAAGGAGGTACTGGCCTCTAACGGAGTTAGAAAGAGCAAGGTTGAAATATCAGAACATTCCAGTGTTCCCTCCTAGGGATCAAGCTACTACTTCTCATAATTCCCAAGGAACTTTTCAAGATAATTCATGTCAGCATTCTGGACAGACACAACAAATGCATATTCTGGTCAGACCCCATGTGCAGTTTACTATGCACGCCAATAATCCTAACTATCGGCCTCAACCACCTATTGAACTAAGGAATAGAATCCCTGTCCCAGATAGACCACCTGTAGTAAGAGGACCAGGTATACCGATAGGAAGACCAATTTTCCATGTGATGCCTAGACCACCTGAAACAGGAAGAAGATTAAGACCCATTCAAGTAGCCAAATGCATGAGAAACCACTATGAGGCTCTAGCAAACCTTACAATCATATAACTGAATTCAAGTAAGTAATCAGAGCCGAACAAGTGGAAGATTTCTTGATCCAATATGAATCCTTTGGTCTAACTTTGACAGACACAGCTTTAGCTTGGTTCCAACCATTAGACCCTAATGATTTTCACAACATGGAACAAGTCTATCAAGAATTGATTGAAGAGTTCACCAAATCTGGGATTAAAAACAACTCTTCCTCATTGATCCATAGTTTTAAACAAGCTCCTACGGAATCAGTGAGATTGGCAGCAAAAAGATTCAAGCAGTATGTGGATAGATGCCCAATGGAAGAGAGACCCACTCAAAACAAAATGGTGTCATTGTTTTTGTAAGGATTAGTGAATGGATCATTAAGATCTCTGGTATATGTGAAAAGATTTAAAACTTTGCAAGAATGTATGAAAGAATGTATTGACCTAGAGGATAATCTAGCAGAAGATCTGAAAACTATTTATTGGCCAACAAGTTCAAGTTTTTCACTGATCATCAAGCTTTGTTATATTTGGTCAATAAACCTTGCAATATTGGATGCTTAGTAAGATGGTTCCTCTTACTAATGGAATATGACTTTGAAGTTGTTGTCAGGAAAGGTAGAACCCACCTTCGGACAGATCACCTTTCTCGCATTACTTCAGGAGAGTCACCGCAAGGAGTGTCTGATGAACTACCTGATGCTTATTTGTTCAATTTGGAAGTTGTTCCCAAATGGGCAAATAAGTTGGTACCAGTCCTAACCTTCGGCCCTGCAAATAAGAATGTGAAAACATCACAAGAAGAAATTGTGAAATCACAAAAATATCACATACTGGCAGGGAGCATGTACAAACAAGATACTGAGGGTGTATTAGCTTGTTGTGTTGAGGATGATGAACATAGTAGTTTGTTGCAGCAAGCTCATGAAGGATTGCTAGGAAATCACTATTCTAAACAATGAACATTGCAGAATATGAAGCATTTAGGAGTGTATTGGCCTAGCATGGACAAAGAAATTCATGAGTGGATTAAGAATTGTCTTGTGTGCCAGGAAAAACCCCGAGTGGAGCATGCAACCCTTTATCAAGTGTCATTAATTCTAGATTGGAGCACTCCATTGGTAGAGTTTATGAGATCGGGAAGATTACCCAAAGAGGCTAGTCTAGAAAGAAGACGAAGCATGGAGCAAGAGGCTCAAGGCTATGCCTTAGTAGGAGACAACTTATACCGAAGAGGCAAAGATGGTTACTTAAGACTGTGCGTTCATGAATCAGACTATTTAAAGGTCTTAGAGACTGCACACAGTGGTGCTGCAGGTGGACATTTTGGTCCTGACCGAGTGATCAAGACCATTCTATTCTCAGGACTTTGGTGGCCCACTCTTCATATGGATGCACATACCTATGTGAAGAAATGTGACACATGCCAATGTGCACAATATCCAGTTAGAAAAGACGAGATGCCCTTGAGGCCAATGATGGGAGGGCGTGCATTTTCGAAGTGGGGCATAGACTTCATAGGTCCTATTAACCCCCCAGCTAGAAACTCCCATGCAGAATACATTATTGTAGCCACAGACTACCTTACCAAGTGGGTAGAAGTCAAAGCCACAACAAAGAATGATGCTCACACAATGGCAAAGTTCTTATTTGAGAACGAGTTCACGAGATATGGGTTACCAATAGAACTAGTAAGCGATAGAGGCACACATTTCTTGAATGAATTCATTGAAAATCTTCTCCAAGAATTCTTGGTGATACATAAGAAGTCTGCCCCCTATCATCCACAAGCTAATGGACAAGCTGAGAGCACAAACAAGATCCTATGTAATGTCTTGACCAAGCTTGTAAACAACAAACGCTCTGATTGGGATAAACAGCTTCATCATGTTGTTTGGGCTTATCGAGTTGCCTATAAAACGGTACTGAATGCTACCCCATTTCAGATGGTCTTTGGATAGAATGCTGTGCTACCATTAGATTTCCTCATCCCAGCATTAAAAGTAGCACAAGAGCATGAGTGGAATGGACATGAATTGTCCTCTAGGATCTTTGATCTAGAACGCTTAGGTGAGACAAGGCTACGAGCGGAAGCAGACATTTATGCTGCAAAGAAAAGACAAAAGGCATACTTTGATGCACACATCAAAGATAAAGGATTGAAAGAGGGAGACCTAGTGCTGGTTTATACGCTAAAGCAACATTCCCGTAAGTTGGAAAAAAGAGGATACGGACCCATGATCATTAGTAGAATTTCCACTAGCGGTGCAGTTCAGTTAGCCACTCTAGAAGGAGACATCCTACCAAGCTATATTAGTGGATGTCGAGTCAAGCTATATCAAGAACCTCTTATAGAGGATATGCTAATGAGACTCAACACTACCAAGAAGCAAAAAGAATAAGAGTTAAGGGTGAGAGAAGAAGCGCAGGCAGAGGCCAGAGAGCATATTAGGCAAAATAAGTTAAGGCGACTAGGCCTAGATGTCAACTCAAAAGCCCCAAAATATCACATGGATATGTGCCAAAAATCAGGCATAATTACTTTTCAGGTCATTGAACGACATCCCTTTGCGACCATAGAGATAGGACAAGGAAAGGGTGCAAGGAGTGCAAAAGCATTGATTGACTCAGGTGCAACAAGTAGTGCAGTTAGACTATCCTACTGCCAAGCTAAACATCAATCCCATAGAAGCTTATCTCATAGGATTGGGAGGTGTGGAAACCCCTTGTTTGGGTGAGGTGGAACTTCCCATCTACCTTCAAGATGTTCCAATGAAAGTCAAAGTGCTAGTGTGTCAAGATGAGAACCTTACAGAACCACTTGTCTTAGGACAAGATTGGATTTATGACAATGTAGTCAACTTGAACCTAAGAAGTCAACTTCTTCAAGTTTGGGTATAGGGACAATACTTTACATTAGAACTAGAAAATGGCATACTCACAAATCCAGATGTCACATCTTGTAGTTCTCCTAGGACTAATCTTAGCAAAAGAGATGTTGTATGTGTCAAAAGATCTATGTCACAGGAGAACTCAATCATGGAAGAACAGGCTCAAAGACAAGCGGACTCCTCCTCTGGTGCAAGGACTAATGCCGCCACTACAACTCAACCAACAAGGCAAGCACAACAGAACAGGACCACTGCTATATCAAATAGACAATGGGATTCCCAAAGGAAAGTAGTGCTGGGCATGAAGCAGATGTGGATACGAAAAGGAGAGCAGCCACCACCCTTGGCCCCACAAACCCCATCCAGGCAAGTCAACCAGGCCAGAAGATGAAGGAAGAAGATCAGACAAGCTCAACCACAATATCTCCGACAAATTTGGATACCTAAGAAATTAGTTGCAGCTCAACAAGGGCGATTGGGTACCCAGGAAGCTCTTACGTCCGCAACAACCTATGCTCTCCCATACGCGAAAAGTCTCAACAAAGAAGCCAAGGTGAGGCAAAGGTCAGAACCAAACACCAAGAACAAAAGTAGACCAACTAACCTCTTCAACGCGAGTCAAGCGACCAGCCATAGAGGTATGGGTATGGAAGCCAAAAGCACCGGTAGGCCTCACAGAACCAAAGAGCCAATCACGAAGGATCAAACCCTTAAGAAACCATCCACACATGGAGCAACCAAAGGAGATTGCTACATAGTCGAAGACCATTCTCAAATGGATCCCTATAAAAAGGAATGATCAACTGCCATCTCAAGATACAATGGATACCTCCACGATAGATGGCATCAACATCCGCAAATAACATTGAAAGCCTCGACGAGCGACAACCATGTGCTCCTTGCACAACCTAGTCTCTTGCACCATTCAGGTCATGCATTTCCAAAGTATGCATTAATATAGGGCCACATTACATGGCCGTGCATAGACACATTTGAAAGTCCCATGCACACATTGACATATATCAACTATTTTTTCTGATACTAATATCTGTCTTCTTGTTTGGTGACTCAAAAAAGAAAAAAAGAAAAGAAAAGAAAAGAAAAGAAAAGAAAGAACTTGTTTCCAGGTTTTGCTCATGAAACATGAATGAGTCATGCTTAGTTGAAGATTGAACCTTCGATTACTAGGCATTTATCAGTTTGGATAGAGGTGTGTCTCAGCTAGCAGATGATATAATTACTACCTTATCTGGTAGATGTCCAGAACTTGGCATGAACATGGCATCCAAAACTATGGTTTCCTCTTACCATGGTAGGAGTGAAGAGTTGGAAGGTCCGCAACTTGCGTGATGCTTAACTATTGCATGTACGAGAGCATCCAGGGAGATATCTGCAAGGGGTAGTTTTGGTACCCTGCAAATCTTTGTATGTATACTGGATGAGAAGACTCCTGCTTATGAGGAGGCAAGATCAGCCACTCAAAAGATCTCATCAGTGGACCATCAACACGGACATTCATCAACAATATTCCATCCCAAAGGCCAAGTGTACAACACGAGGAGATGAACATCGATCGACCTTCTCTATGGTAAGTATCTTTACTTTGGAAACATCATAACCATGATAGCTTAGGAAACCTCTTCGTCGGCATCCCCTTGAGCACTTAGCTCAAGAACCCCAATTTTTGCACCATACTTCTTCCGATGCATTTTCCAAGTAAGCATGCATAGGGCTACATTACAAGGCCATGCACAAGGCACATATTTTCCTCAACCCATGCACAAACACACTTACCCATCCTCCATTATGGGTTATGCGTACTTAGCATGACTACTATGAACATCAACTATGGAAGATCTAGAGGACATCAACGGAGACTCACAACGACATAGTCATGTTGGAATCCTACGAAGAAGTACATACCAAGGCACTACAACTTGCAAACGCTCGCAGTGACAGATGAAGAACCGGACAAACAACCCTGCCACATCTAGAAGCCAGACGACTTTTGTTCATACAGAAGGGACACTCCCTGTCAAAGCACTACTTGGAACAACCACTACAACAAGGGTCTGTCAGGGACGACAGACTCAAGAGGGGGGGGAGTGTTGAAGCTGAAGGTCAAGGACAAAGCATAAGAGCACATCAAAGAGGTGGACACACAAGAAGAACGAGCAAGTAGGGAGCTCCAAGAAGTGTATGTCAAATTTTTAGAAGAATCCCCTACAAAAATAGTGATTTTCATCACTAAAAACCATTGTAAATACCATTTTCTATTTTTGTAACTCCATTTTGTTCAAGCTTAGGAGTTCTTGAGCTTGAGGAGTATTAGAAGTATCATCCTATCAATTTTCATAATTTTTAGACTTTGTTTGAGCCCTCAAATAAGCCCTAGAACCTAATTTTTAAGTAGGTCGAACACTAGGTCTGGATAGGGCCAAAACTAGTCAAAAAACTATAAAAAGAGCTAGAGAGCTCGTTTTTGAGGTTAGCTTGTTAGAGAATAGAGCTTTTGTAAGAGAAATCTTTTGCAATCGAAGCTTTCCATTGTTCCTCTCTTTGATCTTACCTTGTGCGCGTGTGTGTGTATGTGTGTGCATGTTTGTGTGCTTTCACTCACTCACTTGTGCCTTCACTTGCTCGTGGTCTTCATACCGGTCCTCACGTCTCCGCGGATTGACAAGTAAAGGAGGTGGTGCTTACGCTTGAGCTACAAGAAGCTCAAAAACGACAAAAGGAATTCTAGGATTTAAAGAGAAGACCACTTGAATTTCAAATTGATGATATGGTATTTCTTAAAGTTAATCCTCACCGATCTAGGTTGTCGCTAGGGAAGGATCATGGACTTTCTCCTCAATACGCAGGTCCATTTAGAGTTTTGAAAAAGATTGGATCTTTTTCTTATTTGTTGGAACTACCTAAACATTTAAATGTGCATCCTGTATTTCATGTTAGCTTACTTAAAAGATACGTACCTAATGTTGCTCATGTTTTGCAGGACAATAATAAGGTGAAAGATGATATCTTTTTAGTGTCAACTTTAAATATTTTTAGATAGGAAAGGAAGATTTCTTAGAAATAGATCTATAGTAGAAATTTTGGTGAAATGGTCCTCATAAATAGTAGAAGATTTGACTTGGGTGAACTTAGAAAACTTTCTAACACATTATCCTTCTTTGCAACTCCGAGGAAAGAGTTCCTTAAAGGGGGAAAGAATTGTAATCAACCTCTTTTCTAAATTTCATTCTAGGGATAATGTTTAAAATGAAAAATTAGGTCATTTTATGCATGTACCAAAAATTTTGGAATGACAACTTTCATATTCTCTCTCTAGACCTTATTTGCATAATGTATTCTAGTTGAAATTCGAAGGTGAAGATGAAAGAATTAAGAAAAACTATGTATGAGAGAAATTAGAGCAAGTATAAGAGAATAAAAGTGTCTCTGTGAATTTTTTGTGAATTATGTTTTGACTACCTTGTTCAGGGCTCTACATTTAGTTCATTGTAAGAAAAAGCCTTGATTTTGCTCTCTCTCTCTCTCTCTCTCTTGAATTTTGAAACTTGTATGGCTCAAAAATGGCATTTGGAGGTGGTAGAGGCTTCGTCAAGAAGCTATTTTCCAAAGCTATTGTAACCATTGGTTCTCATCTATAATATCATAATTCCTCTTTCTCTGTGTTATACCTTTTCTACTCTCCCGCATCCGATTTTCTCTTATCTTGTGCAATCTCTACATTTTTCTCTCCTCTCTTATTCTTGAATGATTGAAAGATTGTGATTGAGCAAATGCTACAAGTGGCATCAGAGCAGAATCCATTCTCAGGAGAAGGTGTGTGAGCAAGAGGAGCTTATTCAGAAGCTTCTTGGAGAATTATGCAAAGAACGAGGTGGAGAGCAACTAGAAGGTGCAACAAACTTATTCATGGAACTGAATGATAAAGTGGATGATGGCACAGGAACATCTGGTGTGCCTTAAGGAAAATAAAAATGCAATTATGAAGATATGGAACCTGGTGTGTTTTCCCTTAACCAAGTCTTCAAGAAGGTAGAGTTGAATGATTTTGATGGTGAGAAGAAGAGTGGAAAATATCTCGAGGCATGGATTGAAGAGCTCAAGGACTTGTTTGATCTTCGATAATTTAGGGAGGAGTCCAAGGCAAAAGTTGGGATCCTGCACCTGCATGGTATCGCAAAGCTATGGTGGAAGTCCTATATGCAAACTTAGACACGTTCTAGTCTGGTTTTATGGAAGGAGTTTAGAGAACAAGCTAAAAAACACTATTGTTCTCTACATTATAATATGGAGAACAAGATGGTGTTCTGTAATTTTTGACAACACGAAAGTGACAAGCATAGCTTGTGTGTTGATGAGTACAAAGAGAAGCTCCTACCTCTTCACAAATATGAATTGGAGGTTAGTGGTGACACTCTGAAAAGGAAATTTATTGAAGGGCTTCATGAGGAAATTTGCTATCAAGTCAATGGATTGTGAAGAGATGGATAGATATGTGCTTGAAGATGAAGTGGTGCTGCAAAATCCTTGATCTACACCAGCCAAATTAACTCTAGGAGTATATGGTGGGCCCTTTTAGCTTGCCAATGGATGTGTTAGGCACCCTATGTACCTTAGAAGATCAATCTCAAAAAGATAGATCAAAACAGATGAGCTCGAATTAATTTAGAGGTGAAAAACTTGCTATTTTGATTCATACACATGTCCAGTGTTTTGAATAATTCTCTGAGCACAACAGCAAATTCCTTTTGGGGAACTCTAACTAACTTAGAGAGCTAACTTTCAAGAGTAATTTCATCAGAAATAGTGAATCCCACAATGAGAATGAAGTTTAACAAGTTATGACATCATCCCTATTTTCACGAGCTGCAATAGTACTTAGACTAGTGAGTAGAAAAATGTTTATAACTCAAGATTCCAATATTCAATGATTATGAAATTTTGTATGCTAATAATAGATAGTACATTACATCCAACAAGCTTTGAATCATGCAATTGGACGAAGTACACGCAGAGAACCAGCTCTGACAAGTTGACTAAAACAAACCGGAAATCTACAGAGAAGTAAATATGGACATACAACGTTGACTTCAACTGAACATAACTCAAGACTGAGACCTCCAATAGCACTGAAATTTTGTGACCATATAGTAGACTCTAAAAGATGACTTTAGCAAGTTAAAGCATTGAAAATAATCCACCACAGTGAGAGAAATGATCTCTGTAATCTGACTGAAAAATCTGAGAAGCATAACAGTGAACAATAGACTCACACAACCATGAAGATATGAACTTGTATGATCATAAATATGAATGTATATTGACTGTAGAATACAATGAACGTATAGATACATGTGTGTGCCTTGTATCCACACTTGATATAGCATATAGCTCAGCATATGGACGCCTCTAAAAGTGCGATTAAACTGCCATGTATATGTAGAGAGTTTTGGAGCCAAGGTTTGAATTTGAATCTTGCTCACCTAAAACTAGTTTCCTAATTTTTAGAGATTGATTGATTCTCCAACCTCCAAATCAAGAATTCGTGGCTTCTCTCTCTATTTTTATCAAGTGGAATCAACCACTTTTGATTCCTTTAACTTTTACATCAAGTAAATGATCAAAGAATTACAAGGGTGAGCTCACAAGTGAACTCTTAAATTTCCATACATTGTCTTCTCTTAGAAACTCAAGCCAAGACTTAGGCTTGTAATGGATTTGTTCCAACAACTCCTCCTCAAGCCAAGTATGCTTGAGGTCTTCAATCTTCAAGAATAACCTGCAATCCAATCATAATCTTCAATTTGCAAAGTTTTGTACCATCCAATGCTTTGGTCAAAATATCTGCACATTGTTGATAAGTGGACACATATGATATCTGAATCTCTTTGCTTAGAACCTTTTCTCTTACATAGTGATAATGAACTTCAATGTGTTTAGTCCTTGCATGAAAAATAGGGTTAGCAGCTAAATGAATAGGACTCATGTTGTCACAAAAAATAGTTGGAGTTCCAAACTCCAATTCAAGATCTTTGAATAATGTCTTCATCCACATAGCTTCTTGTGTAGCTATGGCAAGACCTCTGTATTCGGCTTCAGTAGAAGAGAGAGGAACTATGGGTTGCTTCTTGGATGACCATGAAACAAGCTCTGAACCTGCAAAGGTAAGATAACATGAAGTGCTCCTTCTGTCTTCTTTGGAGCCTGCCCAATCTCCATCAGAAAATAGCTTCAACCCTAAATCAAATACATAAGGATAATAAAGTCCTTCATTTATTGTTCCTTTGAGATATTTGAGTATCCTCTTAGCAGCATCCATGTGTGGTTTCCTTGGAGTGTGCATGAACTGACTTATCACACTCACACTATAGCATATATCTACCCTTGTCAATGTGGCATATTTGAGAATACCCACAAGGCTTTGATATGATGTGATGTCCTCTATGAGTTCACCTTCATGTGAGCTCAATTTATGGTTGACCTCCATTGGAGTACCTACAATTTTACAACCCTCCATCTTGCATTTTGCTAACATATCCTTGATATACTTCCGTTGAGTGAGAAATAAACCATGATCTTTGTAGACAACTTCCAAACCTAGGAAGTAGGTAAGTGAACCTAAATCACTTATCTTGAATTCTTCTCTCATCTGATCTTTGATCTTCTTCATACCATCTACATCATTTCCTATCAATATAATATCATCTACATATACACATAGGTAGATGACCTCAGAATTACTCTTTTTAATAAAGAGTGAAGGATCTGCCTTGCTTGGTTGAAAACCTTTGTCCTGCAAGAATGAAACAAGTTTGAAATTCCAAGCTCTTGGGGCTTGCTTGAGACATACAATGCTTTGTTAAGTTTACACACATAATGAGGATAAACTTGACTCTCAAAACCAAGTGGTTGTGCCATACATACCTCTTCTGTTATCTAACCATTCAAGAATGCATTCTTTACATCTAGTTGAAGTGTCTTCCAATTCTTGGAAGAGGCAATACTAAGCAAAACCCTAATAGTAGGCATCTTTGCCACAAGAGAGAAGGTCTCCTCATAATCAATTCCTTGATTTTGTGCAAAGACTTTTGCTACAAGCATTCCCTTATACCTGTTTATGGAACCATCAGAATTCTTCTTGAGTTTATAGACCCATCTTGAGCCTATTACCTTCATAGATGAAGTCTTGGGCACCAAACCCTAGTGTTGTTTTCCTCAAGTGCTTCAATCTCTTCCTTCATTGCATGCTTCCATTCTGATTTTGCTTTGGCCTCTTCAATGAATAACATCTTGAACTCAAGAAATGAGTTGGTATTGCTAACCCCAACTTTGGACTAGCCCTATTTTACTTCAGAGTTGGGTTGTAGGCCCTTTTAGCTTTCCAATGACACTAAATAAGTGCCTATGTGCTTTGGAGATGATGCTTCAAACAATTTGATCAAAACATATAAGTTTGCTACTAGCTAGTGATCAAAATGTTGATATTTTAGTCTTGACACCTATTGGATGTTTTGCTCAGTACCATAGTACAGTAGTAGTTAGAAAAATTCCTTCTCAAGGTATCTAATTAGCTTAGAGATCTAATGATTCCAAGTGGAATCACTTAAAATGATAGACTATACTCTGAGCAATGACTTTAACAAGTAGAAGCTTACCCCCGATATTTTAGGAACTCTGCAGAGAATGACTAGTGACCACTTCAAGATGTTTTTCTCCCCATTGGATGAATGAAACTTTTTCAATCTTTGAGAGCTTGTAAAATACTTTGAGCTTGTTCCAATGAGCTACAGAACATTTAAAATGATGGAGGGATTAGTGAGATATGAGCAAGACAAGTACACTATTCTGAGTGACAATGGTAGAGATAATGACAGATGTAATCAATCAATGTAATGTATTATGTAACAATGTTGTGCATGATCATTGGCATGAATATGATGCCGAATGATAGTGATAGGAGTAAGCTATAGTGTAGGCCTCTCAACTACATCAAGTGACCAACAATAAGCTCAGTAATGGGGCTCTAATGGCCGTGAAATTTCAAGTTACTTTTATAGTGACTCTCTTCAAGTTTGAATTTTGAAATTCAAATGAAGTCCCACCTAAACATTCTTTCTCTAAATAAGGAGATATTCCCTCAAAGAAACTCGTACCATAAATTTCTCCTAACTCCACAAGTTTAGTGGCATTTACAAAATTCTTCTAAGTCAAATGACTTTTACAAGAGTTAATGAAAAAAACCATAAGCGATGGCTCATGTGGATCTTCAAGGAGTTGCACATAATACTTCCAATGCTTAGCCAAGTGTGAAGGCTTGGCATTTGCACCAATAGCTCCCCCTCAAGCCAAACATCTTGGCTTGGTCTTTTTCATCAATCCTCTTGAATGTCTTGCAATCCAATCATGGCTTTAAATTTTGAAATTTTAGTACCATCAAGTGCTTTGGTCAATAAGTCTGCACATTGCATATTAGTTGATACATATGCTAATTGAATCTCCTTTCTCAATAGCTTCTCTCTCACATAATGATAGTGAACTTCTATATGCTTGGTCCTAGCATGATAGACAGGATTTGCTGCAAGATGTAAAGAACTTGTATTGTCACCAAAGATCATAAGTGAGTGAATGTGAAGTCCCAAATTTGAGTAGAGTAATCTAATCCATATGGATTCTTGAGTAGCATTGGCTAATCCCCTATATTCAGCCTCTGTTGAGGATAGATCAACAATAGGTTACTTCTTGGAAGACCATGAAATGGGCTTATCACCTGCAAAAGAGAGATAACATGAGACTCCTCTGTTGCTCTAGCCCAATGGTAAGTACCACGTTAAGAAGCTCCACCTCCTTAATTTCAATCCACGGAAGAGATGAGATGTTATTACAAGTGATGTTGGGTTAGTGTAGATGATTTTATACAAAGTTCATTTGTGAGTAAATTATTACAAGGGAGTTGGTTATTCGGGATGGGATTAATGTTATACAATTGGTCATGAGAGGGCTTCTGGATACATTTCGGTATCCATTTCCTAAGGGTGGTTGAGCGGGTGGTATGTTTCTACTGAGGGACAAAAGGTGATATTTGTGTTGAGGGACTAAGAGATTTTTGATGGGTATATGTTACATGGCTTGAGTGTTGAGCTATAATAAACTGTATGGGTACCCATATCTGCGTGGGTGTGGGTCGTTTTGTTAGGTACTTCTTGGCGATCCAAATTTGTCGATTGTGCGTACTTGTAGAAGAAGGTCAAGGGGATGTTAGATGGTATCTCTGCTTCTGCCTTAACTTCTTCTTGTCATTGTCTACATTGTTGAAATTTGTCGGTGTTTTCTATCCTTTTGGCACCCATACTTGTCTCGTGCTCCTTGTTTGGTGATGCTGATACTATTGCTTTCTTTGCATAGTTTGGTAGGGTCTTCGGTTTGGGTTCCTTAGTCATGGGTGACTCCTTCGTGGTTGGGGTTGAGAGGTTGGATGGACACTCTGCTTTGGTAAAGAAGGGAGGTCCAACACTTGCGAAAATTGCCCATTAGGAAGTGCAACGTTTTGTACCATAATCTAGGTCAGTCCCGAGTAAATGTGGAAGGATGGGCATTGTAGGGTGTTGTGCCCATTTGTCCGCTAACACATTCCACCTGATCGCTGATGCAACCCACCTAACCGCTGCTGGAAGACCAGGGGAAAATATGTTGACATTCTTTTATTTGGCAACTATCCATCACCAAGATCTCATGGGTTGACTTTGGAAAGAGCGTGCTTAGCCGAGGGATCTGGCTGAAAATCTTTCGGTCCTCCGTCGCATGCAGCTCATATGGTCTAGGGTTACATACCTCTGGCGGAGTGTTGTTAGGGAAGTCATGCGATATCACTCGCTATTGATCTAAGGTTCCAATCTGCAAGGAGCCTTGTCTAAGATTTAGGTCCACTGAGTGATCATATAGACAATCTTGGCCAAGGACTAGGGGTTCTATTAGGTCGTCATCATGGCACACTAGTAGCTTCACTATCATGGTCACATCGTGTATAAAGATAGGAAGGTCCACCTCACCCATGAAAGGGGTTTTCATGCATCCTAGCGCTATGAGGTATGCTTCAATTGGCCACATTTCTATTCTTGAGTCCTTATAGTGGGACCATCTAATCACACTAGTCACAACACGTAAGTCAATTAAAGCCCTGAGCTCATGGCAAGGGTTGCCGTGCTCTAGCCTGACTGTAATGAATGGTCTCCTATCCACTATGCTAGGATGAGTAATTGACTTTGCTTGGCACATGGCCATGGGGTATCAGGGTGTTGTTTTGAGGTGGTTATAATGTTCTCTCCCTAGTCCTTGTCTTCTTAGCTTCATGCACTTAATGCGTTCTATAGCTTCTGCCTGAGCCTCAGCGCGTATTCTATTTTCTTCCTCCTTATGCTTCTTTGCCAACGTGAGTCGTCTAAGCATATCCTCAGTAAGAGGTTCCTGATAAAGCTTGACTCTACAACCACTAATGTAATTAGGCATTATGTCTCCTTCTAGGGTGGCTAATTGTACGGATCCACTTGTCGAGAGTCTGTTAATGATCATAGGTCCATAACCTCACTTTTCTAGTTTTCGTGCATGTTGTTTCGACATATACACTAGGACTAAATCTCCTTCCTTTAAGCCTTTGTCTTTCACATGTGCATCAAAATAGGCTTTCTGTTATTTCTTTGCTGCATATGTGCATGCTGCTTCTTTCAAGTCCATTATTCTTGATGATAATTCATGGCCGGTCCACTGATGTTCTTGTGCAACCGTAAGGGTTGGTATCAAGAAGTCCAAAGGGAGCACATCATTCTGACCAAAAACCATCTAAAAGGGAGTTGCATTGAGTATGGTCTTGTAGGCTACTCGATATGCCCAAACAGCGTGGGGTAAACTGTTTGTCCCAATCTGAACGTTTGTTGTTCACGAGTTTTGTCAGTACATTACAAAGGATCTTGTTAGTACTTTCTGCCTGACCATTGGCCTAAGGATGATATGGTGTTGATTTCTTGTGAATCACCATAAAATCCTGTAACAAATATTCAATGACTTGGTTTAGAAAGTGAGTTCCTTGATCGCTCACTAACTCTATAGGCAGTCCATATCTTGTAAAGACATTTTCAAATAAGAATTTTGTAGTCGTGTGTGCATCATTCTTTTTTGTGGCCTTGGCCTCTACCCATTTGGTAAGATAATCTGTCGCAACAATAATGTATTTAGCATGAGTACCTTTTGCAGGGGGGTTGATGGGTCCTAAAAAGTCTATAACCCACTTAGAAAATGCACGTCCTCCCATCATGGGTTTCAGTGGCATTCATCTCTGTGAGTAGGAAATTGAGTTCTCTTGCACACATCACATCTCTTAACATAGGTATGTGCATCCATGTGAAGAGTGGTCCACCATAATCCTGCAAATAGTATGGCTTTGATTATCCTATTGGGGCCAAAATGACCTCCTGCAACACCTTGGTGCGAAGTCTCTAGTATGTTCAAATAATCGCTCTCATGAACACATTGTCTTAATCATCCATCTTTTCCTTGTTTGTATAGGTTGTCGCCAATAAGTGAATAGTCTTGAGCTTCCTACTCTAGACTTTGTTGTCGTGCTAAGGTCATTCCTTGAGGGAATGTCTTTGTCCTCAAGTACGTCACTAAAGGTTCACTCCATTCTGGTGTGAGAGGCATATAATATAACATAGCATGTTCTACTAGTGGTCCTTCACAACAAACAGGGTATTCTCTACACAACTCTTAGACATCTGCTTCCATAGAAGGCCAATATACTCCTAGCTTATGTAGAGTCTGCAAGGTACGATGTCTTGAATGATGTTGCTTTAATGCACCTACATGTGCTAATTGCAACCAATTCATGTGTTCTGATTCATCTACACAACAAGCAATAATCTTTTGATTATTGTCTTTATATATACTTCCTGCTATTATTTGATATCTTTGAGACTTGGTAATCTCTCCTTTCTTGATCCTTATCCTAGGATTCTTGGGTCCAATGTGAGAATAGGGACAATTGGTTTAGCCCATTCTGGTACTATCTCAAGGTTAAAAAAGTATGCATCGGGTAATTCATCAGCTATTCCTTGAGGGGCTTCTCCTGAAGTTAATCTTGAAAGGCGGTCAGCTATGAGGTGGGTTTTTCCTTTTCTGACTACAACTTCAAAGTCGTACTCCATGAGTAATAGAAACCAACGTATCAGTTGTCCTGTGTTACATGAATTATTGACTAAGTACAATAACGCTTGATGATCAGTGAAGAACTTGAATTTATTTTCCAACAAATAATGCTTGAATTTCTTTACTGCATAGATCATTCCTAATCCTTCTCGTTCTGTAGTGGTGTAATTTCTTTCTGCTACATTCAGTTGTCTTCTCACGTAGGCTATAGGGAGATCTATATTACCTTCATTTGTGGGTTGTGCCAACACACATCCTATGGCATAGTTGGATGCATCCACATGTACATGGAATGGCTTGCTCCAATTTGGGGTTGTTAATATTGGTGCTGAGCACAAACGTCGTTCAAGTTCATTGAATAAACTTTCACACTTATCTATCCATTCAAACTTGGTTAAAAGAGAGTACAAAGGCTTGACTATGATTGCATACATGTGTATGAATCGTCTGTAATAACGACAATGACCCATAAACGCCTGTACCTCTTTTACGTTATTTAGCCTAGGTAGGTCGGCAATTACTTTCACTTTTTCTTCATCCGTAGAGATTCCATTCTTTGACACAATGTGTCCTAAAATTTTGCCTTGTCTGACCATAAAAACGCACTTTTCTAGGTTCAGACGAACTTGATATTCTCGATATTTGTCAAATGCTTGCCTTAGTTCTGAGATATAAGTATGCCTCATATTCGAATGTGCACATATGTCATTGACATAGACTTCCAAATTCTTGCATAAGAATTCCTTAAAAACATGACACATGAGTCGTTGGAAAGTGGCAAGTGCATTTGTTAGCCCAAATGGATCACACGAAATGCAAATATGCCCCATTTTGTGGCAAAAGCCGTCTTGTGTTGATCTTCAAGAGCAATGGCTACTTGATTATAGCCTGAGAAACCATCAAGAAAGCTATAAACTTCCTGTCCACAACTCTTTCCAATAAATGTTCCGTGATAGGAAGAGGATAATTGTCTCTAATCCTGGCGGCATTAACTTTTTTAAGGTTAATACAAACACGCAATTTTCCATTCTTCTTGGGCATGAACACAATGGGGGATACCCATTCAGAATGCTCAATTGCATAAATGAATCCTGCTTCTATCAAACGATCTATTTCTTCTTTAATCTTAGCAGCGTAGTTCTCATTGTACGTGTATGGTTTCTGTTTCATAAGCTTTGCATCTGGAGTCATAGGGATTCTATGGGAGCATATATCTGGGTCTACTCCTTTCAAGTCTTTGTAACTCCAAGCGAACACATCTCTATATTCACATAATAGGGCAATTAATTCTTCTTCTTCTTCATTCGTCAAATCATGCCCAATGTATGTACATTTTTCTTCTTCTCCTTCTATGGTGACTATGATTTTTTTGGTTTTCTCTCGGTTATCATATACTTCTCCAACATCAGCTTTTCTTTTAGGCATTCATACCATGATTTGTCTATCTTCTATTTCATACTTCTTGAAGTTCTCTGGTACTTCCATGAATGGTTCTTCTTCTTCTTCTATCTTAGGTGATTTCTTTCTCTTCTTTTGCTTACTTTCCATATCTCTTATGGATGGCTTAAGTTGTTTCATTTGATTTTCCTTTTCCTCTTCAGGTTTTTTGGCTTCCATAAAGTAAAGATATTCCTCTTCTGTGGAATAGAAGGGTTCCATGATGATGGACTCTAGCTCCTCGTCACTACTCTCATCCGATTCTTGGGTCACTTCCATGCATTCTTCTAGGATAAAGTCTTCCTCGATAGGTTCAATAAAAAAAATGGAAATGTCATACCAGTCTTCTTCATCACAGTGAGGGGTTCATTGTTCTTCATTCACCACAATGTCCATCATGGCTAAGATTTCTACCCAACCATGAGGCTCGAATTCCTCATCTGGAAATACTATAGGTGCATGAGTTGGGTCTTGAAGAGTTCGTGGATGTCGTTCTGACCCTAAAGTCCTAGCTTCTAACCGTTCTTCCTCTTGTTTGGCTACTTTACACATCCATAGATGAGTATCCTCGTGCAACCATGAAGGATCTAATTCCAATGAGTGTACCGATTCTATTTCTTCTTGTGTCTTATGGATGGTGTTCCATTGTATTGGGGGTACATCTCGATGGGAATAGTCTTTAAGATTGACTTTAGTAGTCACTCCTAAATGTTGCAAGTACAACGAATTAGTTCCCCAATCTTGTACGATTTGCAACTGATGCATGAATGGTTGACCTAAAATCATCTTGTAAGTATGATTTTTCCCAAAATCACAAATGGCAAAAGTATTCTCAAACTCCACACCACAAGTGGTGAGAGATATGCCTTCTAGTAAGCCTAGTGGTTTTTCTATATGTCCGTCAGCCATTTGTAGCTTCAACTTGGTGGGTCTTAATGTTGGCTTACCCCAACATTTCCATAAAGCAGTGGTAGCGATGGCTACTCTGGCTCCTAAATCTAAGATGGCTTTGGTGGTGTAGCCCTGATGGGTTATTGGAAGATAAGTGTTACCTTCCTCTCCCTTGCTTACATCTCTGATTCTTTCTATGGGTATCTCTGGTACCTTCTTGTGTGATCCTATCTGTGAGGGAGTAGTAGCGATCTCAAGAAATTGATTTGCTATGTGCTTCCACAATTCTAGTTTAACCTTCAACAATTCCTCTAGAGTGAGATGGCATTGAGCTTTGGTGTTCTTTACCACTTTCATGTTCCTAGGAATTACTGATTCTTCATTCCTCACTATTATCGTGGGTGCTCTCATGCTCATAGACTTGGCTTCCCGAGGTCCTATGAACTGAGGTAACTCTTGCAGAGAATTGGATTCAAAATCTGTGTGTTCACTTAGTTGTTCGTCCTCTACATCATCGTAGATAGAGGGAATGTCTTGGGGAAATTGCTCTTGCAAGTCATCTATCTCTTGAATAGGAGGATGGGTTTCTTGTTCTTTTCTCCATTTCTCTTCTTGCATTTCTCTTAGAAATTCGTGTGAATACTTTTATATGGAAGACAGGTGGTCTTCAACCTTTGTATTGGGTACTTGAGACAATGATGGTGCATTCCTTTCTTGTGTCTTTGAGACAATAGGGTTCCTATGCTGATTCTTTTTCTCGTTGCTATTGATCAAGTATTCTAACCTCTCCAGTAATCCTTGAAAGTGTAATTCGGGTTTTGCCATGTTATTCCAATTAAGATAAGGAGAGTGTTGAAGCTCAAGGTCAAGGACAAAGCATGGAAGTGCATCAAGGAAGTGGACACACAAGAACAAGGAGCAAGTAGGGAGCTCCAAGAAGCACCTGTCAAATTTTCAGAAGAGATCCCTATAAAAATAGTGATTTTCATCACTAAAAATCATTGTAAATACCATTTTCCATTTTTGTAACTCCATTTTGTTCAAGCCGAGGATTCCTCGAGCTTGAGGATTATTAGAACTACCATCCTACCAATTTTCATAATTTTTAGACTCCGTTTGAGCCCTCAAATAAGCCATGGAACCTATTTTTTAACTAGGCCGGACACTAGGTCTGGACAGGGCCAAAACCACTCAAAAAACTATAAAAAGAGCTGGAGAGCTCATTTTTGAGGGTAGCTTGTTGTAGTTTTCAGCTTTGTAAGAGATATCTTGTGTAATCTAAGATCTTCCATTGTTCCGCTCTTTGCTCTTACTTTGTGCGCGTGTGCGTGTATGTGTGTGCATGCTTGTGTGCTTTCACTCACACACTTGTGTCATCACTTGCTCACGGTCTTCATACCGGTCCTCACGTCTCCACGGATTGACATTTATGAGGTGTATCTTCTCCCGTTGGTACTCACCATTGTGCTAGAGTGACACCAAATTTGGTGTCGTTGCCGGGGAGAGAGCTTGGAGGACGAGTGTGTGACGGTAAGACGTAGAGTAGCGACGTTGGAAGGTAAAAAAATCACCATTTTCAGTTTAGTTTCTAAGTTTTTCTCCTTCTTCATCTTCATCATCATCACCATCTCCTTGCCTCTTCATATTCTCAGATTTTTTCCATTTTGGCCACTACATTCACTCGTTTTTTACTCGTGGCTGTGAGAAACAAGCTTAGGAGGAGCTGAGAACCAAAAGCACCGAAGAAAATCACTTGAAACAACTCTCAAAAACACCAAAATCTGGGCGACAGTATCGTGGCATGAGAGGAACAGCGCCTGGTATCGCGCGGGTGGTATCGCCGGTTGGAGATATATTTTGCATCTACAGGCTGATAGGAGTGACAAGGAGGGCAGAAGGTACACATATCTACAAAAATTTTTGAATTTGGGTGTGGAAATCTCCAAGTATCGTGTCCGGTTGAGATTTGGTATCGCGATACCAGAACTCCCGTGTATCGCGATACTTGTCGAGGTATCGTATCGTGCATGCCCACTTGAGGTATCGCGATACCATTCTGGTATCGTATCGTCAAGTGCTGGTATTGCGATCGCGGTTGCCCCAATGGTATCGTATCGTCAAGTGCTGGTATCGCGATCGCGGTCGCCCCGATGGTATCGTATCGTCTAGCTAAGAGGTATCGTATCGCGCGTGAAAGTTGGTATCGTATCACCGAGTCGGTATCGTATCGTCCGGTTTTTTAGTATCGTATCGTGTAAAGATCCAGTATCGTATCGTCTGATTGTTGGTATCGTATTGTGCCAGTCTTGGTATCGTATCGTCTCCAATTTCAGTATCGTATCGTTGACTGAGTGGTATCGTATCGTGGGCTAACCAAGTATCGTATCGCGTAAATTTCTGGTATCGTATCGTTTGTCACCTTGGTATCGTATCGCCCAAATCCCTTGGTATCGTATCGTGACCACTTTCATGTATCGTATCGTCTAAGAGAGCAGTATCGTATCATGAGGAGGATTGGTATCGTATCGCCGGCCAACCAAGTATCGTATCGCGTAAATTTTTGGTATCGTATCGTCAAATCCCGTGGTATCGTATCACTCAAGAACTCAGTATCGTATCGTGTCATTACAGGTATCGTATCGCGAGGTTAAGTGGTATCGTATCGTGCAAATTAGAGATGTCGTATCGTGACCACTTTCAGTATCGTATTGCCTAAGAGAGCAGTATCGTATCGTGGAAGTTGGTATCACTCTGGTCGTATCGTATCGTCTACGTGGTATCGTCTCAAGTGGTATCGTGTAAGACAAAGGTATCGTATCGCGAAAATTTGGTATCGTCTCGCCTGTCTTGAGTTCCCAGAGAGATCCTATTTCCCTGTTTTAACCCCCAGAACCCTGAACTGGCATAACTTTCTCATACGAAATCCGTTTGCTGTGATTTTGGTTTTGTTGGAAAGCTCGTGGGGAGTACAACCAAAACTTCCACTAGTTATGGTAAAATTAATACCAGGATTATTAGATAGGGTATTTTGAAGTTGACCCTCAGGGAAACTAGAAAACCAGGGTGTTCCAAAGGATTTTGAGCAATATAAGAGAACTCTGAGACTAGAAGCCAAGGCTTATGAACCTGAGATCTAGCAGACACTTAGGCAAGGATAGACAAAGCATTAGGTCATCTCAGGCTAGTGTCAACCATACAGCCAAGTCTTGGGCTCAACAGCTTAGTGGTTATCCTTACACAAGAAGT
Source organism: Ceratopteris richardii (assembly GCA_020310875.1). Classification (NCBI taxonomy): domain Eukaryota; kingdom Viridiplantae; phylum Streptophyta; class Polypodiopsida; order Polypodiales; family Pteridaceae; genus Ceratopteris; species Ceratopteris richardii. The sequence continues at coordinate 117,924,034 of CM035415.1, forward strand.
TCAAAAACCAATGACTCAGAAATGTCTATTAGCATGGAAAGACCCACACGTAGCTCAGGCACTGCCTATTTACAGACACCAGAAGGTCCCTATAAGACCCAATTGGAGTATATCAGGACCAACCAATTAGGTGCTCGCATCTATGAGGATGGTCTAAGACGATCAGTGGTTCAACTCAAGAATCTTGATCAACCCTTTGGACTTGAATACCCAGTGGTCAAGTTTGAAGAGGGTGCTTACATTGATAAGGAAGGAACCATGTATGTGGTTACCAACTTACCAGATAGGACAAATGAGTTTGGAAATATCATTCCTGAGAATGAGATAGGAGACCTAGAGCAAGGAGACCTAGGAGGAGAACCCAAGACCCCTAGAGCTAAGTCAGTCTTAACCAGAGTGCTCACTCCAGAATGGATTCCTCAAGATAATAAAAGCATAGAACTATTCATGAATAGAGAAACGGAGGAAGCCTTTTGGAGATTTAGGCCAGATCAACCGAGCCCAGTAGTCACCATCTATGAATTCAAGGATCCAGAGACACCAGGGAAAGTTGTCTATCTAGATCACACATCTCAAAAATTATTCTTGGTATCAGATCATGACAGACATGCTTACACTTGGCAAGGTGAATCAATTTTCCCTCCACCAAGATCTAATGTTTCCCAGGGCCTCCAAGGAGCCGGATCATCCAAGGCTCATGAAACCCTGAGGGAAAGAACTAGAGAGAGACCGGAGGTAAGCTTTGCAGACACTGTAGGCAGAGACAGATCAGGATATGGAACGGAAAGACCTGAAAGGGAGAGACATAGAGTTTATAGGCATCAAAGAGATGATCTTGATTTCCCATTGCCTAGACCACGAGAGCACTCAAGAACCCTTAGACCCTCTCAAGTGGTTAAGACAATGAAGAACTACTTTGATGGATTTGGAGATCCTTATGATCATGTGGCGGAGTTCAAACAAGTGCTAAGAGCTGAACAAGTTGAAGACTTATTCACCCAGTTTGAGGCATTTGGTTTGACTCTTAAGGGTACTGCCTTAGCTTGGTTTCAACCTCTAAACAGTCGCAACTATAGAGAGATAGGTCAGCTGCTAGAAGAATTCATTGTGGAATTTTCCAAAAGCGGTATCAGGCATAACACATCATCCTTGATCCACAGCTTCAAGCAGACACCCCAAGAAACAGTGCGACTTGCAGGAAGAAGGTTTAGACAGTACTTGGAAAGATTCCCTGTACCAGAATTACCCACATCAGCCAAACAGGTGGCACTGTTTTTAGATAGCCTATTGAGCACAAAGTTGAGATCATATGTGTACTTGAAAGAGCCTAGATCCATAGAAGAGTGTGTGCGGATATGCATTGACATAGAAGACAACTTGGGTGAGGAGTTAGGAATATCCAAACTCTATAAGGACTCTGATAGTTCTATGAGTCATAACTCTAGAACCTCCACTGAGATAGATGAGATAGTGGAGCAAGTGGCCAAAAAGCTAGGAGTTCAAAATAGACAAATGCCAAGGGTCACTTCATTGAAGCGATTCTATACATGCGAAGGAGATCACATGGCTAATGTTTGCCCGTTGACGACTCAACCCCAAGGGAACCCTAATGCTCTGTATTGCACCATTGAGAGAAAATACACAAATCATACGGCTCAAGATTGTCCTTACAATAGGCAGGCGGTTAGACAAAATTATCAGCAACCTTACCAGCAGGGTAGGTATCAGAATCAGTATCAACAGCCATATTATAGGCCACAACAATATCAACCTCAATACCAGCAGCAAGATCAGGCACCATATAGGCCACAGCCAGTCCTAGGAAACCAACCACCAGCTCCTGCCAATGTGATCCCAGTTAAGTATACAATGGCGGAGGAGAACCCTAATAGAGCATTGGTACCGCTAACCCCATTGATACCAAAAAATGACTCTCACGCTCATGGTTCGAACTACTTCCATGAAGATAGTCCACATGCTTATTACATAGAGTCACCAGAGCAAAGTGAGACTTCTCAGTATCAATATGAGGCACCACCTATGGAACAAAATTGGGAGCCAGAATACTCCAATGTCATGTATACGAATCCAAATACTAGGCCCCAAGTGAGACAAGTAAGACCACAAGCCCCTAGAGGACCATGCTTTAGATGTTAGGGCGATCATTTCATTCGTGAATGTCCCCACCAACCAGCTCTGGGACTAGGACAAAACATCACAATACAAGGATTTTGTCTTGAGTGCGGCAAGGAACATCTTCCTAGAGAGTGTCCCAGGAATCCCTCTAGTGCACCCAAGGTCACACCCATCAACGTGGTAGGCTTAGTGGCAGATTCAAGTTCAAGTAGTAGTAATGTGGCTCCTGTACAGGCAGTTACTAGGGCACAGGCTGCACAACAAGCAAAACCATCTGAGCAATCGGAGTCAAGTGAGTCAGGAGAACCTAGTAAGAGGAAACCAAGAACATGGAAGGATACCAGAGAGAAGGCTAATCGCAAGTGGAACAAAAAGATATCTGCAATAGAAGAAAGTCTAAAAGATGCCAAAACAAAAATAGAAGACATTGCATCTCAAAGCCCCTCGCATGCTGAAGCTCCATCCACTTTGCTTCATCCCACCCCACCACCCATTGTAAATAACCCACAACCAGGGTCTGTTCTTGCAGATCCAACCCCAGAAAGCTTGGACATGATGTTCAAAGCCTACCAGGCTCGACTTCAAGAAGGGCCAACAGCTGCAAACCTAGACAAGAGTTACCCTAGAGCAGATTTAGAGATTGAACGGATGAAAATGTGCATGAAAATGGTAGAACAAGCTCAAGCTATACTTGAGACTAGTCAAAAGTTCAATCAGACAAACTCTGTCAAACGGGATTTGCATTTCCAAGGCTTACTAGAAAGATTAGAGCAGTTGGTAAACAAACCACAAGTTTCTTTACCTCCACAGGCTCAACCAGTTATTGGAAGAGGAAGCTCACCACCAATGGGAGCTTATGTTCCTAATTCCATGGATGCTGGAATACCTCCTTCAATTCAACAGTACTCTCAAGAGTTCTTGCGGGAAATACAAGAAGAGAAATGGGCCAAGGAGAAGGGTAATTCCCCTCCTATTCCTGAGATTGATGATCTTCATGATCAATTTCCCCAAGACATTGCGTCTATCTATGGAGATCAAACAGAGCAACAAGAGGATGAGAGATTAGATTTTGAATCTAATTCTTTACAAGAGTTGCCTCATTTCACAGGCCCATGGGAATCTGAATCTCTCCAGATCAGAGCTCCCACAATATTGGTAAGAAATGAAGACTCAGTGATTCCAAGAAACACTGATGTTGTGAAGAACACTAAGGTTCAGTGTCATCTCACTGTAGAGGAGCTGCTCAAGGCAAAACCGGAGCTATGGAATCATGTGAAGGATCAAGTTCCAGAACTTGATTCCAATATGCCAAAAGTAGGCCCTAAGCAGAAAGTACCAGAGATACCTCTAGACAAAATAGGGGACATGAGTGAAGGTGAAGAAGGTAATACTTATCTTCCAATCACCTATCAAGGTTACACAACCAAAGCAATCATAGATTCAGGTGCTGGTGTTGCTATTGCGACCACCTCCTTGTGGGAGCGATGGGGCAAACCCACATTAAGACCAACAAGAATGAAGCCTCAAATGGCAGATGGTCATTTTGAAAGACCTCTAGGATTGCTTGAAGGGATAACTCTAACCACTTGTGGTGTAGAGTTTGAACATACATTTGCTATATGTGACTTTGAGAAAAATAATGTCTACGAGATGATCCTAGGAAGACCCTTCCTACGACAATTACAAATAGTACAGGATTGGGGAACCAACTCCTTATACTTACAGCACTTAGGGGTCACCACCAAGGTCAATTTGAAGGATTACACCTTCAGAGATGTCCCACCCCTACAGTGGAATCCTATCCACAAAGCAAAAGAAGATTCTATCTCCGTGCATTCTAGAAGTTCACCTGATCCATCATGGCTGCATGAAGATACTCACTTGTGGATGTGCAAGGTCGCAGAGGAAGAGGAAAAGCGCCTAAAAGCGAGAGATGAAGGAACTCCCCCAGGAGATAGACCAATAAAAGACCCAGCCTACACACCGATGATATTTCCAGATGAGGAATTTGAGCCTCACGGTTGGGCAGAAATATTAGCTACCATGGACATAGCAGTTAATGAAGAACAATGGACACCTCATTGTGATGAGGAGGGTTATGATATTTCAGTGTTCATGTGTCAGCCCCTGTTGGAAGAGTGTGATCCTAGTGAGTTCATAGAAGAAGAAGAGAATGACGATGATCTAGAATCCATTGTGATGGATACTTACTTTGACTCAGAGGAACACTATTTAGAAGACATAGGAGTGTTAACCCAAAAAGAAGAAGAACCCCTCACGAGTATTAAAACGATAAATTCAAAGGAAAAAAGTGAAGGAGGTCAAAAGAAAAAGAAAAGAAAAGCAGTGAAACAAGAAGAGGAAGAATCATTGTTTGAAGTACCAGAAAATTTCAAGAAATATGAAGTGGAAGACCGAAAAATTTTGGTACGAATGCCTAAGAGAGAGGCCATTATAGGAGAGGCATATGACAATAAAGAAAAGACCAAAAAAATTGTAGTAACCATTGAAGGGAATGAAGAGCGATGTACATACATAGGAGACGACCTAAGTGCAAAAGAAGAAGCAGAGCTTGTAGCTTTATTAAGGGAATATAGGGACGTGTTTGCGTGGCACTATAGAGACTTGAAGGGAGTAGACCCAAAAATTTGCTCTCATACTATACCCATGACAGCTGATGCCAAACCCACCAAACAAAAGCCCTACACATATAATGACACTTATGCAGCTAAAATAAAAGAAGAAATTGATAGGCTGATTGAAGCTGGGTTCATCTACAAGATTGAGCATACGGAATGGGTGTCCCCCATTGTAGTGGTGCCCAAGAAGAACGGAAAGTTGCGAGTGTGTATTAACCTTAAAAAAGTTAATGCCGCTACGATCAGAGATAGCTATCCACTTCCAATCACTGAACATTTATTGGAGCGTGTCGCAGGCAAGGAAGTTTATAGCTTCCTTGATGGATTTTCGGGCTACAATCAAGTAGCCATTGCCCCAGAAGATCAACACAAAACGGCTTTTGCCATAGAATGGGGAATCTTTGCATTTTGTGTGATGCCATTCGGTCTCACCAATGCACCTGTAACATTTCAAAGGCTCATGTGTCATGTCTTCAAAGAGTTCTTGCGAAAGAACTTAGAAGTATATGTGGATGACTTATGTGCTCATTCCCAACAAAGAAGATACCACATCCCTGAGCTCAGACAAATCTTCAACAAGTGTAGAGATTATCGAGTGTGTCTGAACCCAGAGAAGTGTGTGTTCATGGTACGACAAGGTAAAATCTTAGGTCACATTGTTTCTAAGAATGGAATTTCAACAGATGAGGACAAAGTAAGAGCAATAGCAGAGCTGCCCAGTCCAAGGAATGTTAAAGAGGTACAAGCCTTTATGGGCCATTGTGGATATTACCGTAGGTTTATCCACCTGTATGCCATCATAGCTAAACCTCTTTATGGATTGTTGAAAAATTTTGAGTGGAACGATGAATGTGAAAAATCCTTCAATGAGCTAAAAAGACGCTTGTGCTCAGCACCAATACTGACCACTCCTGATTGGAGTAAACCATTCCATGTCCATGTGGATGCATCCAATCATGCCATCGGATGTGTGCTAGCACAACCCACGGGTGAAGGAAACCTAGATTTGCCGATAGCATATGCTAGTAGGCAATTAAATGCAGCTGAACAAAATTATACTACAACGGAAAGAGAAGGTCTAGGCATGGTATACGCTGTGAAAAAATTTAGACACTATCTATTGGCCAATAAGTTCAAGTTTTTCACTGATGATCAAGCTTTACTATATTTGGTCAATAAACCTTGCAATACAGGCCGCTTAGTGAGATGGTTCCTCTTACTAATGGAATACGACTTTGAAGTTGCTGAGTTGGTACCAACCCTAACCTTCGGACCTGCAAATAAAAATGTGAAAACAAGCAAAGCAGAAATTGTAAGATCACAAAAGTATCAAATATTGGCCGGAAGCATGTACAAACAAGATACAGAGGGTGTACTAGCTTGTTGTGTTGAAGACGACGAACATACTAGTTGGTTGCAACAAGCCCATGAGGGACTGCTAGGAAATCACTACTCTAAACAACGAACATTACAGAATCTAAAACGTCTAGGAGTGCATTGGCCTAGCATGGACAAAGAAATACAGGAGTGGATCCAGAATTGTCCAGCGTGCCAGAAGAGACCCCCAGTGGAGCATGCCACTCTTTATCACGTGTCATTAATTCCAGATTGGAGCGCTCCACTGGTAGAATTTATGAGATCAGGAACACTAACGAACGAGGCTAGTCTATCAAGAAGAAGAAGCATGGAGCAAGAGGCTCAAGACTATGCATTAGTAGGAGACAACCTATATCGGAGAGGCAAAGATGGATACTTAAGACTATGCGTTAATGAATCAGACTATTTGAAAGTCTTAGAAACTGCACACAGCGGTGTTGCAGGTGGACACTTTGGGCCTGACAGAGTAATTAAGACCATTCTATTCTCAGGACTTTGGTGGCCCACTCTTCATATGGATGCACATACCTATGTGAAGAAATGCGACACATGCCAACGTGCCCAATATCCAATAAGAAAAGATGAAATGCCCTTGAGGCCAATGATGGGAGGACGCGCATTCTCGAAGTGGGGCATAGACTTTGTTGGTCCTATTAACCCCCCAGCTAGAAACTCCCATGCAGAATACATTATTGTAGCCACAGATTACCTTACAAAGTGGGTGGAAGTAAAAGCAACGACAAAGAATGATGCTCAAACGACGGCTAAGTTCTTATTCGAAAATGTGTTCACTAGATGTGGGTTACCAATAGAGTTGGTTAGTGATAGAGGTACGCACTTCTTGAATGAGGTCATTGAACATCTCCTACAAGAATTCATGGTGATACACAAGAAGTCTGCCCCTTATCACCCACAAGCCAACGGACAGGCCGAGAGCACGAATAAGATCCTATGTAACGTATTAACCAAACTGGTGAATAATAAACGCTCTGATTGGGACAAACAACTTCATCATGCTGTGTGGGCATACAGAGTTGCCTACAAAACGGTACTCAATGCCACCCCGTTTTAGATGTTCTTTGGACACAATGCTGTGCTACCACTGGACTTCCTAATCCCCGCCTTGAAAGTAGCACAAGAGCATGAGTGGAATGGACATGAATTGTCCTCCAGGATCTTTGATCTAGAACGCTTAGGTGAGACGAGGCTACGAGCAGCCGCAGGCATCTATGCTGCAAAGAAAAGACAAAAGGCATACTTTGATGCCCATGTGAAGGACAAAGGATTGAAATAAGGAGATCTGGTGCTGGTTTATACGCTAAAACAACATGCCCGCAAATTGGAGAAACGAGGATATGGACCCATGATCATTAATAGAATCTCCACTAGCGGTGCAGTTCAATTGGCCACTTTAGAAGGTGATATCTTACCAAACTATATTAGTGGATGCCGCGTCAAGCTATATCAAGAACCTCTTACAGAGGAAACGCTAATGAGACTCAACACTGCTAAGAAGCGAAAAGAAGAGGAGATAAGGGTTAGAGAAGAAGTGCAAGCAGAGGCTAGAGAGCGCATCAGAAGAAATAAGTTACGGCGATTAGGCCTAGATGTCAACACAAACGCTCCCAAATATCACATGGACATGTGCCAAAAATCGGACCTAACTACTTCTTGAATAATTGACCGACGTCCCTTTGTGACCATAGAAGTAGGATAAGGAAAGAGTGTAAGGATGGTGAGAGCATTGGTTAACTCAGGAGCAGCAACTAGTGCAGTTAGACTTTCATACTGTCAAGACCTTCAATTGAACATCAAGCCCATAGAAGCCTATCTCGTAGGTTTAGGAGGCGTGGAAACCCCTTGTTTAGGAGAGGTGGAACTTCCCATTTACCTTCACAATGTTCCAATGAAAGTCAAAATGCTAGTGTGTCATGATGAGGACCTCATAGAGCCACTTGTCCTAGGTCAAGATTGGATTTATGACCATGCAGTGTGACTTGAACTTAAGAAGTCAACTTCTTCAAGTTTGGGTACAGGAACAATGCATTACATTAGAATTAGAGAACCGTATGCTCACAGATCACGGCACCACACACACTCTTAGTTTCTCTAAGGCCAATCTTCACGCACAAGATGTTGAGTGTGTCCAAAGCTCTATGACCCATAAGGCCTCGGTCATAGAGGAAAGGACTCAAAGGCAAGTTGAATCCTCTTGTATAAAGACGAAGGCCATTACCACTCAACCACAAAGGCAAATGAAACAATACATGACAACCACTACGTCGAACAAACAACGAGAATTCAAAGAAAAAATATCTCCGGCCATGAAGCAGATCTGGGTACGAAAGGGAGAGCAACCATCAACCTTGCCTACACAGTTTCCACCCAGGCAAGCCAACCATGTGAAGACCAGAAATAAGCGACCAGGGCCATCTCAACCAAGAGATCTCCGACAAATCTGGGTGCCTAAGAAATTAGCGATAGCTCAACAAGGGCAATTACAGATATGGGTACCTAAGAAGCTCTTACATGCACAACGGCTTTTGCTCCCCACCATGCAAAAGGTCTCACCAAAGACGCCAAGGAGAGGAAAGGGTAAGAACAATGCACAAAGACCCAAAGAAGATAAACTCAACCCTTCTGCAAAAATAAGCAGGCAATCATCAAGGATATGGGTTTGGAAGCCAAAAGCACCAACAACATCCACAGAACCAAAAGACCAACCACACGGGATACCAAAGTTTGGAAAGCATCCAAAGATGAAGTGGCCTGAGGTGCTCTCTACGGTACCAAACCCTATTCCAAAATGGATTCCAATCCGGAGGATTACATCATTTCGAGATCCAATCGACACCTCCAATCAAAGAATTCATCAAGCATGCAAGTAACATCAAAGCCTCGACCAACAACAACCATGTGCCTTTGGCATAACCCAGTCTTTTGCACCATTCGGGTCATGCATTTCCAAAGTATGCATCAACATAGGGCCATATTACACGGCCGTGCATAGACACAATGGAAAAATCCCAGGCACATGAGACAAAAATTTTCACATGTAAAATATTTTATTAATACTAACCTCTTTCTTCTTGTTTGATGCCATCGTGTCCCCAAAAAAAAAAAAAAAAGCACAGAAGAGGACTATGTGCTTGAAAATGCTCATCAGCGAACTTTCAGCAAGGACATCCCTCAACAAAAAAGGACAAGCCGATGGTCAAACACCATGATGGAACCACAACACGAAGAGATGAAGATCAACAGACCCTTCACCATGGTCAGACTTGCATGCGTCAACAACACTATAACCATGATAGAGTAGGAAACCTCTTCGTCAGCATACCCTTGAGCACTTAGCTCAAGACCCAATCTCTTGCACCATACTTCTTGCCATGCATTTTCCAAGTACGCATACGTAGGGCCACATTACAAGGCCATGCACAAGGCACATATTTTGTTCAACCCATGCACTAATGCACTTACCCATCATCCATTATGGGTTACAAGTACTTGGCATGAAAACTATGAAAGCCATCTTTGGAAGAATCAGAGGACATCATGGTGACCACTACAAGAGCAAGGAAGCCATCCACCATTGAGAGTTGCTCATAATCACCATTGACCACCTCCTTTGAGCAACTAGCCATTTTGGACAGCTCACAAATGCACCATGAAGATGGAATACAAGGCAGAAGTACGTACAAAGGGACTACAAACTGCAAGAGCTAACAGTGGCAACGTGAAGAACCAGACAAACGACCAGGCTACATTGGGAAGATGGATCGCCCCTGTTGGACGCAAAGGATGCTACCTCTCAACGTACTACATGGAACGACCACTACAACAAGGGTCTGTCAGGGACGGCAGACTCAAGAGGGGGGGAGTGTTGAAGCTCAAGGTCAAGGACAAAGCATGGAAGTGCATCAAGGAAGTGGACACACAAGAACAAGGAGCAAGTAGGGAGCTCCAAGAAGCACCTGTCAAATTTTCAGAAGAGATCCCTATAAAAATAGTGATTTTCATCACTAAAAATCATTGTAAATACCATTTTCCATTTTTGTAACTCCATTTTGTTCAAGTCGAGGAGTCCTTGAGCTTGAGGAGTGTTAGAACTACCATCCTACCAATTTTCATAATTTTTAGACTCCGTTTGAGCCCTCAAATAAGCCCTGGAACCTATTTTTTAACTAGGCCGGACACTAGGTCTGGATAGGGCGAAAACCACTCAAAAAACTATAAAAAGGGCTAGAGAGCTCATTTTTGAGGGTAGCTTGTTGTAGTTTTCAGCTTTGTAAGAGATCTCTTGTGTAATCTAAGATCTTCCATTGTTCCGCTCTTTGCTCTTACTTTGTGCGCGTGTGCGTGTATGTGTGTGCATGCTTGTGTGCTTTCACTCACGCACTTGTGTCATCACTTGCTCACGGTCTTCATACCGGTCCTCATGTCTCCACGGATTGACATTTATGAGGTGTATCTTCTCCCGTTGGTACTCACCATTGTGCTAGAGTGACAGAGAGGCTTCGAACATAGTTTGGGCTAATTCTACCATCTTCATGCAAAGTTTAATCCTCTCAATTTCTAAATTTGCTCGTGGATAGTTCTTACTCATTTCAGCTATCTGGGGTCCTTCTTTTAGTCTAGCCTAATATGCACGAAACATCATATCCAGGTTTTTTGGTATAGGTTAAGCTAAAACTGATCCTGATCTCTGAGCTGGGTTCTCTTGATTAGATTCTTGAGAATTTAATTCTAGGATTTTGGCTCTAGATTCCTTTAAACTTCCTTCCAACTCACTTATCTTTTTACTCCACTTCCTCTTAATTCTTTCTTTGGAATCCTTCCAAGATTTCTTCTTTTTATTACTAGACTCTCGAGCTTCACTAGTTTTGGCTCTTTTCTCAGGATTAAGCTATTGATTCCATAAAAGCACCTGGGCTCTTGTTATAGCTTGGAGAGGCACGTATGTAGGGTTGGATCCATCTGTGTTCTGTACCATACCTATCACGTTGATCGGTGTCATTTTTGAAGCATTAGTAGGGTTCTTGGGACAATCTTTGATGATATGCTCTTTACAACACTCGGCACAAAAACCTTGTATGTTATAGTATTGTGATGGTCCTGCTATCGAAGGATGTGGACAAACATTTATGAAATGATCACCTTGGCACCTAAAGCATGGTCCTCTAGGGTCCTGTGGTCTTTGCTCTCTTAATTGGGGCCGCGGATTAGGGTTGGTATACATCACATTAGCATAGTCGGGCTCCCAACTGGGTTCCAATGGTGCACTATTGTATTGATATGTTTCCACATGTTCTCATGACTCTGTGTAATATGCGGGTGGACTATCTACATGAGTAGAGTCAAAACTGTTAGAATTAGGGTCACTTTCCATGATCACGGACGCAGAAGGCACTAAAGCCCTATTGAGGTTCTCTTTTGTAGTAGCGTATTTGACTAAGATGACATTAGCTGGTGGGGGTGGCTGCGCAGCTAAAACAGGTTGAGGTCTCTATTGAGCTTGATAAGGATAGTTTTGAGGAGGCCTATAGTAATGAGGCTAAGCATTATATTGACCTTGATACCTACCTGGTTGGGGGTATGCTTGCGGGTAGTTCTGTCATACTACTTGTTTGTTGTATGGGCAGTCTTGAGCCGTGTGATTCGTGTATCAACTCTCAATCATACAATATTGGCCACTAGGGTTGTCTTGTGGTTGTGGTGCATTGGGACACACATTTGCCATATGATCACCACCACAAGTGTAACAACGCTTGTTTGTTGTCAACCTAGGCATCTATTTAGTAGAAACTCGTAGCTTCTGGGCCACTTTTTCTGCTAGGTCCTCTATCGAGCTAGAAAGTTTTGAGGATGCTAGAGATGAACAATCTGAGTCCTTATAGAACTTTGAGAGTTCCAACTCATCTCCAAGGTTGTCCTCAATGTCTATACAAATTCTTATACATTGCTTTAGCATTCTGGGTTCCTTCAAGTATACATAGGAGCGTAGTTTAGAGCTCAAGAGGCCATCAAAAAACAATGAAACTTGCTTGGCCTATGAGGGCAATTCTTGCATCAGACATCTCGCAACATATTTTCTTAACCTACGTCCTGCAAGTCTAACTGTTTCCTGGGGGGTCTGTTTGAAACTATGAATCAATGAAGATGTATCATGCCTGATTCCACTTTTAGAGAATTCTATGATGAATGACTCTAAAAAGTGATGGATATCCCTAAATTGCCTCTGTTGCAATGGTTGGAACCAAGTTAAAGATGTGTTCTTTAAGGATAGTCCAAATGCATTGTATTGTGTGAACATGTCTTCTACTTGCTCTGCTCGGAGCACTTGCTTAAATTCTACAACATGATCATAGGGATCTCCTCTCCCATCAAAGTAGTTTTTATTTGACTTTACTAATTGAGTGGGTCTTAGTACCTTGGGGTGTTCACGTGGTCTTGGTAGAGAAAAATCATCTCTACCACCTGATATTCTAGGTTCCCTTTGTCTTTCCACTCTATCGGTGTCCATGGTGCTTCTATCTCGCCATATGGGATGAGTGAAACTTACTTCTGGTCTCTCTTTGTTCTTTTCCCTTTGAGTACCATGGGCTGAGGATGTTCCAACACCTTGATGGCTCGTGTTTACATTTGTTTGAGATGGGGGGAAGACTAACTCGCCTTTCCATGTGTAGGTATTTTTTTTGTAGTCTCGTACTACAAATACTCGTTCTATAGTATCATCTAGGTATACAACCTTTCCAAGAGTATCTGGGTCCTTGAATTCATAAATCATGATGGAACCTACCTCACTAGGTTGTTCCATTTTGTACCTCCAAAATGCTTCATCGGTTTCCTTAGAAACAACTCTATGCTTCTATTATCCTGAGGGATCCAATATGGGATTAGTACTCTTGTCAGTACAGATTTCCCTCTAGGTGTCCTAGGTTCTTCTCCTAATGGTTCTTTTCCCTATGATTTCGCTTCCGTATCTAGCTGAACTACACCAAACTCATTGGTATGATTTGGTTGAGTACTTATGATGTAAATGGTTCCTTCTTTGTCTATGTATGCGTCTCTCTCAAATTTCACCATTGGACATTCCAATCCAATGGGTTGATCAGGATTGCGCAATTGCACTACTGATCTTCGCAAACCATCCTCATAGATGTGAGCACCTAAGTGGTTGGTTCGGACATATTCTAATTGAGTTCTATAGGGTCCTTCGGGTCTTTCCAAATATGCTATGTTTAACCCTCCTTCTGGTCTTTCCGTGCTAAAGGCCATTTCTGATTCACTCGTATCTGAGCCCAACTCATAAGGGTAGCTATTCAATTGTTCATGAATTTACTTCCTGACACTCTCTGATCATCAATGTCTCTTTGTTCTTTATCGCTTGTTTCGTTTTAAATTCCTTGAAATTCTTGTCTTGTCTCAATGTATACGTCAAGAGTCGACTTTCCGTTGTACTTTTGAGTTCTCCTTCCGTCAAACTTAAATTCTTTCCTTTAGGTTTTCATATCGCACACTTTTATCTTAATCTTGGACTTGAAAAATTAAATCTCTTGGACTTGATGCATTCCTATCAACGTTCTAATTTAATCCACAATTCTAGATATTTAGCCTCAGCCAATAATTGACTGAGGGGGTTGAGTATTCTTCCAACCTCGAGTCAGCTCCTTTGATTGCTCTGATGCCCAAGAAGTTGCACTTCCCAAGTATTGCGTTCTTCACTACCTTGCTTTGATTGTTTTTGATAGCCCTTGCTAGACCTGTAAAAATCCAATGTTTAGACCAATTCTTATATTGATGATCAAACACTTGAATATATACACCTTTTAAGTCCTTTCTCCTTGGCCCAAATTTTTTCCAAATGCCCCCTTTCTTTCTTAGTCTCGATAATGGTCAACCTCAAATTATCTTATCTAAAAAACAATGCATTCTTCTTGAAAAAATAGTTGAGGTCACGTAGTACTCGTAAAGAGCTTTCTAATGAGCTATAAAGCTCAAAACTTGGACTTCAAATGAAAAAGATATGAGCGTTCAGGCCCTCGGGGGTAAAAATTGACAAACAAGTTTTTTCTTCAAATATGAGCTAAGGGGTCTCCAATGAGCTTAGTCACCCAAAAATTTTCTCAAAATAGCCTCAAAATTTCCCAAAAAATTAAACCCTAAATTTGGCATTTTGGGTGGACAATCACGATGGTCTGGGACCATTGCGATGGCTCAGGTGAACCGTCGCGATGGCATGGTACAATCGTGATGGTCCAATGGTGCGAGGCGTCGCGATGGTCACGAGGCGTGATGGCTTGATAAAATCGCGATGGTCCAACTTTGAAGCATCACGATGGCGTACCTGTATCGTCACGATGGTCTAATATGACACATGATAGGGGATCGTTGCAATGGCATGGGCCAATCACAAAGGTGTGGGGTCCATGAGATTGTCGCGATGGTCAGTGACCGTCGTGATGGTTCAAGTGAGCCGTCGTGATGGTGCGAGACCATCGCGATGGTCCGACTGAGCCGTCGTGATGGCATGAGCCAATCGCGATGGTGTGATACAATCACGATTGTGTGAGCCCATCGTGATGGTCCAGCAAAATGATGATTTTGAGAATGAAAATGTGTATTCGTGTGTGCGCAAGGGTCACCTACCTCGTGGTGTGGTCACTTACCAAAAGTGCCAACTTTGTCAGACCATCGCGATTGTCCAACTCCAACAGCAGATTCTGACAGAAAGTGAATTTCTTACCTTTTGGAATCTTTCCTATTGCTCTGGAGCACTGTACCTGCAAGAGAACTAAAAAACACATACAACACAACAAGCACAAAAGCTCTCTCTCGCTCTCTCACATGCACAAATGAGGGGAAATGAGGAGGATGGGTGGATATGGTGAATTTTTTGATTTTTTTAGAGTGGAAGAAGATGCGGTGGTGAAGGAGTGTAGAGGAGATGAAAAACACAAAAAATTAATTAAAAACAATAAGAAAAACTGAAATTTTTACCTTCCAATGCCACTTCTTGCTCTACTCTTACCATCACACATTCATCCTACACTCAATCCTCAGCAACGGCACCAATTTTGGTGTTGCTCTAGCACAATGGTAAGTACCACGTTAAGAAGCTCCACCTCCTTAATGTCAATCCACAGAAGAGATAGGAGTGATATGAAGATCGTGAATGCGAGATGTACTGAGAGTGAAGGTGAAAAGCATAGAGATGCACACACACATACACACACACATGTAAGAGACAAGCAAGACACAAAAAGGTAGGAAAACATACAATATTGGAAGATTGTTGGAATTTGTGTTGTTGATCGTGGATCTATGGAACTTTGGACCTGTGAGATTATTCTCTCTTTATAGTTTTTTGACTAGCTTTGACCAATTTCACATCTAGTGACCGGCATAGTAAACCCCAAAAATATCTCTCTAGCTCTCTTTATAGTTTTTTGACTAGCTTTGATCGGTTTCACATCTAGCGACTGGCATAGGTAAAAAATAGGTTCTAGGTGCTATTTGAAGGTCTAAACAAAGTCTAAAAATAGCCGAAAGTGGTAGGCTCATTCTATCTAAGCTCCTCAAGCTGGAGGACTCCTCGGCTTGCACAAAATGGAGCTACTAATTACAAAAGTGGTTGTTCTATGTTACGTATGGTACAAGAGTGATGAAAATCACTATTGAGAGTTTTGAAAAGTATTATAAAACGTAATTCTTTGAAAAAATAACATGTCTAGCTCCCCACTACTTTGTTGTGGTCCACCTTCACATACTTCCTCATCATCTGTGCCTCTAGCTACTGCCAACATCCTCCTGGCATCCTTACAACCTGCCCAATCTGCATCTGAATTAAGCTTGATGTCCAAAGCTGAAGTATATGGAAAGTATAAACCTTGATTTTGAGTACCCTTGAGATACTTCAAAATCCTCTTGGTAGCTTCCAAGTCAGGTGCTCTAGGTTTGTGCATAAATTAACTTAAGGTACTTACTCCATAATCAATATCAATCCTTGTCAATGTAGCATAGTTTAGGCTCCCCACTATGCTTTGATATCCTACAATGTTTTCAAGCACATCACCTTCATGAGCACTTTATTTTTGGTTTACCTCCATAGGAGTGCTTGCTATCTTGGCATTTTCCAAGTGAAACTTCTTCAACATGTCATGTACATACTTTCTTTGAGTAATGTAAATTCCAAAATTAGTATAAACTAACTCAAGTCTAAGAAAATACTTTAGTGACCCTAGATCACTGATTTTGACCTCTTGCATCATTTGGTTCTTAATCTGCTTGATGCCATTGGTATCACTACCTATAAGTATGATATCATCAACATACACACATAGGTATATCCCCTCTAAATTACTTCTCTTGACAAACAGAGAAGTATCTGCTTTGCTCATGATGAATCCTTGGTCTTGAAGGTATGTAGTCAACCTATGAATCCATGCCCTAGGTTCTTGCTTCAATCCATAAAGAGATTTGTTTAGTTTGCACACATTTCTAGGAGGTTGAGCCATGTAAACCTCCTCTGTAATCTAGCCATTAAGAAAATCATTTTTCACATCCAATTGGTACATATTCCAATTCCTTGATGCATCCACACTTACCAATACTCTGATGGTTGGCATTTTGGCCACATGTGAGAAAGTCTCTTCATAATCAACTCCTTGGGTTTGTGCAAAACCCTTAGCCACAAGTCTAGCTTTATACTTGTTTATTGATCCATCTGAATTTCTCTTGATTTTGTAAATCCATCTAGAACCAATTACCTTCATAGACTCCTTCTTTGGCACTAGCTCCCAAGTATCATTCTCCTTGAGTGCTTCAATTTCTTCATCCATAGCTTCCTTCCATTCTGCCTTGGTCTTTGCCTCTTCATATGATGATGGCTCTTCAAGTGATAAATCTTTGGCAAGATAAATAGAATGCTTGGTAACTAAAGAAGTGTGATATCCATATCTGATTGGCTTCTTGCTTTCCCTTTGTGATCTTCTAATTGCTTTGTTGGATGATTCAGGTATGTCCTCGAATTTCTTCATCTTGACCTTGCCCTTTGATTTCCATGCCTTGAATTCTTCTAGGTTGATAATGTGCTCATCATCTGAATTGATGTCTTCAATCTGGTTTGGCTCCTTGGTGAGGCTTGGAAACTCCTCTTCCAAGTCATATGGCAACTTAACTTTCATGCATTCACTTTCAAACCAAGAACCATTCTCATCAAACACAACATCTCTATTGACGATAAATCCCTTGTTGGATGGATTATAAAACCTATACCCTTTCTTATTTAAATCATACCCTATGAAGATGCACTTCTCTGCCTTAGGGTCTAGTTTACCTCTGATTGGAGATGGGATATGCACATAAGCAACACATCCAAAGATCCTGCAATGATCAAGTGATGGCCTTCTACCATACCATGCTTCATAAGGGGTCATCCCATCAAGTGATTTGGATGGCAACCTGTTTGACAAGATAAGTGGCAGTAGATACACTCTCTACCCACAAATAATTAGGTAATTTTTTCTCATTTAGCATTGACCTAGTTGTTTCAACAATCAACCTATTTCTCCTCTTTGCTACCCCATTTTGTTCAGGGGTATACCTTGTTGTCATTTCCCTTTTGATTCCTCTATCTTACAATAATGCATCAAATTCATTGGAGAAGTACTCACCTCCTCCATCTGACCTTAGTCTCTTTAGGCTTCTTCTTGTTTGGTTTTCCACAAGTGCAAGATAATTATTAAAGCAATTGAGCACTTCATCTTTGTGCTTCATAAAACATAAGATAGTCCATCTACTGAAATCATCAATGAAAGACACATAGTACCTTGAGCCAGAAATTGATGGGTCCTTGCTTGGTCCCCACACATCTGTGTGGAAAAGCTCCAAGTAATCCTCATGCATGTAGCCTTTCCTTGAGAAGGGTAACCTGTGTGATTTACCAAACTGACATGCACCACATTTATAGATCATGTGTTGCTTGGATACATTAAGTATCCCAAGCACACATTCATCTCTACATATTTGCTTTAAGGTTCTCTCACTAATATGCCCTAATCGTTTATGCCAAATCTCAAGCTCTAACAATGTTTGATCTTTGTAGTTGTAAAGTGCAATATTCTTTGTATCTTCAAGTTCAAATGTAAATAACCTACATGTCTTTTCTCCCTTGGCAATTCTCTTGAACCCATGTTGGGGGTCCTCCACAAATGCTCCATGTTTGTTGAACCTAACCTGCAAACCTCATCGTGTTTTGAAAATCGTGATTTTGTCTCAGAGAATCGTGGTTTCCAAAAATTTAGAGAATCACAATTTTGAGCTTAGAATCGTGTTTTCACAGAATCGTGTTTTTTTTGGCTGAAAATCATGATTTGTGAGAATCGCGATTTTGAGCACAACCACAGAATTGCGATTTTGAGAATGACCACAGAATCATGTTCTTTTCAAAAGGCTTTTACGCGGGAAACAGAGAATTGCAATTTTGAAAAAAAAATGAATTTACACAGAATCGTGATTTTCATCACAGAATTGTGTTTTTTTGGCAGGAACTTTGAATTTCTGAGTGCCGAGCAATGGCGAGCTCTGTATGTGCAGAAAATCATGAAAAAACATAGCGCTTGCACTCTCTTGCACTTCCTAATTCCTCCTCAAACAATAATGCATGAAAAATGGTATGAAAATGGTGAAAATGCACTAAAAAACAAGAAATTTCTATGAAGAAGAAGATGGAAGAAGATGGAGATGGTGATGATCATGAAGATGAAGAAGAAAAATCAGAAAATGAACAAAAATGATAGTTTTTTTACTTTCCAACGTCGCAAATCTATGATCTTACCATCACAACGCTCGTCCTCGAAGCTCTCTCCCAGGCAACTGCGCCAAAATTTGGTGTAGCTCAAGCGTAAGCACCACCTCCTTTACTTGTCAATCCACGGAGACGTGAGGACCAGTATGAAGAACACGAGCAAGTGAAGGCACAAGTGAGGGAGTGAAAGCACACAAACATGCACACACATACACACACACGCACACAAGGTAAGATCAAAGAGAGGAACAATGGAAAGCTTCAATTGCAAAAGAGTTCTCTTACAAAAGCTCTATTATCTAACAAGCTAACCTAAAAAATGAGCTCTCTAGCTCTTTTTATAGTTTTTTGACTAGTTTTGGCCCTGTCCAGACCTAGTGTCCGACCTAGTTAAAAATTAGGTTCCAGGGCTTATTTGAGGGCTCAAACGAAGTCTAAAAATTATGAAAATTGATAGGATGATACTTCTAACACTCGTCAAGCTCAAGGACTCCTCGGCTTGAACAAAATGGAGTTACAAAAATAGAAAATGGTATTTACAATGGTTTTTAGTGATGAAAGTCACTATTTTTGTAGGGGATTCTTATGAAAATTTGACATACACTTCTTGGAGCTCCCTACTTGCTCGTTCTTCTTGTGTGTCCACCTCTTTGATGTGCTCCTGTGCTTTGTCCTTGACCTTCAGCTTCAACACTTCTTTTATGCGTTCGTTAAATTTTCCAAGTTCTTCATCATCTTATTAAGCATTTCTTTGGACACTTCTACTTTATTTGGAAAACCCGAAAACGAAGGTGGAGTCAAACAATTATAACCATACATAGCCTCAAACGAAGTCATTTTTATAGATGCATGCCATGCACTATTGTATGCAAACTCAACCAAGGGTAAATATTCACTCCAATTATCCTGCTTTTCATTCACATACATATGCAACATATCTTGAACTACACGATTAACCCTCTCGATTTCCCCATCAATTTGTGGATGGAAAGCTGTATGCATACGAAGTTGAGCTCCAATCGATTCAAATGTCACTCTCATGAAGTCTAATGTAAAACTAGAGTCTCTATCAGAAATTATGCTTTTAGGAATTCCATGCAATCAAAAAATTTCTTTTACAAAGGTTCTTGCAACATTCAAAGCAGTATTAGTCTTTTTCATAGGGAGAAATGTGCCATCTTGGTAAGCCGATCGACCGTTCTCGAGAATCGATTCTTCTCTAATACCACGTGTAGCATTTCCTCAATTACAATCTATCTCCAATCACAATCTTTCAATCACGCAAGAATAATAGAGGAGAGAAAAATGAAAAGATTGCACAAGATAAGAGAAAATCTAATGTGAAAGAGTAGAAAAGGTATAACTCAGACAAAGAGGACTTCTAATATTTTAGATGAGAATCAATGGTTATAATAGCTTTGGAAAATAGCTTCTTCACGAAGCCTTTACCTCCTGACCACCCCCGAGCTATCACAATGTCATTCACACTCGCACTCTCAATCACACTCTCACTCGCACTCTCACTGTCAATCAGAAGGTAATTCTCTCGTTTCTGTGCATCCCCTTTGCTGATGTGGAGGTCTGCCCATAACAGAGTTTGATCGTTGCCACAAAGAAGTGTGCGATCCACAGAATTTAGAAAAAGTCAACTTTCTCCAAAACTCTCACAAAAAATCATGCGATCGTAGTGTGCTTTCTTTAGCATACCTATCAAAAATAGGAGAAAAACACCGAGAAGACATATCCAAAAATATCCATAATTAGACATGATGACACATAAGCATTAGAATCATGGATTCAAATAGAATTATAGAAGCCCTCTTTTTTTTTAAGTTTTGGAAAATGACACTTTTCAAAGCCATGTAACTCAAAAACGGGGAGGAATTAGCTTGAGCTTTTGAGAGACACTTTTATTCAATTTTTTGATTTGCACAATAGTGCGAGAGATGACCTAGGTCCAAATCCGCCTCCAAATGCCATTTTTGAGCCCTACAAGTTTCAAAATTCTAGAGAGAGAGTAAAATCAAGGCATTTTCTTACTATGAACTAAATGTAGAGCCCTAAATGAGGTACTTAAAACATGATTCACAAAAATTTCACACAAACACTTTTATTCTCTTACGCTTGATCTACCTTTCTCTTATACGGAGTTTTTCTTAATTCTTTCATCTTCACCTTCAAAATTCAACTAGAAAAAAATGATGGGAATAAGGTCTAGAGAGAGAACATGAAACTTTTCATCCCAAAATTTTTCCTATATGCATAGAATGACCTAATTATTCATTCTAAGCATTATCCCCACAATGAAATTCAGAAAGTTCAAAATGAATTATTTCACTAGAAAAGAGGCCTATTACATACATACACTTCTTCATGTAAATCATCATTAAATATGCAAGTTTAATGTCCAACTCATGTACATTCCAACTGTGATAAGTTGCAAGTGCAAAAATGCTACAAAAAGTGTTCATTCAACATGTATGAGCAAAGCTCTCATAAAAATCAATGCCTCTCTCTTTAGCATAACCATTGGTAACAAGCCTAGCCTTGTATCTATCAATTGTTCAATGATGCTTGCATTTCAGCTTGTAGAATCATTTAGTGTCAATGGAATTTTTGCATGGAGCAAAATCACATAAAACCAAGTATCATTCTTCATAGTAGCACTATATTCTAATTGCGTAACAACTTGAATTTAATGCTTCATCAAAAGAAACATGCACATTCTCATGACAAAGACTAGAGACAACCATTGCATAAAAAGTTGATCAAAGAAAGCGCTATGAGGGCCTAAATGAGTACCATAGGACAATGATGCATCTAATTTAGTATGTCTCAAAGTCTAGACCAAGCATTTAAACATAGTTTTTGCCTCTTCTATGTCAACTCTCTCATTAGCAAGTGCATCATGTAAATCTACATTAGAAATGGAATGATTTGCATCACCATTTGGAACCTCGAAAGGCTGAAAAATTGCCTCATTTGGATCTACACTTGACTATCCACGTGTAAAAAGAGGCCACAACATGTCATACACATCCTTTGAGCTAATTGATATCTCCTTGGTACACCAAAGTAAGGATTGAATTGCATCTTCCACAAAAATAACATTACAGATAACATTACAGATAATTGATATCTCAGATGAAAGGTTCACGTTCACTGACAATACTAGTTCTGCCTCGTCTTCAGGGTCAAACAGATAATAACCCCGAATGCAATGAATCCGTTAGAACACCAAAACACATTACAACAACGTTTCAAGTGTCTATTCAAACTCACACAGTGATATCACTACTCATACTGACTCATAGTACTTAAACAATCTGAAGAACACTCAACAACACAACATGATAACAATAATCAGACACACACTCCGTCACTTCAACACTCGTTACGGTGAACTACAATATGCGCAAATGATGCAGAACATACTCAATACTAACAGTACTCAGAACTTCACAACAGTGTAAACAATACTCTGACAAATATTCAGGCGACCAATCTGGCAATTCTAGAAAAAATGTCTCTCTCGACCATTCTCTTTACATTGCTTTATACAGATTTTACAGGATGCGCGTACCAACTTTTCGCGCGTGTTTCAAAAAACTCCGTTACACCTGGCATTTGTTACATCTGTCCCACTCTGGTGGCCGACTAACACTGGCACGCACGGTGGACTCGAACCCGCAAGTTATTCTTGTTTACAAAACTATTGTTCGTCGATGATTCCTTCTAAATACATATTTCTGGCTAATCTAAATGTACGGGCTATTTTTTTCTTAAGAGTTTCTAATAGTTGTTTAAGGGTGTCTGGCTCTAATACTTGCGCATCTACTCTAACAGAGCTAAGGGCGATGGCTTCGGTGAGCAAAATTTCGGCCTGTGTTTGCAAAAAGGCCTCGTGTAGGTAGAAATCATTAGATAATGCCGCATCCCTGGATGTCTTCATTTCCGCTACTTGCTTCTGCATATCGCTGACTCGGTCCTTCTGGCTGCGCAATTGATTATCTATTCTTTCGAATTGTTGGTTCTGGAATTGTATTGTTTTGTGATATGCATCTCTTTCTCTTCGAGCATTCGCTAAGTCCTTCTAATATTTGGTTTCCCTGAGTAATTGATGTTTCAGTATATTATTGACTTCGTCGAGGGATTCTTTCGTTCTCTATAATTGTTCTTCTGCCTGCTTAGCTTCTGTCTGGTACTCTTGGTTCTTTTGTATTGCTTCCTGCAGCTGGACTCTTGTTTCTTCGAGTAGGTTTCCTAGCGCGATTCTGGTATCTTTTGTATCTTTGAGTGTTTGATTTAGCTTTGTGATTTCTGTGTTGGCAGCGATTAGTAAATCTTCTTTTGCCTGTATTGCTGCCAATGCCTTATCTCGTTGGCTTGTGATTTCTTCCTGTGCTTGGAGTGTTGCCTGTAATTGTTTTATCTGTTCGTGGAGTGCATGGTTTTCTGCCTTTGCTGCCTGTAACTCTTCCTGGAGGGGGGTGATATTTGCCTCCATCACTTCCAATTTGCGTTGGAAGTCATCTCGCGCATCGTCTGTGATTTGCTTCAGATGTTGCGGCAGTTGTTGGGATAAGTTTATCAAATACCAACCCATAGATTCTAACTCAGAAAAGACTGGAATGGGGTGGGGTGGCAGAGGAGGGCGAGGTTGCGAAGAGGTTGCGGTGACGAGTTGTTGGGAATTCGGTGGGGAGTAATTGAGGGAGGATGACGAGGATTCAGCGTTTTCGGTCGGGTGACTGGGCTGGATGGGAATGCGGGGTGGTTCCGGTGGGGGAATGGGGTTAACTGGTGGTGGTTTGGGAAGGGCAAAGTCAGTGGTTGTTACCTTATCTAATGACTGTTGTTCTGTTTCAGCATTGTTGGCTTCTGTTGATTCAACTGCCTTAAGTAGTTTGTCTAGTGCTTCCCTGGCAGATTGTTGCTCATCTACCTGTTGCTCTGATTCTTTTTCGGTTGAAATCATTTCTGTTTCTGTTCGATCTTGTTGTTCTTGTTGCTCAGTCGATGATTCATTGTGCATTGATGTGGCTGTATCATGGAATGTCTCCTCTTCTTGCTTCTCGTCTTCTTTATCGTCATCTTTATCTTTTCTGGCCGATCCTTGTGCCTTGCTTTTGGATGAGCTGATCCTGATACGTTTCTGACGGAATAATTGGTTGAGCTCTTCTTCATCTTCTTCTTCATTATCCTCTAGCAGCTGTATCGACTCCTCATGTCTCAGGACGGGCCCCCGTGGTGGTGGTTGTGCTACGAGTATGGCCGGAAAGAGAAATGAGATTATGTGGGGTAATCTAGATCTTGGCGTACCTCCTCTGTTTACTTGTTTAATTATGGCTACGCATTCCTTGTGGATACGGTGAAAGAAAAAGGAGGCGAAGTTAATGGGTTCTTGGGCAGCTAGGTCGATGGCGGAGTAGAAAGGGCGGGATATACCATAGGTGTGTTTCTGGAGGTTTAGGATGGCGACTAAGAATTGGAGTGCAGTTCTTTCGGGTTCAGGGCGACAGAAGATGGCGTATTCGTTCGATGAGTAGCGGGGAAAGAGTTCTATCATTCGGGCTACGGGGATGCTTGGGCCATTCTCGCGGCCTTGTGGAGTGAGGCGGAAGGCTTCGGCAAAGGCTTGGAAGGCTACTACGGTTCTAGATGGTAGGGAGGGGAAGATCCATTTTCGCTCAGCGATGGGGGATTGGGCGATGGCAGGTATGATTTGCGCGAAAAAGGGATGGGCTTCCATTGAGTGCCAAGGCAGCTCAACAAAGTTGGCCAACCCTCGGGTGCGCAGGTATTCTCCTACCTCGGTAGGGATACCATCACAGAAAGCTGCGTAGTTTGCCAATGCTTCCATGGCGCACACAAAAACAGAGCACAGAACACAGTGGGCGCACAGATTACAAACACAAAAACACAATAGCAATTTTTGGCGCAACAGAAGAGATTAAGTAGAGACATTACGGTGGGGGGGTAGGAAATGATGGTTATCATTGTGCGGTGTTGGAATGATACTGCTTTCAATTTGGCGTGCATGCTCGAGTAATTAGTAAGGAGGGCGGCTTATGACAAAAACGCGGCTATTTAAAAAGAAAAGAAAGAACAGAAGGAAAAGTAAAGTAAAAACTAAAAAAATGCGGTCCACCGCCGAATGTTTTAATGCGGGCTAGCAGTGTGTTGATACGACCGCAGCTTCGAACCGTTGATTGCTTTTGGAAGTGGGTTTCAGGTCAATGTAGTCAACCGAAAAGTTGCTGGACCGATTTGCTCTGAGATCTTGTAAGGGTCTTCAGGTTTCGATCGTGCATCCTTGCCTGTCTTAGTTGGACTTCGTGCATGGTTAAAAAACTAAGCCATCGGTGCTCGTCTAACTCTCTGAGTGTGTCCAACCGAAATGACAGTGAGTCTTCCGGTAGTAGTTTCTGAGCGATTGCCACTCGTAAACTTGGTATAACTACCTCCATTGGTGCTATTGCTTCTAAGCCATCCAGATAGACAAGTGCAGCATGATCTACATGAAATGTGAATTTACGGCCCAGCAAGTAATGTCTGAATTTCTTGATGGAATATACTAGCCCTAGACATTCTCTTTTTGTTACAGAGTAATTCTTCTCAGCAGGGGCTAATCTTCGACTTGCATAATACACTGGTCTGAACCATTTATCAATTTGTTGCATCAACACACTTCCTATTGCTATATTTGAAGCATCGACAAATACATGAAATGGGTGATCCCAGTCCGGTGGCTGTAAGATAGGAACCTGTGTTAATAAGTGCTTTAAACGATCAAATGCTATCTGGCATTCTTGGGTCCATTCAAATTGTTGAGGAGCCTTGGTGATTAGCTTGTTTAGTGGTATAGCCAGGTGAGCAAGCCACCGTAAGTGTCGTCCATGCCATCTTACTTGGCCTATAAAACGCATAACTTCCTTCGGTGTAGTGGGCACCGGAGCTTCTAATACTGCCGAAATTTTATCTGGATCCACCTGTATACCTTGTGCAGATACAATGTGACCAAGTAGCTTGCCACATGAAACCGCAAACACAGATTTGTTTGGGTTCAAGCAGAGTTTATACTCTATGCATTTCTGAAAGCAGCACCGTAAATGGAACATATGTGCTATCATCTTACCGAAAATTGAAAAATCGTCGAGATATACTTGCATAAAGGAAGTGAGGTAAGGAGAAAATATCGCCTGCATACATCTTTGAAATGTGCTTTGTGTGTTTCTCAATCCAAACCACATTACTGTACAGGCAAAGACACCCCAGTTGGTAATAAATACAGTTTGTTCTATCTTCTTCGGCCATTCTAACTTGGTTGTAGCCACTCTATCCATCTAGGAATGAATACATCTCGTGGCCTGCTACTCTATGAAGCATGGTATCCAAAAAGGGGATTGGAAAGGGATCTGGTACGGTTGCTGCGTTTAATTTCCAGTAATCTACACAGATTCGCAATTGCTTGTTTTTCTTTGGCACAATCACAATCGGAGAGATCCATTCAGCATGCTCTACTGGCACGATGAATCCGACTTTCAATAATCTATCAAGTTCTACCTTTACCTGAGATGCATAATGGGGATTCATCCGGTAGCGGGTTTGCTTTATCGGTCTTGCTTCTGGCTTCAACATGACCCTGTGCTGGTAGATGCGGGGGTCCAATCCTTTCATGTCTTTGTAGTCCCATGCAAAGACGTCGGTGAATTCTCGGAGCAACTGGATTAAGCCTGCTTGAAATGTTTCCGGTAAGTTTTGCTTTATCTTCACAGGACACGGATGATCTTCATCTCCTAAATTGTAAGTGATCAGCTGATCTTCGGGGACATAGAACTGTTGATGTTTCTCTGTGTCGTCTGTTGGTTTAAGAAGTTGCTGCAGTTCATCGTCATGTGTCGAAATAGTGTCTTTCTTCTTAGCCTAATCTGTGATGGGTATTAATGTACAGACTAAAGCGTTCCAATTATCTACAATGGACTGTAGATCAACTGTACCTAAGGAAATTAAGTCAGCGTTACTCTTCAAAAACTCTTCTTCTTCATCATCTGACAATCCATCTAGCATATGGACTAGTTCAGCAAAATACGGTCTAGCGTGTAGCTCGCAAGGTTGTATAGCATCTAATTTTACCACATATCTATGATTGGCATCTTTAAACGTAAGCTCTTGTGCAAACCAGTCCTGTATTACCTTCGCATGCTTCAGCCAAGGTCGACCGAAAAGAAGGTTGTAATCCAAAGTGGATTCTGGCAGATCTAGTATAACAAAGGTCATTTTAAAGGTCGTACCTTGTAAAGTGATGGGTACATTCTGCACAAGTCCTACCGGATGGAATCTTGATTGATCTGCCATTCTGACAAAAAATTGAACTGGTTCGATTTCGGTCCATCCTAACCTTTTGCATAATGCCGCAGTCGTAATGTTAACACCAGAGCCTCCATCAATTAATACCTGCGTAATCTCATGATTCTTATACCATACTGTAATCAAGGGGACTGAATGATCAACCGTAGAATCAGGTTCTGGTTGAACTGCTGTTGTCGCTGGAATACAAGAAGGCACCGGACTGAACTGTTGTTGGAACTGTTGCCGAACTCCAGGTACTAATGCCAATAGTTGGCCCAGAGGCAAAGTAATAGATGCCTTAGATAAGATTTCCCAGGCCTATTGAGATTGGTTGACAGGCTCCACCGATGTTGAAGTTGATGCCTCTGCTGATGCGGAGGTGTCTACGGTTGGTAATGTGTCTGCTGCTGATGATGTTCCCGCTGCTGACTCCTGTTGTTGTGTTCCTTCCTTTGTTAACGATGGCTAGGTTATCGGAATAGGCTCTGGGAAGACTGGTGGTTCTGCTGTGGTCCATTGACTAGCCTTGTTGTACATTCTGTGTTGTTCACGTATCCCTGGTTCGAATATTTTTGCTGCCCGCTGCAGTTGTTTACCGGATCGGGTCTGCACTGTAGAAGCCTGTGTTTCCACCGGTGTGATTTGTACCATGTTGGCCATTGGATTTTGACGTTCCTTCTTCCTTTGATCATACTCAGCTGCATCCTTGCAAAATCTCCTAATATGTCCAAATTCACCACAAAAATGGCAGCGTGGTGGTGGTAAATTGGGATTTTCCGGTGGTGGTCCGTTCTGCCAGCGGTTTGCATTATAGTTGTTATTCCTCTATCCTCGATAATTTTGATATCCTTGCTGCTGGTTGTTTCTCATTTGTGGAGGCACATAGTGGTTGGCTGGCTGCCCTTGTTCCTGGATAATTGCATTGACAGTCGTTGTTCCCTGTACTCTAGCGTTGTATGCGTAGTTTTCGGTGGTGTGTCCGACAATGTTGCAGATAGCGCAAAATGTCTGATTAAGTGCACAATTGGCACTAGTATGTCCTGAATTTTTGCATGTGATGCAGTATACTTGTCTGGTCATATCTTTGGTAACATTTTTGTTTGTTTTTAACCACTGCATATCTTCTGTAAATCCGCCGACTTTGTTTTCCAGTTGTAGAGTCATTGCAATGACTGCATCGAGGGTCATGGCTCCGACACATCTTATGATCATGATCTGCTTAAGTTGTGGAGTCAAGCCATTGATGAACCACTAAGTGATAACGTCATCTGGTAAGTTAGCATGGGCCGATGGTAGCTGCCTTAAGTGCGTTCTGAAGAGAGTAGCATACTCCTGTACGGTTTGATTTGCCTTCTGTCTATTGTTCTGCAGATAGTCAAAAATTTTGGCTGGATTCTTTTTTAGCCTGAATAACTGCAGAAAAGCATCTCATACTACTTCGTAGGTGCCGAAATGATTAATATCATATTCTGTAAGCCATCTAGCTGCTTCATTGACAAGTGCAGATTGGAAGATAATAGCTTTATAGGCCTGATCCGGTGGATGGTTGAGAACTGCGTAGCTTATCTCGAAAGTGCATACGTGAGCATCCAGATCATCTCCTGGGAATCCACCAAATTTCGTGTACGTCACTCCTGTTGGAGGTGGCCTGGGTGGACATAACTGTTGTTGTTGTTGTTGTCCGTTCATCGTGAGTGTATTATACCTTCCTTCTGTATCTCGGGGCTGACTATCTGAACTATTGGAATCTGTATCGTCGGATGGTGCACTTTCCGGTGCGATGATCTTGCTTAATATGCTTCGAATCTCTGTTTCAAACTGCTTTCCTTCCTTCTTGATGTCTAGTGTATGGGAAATCGCTTCCAAGCGCAGTGGTTGGGCTGAAGATTCAGCAGAAAATGCTAAACTGTCACCGAAAAACTGTGATTCTCTTACCGAAATATCACCGAAATGAATCGAAATTATGCCCGAGTACGGTGTTTTTTCGCCTTCGCCGATTTCTTTGACTAGAGTGCTTCTAATCGTAGATAAATCTGAATCTTTTTCCAAGATTGTTAAACTAGTTTCCAACTGCGTCTTGGTAGGTTCTGGAATTACTATATCTTTGACAAACTATGCCGAAATAGTACCGGAATGTACCAGAGGCATAACACGTTCCACCGGAATATGACCGGAATCAATTCTAACATTCTTAACTTTCTTGACAACTAGGTCAGACCTAGTTGTACTTCTACCTTCCAGAGTTGGCTTTAGTACATTAAGTACTCCAGACTGATGGTTCTTGGGATACGTTTCACCGGATCGAGTAACCGGCATGTATCATCTTTTGTACTAATCGCGTAGTATTACTAACGAAATAATTTGCAACAATCTGGTTCTGTTGCTACTTCCAATCAATCGAACGATAATCTGGATGTTCGATTCTGACAGACGACTGGCAATCCTGGGGCCACCTTCCCACAGATGGCGCCAAATGTTAAACGTAAAAATGTATTAAACGTTAAGTATCATTATTGACTGGCCGAAAATCGTTACCAAACCAACGTGGGTTCTTGGGAGTGGTAGGGGTCTGTTAGACAGAGGCCCTGTACTTATTTCCCAAATCTCCCCCAAAACTCATACACGCCTTAGCTCAGTTACTAGCATTAACTGGACAATACTTAATTTCTATGTTCCTGGATACCGAACTTCTTCAGACTAACCTGATATTAGAACATAGCAGTAGTCCGATCTATAGACTCACTAGTAGTAAATTAACCAGAGGGAACACTATAGCTGACAGATTCATTCATAACAACACTTTATAATGAACTTCAGATGAAAGGTTCACATTCACTGACAATACTAGTTCTGCCTCGTCTTCAGGGTCAAACAGATAATAACCCCGAATGCAATGAATCCGTTAAAACACCAAAACACATTACAGCAACGTTTCAAGTGTCTATTCAAACTCACACAGTGATATCGCTACTCATACTGACTCATAGTACTTAAACAATCTGAAGAACACTCAACAACGCAACACGATAACAGTAATCAGATACACAATCCGTCACTTCAACACTCGTTACGGTGAACTACAATATGCGCAGATGATGCATAACATACTCAATACTAACAGTACTCAGAACTTCACAACAGTGTAAACAATACTCTGACAAATATTCAGGCGACCAATCTGGCAATTCCAGAAAAAACGTCTCGCTCGACCATTCTCTTTACATTGCTTTATATAGATTTTACAGGATGCGTGTACCAACTTTTCGTGCGCGTTTCAAAAAACTCCGTTACATCTGGCATCTGTTACATCTGTCCCACTCCGGCGGCCGACTAACAAGTCTATGGATGATAAAGATGATAGACTTTCTTTAAGAATTGTACCAAAGAAAGCCATTTTACAACCTTATCATTGAATTTTTTGCATTGTTCTTCATGCACTAATGCATATGCTAGACAACCAAAAACTGGTACATGAACAATAGATGGCTTGAGACCATGCCAAACCTCATAAGAAGTGATAGAATGCAATGATGGAATACCTGTTTTGTACATATGTTGCACACACAGTCGGGAGACACTATTGTTGGCATTGCTTGCATTATTTACTTGGTAGTTGGCCATGGGTATAGGTTCTTCTCCCTATAGATATCGTTCGTCTCATTGCCTCATCCACTCTTTTCATTTCTTGATTCGCTCCAAGGCTTCCATTCGATCTTCTTCTCTAATCGTTTCTTCTTCCTTCTTCTGATTTTGCACTCCTACTAGTAGTGCTAGCATTCGATCAGTCAATGGTTCCATATATTTTTTAACTCTAAATCCACTAATATAGTTGGGAAGTACATCTCCATCTAATGTGGTTAGTTGAGATTCGATTTATCACTAATGGTCCATATCCTTGTTGCTGCAATTTCTTTGCATGCTGCTTCAATGTGTATACCAATACTAAATCTCCTTCCTTTAAACCCTTATCCTTTATATGTGCATCAGAATAAGCTTTCTGTCTCCTTTTTTAGCCGCATAAATTCTTGCTATTGGTTGTAATCTTGTTTCGTGCAATTTCTCAATTTGGTCCAATTGTTGAGATAGTTCATGGCCGGTCCAATCATACTTTTGTGCTATACATAGAGTAGGTACTAAAAAATCAATTGGTAGAATCACATTCTCTTTGTATACTAAATTAAAAGGAGTAGTTCTAATGGCAGTTTTGTAAGCCACACGGAAGGCCCAAATTGCATGATGCAATTGTTTGTCCCCAATCTGATCTTCCATGGTTGACTATTTTGGTCAACACTGTGCACATTACCTTATTGGAACTTTCCACTTGACCATTAGCTTGGGGATGGTAAGGGGCTGATTTTTTATGAATCACTAGGAATTCATTCATTAGTGATTCTATTACTTCATTGATAAAGTGTGTTCCCCTATCGCTCACTATCTCTATTGGTAATCCGAAGCAAGTAAAGATATTCTCAAAGAGAAACTTAGATGTAGTTTGTGCATCATTTTCCTCATTGCTTTTGCTTCTACCCATTTTGTTAGATAATCCGTGGCCACTATTATATATTCAGCATGTGATTCTTTGGTTGGAGGATTAATAGGATCTATGAAATCAATGCCTCATTTTAAAAAGGCTCTCGCACAAATCATGGGTCTTAGAGGCATATCATATCTTCTTATAGGAGATTTAGTTCTTTGACACACCCCACAACTTTGTACATATGTGCCAACATCCATGTGTAGAGTTGGCCACCAAAAACCTGCAAAGAGAATCATTTTTATAGTTCTTTGAGGTGAAAAATGTCCTCCCACGACACCTGCATGCGCCATATCTAAAATGGATAAATATTCTCCTTCATGGACACATAGTCATAACTGATTTTCCTTTCCTCGTTGAAATAGTTGTTTTCCAATTATTGTGTAGTCCTAACTCATTTCTTCTATAGTTCACTTCCTTGCTAGATTAGCTCCTTCCTCATGCTCATGTGTTTCCAAGAATTTAACTAATGCCTTACTTCAGTCTGGATCTATGGTAGAGAATTGTAAAGATGCATGGTCCTCTGGAGTATTCTCTTGGCATTCTTGGCAACTGTTGATGTGTTCATGTATGTCCTTTGGCATGTCTGGCCAATACACTCCCAATTTTTCAATTCTCTCAATGCTCCATGGGTTCCTTTATGAATTTTCTCTCGATTCACATGAGCTTGCTCAATTAGGTTCTTCTGTTTTTCCTCTTCAACACATCTTAATAATATGCTGTTTGACTCTTTACAATACAAATTGCCTGCCATAATGTGTAAATTATGTGATTGCAAAAATTCTTTCTTGGTATTTTTGTTAATTCTATGGTGTGGCCCATGTGTGAGTATTGGAATCAACTTTTCTGCCCATTTCGTACATACTTCTAGGTTGAATAAGTACGTGTCTAGTAGATCATCAGCCACTCCATTGGGTGGTTCTCCGTGTGTCATCCGAGACAGATGATCCACTCTCACATGAGTATTCCCTGTTTTGACTATTACTTCAAAGTTCAATTCCATCAATAATAGAAACCATCTCACTAATCTTCCAGTATTGGAGGGCGTATTGACCAAGTACAATAAGGCTTGATGGTCGATAAAGAATTTGAATTTGTTAGCTATGAGGTAATGTTGAAATTTCTTGATTGCATACACCATTCCTAGGCCTTCTATTTTGTCGTGGTATAGTTTCTTTCTGCCTGATTTAGTTGTCTATTTGCATATGCGATAGGATGATCTAATTTTCCTTCATCCACTCATTGAGCTAGTAGGCATCCTATTGCATAATTAGATGCATCCACATGGATATGGAAAGGTTTATTCCAATTGGGTATCTTCAAGATAGGTGTTGTACTTCATCATCATTTTAGGTCATTAAATGCCTTTTCACATTCCTCCATCCAAGTGAATTGAGTCAATAACCCATAAAGATGTTTTGCAATTATAACATACATGTGGATAAATCGACAATAGTACCCACAATGACCCATAAAGGCTTGTACTTCCTTTGCTTTTTCAGGTCTAGGTAAGTTCATGATTACTTTAATCTTATCCTCGTCTGTGGAAATTCCATTATTTGATACAATATGTCCCAAGATCTTTCCTTGCCTTACCATAAATACATACTTTTCTGGGTTCAAGCATACTCGATATTGTCCGCATTTTTCAAATATCCTCCTTAGTTCTGGAATATGTTCACTTCTCTGACTGGTATAGGTGCACAAATCATCTACATATACTTCCATACTCTTCCTTAAGAATTCCTTAAACACATGACACATCAGTCTTTGGAAAGTTGCGGGGGCATTGGTGAGCCCAAATGGCATCACTCCAAAAGCATATACTCCCCACTCAGTTGCAAAAGCTATTTTATGTTGGTCCTCTACAGCAATGGCTACTTGGTTATACCTAGAGAATCCATCTAGGAACCTATATACTTCCTTACCTGCAACTCTTTCCAAGAGATGGTCGATGATTGTAATGGGTAGCTATCACGGATAGTAACTGCATTTACTTTCTTTAAGTTAATACATACTCTCTATTTTCCATTCTTCTTGGGTACTACCACTAAAGGTGACACCCATTCTGTGTGCTCTATCTCATAAATGAATCATGCTGCTAATAGTTTGTTTATCTCCCCTTTAATCTTTGCTGAATAAACATCATTGTATGTGTATGGGTGCTGATTCAAGGGTTTTGCATCAAGTGTCATTGGGATTCTATGGGAACAAATGGATGGATCCACGCCCTTGAGGTCTTTTTAAGTCCATGCAAATATATCCCTAAATTCCCTGATGAGTTCTATCAATTCTTGTTCTTCGTTCAGAGGTACATCTTTTTCCAATGTCGGTACATCTATCTTCCTCTTCTTCCATGGTTACTATTACTTTCTGTTAATACCTCCTCATTTACACACATATCTAAGGTGGCTAAGATCTCCATCCATCCATGTGGTTCAAATGCTTCATCTGGGAAAATTTGAGGCATATACAATGGATCATCTATGGGTCGGTAATTTGTATGTCCTATTGACCATAAATGAGTTTTATTTTCTTCTCGTTTTGCCTCTTTGCACATCCATAATTGAGCATCTTCGTGCATGCATGATTTATCACTTGATCCTGCAGTGTGAATTGACAAATCATCTTCTTCTCTATGTATGGGATTCCATTGTAGTGGAGGCACATTCCTATATGAAAAGGTATGCAAATTTATCTTCGGTTGTCCCTTGGTGTTGTAAATACAATGCGTCTCTTCCCCAATCTTGTACTACTCTGAGTTGTCTCATAAAAGTTTGTCCCAATATCATTTTATAATTACTGGCTATTCCAAATTGACATATAGCCAGAGTATGTTTGGACTCTACTCTCAGGTAGTCAGCTTAATCTTTTCCAATATTCCTAGGGGTCTTTCTACATGATTGTTTGCTAGCTGAAGCTTCATGCGTGTTGGTCGTAGGGATGGTTTTCCCCATTTCTCCCAAATCACTTTTGTAGCTATGCCTACACCAGCTCCTGTGTCTAAGATGGCTTTGGTCAAATATTCGTTAAAGGTAATGGGTAGGCACACGTTACCTTCCTCTCCCTCACTGAATTCTCCAACCTTATCAATTGGGATTCGAATGGTTGATGGAGCCTTAGCTTCTCTCTTTTTTGTTGTAGGATCTCTAGTTTCTATTCTCAAGTGCCCAACCATTTGCTTCCACAATCCGGGCTTGCCTCATAGTAATTCTTCTACTTTCAATAAGCATTGTACCTTAGGCCTCTTAAGCTTTTCTAAGTTGTGTGAGGTCTTATCTTGAGACCCATCTTCCTTGCCTCGGATCGTAGGAGCATGGAAAACTATAGACACTTTGTCGTATTCTCCCATATAGTTTGGTAGCATGGAAATACTATGCGATTCTTCCCTATTTCGATTTAAAATGGAAAATTCTTCATACACTTCCTCTAAATTTGGCATCGGTTGGGTTTCGTGAGTGTCTAGTTCCTCAATGGGTGGTGTTGAAATCTCATTCTTTTTTCCATCGTTCTTCTTGGATCTTGGTCCACAAGTCTTGTGGCCAATTGGCCTCTAGTTTTGGAATTATACAAATCTGTTCAACCTGGTTACTCTCTTGTTCTTGTTCACTATGCTCCTCTTTTGGTATTCTTACTTGTTCTCTGTTGTTATTTTTTAGACATGTATTGAACTGGCTTTCAAGTATTCTTGTCTTGGGAAGGACTGGGGTAGTATTTTCTAATGTGTTTTGAGCTATTTCTATGAGCCTCTAGCATACTGCCAATCTCTCCTTCTCTAGCTCTCCTTGTGGGTAGAGTTTCTCATGTTGCTCTATGCTCGTTCTAGTCATGATTCTAGATTGAAAAGCCTTCAGCCACATATCCAGGTCTTCTAGCATTGGATCCACTAGAAGTGATCTTGGTTTGTCTGGCTTCTAGGTTATACAATTTGGGTCCTTGGGGTGGTTGTCTGTTGTATGGATAAGGTTGTTACATGCCTAAACCTCCTCTTGTAAAAGTACGAGATGGATGGTCTCCACTGCATAAGTTGCATCTTCTCAGCATTGGCATTCTCATGGGCGGGTTCTTATAGTTTCTCTCTCCGTGCACTCCCAACTTCTTTGCTAATAATTCTTCCAATTCCTCCACATTACTTGAACTAGATGTTTCGTACTCCTAGTGTCTTCTGATTTAGTGGAGCTTTGAGTATTTTTGAGGTCATTTGCTAGGTTTTCTTCCAGGTCAATGCATTCTTGAAGGCACTCACTCAATGTCTATAGCCATTTTATGTAGACTAGGGTTCTTAATGTCCCATTGGTCAACCCATCTAAGAATAGGGATATTATCTTTTGATATGAGGGGTCTCTTTGTGATTAGGCATCTGTCATCATATTGGTTGAATCTTCGTGCCACTATTTTTACTATCTCATTTGGGGCTTGTTTGAAGCTAGGAATCAAAGATGACGAATTGTGTTTAATCCCTCACTTCGTAAATTCCCCAATAAAGTCTTGGAAGAATTGTTCAATATTTCCAAAGTGATTTGGATCCAAAGGTTGGAACCAGGTTAAGGTTGTTCCCGTGAGGGTTAGCCCAAAGGATTCGTATTGCATGAAAAATTCATCAACTTGCTGCGCTTGCAACACTTTCTTGAATTCAATGATATGGTCATAAGCTCTCCTATGCCTTCATACTGATTCCTCATGCATTTAGCGACTTGGATTGGTCTCAACCTTCTCAGTCGCTTTGGGGGTCTGATCATTATAGGAATTGCTGGCCTAATTGGATACATTCTTGGTCCTACACCTGGTTGTGGTCTCGGCCTAATGGGTTATCCATTCATATTTCTTGTCCCTGGATTGGTTTGGTTGTGCGAATGTATTCCTGGCATAATGAATTGAACATGAGTTCGGTTAGGGATGCTTTGTTGACTCGTTTGACCTGACATAGTATTCTCCATTCCTTGGAGAGATCCAAAAGGGTTTTGCAAGGTAGTTTCCTGCTCTCGAGGAGGGAATACAGACAACCCCATGTATTTCAATTGAGACCTATCGACTTAGTCTACTGGTCAATACCTCCTTTGATTTCGGTCTAGGTACGTAACTCTAGACTCATCCTCTGGATCCTTTAGCTCATAGATAGTGTTGAGCCCATAAAATTCATATTGGTCAAAGTCAACTACAATAAAAGCCAAAAGGTCAAAGTCAAATTGATCAAAGTCAACATGGTCAAGGTCAAAGTCAACATGGTCAAGGTCAAAGTCAACATGGGTGAAGTTAAGTGTTCAAAGTGCAGGTGTCAAAGTGCGCAGACAATGCACAATTAATTGTTCACAAAGGGTGAATTGGAGAAAGTGGTTGTAGGTTGCAGAGGTATTTCTCTAATTTCCCTAAGGTTCAAAGTGTTTTTAAAGTGTTTCAGAAGGTTTAGGTGACCCCTCTCTTAGGTGCACAAGTGAAGACTTAAAAGGAAAATGTGAAGGTATGTGAAGTGGCAACATATGCAGAAGGGAAAGTATGGCCCCCCAATTAAATTTTTTAGTCTAAAGTCACTACAGGACAAAATAGGGATTCGTTGGCTGCCCACTTGAGGAGACAATCTTGGGACATCAAAGAGAGCACAAAGATACTCTTGCAATTAGGAGCGTATGTGAATTGTCACTCAAATCAAGGCAAGGACTATTCTTGGACAAACAAGTGTAAGCAAGACTAAGCAAGGTGAGCATAGTCTAAGGGAGGCAAGAGAGAGAAGTGCAAGAGACACATAGTGTGCGACACAGAGAAGTGAAGTGCAAGGTGTGCATGAAGAGTGAGTAAGGAAGTGTGGAGAGAAGTGTTAAGCTATTCACCCCAAGGATCCCAAGGTCTCATTGAAGCTGTGCACGTGCCGACAGAAGGTGTCCATCCCTCCCCCTTATTGGAAGCTTGGTGCAAGGTGTGCACAAGCGCAGGCTTGGAGAAGGTGGAGGTCTGTTGCAGAGAAGACCGGTAGAAAAAAGACCCTTGGGTATTTGGTATTTTGTGTTTGAGCTCTCTGTGGGATTTTGCACAGGAGCATTGGATTGTTTTTGGGCATCACCATTGTATTTGTCTTCTGATAATCAATCGACAGAGGCTTCCAGTGTGTATCCTTCTTCTCGTCTTTCCCTTTTCTCCTACAAACACTCAAATCCCTTCTTGTCCAAGAATCCCCCAACAGATAGTTACTTGGCTTACGTCTTCTCCTTGTGTAGGTGAGTCAATTTGTAAAAGTAGTTCTGACCCATGGATCAAATATACATCCAACAGATAATCGTCTTGAGGTATTAAGCCCCGTCTTAAGACTTGAGTCACTACGAACTTGCCCCTTGGGGTAGCCATCATGTTTCCATCATTAGGTCTTCTTGAAGTTCCTTGTCCTTCTAGTTCCTCTCTTTCATTGATCTGGTCAAGATTTTCAATCACTACATAGATCTGACCTAGCTTGTCCTTCGTACTTGAGTGCGGGTCTTGGAACTATTGCTCAATTC
The DNA here is from genome assembly GCA_020310875.1 of Ceratopteris richardii. NCBI lineage: Eukaryota > Viridiplantae > Streptophyta > Polypodiopsida > Polypodiales > Pteridaceae > Ceratopteris > Ceratopteris richardii. The sequence goes on from CM035415.1 coordinate 117,962,365, forward strand.
AATCCATAGAGTTTAACATTTTAACTACTGAACTATTTATGCCATCAAGGTAAATAGAGACTCCTTGTAGGTTGGTGGACACATATTGTAAGGAGGTCCGGTATTCTCCCTCTATGGTGGACATAAAGCTCTCCCTCGGAACTGAACTGTGCATGTCTGTAAGGAATTGAACTCACAACCTCTTGGTTAAGAATGTGATGGGCTAACCACTTGCCCCAAAAGCCATGGTTGAGGATTACTTCCTAATCCTCTCTCTTAGGGTGTGGTTCAACCATCTCCTACCAGGATTATGTTACATTCTTCCCCCCTTGGTCGATCATTGTCCTCAATGATCTACTCTTGTATCCCTCTAGCCTCGGTGATCAGTCCCTTGAACTCCCTACGTGCCCTTGAATTGATGTCCCTCAACCTCGCACAGTTTCTTGAACCTTGTTCGCAACCTTGGTCTCTTGAACCCTTGCTCTCAACCTTGGTGTCTTGAACCTTCTTGTTCGCAACCTTGGTGTCTCGAGCCCTTGTTCTCAACCTCAGTCTTGAACCTTGTTCTCACCCATGCTTGGTATCTTGAACACTCAATCAAGTGCCACCCAAGGATTTCCAAGGAATTCACACTTCCAAGCTAGCTCATTGGAAAGTTCGTTCCGAGAGCTTTCCAACGGTATATTACACGCCTCAATCCGACCTACGGATTGAGAGATACACCCCAATCATTGTAAGGTCCATCCTTGAAACCGACGCGCGCCTTCCACAATTCCTACCCTTTCACATAGAGGATGCCCAAGCGCCTTTTTTAGAGGCCATTGGGTCATTCCACTTTGCCCAAGCCTACTTCCTAGGCTCTGATACCAATGTAAGGAATTGAACTCACAACCTCTTGGTTAAGAATGTGATGGGCTAACCACTTGCCCCAAAAGCCATGGTTGAGGATTACTTCCTAATCCTCTCTCTTAGGGTGTGGTTCAACCATCTCCTACCAGGATTATGTTACAATGTCCTTTGAGGCCATGGGTAGTTCCTCCTTAGAGACACTTGATGTATCTGAGTAGATTGAGTGGTGGCTTGCTTGGGCTGCACTTCCTACCAATGAAATGACACTCCTCCGATTACTTAGCACCCATCCTCATGTTAAGTTCATTCTCCTATTTCTTGCCTCTCCTTTCCCTTAGTTTTATCTTAGATTTCTCAGAGTTTTACTTTCATGTTGTCTAGATTGCTCTGGACGATACCGGTGATGGGGGATACAATACTGGATAGAACTATGCAATCCCACTCCTCTCTGACGATACGATAATGATATTATGGCGATATGATACCACCATGTGAATGACACGATATTGACCTTACTGATGATACAATATTCCGACCTAGGCGATATGATACCTTGATCTGGACGATACTTCACATGAGACGATACGATATGCATTTGGTGGGTCACGATATGATACCACAATGTGCACAATACGATACTAGTTCTTCAGACAATACTACGATCTAGACGATACTACGATCTAGACAATACGATACTACGTGATATGTGATACGATACTTCTAAGGGGAGTTAGGATACGATACTCTAGTGCACGATACGATACCACTCAAATCGCGATCATGATACGAGCACTTGGTGATACATGATACCTTGACGGTATTGCAATACTTCAAGTGGGTATGCACGATACAATACCATGAAAGTACTGCAATACTACAGAGTTCTAGTATCATGATACCAAAACTCAACCGATCACGATACTACAACCAAAAGTGACCAAAAAAATTAAATTTTCTTTGTGCAAAGTATTTGTCTTCCTCTCCTCTTCATCTTAGCCCAGTATGGAATTCAAAAAATCACTCTAGCCTTTCTGTCCTACCTCGTGATACTGTGTCTATGTTCAGTCACATTTTTGAGTGCTCTTTTGATTTTCTGAGGTTACAAGGTTGATGAGCTCACCGTCAAGAGTATTTTACCCAAGATTTTTGCTCACACGGTCAGTAAAATGCTCGCTCTCCACAACATTGCTTCAGCAATACCAGTCACTGCTACTCTCCATGATACTTGCTCAAAACAAGTAACTGATGACTGAATATTTTTTGGGTTTTAAGGCCTTGGCTGACCAAGTGCCTGAACTGAAATGAACTAGAAATTTTTGGGATTTTCTCAAAGTGCCCTAATTCTCCTATCCTTACTCCTCTCTACTCCCTAAACCCTAGCTCTTTCCTCACTCCCTCAAAGTGCCCTAGTTCTCCTATCCTTACTCCTCTCTCTTTCCCTAAACCCTAAACCCTAAAAGCTCATTACACACACTCTTAATGTGTGAAGTAACAAGTGCTGAAATGTTTGATGATTTGCCACTAACTGAATTCACCTCTACAAGTACGATTCATTCTCTCCATAACCATCACGAAGACACCTTGGTTGGGCTATTCCTTGCCAACGGTGCCAAAAACATGTGTACCCAAGTCGTGAAGTCTTAGGGACTTGTGTCGATGATATTGTACCTCAATCGCCCCACAAGTGCATATAGTGGTGGATTAATACACATTTAAGTATCAATCCAAGAGACTAGATGTACCATGTGTATGACTGTTGAAGCTCAAAGTCAAGGACAAAGCATGGAAGCACATCAAAAGGTGGACACACAAGGAAAGGGAGCAAGTAGGGAGCTCCAAGAAGTGTATGTCAAATTTTCAGAAGAATCCCCTACAACAATAGTGATTTTCATCACTAAAAACCATTGTAAATACCATTTTCTATTTTTAGTAACTCCATTTTGTTCAAGCCAAGGAGTATTAGAAGTATCATCCTACCAATTTTCATAATTTTTAGACTTTGTTTGAGCCCTCAAATAAGCCCTGGAACCTAATTTTTAACTAGGCCGGACACTAGGTCTGGACAAGGCCAAAACTAGTCAAAAAACTATAAAAAGAGCTAGAAAGCTCATTTTTGAGGTGAGCTTGTTGAGAGAATAGAGCTTTGTAAGAGAACTCTTTTGCAAACGAAGCTTTCCATTGTTCCTCTCTTTGATCTTACTTTGTGCGCGTGTGTGTGTATGTGTGTGCATGTTTGTGTGCTTTCACTCACACATTTGTGCCTTCACTTGCTCGTGGTCTTCATACCGGTCCTCACGTCTCCGCGGATTGACAAGTAAAGGAGGTGGTGCTTACGCTTGAACTACACCAAATTTTGGCGCCGTTGCCGGGGAGAGAGCTTCGAGGACGAGCGTTGTGATGGTAAGATCGTAGATTTGCGACGTTGGAAGATAAAAAAACTGTCATTTCAGTTCATTTTCTGTTTCTTCCTCTTCATCTTCATCATCATCATCATCTCCACCTTCTTCCATCTTCTTTTTCATAGAAATTTCTTGTTTTTTAGTGCATTTTCACCATTTTCATACCATTTTTCATGCATTATTGTATGGGAAGGAGTTAGGAGGTGCAAGGGAGAGCAAGCGCTGTGTTTTTTCATGATTTTCTGCTCATACGGAGCTCGCCATTGCCGACGCTCAAAAATTTGAATTTCCCGCCAAAAAACGTGATTCTGTGATGAAAATCGCGAATCTGTGAAAATTCAAATTTTTTTGAAAAATCACAATTTTTTGTTTCCCGCCTAAAAGCTTGCTGAAAGAATCACGATTCTGTGGTCATTCTCAGAATCGCGATTCTGTGGTTGTGCTCAAAATTGCGATTCTCACAAATCACGATTTTCAGCCAAAAAACACGATTATGAGAAAACACGATTCTATGGTTGTGCTCAAAATCGCGATTCTCACAAATCACGATTTTCAGGTAAAACACGATTTTGTGAATCACGATTCTCTAAGACAAAATCGCGATTCTCTAGAACACGATTTTGTGAAAACACGATTCTCTGCTCAAAATCGCGATTCTCACCAATCACGATTTTTAGTAAAAACACGATTTTGTGAAAAAGACGATTCTGTGAAAACACGATTTTTTGCTCAAAATCGCGATTTTCAAAAAACACGATTCTCTGCTCAAAATCACGATTTTCAAAACACGATTGTGTGAAAACACAATTCTCAAGGTACAAAATCCCGATTCTCTGATTTCATACAATCGCGATTCTCTTGAAGTTCACAAAATCGCGATTCTCTTGAAGTTCACAAAATCACGATTCTCTTGGAGTTCACAAAATTGTGATTTTTTCCAAAAGGTCCTGTTTGCCTATTTTGACCCCCAGGACCAAGAACCCAAGGGGACTCCAAAGGATTTTGAACCATACCAAGGGGAAATTTTGGACTCTTAACCAAAGTTTATGAACCTGAGATCTGGTAGACACCTAGGCAAGGATAGACAAAGCATTAGATCTTCTCAGTCTAGTGTCAACCATACAGCTAAGTCTTGGGCACAACAACTAAGTGGTTGTCCTTACGTATTATACTCTGACACAAGTGACTCAGAAATGTCCTTTAGCATGGGGAAACCTGTAGGTGGCTCAGGAAGTGCCCATTTACAAACACCAGAAGGTCCCTATAAGACACAATTGGAATATATTCGGACCAACCGATTAGGTGCTCGCATCTATGAGGATGGCCTAAGGCGATCAATGGTCCAACTCAAAAATCCATATCAACCCTTTGGACTTGAACACCCGGTGGTCAAGTTCGAAGAGGGTTCATACATTGATAAGGAAGGAACCATGTATGTGGTCACCAACCTACCAGATAGGACTGATGAGTTTGGAAATGTCATTCTTGAGAACGAAATAGGAGACCTAGAACAAGGAAATATAGGACAAGGACCCCAGACTCCTAGAGGTAAGTTAGTTTTGACCAGAGTGATCACTCCAGACTGGATCCCTCAAGACAACAAAAGCATAGAACTATCCTTGAATAGAGAAACAGAGGAAGCCTTTTGGAGATTCAAGCCAGATCAACCTAGCCAATTGGGCATAGTCATCATCTACGAGTTCAAGGATCCAGAGACACCAGGCAAGGTGGTCTACCTGGATAATACATCAGAGAAAATTTTCTTGGTAACAGAACATGATAGACATGCATATACTTGGAAGAGTGAATTGATTTTCCCTCCGCAAAGATCCAATGTTTCCCATGGCCTCCAAGGAGTAGGATCATCCCACACTCATGAAGCCCAGAGAGAAAGAACTAGAGAGAGACCTGAGGTAAGTTTTGCACACACCATGGGCAGAAATAGAGAAGGATTTGAAAATGAAAGACCTGAAAGAGAGAGACATCAAGCACATAGGCAACAAAGAGATGGACAGGATTTTCCAGTGCCTAGACCCCGAGAGCACCCAAGAACCCTTAGACCCACTCAAGTGATCAAGGCAATGAAGAATTATTTTGACGGGTCAGGAGATCCTTATGATCATGTAGCCGAGTTCAAACAAGTGTTAAGAGCTGAAGAGGTTGAGGATTTGTTCACCCAGTATGAGGCATTTGGTCTGACTCTTAAGGGCACTGCCTTAGCTTGGTTTCAACCACTGAGTAGTCGCAACTATCACGATATAGGTCAACTGCTAGACGAATTCATTGTAGAATTTTCCAAGAGTGGTATCAGGCATAACACTTCATCTTTGATCCACAGCTTCAAGCAGATACCCCAAGAAACAGTGCGACTAGTAGGTAGAAGGTTTAGATAGTACCTAGAAAGATGCCCTGCTCCAGAGCTCAGTGATGAGTAGCACCTCCTTTAATGTCAATCCGGGAAGACATGAGGATGGTATGAAGACCTCGAGCAAGTGACGGCACAAATGTGTGAGTGAGAAGCACACTAACATGCACACACATACACACACACGCGCACACACGGCAAGAACAAAGAGAGTAAGACAATGGAATCACTTCTATTGCAACAAAGTTCTCATACAAGCTCAAAAATACAAGAAGCTAACCCAAAAATGAGCTCTCTAGCTCTATTTATAGTTTTTGACTAGCTTTGGCCCTGTCCAGACCTAGTGTCCGGCCTAGTTAAAAATTAGGTTCCAAGGCTTATTTGAGGGCTCAAACGAGATCTAAAAATTATGAAAATTGGCAGGCAACTACTTCTAAGGCTCCTCAAGCTCGAGGACTCCTCGGCTTGTACAAAATGGAGCTACAAAAAGGTGAAAATGGTATTTACAGGGGTTTTTAGTGATGAGAATCACTTTTAAATGGTGTAGTGGTTTTGAAAAAAATAAAGGGTTGCCTTAGTGCTAGATCTGCTTGTATGCTCGTACTTGCTTCTTCTCGTATACGGCCAACACTCTCCCCCCCCTAGCGTCTGTCGCCTCTGAAAGACCTCTGCTCCACTGTTTGATCAATGTATTCCTGCAGGAGGTCGGTTACCACTTCTTGTTCCTTGATGCGTAGTCCCCGGATCAAGTCTCTCTAGAGGGCATCCCAATTGACCGTACCCGGCATATCAGGGTGTGGTGTGGTGTAGAGCTCTGAGTGCATGGTTTGTTCACACGCGAATAGATGTAGCAGGTGGGTTGGGCGTGGTGCGAACACTTCGAAGTGTGACTCCCAAAACCCCGTGGTGAACATATCATCAAAGGTTTGCTTGTAGCAGGCAGGGAGATATCTTATTCGTGCATGCCATGCGTAAGCTACCCGAATGCTAGGGGTCGTGCTCATGTCATATAGCAAATCATATTTACCGTTGATGAAGCCCGGGATTGAAGGCTGGATGTTACGTACATTTCGAAAGGTCTTTAGGACCACTTGCATCATGTCCAAAATTTTGAGCATCATTTGAGCGGCGACATCCGGCATGGGGTGGAGGCGTGGCATCCAATGTCTGATGGTGGCTATCATGTATGATACTGTAGGTGTGCCGGTTGGGGGTGCGATTGCAGGGTAATTGAGCCATTCTTTACAATTTGCGTTGTTCTGAACCTTGATGGCGAAGGCCTTCCATGATCTTCTTCTTTGTACTGGTCCATAACAGGGGTTATACTTCAAATTCATGGGAGCGTGATCCCATGTTCTCAGCATTTCCGGGTATGTTTCCAGTAATCTTTGCCTCCAAGTAGGTTGAAAAATCGCCCCTTTTTTGGCTGCCTCTGGTATATCTTCTGGTTCGAACTGGGTGGCGAAGGTAGGGCACTTGTTGGTGACTCTTTTGATCTCAGCGTTGTAGTCGGCCAACAATACAAAATATGGCTTATATTGTAATTCTAAGCTCGTGATGAGTCGTCTAGGAGCAAGGTGCCTGAAATACTCAGATTGAAGTATAGTTTCTTCAATGGCCTTCATTGCTAGCATCTGAGTCGCTACGCGCTCCTCGTGAGTGTGGCCCATCTCCTCTACCTGCTTCATCCATGCTGACGGGGGTTCCTCATATGTATCCTGGCCTTCCTCCGTAATTCTGCCTCCTGAAAGGGGTTGAGGCTCGTAATTGTCTTCAAATGTCTCCTCCACTGGAATGACTACTGTGTCTTCTTCGATGGTTTGATCAGGTGGAGAGGGAGGTCGTTCATACTATAACAATTTAATTTTTAGTTCTGCCACCTGTTGCCGTAGCTCAAGTACCTCATTGGTTACTGATAATTCTGGCTCTGGTGAGGTTGCAGCGTTGGCCATCTCTTTAGGTTCTTGTTGGTGTGGTGCAGGCACTTGGGCTTTCTGTAGGTCTTTGACTTGGTCAGCAAGCTGATCATGAGCTTCTAAGAGCGTGGCATAGGTTTCTAATATTTGTTGTATATTCTCTGAGGGGATGGCTTGGAATTTAGCAGGGTCGATGGGTGCCCCTGGAGTATTTTCCATGGCTGCTTCAAGGTTGTCTTGATTCTGTTGCTGTAGTCTTTTGTTTTCTTCTTGGGCAGCTGCTAAATGTCGTCGGAGTAGGGCCATGTTTCGTTGTAGTCTAGCGTTACGGGCTAGCTGATCTCTAAGTTGTTCTTCCTTTGCCCTACGCTTCTCTGTATGTGTGGACTCGAGCTCCACCTGATATTGTTGGAGGGTGGTCACCTCCTGCTGTAACTCCATATTAGACAACTCCAAGGCAGTGACACGTGCCTGGAGGTGGGATGACAATGTACAGAGCTCCTTATTGTTTTCTTCTAATAACCGGTATTCCTGTTTAAGTTGGGCAACAGCTTTGAGCATGGTGTTGAGTGCATGACTAAATGAGGTGGGTGCAGGGGTGAGGGTGGAAGATGCAAGGGGTCAGGAGATGGGAAAGGGAAAAGTGGATGCTGTGCCTACAGTGTTTGGAAATGGCGACGTAAGTGAAATGACACGTGGTGATGTTGGAAGAACCGTGGTGGTGGGTGATCCTGTGGATGGTGAGATGTCCATGGGATCGGACGTGAGAGTGTGTGATTCGTGCACTGTGAATACAGGAATGGTGGGTGGTGTGATAGTGGTGGCAGTGAATGTGGCGGAGTGGGGTTGGGAGAGGGACTTTTTATTATAATTATCCACCTGTTGGAGTATATTTACAAGGTTTGTCCAGAAAGATGGTTGTGTGATTTGGGTTGAGCATGAGGCGGTTACTAGGGAAGTGGTGGATAGGGTTTGGGTGTGGGTGAATGGGAAAGGATGGGATGAGGTCTGGCTAGTGGCAAGTGGTTGTCCAAGGGCGGGGAGATAGGAAGGGTGACCTATTATGGTTTGATCGGTGGCAGGATGACCGATGTGAGGTTCAAAAATCTGGGTGGAAGTGATGGATGTGGGTAATGGGAAGGATGTAAAAACAGAGGTGTGTACAATGGTTTCATGAGGGTTGGATATCAGTTGTTCCGAAAGACTAGTGGAAAGGGGTTCTGAGGGTTGAATGGGAGGTGGCGGTGGAGATGGTACCTGTGTAATTACATCTTGTTCGTCAATGGGATTTGCGCTCATCATGTGAACATCCTCGGAAACCGTAGTAGGCAAGGCAGTAGAGACCTCCATTTGAATCATTTTCCCTCGTCGTGGACGTGTATCAATCCTTCGTTGATCATAGGTAGGGTTTTCCTGATAGACCATTGTCCTCAATGCTTACCCGATCCCACATGTCTCTGCCAATAGGTTCAATGATTCCACAAAATGTGAGTCGACATTCTCATTTTGAAGCATTTGGTTCACTAGGGCTCTATTCGCCTCTTCTGTCATCTTGTGTCTTCTCTGCACCTGCTTGATTGTCCTGTATAGCCGTCTGAGTTGTGCTGTGTAGGCAGGGGCCTCCTCTTCACTGTCTTCGGGGTCATTTCTTTGTGCACCTTCCTGAACTTGTGTGTTTGGGTCATGAGGATGTTGTGCCACTTCTTCCCCATGTACTCTGCTCGTCTCGCCCCGTGGCTGTTCTCTTTGGACTGATGCACCCGGATCAACATTGTTAGTGGAATCTTCACTGTCTGATAGGGGGACCGTCTGCAGAAATCTTTCAAAATCGAAGTTTGGATCTTCTGTGAAGGTGGCCATAGATGCAAACTCTGCCTCGGTAGGTAGTGGAGGGGCGGATGGAACGGGTTGTACCACCTCCCCAGCTTGAACTCCTTGAAGATGGATCGTGAAAGGTGTGACCTGAGCTTCTGGTCGAGGAGAAGCTTCGGTCGTGGCTTCTTGAGGGATCGTTACCTCGGAGAGCGATCCACGCATTCGTTTTGCAGGCTGGCTCCCTGACTTCCGCCCTTTGAACAACTCCAATTGTGCATACTTTAGGGCTCTGGCAACTGGCACATCATATGCAAGACATCTATAGATAATTCTTGTAAGCGCACAACAACCATGTAGAGTAGGCTTTCTCACTCCCCGCTTGCCTACCTCATACACTTGGTCTAAGATCCATACCGGCATCTTAATGGGCAAGCTTCCAGTCTCTGCTAGATATAGCCCATACCATATTTTCTTGTGAGGTTGAGTGAAACGGTCCTGAGCGGGGAATGCGAAGTGTTGGAGGCACATCCGCAAAGGTATGGCGATGTTGGGGGTGAGGGCGCACATTTCTTTTAGCTTCTTGATTCTATTGCTTTTCATCGACTCAGGTATCAAGGGGTCGCGGTCAAAAGGTACATGCGTGCCATACATCTGAAGTGCTTCCCTGATTAAAGTAACATTCAATTCAAACTTCCTCATTTCCTCCAGATTTGACAAGGAGGGCACCCAGAATGTGCCTGAATGATCCTTATCCCCTGTCGGCTTCAGCGTGGAAATTAGGTAGTAGCACCTGAGGAAATCGGGTTTAGGCAGAGCTGCACTGAAATAAGTTTGTAATCCTGCCTTTTGCCAGATATCTTGAAGTGGAGCTGCATTTTGCAATGCTTCGAATTCTCGTGAGAAGAACTGGAAGGTCCACCACACTCCTCCACATTCCATCTTGGATTCCCAGATGTGATCCGCGTCTCCCAAATCTCCTGGCATCTCATTGAACCAGTGAGAATGCCCCTTTACTCTTTCGGTTAGGCCATTGGGTGGATCGGGAATAGGAATTCTCCGCACATTCACGAACTCTTGAGGCTGAGCTGTTGGTGGGGCCTCCATTGGCATGGCATCCCAATTGATTGGAGCTCCAGAGCCTGCCTGAGAGCTTGTGCCTGCCGCTGTTGCCATGAGAGTAGGTTGCTTATCTGCTGGAAGAAGAAAGGCACATTAGTGTTGCATAGGAAACAAGATGTAATGGTGTTCCCTTCACAATACTAACATGACAATCCCGGAGGTCAGTGGTTAGTGGTGAAGTGTTTGTGATAGGTGTGAGTGGTGATTAAAGGTCAGTGTCATCCTAGATGCATACTTTGGTTATGCAATGGGCTCAGAATGCTCCTGTGTTAGTGTGGACGGATTTACAGAATGGGGTCAGGGGGTTTAATACACAGTTTAATTCTCCACACTTTGATAGAGGATTCGTAGCTCTTAGAGCTAAAGACAGGTGAAGATTTTCGGATGAGAGTGTGATGCATTTGGGACCTTTTGGGTACCCATTTCCAGACATTCCTAGGGTTGATGGGAGTGGAGATAGTGAGTGGTGTAGGTATCTTTTCGTTTTCTGAGTTGTTGGCCACGAGTGTTTGTGAATGTTGCTTCATCCTAGTGCCTGAAGGTGAAGTAATTTGAGCTTGTAAGCAGGCCTTGGGCACCCATATCTGTCTAGCATTAGGGATGGCCTTCATTGACCGCTTAGGAACCCAAATAGAGATGGCATGCCTAGGGGTTATCCTAGAGGGCTTCTTCACTTTGTTCCTTGATGTTGAGGCTCGTCTCTTGTCTCCTTGAGAGTCTGCTATTAGAGTGGTGGGTTTTCCACCCTTGCATATCCAGATCTGCTTCGCGCCACGAGATGCTCCATGTTGTACGGGTTGGCGCTCCTGCCTCTTGATCATCAGCCTCCTTTGTGTCGGGTGGTGTTCGGTCTGCTCGTTTAGAATCTTCTTTGGATCAGTTAGGAACTCCTTATTGGCTCCTATACCTTCAGTACGATTGACAATCCTCTGCACCATAGAAGTTTGGACAAGAACAACATTGTTATCTTCATGTGGATTCCTGGAGGGACCAGGAGTTGGTGAATGTTCTATTGGTTTGAGTGCTTGATTTTCTAATTCAATCGTGAGACGGCTTTGGCCTACCCAAACCTGAAGAAGTCCACTTCTTAGGTTGAGGTTGACTGCGTGATCATAGATCCAGTCTTGGCCTAAGACAAGAGGTTCGGTAAGATCCTCGTCTTCACACACTAGCACTTTTGCTGGCATGAGGACCTCTTGTAGGTAGAGGGGAAGATCCACCTCTCCCATGCAAGGGGTTTCAACACCTCCTAGTCCTATCAGATATGCTTCTAGGGGTTTTACCTCCAATTGCAGCTGCTTGCAATAAGAAAGCCGAACTGCACTTGTGGCTGCTCCTGAATCAATTAAAGCTCTCACGCTTGTTGTGCTGTCTCTTTGTCCTATTTCTAGGGTCACAAAAGGTCGTCGATCCACTATCTTATGGGTGCGTTCACTTGAAGCCTCACACATGGCCATGTGATAGCCTGGAGACTCTTGAGTGTCAATCATAGGCTGATCCCTCCCTTGTCTCCTCAACTTCATTCGTCTGATGCGCTCTAAGGCCTCTGCCTGTGCTTCTTCTCGAATTCGTTTTTCCTCCTCTTTACGTTGCTTAGCAGTATTGAGTCGACTTAGCATTTCCTCCGTGAGGGGTTCCTGATACAGCTTGACTCTGCATCCGCTAATATAGTTTGGAAGAACATCCCCCTCTAGAGTGGCTAGTTGTACTGCTCCACTCGTGGAGATCCTATTGACGATCATAGGTCCGTAGCCTCTCTTTTCTAGCTTTCTTGCGTGTTGTTTCAATGTGTAGACTAAAACTAGATCTCCTGCTTTCAAGCCCTTATCCTTCACATGGGCATCAAAGTATGCCTTTTGCCGTTTCTTTGCAGCATAGATGCCTGCTGCTGCTCGTAGCCTCGTCTCACCTAAACGTTCTAGATCAAAGATCCTAGAGGACAACTCATGTCCATTCCACTCATGCTCTTGTGCTACTCTTAGAGCTGGAATTAGGAATTCTAATGGTAGCACCGCATTCTGTCCGAAGACCATCTGAAATGGGGTGGCATTGAGTACCGTTTTGTAGGCAACTCGGTATGCCCAAACAACATGATGAAGTTGTTTGTCCCAATCAGAGCGTTTATTATTTACAAGTTTCGTCAATACGTTACATAGGATCTTATTCGTGCTCTCGGCTTGTCCATTAGCTTGTGGGTGATAGGGGGCAGACTTCTTATGTATCACCATGAATTCTTGAAGGAGATTTTCAATGACCTCATTCAAGAAGTGCGTACCTCTATCACTAACCAACTCTATTGGTAACCCATATCTAGTGAACACATTTTCGAATAAGAACTTAGCCGTCGTTTGAGCATCATTCTTTGTCGTGGCTTTTACTTCCACCCACTTTGTAAGGTAATCTGTGGCTACAATAATGTATTCGGCATGGGAGTTTCTAGCTGGGGGGTTGATGGGACCTACAAAGTCTATACCCCACTTTGAAAATGCACGTCCTCCCATCATTGGCCTTAAAGGCATTTCATCTTTTCTTATCGGATGTTGGGCACGTTGACATGTGTCACATTTCTTCACATAAGTATGTGCGTCCATATGAAGAGTGGGCCACCAAAGTCCTAAGAATAGAATGGTTTTAATTACTCTGTCAGGCCCAAAGTGTCCACCTGCAGCACCGCTGTGTGCAGTTTCTAAGACTTTCAAATAGTCTGATTCATGAATGCACAGTCTTAGGTAACCATCCTTGCCTCTTCGATATAGGTTGTCTCCTACTAAGGCATAGTCTTGAGCCTCTTGCTCCATGCTCCGTTTTCTTGCAAGACTAGCCTGATTGGGTAATGTTCCCGATCTCATGAACTCGACCAATGGATCACTCCAATCTGGGATTACTGACACGTGATAAAGAGTGGCATGTTCCACTGGGGGTCTCTTCTGGCACACTGGACAATTGTGGATCCACTCTTGTATTTCTTTGTCCATGCTAGGCCAATACACTCCTAAGCGTCTTAGATTCTGCAATGTTCGTTGTTTTGAGTAGTGATTTCCTAGCAATCCCTCATGGGCTTGTTGCAACCAACTAGTATGTTCATCGTCCTCGACACAACAAGCTAATACGCCCTCGGTATCTTGCTTGTACATACTTCCGGCCAATATTTGATACTTTAGTGATTTTACAATTTCCTCTTTGCTTGTTTTCACATTCTTATTTGCAGGCCCGAAGGTTAGGACTGGTACCAACTTATTTGCCCATTTAGGAACAACTTCTAAATTGAACAGATAAGGGTCGGGCAATTCATCAGACACTCCTTGCGGTGGCTCTCCTGAAGTGATGCGAGAAAGATGGTCTGCCCTAAGATGGGTTCTACCTTTCCTGACAACAACTTCAAAGTCGTATTCCATTAGTAAGAGGAACCATCTTACTAAGCGGCCTGTATTGCAGGGTTTATTGACCAAATATAGTAAAGCTTGATGATCACTGAAAAATTTGAACTTATTGGCCAATAGATAGTGTCTAAACTTCTTCACAGCATATACCATGCCTAAGCCTTCCCTTTCCGTTGTGGTATAATTCCGTTCAGCTGCATTTAATTGCCTACTAGCATATGCTATCGGCAAATCTAGGTTTCCCTCACCCGTGGGTTGTGCTAGCACACATCCTATTGCATGGTTGGAGGCATCTACATGGACATGAAAGGTTTTGCTCCAATCCGGAGTAGTCAATATTGGTGCTGTGCACAAACGTCTTTTCAGCTCGTTGAAGGAATTCTCGCATTCCTCATTCCACTCAAAATTTGTTAACAACCCATAAAGAGGTTTAGCTATGATGGCATACATATGGATAAACCTACGGTAATATCCACAGTGGCCCATAAAGGCTTGTACCTCTTTAACATTTCTTGGTCTTGGTAACTCTGCTATCGCTCTTACCTTGTCTTCATCTGTTGAAATTCCATTCTTAGAAACAATGTGACCTAAGATCTTACCTTGTCGTACCATGAACACACACTTCTCTGGGTTCAGACACACTCAATAATCTCTACACTTGTTGAAGATTTGTCTGAGCTCAGGGATGTGGTAACTTCTTGCTTGGGAATGAGCGCATAAATCATCCACATATACTTCTAAGCTCTTTCGCAAGAACTCTTTGAAGACATGGCACATGAGCCTTTGGAATGTTGCAGGTGCATTGGTGAGCCCAAATGGCATCACACGAAATGCAAAGATTCCCCATTCTGTGGCAAAGGCTGTTTTGTGTTGATCTTCGGGGGCAATGGCTACTTGGTTGTAACCTGAAAATCCATCAAGGAAGCTATAGACTTCCTTGCCTGCAACACGCTCCAAAAGATGTTCGGTGATTGGAAGTGGATAACTATCTCTGATCATAGCGGCATTAACTTTTTTAAGGTTAATGCACACTCGCAATTTCCCATTCTTCTTGGGCACCACTACAATGGGGGACACCCATTCAGTGTGCTCAATCTCATAGATGAATCCAGCTTCAATCAGCCTGTCAATTTCCTCCTTTATTTTGGCTGCATAAGTGTCATTATATGTGTAGGGCTTTTGTTTGGTGGGCTTGGCATCAGCGGTCATCGGAATCGTATGAGAGCAAATCTCTGGATCTACTCCTTTCAAGTCTCTATAGTGCCATGCAAACACATCCCTATATTCCCTTAATAGAGCTACAAGCTCTGCTTCTTCTTTTGCACTTAGGTCATCTCCTATGTACGTACATCGTTCTTCGTTTCCTTCAATGGTCACTACAATTTTTTTGGTCTTTTCTTTATTGTCATATGCTTCTCCTATGATGGCCTCTCTCTTAGGCATCCGTACCAAAATTTTTCGGTCTTCCACTTCATATTTCTTGAAATTTTCTGGTACTTCAAACAATGATTCTTCCTCTTCTTGTTTCACTGCTTTTCTTTTCTTTTTCTTCTGATCTCCTTCATTTTTTCCCTTTGAATTTATCGTTTTAATACTCGTGAGGGGTTCTTCTTCTTTTTGGGTTAATACTCCTATGTCTTCTAAATAGTGTTCCTCCGAGTCAAAGTAAGTATCCATCCCAATGGATTCTAGATCATCGTCACTCTCTTCTTCTTCTATGAACTCCCTAGGATCACATTCTTCCAACAGAGGCTGACACATGAACACTGAAATATCATAACCCTCCTCATCACAATGAGGTGTCCATTGTTCTTCATTGACTGCGATGTCCATGGTAGCTAAGATTTCTGCCCAACCATGAGGCTCAAATTCCTCATCTGGAAATATCATCGGTGTATAGGCTGGGTCTTTTATTGGTCTATCTCCTGGGGAAGTTCCTTCTTCTCTCGCTTTTAGGCGCTTTTCTTCTTCCTCCGCGACCTTGCACATCCACAAGTGAGTATCTTCATGCAGCCATGATGGTTCAGGTGAACTTTCAGAATGCACGGAGATAGAATCTTCTTTCGCTTTGTGGATAGGGTTCCACTGTAGGGGTGGTACATCTCTGAAGGTGTAATCCTTCAAATTGACCTTGGTGGTGACCCCTAAGTGCTGTAAGTACAAGGAGTTGGTTCCCCAATCCTGTACTATTTGCAATTGTCGTAGGAAGGGTCTTCCTAGGATCATCTCGTAGACATTAATTTTCTCAAAGTCACATATAGCAAATGTATGTTCAAACTCTACACCACAAGTGGTTAGAGTTATCCCTTCAAGCAATCCTAGAGGTCTTTCAAAATGACCATCTGCCATTTGAAGTTTCATTCTTGTTGGTCTTAAGGTGGGTTTGCCCCATCGCTTCCACAAGGAGGTGGTCGCAATGGCAACACCAACACCCGAATCTACAATTGCTTTGGTTGTGTAACCTTGATAGGTGATTGGAAGATAAGTATTACCTTCTTCACCTTCACTCATGTCTCCTATCTTGTCGAGAGGTATCTCTAGAACTTTTTGCTTAGAGCCTACTTTTGGTATGTTGGATTCAAGTTCTGGAACCTGATCCTTCACATGATTCCAGAGCTCCGGTTTTGCCTTGAGGAGCTCCTCGACAGTGAGATGACATTGAACCTTTGTGTTCTTCACAACATTAGTGTTCCTCGGAATCACTGAGTCTTCATTTCTCACCAATATTGTGGGAGCTCTGATCTGGAGAGATTCAGATTCCCATGTGCCTGTGAAATGAGGCAACTCTTGCAAAGAATTAGACTCAAAATCTAATCTCTCATCCGCTTGTTGCTCTGTTTGATCTCCATAGATAGACGGAATGTCTTGGGGAAATTGATCATGAAGATCATCAATCTCAGGAATAGGAGGGGAATTACCCTTCTCCTTGGCCCATTACGGTCTTGTCTGAAATCACGTCGTCAGGAGTACTTCAGTGAATTTCCGCACTTGATGAGTGATCGACTCCAGTTTACCTTTTGTCCCTTAGAGTTTTCGCACTTAAGACCTACTTAATTCTTGCACTTGGTTGATTAATACTCTTGGACTTGATTCGTGCCTAACGTTGCCCTAATTAATTACCACACCTAAGTCGTACTTAGCCTAGGCTAGGAATTGACAAAGGAGGGTTGAGAGACCTTCCAACCTCAATTAGCTGGTTGACCAAACTGCTACACAAGCCCAGGAAGCCTTCTCCCAAGCCTGGTACTCACCCTTGCTCGCTTGCTTTGGATTGCCTTGAATGCACACAATGTTCCTGCAAAAGCTCACCTGTTAGTATAGCTCTATTACCACAAGTAATTGAAAAACACACATCAATAATTTTAGTCCCCCTGGAGTAGCTCACTATACCCCCTCAATCTTAGGACCACCTAGTTTCACCTAAAGGTTAACTTAAAAATACATGTTCTAAAAACTCCACGTATGATTCTTACAAAAAACCAGTCGAGGTCCACGTAGGATTCTCAACAAGCTTTCCAACGAGACCAAAATCTCATCAGTCGGAGTTCGTATGGTCAAGTTATGACCATTCAGGCACTAAAGGGTCAAAACAGGCTCTCGGGGTTCAGGAGATCCCTCTCTGGTTTCTAGGTCTTTTGCCCACTTCCAAGGTTCTAAAGTTATACCACGGTGCCTAAAATTAAGCTCCACTACCCTTCAATTCACTCAAGAATAACCCTTAATTTTTCATGTGTTAAAGGCCATGTATCGCGATAGGTCGGGTCGAGGTGTCGCGATAGGTCGAAGTGTCGCGATAGGTGGGAAGTGTCGCGATAGGTGGGAAGTGTCGCGATAGGTCAAAGTGTCGCGATAGGTCGTGAGGTGTCGCGATAGGTGGGAAGTGTCGCGATAGGTCGTGAGGTGTCGCAATAGGTTGTGAGGTATCGCGATAGGTCGTGAGGTGTCGCGATAGGTCGAAGTGTCGCGATAGTTCGTGAGGTGTCGCGATAGCTCGTGAGGTGTCGCGATAGGTCGCGAGGTGTCGCGATAGGTTGTGAGGTGTCGCGATAGGTCGTGAGGTGTCGCGATAGGTCGTGAGGTGTCGCGATAGGTCGTGAGGTGTCGCGATAGGTCATGAGGTGTCGCGATAGGTCGTGAGGTGTCACGATAGGTCGTGAGGTGTCGTGATAGGTCGTGAGGTGTCGCGATAGCTCGGGATATGGTGAATTTTTCTGTTCTGTCTAGTGATCCTGGGAGCTCTAGGCCTGCGTAGTGTCGTGGTGCACTCAGAATCGTGATTGGGCGAAGTTTTCGGAGTGTCGCGATAGCTCGAGCTCAACGCCTCGGGGACTGTGCAGACAGATTCTGTACCTGCTGAGCTTGCTGGAGATGATGATGGAGCTGCCACTTGCAAGAATCATGCAAAAGACACACAAAACAAGAACACACACGCTCGCTCTCTCTCAAACTCGCACACAACAAATGAGGAAATGATAAGGAAGAGGGAATATATAGTGGAGAAGGAGGTGGAGGTGGAGATGGAGAAGGAGGTGAAGATGGAGATGGAGATGGAGAAAAATCAGAAATTTACCGCCTACTTACCATTCCAACGCGTCCTCTCTATGTCTTACCATCACACGCTCGTCCTCAAAGCTCGAATCCCCGGCAACGGCGCCAAAATTTGGTGTAGCTCAGTGATGAGTAGCACCTCCTTTAATGTCAATCCGGGAAGACATGAGGATGGTATGAAGACCTCGAGCAAGTGACGGCACAAATGTGTGAGTGAGAAGCACACTAACATGCACACACATACACACACACGCGCACACACGGCAAGAACAAAGAGAGTAAGACAATGGAATCACTTCTATTGCAACAAAGTTCTCATACAAGCTCAAAACTACAAGAAGCTAACCCAAAAATGAGCTCTCTAGCTCTATTTATAGTTTTTGACTAGCTTTGGCCCTGTCTAGACCTAGTGTCCGGCCTAGTTAAAAATTAGGTTCCAAGGCTTATTTGAGGGCTCAAACGAGATCTAAAAATTACGAAAATTGGCAGGCAACTACTTCTAAGGCTCCTCAAGCTCGAGGACTCCTCGGCTTGTACAAAATGGAGCTACAAAAAGGTGAAAATGGTATTTACAGGGGTTTTTAGTGATGCGAATCACTTTTAAATGGTGTAGTGGTTTTGAAAAAAATAAAGGGTTGCCTTAGTGCTAGATCTGCTTGTATGATCGTACTTGCTTCTTCTCGTATACGGCCAACACCACACCAGCCAAACAAGTGGCTTTGTTCTTAGATGGCTTACTGAGCCCAAAGTTAAGATCATATGTATACTTGAAAGAGCCTAGATCCATAGAAGAGTGCGTGCGGACATGCATTGACATAGAAGATAACTTGGGTGAGGAGTTAGGATTATCCAAACTCTATAAGGATTCAGATAGTTCTACTAGTCATACTTCAAAAATCTCCACGGAAATAGAGGAGATAGCTGAGCAAGTTGCCAAGAAGCTGGGAGTCCAAAATAAACAAACATAGAGAGTCACTCCATTGAATTGGTGTTATACTTGCGGAGGCGACCACATGGCTAATGTATGCCCATTGCACAACCAGAACATGAGAGAAAGGAATGCTCCATATTGCACTATTGAGAGAAAACATACGAACCACACGGCTCAAGATTGTCCCTATAATCGGCAGGTTGTTAAAAAAAATTATCAACAACCTTACCAACCAGGTAGGTATCAAAATCAATACCAACAGCCATATTATAGACCACAACAGCAATATCAGGCACAATATAGGCCACAACCAGTCTTCGGAAACCAACCACCAGCTCCTGCCAACATTATTCCAATCAAATATGTTGTGGGAGAGGAAAATCCAAATAGAGCATTGGTGCCACTAACCCCATTGATACCAGATAATGACTCTCATGCTCATAGTTCAGACTATTCCCATGAAGGTAGTCCACATGCTTATTAAACAGAGCCACCTGAACATAGTGAGATTTACTCGTATCAATATGAGGCACCACCTATGGAGCAAAATTGGGAGCCAAAATACTCCAATGTCATGTACACAAATCCTAACCCTAGGCCCCAATTGAGACAAATGAGACCACAAGCCCCTAGAGGATCTTGTATCAGATGTCAAGGTGACCATTTCATTCGTGATTGTCCCCACCCACCATCTTCGAGTCAAGGACAGGCTATCACAATACAGGCTTTTTGTCCTGATTGTGGCAAAGACCATCTCCCTAGAGATTGTCCAAGAAACCCCTCCACTGCACCCAAGATTACACCCATTAATGTGGTAGGCTTAGTGGCAGATTCAAGTTCAAATAGTAGCAATGTGGCTCCTATACAAGCTGTCACTAGAGCACAAGCCTTAAAACAGGATAAACCAACAGAACAATCAGAGTTGAGTGAATCAGGAGAGCCTAGTAAGAGGAAAACAAGAACATGGAAGGATACCAGAGAGAAGGCCAATCGCAAGTGGAATAAAAAGTTATTGGAACTAGAAGGAAGCTTAAAAGAAGCGAAAACAAAAATAGAAGACATTGCATCTCAAAGCCCCTCGCATGCCGAAACTCCATCCACTCCACCTCATCCCACCCCACCACCCATTTTAAATAGACTGCAACCAGGGTGTGTTCTTGCAGATCCAACCCCAGAAGGCTTGGACATGATGTTCAAGGCTTACCAGGCTCGACTTCAAGAAGGGCCTACAACTGCAAACCTAGACAAGAGTTACCCTAGAGCAGATTTAGAGATTGAACGGATGAAAATGTGCATGAAAATGGTAGAACAAGCTCAAGCCATACTTGAGACTAGTCAAAAGTTCAATCAGACAAACTCTATCAAATCAGATTTGCATTTCTAGGGCTTACTAGAAAGATTAGAGCAGTTGGTAAACAAACCACAAGTTTCTTACCTCCACAGGCTCAACCAGTTATTGAAAGGGGAAGCTCGCCACCAATAGGAGCATATGTTCCTAATTCCATGAATGCTGGAATACCTCCTTCAATTCAAGAGTACTCTCAAGAGTTCTTGCAGGAAATACAAGAAGAGAAATGGGCTAAGGAGAAGGGTAATTCCCCTCCTATTCCTGAGATTGATGACCTTCATGATCAATTTCCCCAAGACATTCCATCTATTTACGGAGATGAAGCAGAACAACAAGAAGACAAAGGATTAGATTTTGACTCTAATACCTTAGAAGAACTGCCTCAATTTCCAGGCCCATGGGAATCCGAATCTCTTCAGATCAGAGCTCCCACAATACTGGTAAGACATGAAGACTCAATGGTCCCAAGGAACACTGATGTCGTGAAGAATACTAAGGTTCAATGTCATCTCACTGTAGAAGAGCTGGTCAAAGCAAAACCTCAGCTATGGAATCATGTGAAGGATCAGGTCCCAGAACTTGAGTCCAATATGCCAAAAACAGAATCTAAGCAAAAATTACCAGAAATACCTCTAGAAAAAATAGGGGACATGTGTGAGGGTGAAGAAGGTAATACTTATCTTCCAATCACCTACCAAGGTTACACAACCAAAGCAATCATAGATTCAGGTGCTGGTGTTGCTATTGTGACCACCTCCTTATGGAAGCAATCGGGCAAACCCACATAAGACCAAATATAATGAAGCTTCAAATGGCATATGGACATTTTGAAAGACCTCTAGGATTGCTAGAAGGGATAACTCTAACCACTTGTGGTGTAGAGTTTGAGCATACATTTGCTATATGTGACTTTGAGAAAAATAATGTCTATGAGATGATCCTAGGAATTCCCTTCCTATGACAATTGCAAATAGTACAAGATTGGGGAACCAACTCCTTGTACTTACAACACTTAGGGGTCACCACCAAGGTCAATTTGAAGGATTACTCCTTCACAGATGTACCATCCCTATAGTGGAATCCTATCCACAAACCAAAAGAAGATTCAATCTCTGTGCATTCTGAAAGTTCACCTGATCCATCATGGCTGCATGAAGATACTCATTTGTGGATGTGCAAGGTCGCCGAGGAAGAGGAAAATGCTTAAAGGCGAGAGAAGAAGGAACTTCACCAGGAGATAGACTAGTTAGAGACCCAGCCTACACACCGATGATCTTTCCAGATGAGGAATTTGAGCCTCATGGCTGGCCTGAAATCTTAGCCACCATGGACATTGCTGTCAATGAAGAACAATGGACACCTCATTGTGATGAGGAGGGTTATGATATTTCAGTGTTCATGTGTCAGCCCTTGCTAGAAGAATGTGACCCTAGTGATGTCATAGAAGAAGAAGAGAATGACGATGATATAGAGTCCATTGTGATGGATAGTTGCTTTAACAGCAGCACTATCTAGAAGATATAGGAGTGTTCACCCAACAAGAAGAAGAACCTCTCACAAGTATTAAAATGGTAAATTCAAAGGATGGGAGTGAGAGCAGTCAAAAGAAAAAGAAAAGAAAAGCAGTGAAACAAGAAGAGGAGAAATCATTGTTTGAAGTACCAGAAAACTTCAAGAAATATGAAGTTGACGACCGCAAAATTTTGGTATGAATGCCTAAGAGAGAGGCCATCATAGGAGAATCATATGATAATAAAGAAAAAACCAAGAAAATTGTAGTGACCATTGAAGAGAACGAAGAGAGATGCACATATATAGGAGATGACCTAAGTCAAGAGAAGAAATGGAGCTTGTAGCTCTATTAAGGGAATATAGGGATGTGTTTGCGTGGCACTATAGAGACTTGAAAGGGGTAGATCCAAGAATTTGCTCTCATACTATCCCCATGACCGCTGATGCCAAGCCCACCAAACAGAATCCCTACACATATAATGATACATA
This sequence comes from Ceratopteris richardii, assembly GCA_020310875.1. NCBI lineage: Eukaryota > Viridiplantae > Streptophyta > Polypodiopsida > Polypodiales > Pteridaceae > Ceratopteris > Ceratopteris richardii. The sequence goes on from CM035415.1 coordinate 117,985,015, forward strand.
TGCAGCCAAAATAAAAGAAGAAATTGATAGGCTGATTGAAGCTGGATTCATCTATGAGATTGAGCATACTGAATGGGTGTCCCCCATTGTAGTGGTACCCAAGAAGAACGGGAAGTTGCGAGTGTGTATTAACCTTAAAAAAGTTAATGCCGCTACGATCAGAGATAGTTATCCACTTCCAATCACAAAATCAACACAAAACAGCTTTTGCCACAGAATGGGGAATCTTTGCATTTCGTGTTATGCCATTCGGGCTCACAAATGCATTCCAATGGCTCATGTGTCATGTCTTCAAAGAGTTCTTGCGAAAGAGCTTAGAAGTATATGTGGATGATTTATGTGCTCATTCCCAAGAAAGAAGATTTCACATCCCTGAACTCAGACAAATCTTTAACAAGTGTAGAGAATATCGAGTGTGTCTGAACCTAGAAAAGTGTGTTCATGGTGCGTCAAGGTAAAATCTTAGGTCATATTGTTTCTAAGAATTGAATCTCAACAGATGAAGATAAGGTACGAGCCATAGCAAAGCTGCCACGACCAAGGAATGTTAAAGAGGTACAAGCCTTTATGGGCCATTGTGGATATTATTGTAGGTTTATCCACATGTATGCGATCATAGCTAGACCCCTTTATGCCTTGTTGTCTAATTTTGAGTGGAACGATGAATGCGAGAATTCTTTCAATGAACTGAAGAAACATTTGTGCACATCACCAATACTGACCACTCCTGATTGGAATAAACCATTCCATGTCCATGTGGATGCATCCAATCATGCCATAGGATGTGTGCTAGGACAACCCACCGGTGAAGGAAATTTAGATTTACCCATAGCATATGCTAGCAGACAGCTAACCGCAGCGGAACGAAACTATACCACAACTGAGCGAGAGGGCTTAGGCATGGTATATGTTGTGAAGAAGTTTAGACACTATTTATTGGCCAACAAGTTCAAGTTTTTCACTGATCATCAAGCTTTGTTATATTTGGTCAATAAACCTTGCAATATTGTATGCTTAGTAAGATGGTTCCTCTTACTAATGGAATATGACTTTGAAGTTGTTGTCAGGAAAGGTAGAACCCACCTTCGGGCAATCACCTTTCTTGCATTACTTCAAGAGAGTCACCACAAGGAGTGTCTGATGAATTACCCGATGCTTATTTGTTCAATCTAGAAGTTGTTCCTAAATGGGCAAATAAGTTGGTACCAGTCCTAACCTTCGGTCCCAGAAATAAGAATGTGAAAACATCACAAGAAGAAATTGTAAAATCACAAAAATATCACATATTGGCAGGAAGCATGTACAAACAAGATACTGAGGGTGTATTAACTTGTTGTGTCGAGGATGATGAACATAGTAGTTGGTTGCTGCAAGCTCATGAAGGATTGCTAGGAAATCACTATTCTAAACAACGAACATTGCAGAATCTGAAGCGTTTAGGAGTGTATTGGCCTAGCATGGACAAAGAAATACATGAGTGGATTAAGAATTGTCCAATATGCAAAGAGATACCACCAGTGGAGCATGCCACCCTTTATCAAGTGTCATTAATTCCTGATTGGAGTGCTCCATTGGTAGAGTCTATGAGATCGGGAAGATTACCCAAAGAGGCTAGTCTAGCAAGAAGACGAAGCATGGCACAAGAGGCTCAAGGCTATGCCTTAGTAGGAGATAACTTATACCGAAGAGGCAAAGATGGTTACTTAAGACTGTGTGTTCATGAATCAGATTATTTGAAAGTCTTAGAAACTGCACACAGCGGTGTCGCAGGTGGACACTTCGGTCCTGATCGAGTAATCAAGACCATTCTATTCTCAGGACTTTGGTGGCCCACTCTTCATATGGATGCTCATACCTATGTGAAGAAATGTGACACATGCCAACGTGCACAATATCCAGTTAGAAGAGACGAGATGCCTTTGAGACCAATGATGGGAGGGCGTGCATTTTCAAAATGGGGCATAGACTTCATAGGTCCTATTAACCCCCCAGCTAGAAACTCCCATGCATAATATATTATTTTAGCCACAGATTACCTTACAAAGTGGGTAGAAGTGAAAGCCACAACAAAGAATGATGCTCAGACTACGGCTAAGTTCTTATTCGAGAATGTGTTCATGAGATATGGACTACCAATAGAGTTGGTGAGCGATAGAGGCACACACTTCTTAAATGAAGTCATATCTTCTCCAAGAATTCTTGGTGATACATAAGAAGTCTGCCCCCTATCACCCACAAGCTAATGGACAAGCCGAGAGCACCAATAAGATCCTCTGTAATGTATTGACAAAACTGGTAAATAATAAACGCTCTAATTGGGACAAACAACTTCATCATGCTGTTTGGGCTTATCGAGTTGCGTACAAAACGGTACTCAACGCCACCCCATTTTAGATGGTCTTCGGACAAAACACTGTGCTACCATTAGATTTCTTAATCCCTACTTTAAAAGTAGCACAAGAGTATGAGTGGAATGGGCATGAATTGTCCTCTATGATCTTTGATCTCGAATGCTTAGGTGAGACAAGGCTACGAGCGGCAGCAGGCATCTACGCTGCAAAGAAGAGGCAAAAGGCATACTTTGATGCACACATCAAGGATAAGGGATTGAAAGAGGGACATCTAGTGTTGGTTTACACACTAAAACAACATGCCCGTAAGTTGGAAAAAAGAGGATACGGACCCATGATCATTAATAGAATTTCCACTAGTGGTGCACTTCAGTTGGCCACTCTAGAAGGAGATATCTTGCCAAACTATATTAGTGGTTGTAGAGTCAAGTTATATCAAGAACCTCTTACTGAGGATATGCTAATGAGACTCAACACTGCTAAGAAGCGAAAAGAAGAAGAGTTAAGAGTGAGAGAAGAAGCACAGGTAGAGGCCAGAGAGCGTATTAGGCGAAATAAGTTAAGCCGATTAGGCCTAGATATCAACTCAAAAGCCCCAAAATATCACATGGATATGTGCCAAAAGTCAGGCATAGCGACTTCTCAAGTCATTGACCGAAGACCCTTTGTGACCATAGAGATAGGACAAGGGAAGGGTGCAAGGACGGAGAAAGCATTGATTGACTCAGGTGTAGCAAGTAGTGCAGTTAGACTTTCCTACTACCAAGACTTGCAGTTGAACATCAGTCCCATAGAAGCTTATCTCATAGGATTGGGAGGTGTGGAAACCCCTTGTTTTAGCGAGGTGGAACTTCCCATCTACCTTCAAGATGTTCCAATGAAATTCAAAGCGCTAGTATGTCAAGATGAGAACTTACAGAACCACTTGTCTTGGGTCAAGATTGGATCTATGACTGTGCAGTTAACTTAAACCTAAGAAGTCAAATTCTTCAAGTTTGGGTACATGAACAATGCATTACATTAGAATTAGAGAACTGCATGCTCCTAGATCATGGCACCACACACTCTCTTAGTTCTTCCAAGACTAATCATATGAAAGAAGATGTTGTATGTGTCAAAAGCTCTATGATGCAGAAGGAGTCAATCGTGGAAGACCAGGTTTGAAGGCGGGTGGATCTTTCTTCTTCTCCAAAGAATCAAGTAGCCATAGTAATGAGTCCACACACAAGCAAACACAATTGTTCACGAAAACTGCTACATCAAATAGAAAGACACCATTCGATAAGAAAGCAGTTCCGAGCATGAAGCAGATCTGGGTACGCAAAGGAGAGCAACCACCAGCCTTGCCCCCACAAATCCCATCCAAGCAAGCCAACCAGGCCAGAAGACGAAGGAAGCAGCTCGGGCAAGCTCAATCACAAGGTATCCAACAAGTTTGGGTGCCTAAGAAGTTAGCTGCAGCTCAACAAGGGCAATTACAGATGTGGGTACCTAAGAAGCTCTTACATCCACAACAACCTATGTTCTCCCACATGCGAAATGTCTCAACAAAGAAGCCAAAAAGAGAAAAGGGTAAGAACCACGTACAGAGACCAAAAGAAGATCAAATCAGCTCTTCAACATTAGTAGGAAGACATGCAAAAAGGATATGGGTTTGGAAGCCAAAAGTACAATTAGCCTCCACCGAACCAAAGCGCCAACCACACTGGATACCACAGTTCAAAAAGCATCCAAAGAGGAAGACACCTGAAGTGACCTCTACAATGCCAAATGATGTTCTAAAATGGACTCCAATAAGGAGGGTTACATCAGTTCGAGACTCAATGGATACCTCCACCAAGGTTGGCATCAACCTTCGCAAATAACATCGAAGGCCTCGACGAGCGACAACCATGTGCTCCTTGCACAACCCTGTCTTTTGCACCATTCAGGTCATGCATTTCCAAAGTATGCATTAATATAGGGCCACATTACACGGTCGTGCATAGACACACTTGAGAATCCCAGGCACAAGAGCACATTGACATATGTCAAAGATTTTTATTGATTGATACTAAACTCTGTCTTCTTGTTTTGTGATATTGTTCCTATTAAAAAAAAAAAAGAGAAAAGAAAAAAAGAAAGAGAGGAAGAACTTGTTCCCAGGTTTGGCTCATGAAACATGAATGAGCCATGCTTAGTTGAAGATGGAAGTGTTGATTACCGGGCATTTATCAGTTTGGATAGAAGTGTGTCTCGGCTAGCAGATGATATAATTGATGCCTTATCTGGTAGATGTCAAGAACTTCCCCTGAACATGGCATCCACAACTATGGTTCCCTCTTACTATGGTAGGAGTGAAGATCTTGAAGGTCCACAACTTGAGTGATGCTTAACTACTGCATGTTCGAGAGCATCCACGGAAATATGTGCAAGGGGTAGTTCTGGTACCCTGCAAATCTTTGTATGTATACTAGATGAGAAGACTCCTCCTTATGGCGAGCTAAAGAGAATATGTGAAACTAAGATTGGTGTAGTTATCGAACATTGTTGTCAAGGAATATAAAGAAATTCAATTCTCAGTATTTGGCAAATGATGCGTTGAAAGGAGGAGACAGGATCTGCCACTCAAAAGATCTCATCAGTGGACCATCAACACGGACATTCATCAACAATGTTCCATCCCAAAGGCCGAGTGTACAACACGAAGAGATGAACATCCATCGACCTTCTCTATGGTAAGTATCTTTACCTTGGAAACATCATAACCATGATAGCTTAGGAAACCTCTTCGCCGGCACACCCTTGGGCACTTAGATCAAGACCCCCAACTTTTGCACCATACTTCTTCCAATGCATTTCCCAAGTAAGCATTCATAGGGCTACATTACAAGGCCGTGCACAAGGCACATATTTTCCTCAACCCATGCACGAACACACTTACCCATCACTCAATATGGGTTATGAGTACTTGGCATGACTACTATGAACATCAACTGTGGAAGATTTAGAAAACATCAACGGAGACTCACAACAACACAGTCATGCTGGAATCCAAGGAAGAAGCACATACCAAGAGACTACAACTTGCAAAGACTCGTAGTGATAGATGGAGAACCAGACACATCTGGAAGTCAGACGACTTTTGTTCATACAGAAGGGACACTCCCTCTCAAGGCACTACTTGGAACAACCACTACAACAAGGGTCTTTCAGGGACGACAGACTCGAGAGGGGGGGGAGTGTTGAAGCTCAAAGTCAAGGACAAAGCATGGAAGCACATCAAAAGGTGGACACACAAGGAAAGGGAGCAAGTAGGGAGCTCCAAGAAGTGTATGTCAAATTTTCAGAAGAATCCCCTACAACAATAGTGATTTTCATCACTAAAAACCATTGTAAATACCATTTTCTATTTTTAGTAACTCCATTTTGTTCAAGCCAAGGAGTCCTTGAGGTTGAGGAGTATTAGAAGTATCATCCTACCAATTTTCATAATTTCTAGACTTCGTTTGAGCCCTCAAATAAGCCCTGGAACCTAATTTTTAACTAGGCCGGACACTAGGTCTGGACAGGGCCAAAACTAGTCAAAAAACTATAAAAAGATCTAGAAAGCTCATTTTTGAGGTGAGCTTGTTGAGAGAATAGAGCTTTGTAAGAGAACTCTTTTGCAAACGAAGCTTTCCATTGTTCCTCTCTTTGATCTTACTTTGTGCGCGTGTGTGTGTATGTGTGTGCATATTTGTGTGCTTTCACTCACACATTTGTGCCTTCACTTGCTCGTGGTCTTCATACCGGTCTTCATGTCTCCGCGGATTGACAAGTAAAGGAGGTGGTGCTTACGCTTGAGCTACAATGACGACATGTGCACACATGATGGTAAGTGAAATATCTATGCTACAATGCATGTGACTTGTTTCAACTACCTCTCCAACTCACTACTTCTTTGAAAATGCATGTCGCGATACCATTTATAGTAGTAAGCACAAATTTGAACTTTTCTCTCAGCTCAAAACTCCGAATGTGGTTAGTAGCAGTCTTTTTCGAAGCTCTCGAGGAGGCGCATCTAATGGTCATATTTTCAGTTGAATCTCACAAATGTACTTCAAGTTATGAGCTAAATAATGAATGGTAGAAAACACCAATAGTTGCTCCACAACTCCTCAAGGCTCACACACACACTACATTAGTCCAAAAGTGATGGGAAGGGGTAGAAACCAGTCCTGCACACATATTTCAAGTATTGCATACACACAAAAGCTCTTGGAGAAGATGGTAATCAACAAGAAAGAGGCAAATTCGAAATTCTGCTTCAATTCTCACAATGGCAAAAAGTCCTTTACAAGAGTCACCAAGTGACTTATATACATGTGCCCTAAAATTTGTCCTTTCACACAAGAGACCATCAATTTTATTGAAAAAACACTAATTTCCTACTATGTTACAAGGATTATGTTACAATAATCGGGATTTATGCATCTAGAGGACTCTTCTAGTACATTTACATAGTTCTAAAAGGTATCTCATAAAAACAAGAAAATTTTTGCCCATAATTTGAAAATTTTGGGGCTCCTTTTTTTGTGCTTCTTTACTTTGCAACAACTCCCAAGGGGTTTTGTTGATATATTTAGGTAGTGATGTGTGTGTGAACACACTAGGACCACGAGGGCACTTTTTTCCCTCGTTAGGAGGTTTTTTCCCTTGGCTTGTATATATGTCTTTAGCCCTAATGGGTTACTTATCTTTGTAAATTCTAGTGGTATTACATTCAATATTGTGTGTTGTGCGCCAAGCTTCTTCTTCTTCCTTGTGCTATTCGCGTGCTTCTTTAGATGTCTAACTCCAACATCCTATAGGTTTCCCCTCATCACAACTTGAAGACTCTGTAGCAAAGGCACTTAAATAGTAAGGTGTAGCTATCAATGCCATAAAGCTTTCATGTTGACGAGAATTGCTTATTTGGATAACTTCCACTAAATAGGCTTTGGTGAAGTAGAAGATTCCTATGTAGGAGAGGTTAATGTCCAATTGTGGTCTAGGACACCATGTTGATGAATTCCTTTATTTTCACGATGATTATCTAGAAAAATCTGTGGTATTTGGTCCAAAATGTCTTTACAAATCCACTCTACTATGATTGTGCATGCAATATTTTTTTCTTCTTGAATCCCTATTTTTTGCATGGAATATGGAAGCAAATCAAATAAAATCAAAGAGCAGCTGCAAAGAAGAAAGAGAGGATGAAGACATCGATCATTTTTTCTAAAGAAACGGTCATTGCTGATTAACATTGCCCATTTGGGTTCATAACGAGCCTTGTAAATGCACTAAACAAGTCATCTAATTGCATAATCTTGGCTATGTGTAGTAATTTTTCAATATTTTGTTTCTCTAGGACTTTTTAGAAGTGCCCAATGATTTTTTGTGAAAGAACCTAATTTAGGGTGCACATATGTAAGTCAACGACTTCTCTTTTCAAAAAGTCTCTTCATATTTTGAATAAGAAAAGGTGGCCCCTAACTTTCTTTTCTTGCCCTCTTTTTTATTTTTTGGTGAGTTCTTACACGACTATGGCATAGAATGCATCCTAAGGCAAGTTCTCTATCCCCATCCCCTCTTTTTTCACAGTTTTGCATGGATTCTAGGTGTTAGGAGTACTGCAACATAGGTAGGTCATTCTCATCACTTATTTTTTTGGGCATAACATAGTGCAAAAAAGTAAGAATGCATGGAGGTTGGTTTATTGGGCATAACTTAGTGCAGAAAAGTAAGAATGCATGGAGGTTGCTATTGAAAGTATCTGGTCCACAACTTCAAAAGGAACCTAGTATTGATCATATTTGTTTATCAAAGATAGGAGATATGTCCATTTTAGTGTATTATTTTGTGCGTGGTTGAAATGCATGAACAAATGAGTAATGGGTGGATGAGTGTGCATTTTTACTTGCATTAGTCACTTCTTTGCCCATTACATGTGTTCACAATTGCATATACACATGCTTCTATGCACTTCTTTGATCTACTATCTGTTTGACATATTAAGAGTGTGTTTAGCTCAAGGCACCATTGATTATGCTTTTATGACATGTGATTACTATCCAAGATCACTTTTTTATGAGTGTTATATGGTTTTTGGCATCATTGTTAGGGATGAGTGCCTATAATGATTTTTATCACTACCACCTTCTTAAGAACTCAAATTTTGTAAAGTCTAGCTCCATTTTGTCCATGCCAAGGAATTCAAGAGCTTGGTGAACTTAGCTAGAATGAGGATACCGATTCCCATAATTTTTGGAGCTCATTTGGGCCTCTAAATTAGATTTAGGACCTATTTTTAAGATATGCAAGAAACTAGATGTGAAACCGGCCAAAGCTAGTCTAAAATCAATAAATAGAGCATGTAGGTTCATTTTGAGAGGTAAGATGGTATGAGCTTGTAAAGGTTTTGAGCAAAAGCTTGTAATATTTTTTCCAAAGTGAATAGACTCCATTGTTCCACTCTAAACCTTATTCCTTGCATGTGTATGTGTGTGCATATTCTTTCTTCTCACATACACATTTGCATGCATCACTTGATCATGATTTTCATATCACCATCATGTCTTCTTGGTTGACAATTCCACGTTGAATCTTCATCGATGTTGGTACTTGCCATTGTGTTATGAGGAAACATCCCATTACACCTATAATAAGGCCCTTGCCTAAATGGCACTCTATTATGCCTCATAGGAGGTCTAATTGTGGTTTATCATTAAGGTAATTTTCCTCCTATCCTTGACTCCAATAAGTACATTGATCATAGCATTAGGAATCATAGGAAGAGTAGTATTTAGGTTGTAGCTCCTCATAATAAGATTTCTCTCCTTTCATGTATTTATATGTAGGGTTTTGCACTTTTGAAGATGGTGTTGACGATATACTATATTCTAGATCGGTATTTTTCATAGGAACAACATTTAGTGGTGGAGGAGGTTGTTTTCCTAGGACAAATGGTGGTGGGTCAAGATCTTGCTTCCCCATTTGTGTCCTAGGTGCCTAATAGTACTACCAACAATTGTAATCCCATGGAAATCCACGAGGGGTGTATGGATATGACCTTGGTTGGTATGTAATAGTTTGTCTCATATATTGCCAATTGTAATCAAATCCAACCATGGTAGGATTTGTGACATCATAGAGATATTGACATACTCTAGTTTTGTATCTGGAGGTTGGGATTTCCAAAAATATAATTTTGCATGGGATGATCTCCTATGCATTGACAACAACTTTTGAATGGTTGCATTCATTTAGGTGCACTTTGGTAAAATCGATTTCTAGATAACTATTGAGTACCCAATTTCTTAACTACCATGTCGACAAGCTAGTCAAAAGGGTAAGTGTGATTGAATACTAGAAGTAATTTTTTCAGTTTCATGATTATGTTGCTTGAAGTTATGGATCAAAGAAGAGGTGCCATGTCTGACTCCTTCAACAAGCTCATATAGAAGATGACCAATATCTCTAAATGTCTTTCTATCTAGTGATTGGAACCAAGCAAATGGAATTAAAACCAAAGTTTGCTACACACACTTTCACCATAAGTGTGCTTGTGGCCACACCATCAACAACAAAAGACCATAGGGAAGTACATGCCCTATACAAAGTCAAGGTGCTTGCAACATGGATATCAATATTTAGATAAGAACACTACATGCTCTTGATTTTGCCTTGCAATACCTGCAATAGGTAGTCGAAGGTTAGCTTAGTTGATGGATTTTTTGACGTCTTTATCAACTGACTCCCTCTGTCTTTGAAACCCACTTCTTAAGTTTGAGGAGCTAACTTTGGAAATATTCAATTTCAAACACCATCAACATCTATTCAATGGGCATCATTTGTGTGATTGACGAACCTAGGCCGATATCACAAGCTCTTTGATACCTCACCATTAGATATAGAGAACGATTGATGTCCTATGCCTAGCATGCATAGTGATGCTTCTTCTAAGTGTTTAATGTGTTGGATTTGGACAATTGTTTTGAATGACTCATGGGTGGCCTTTACAAGCACTCTACAAGATATTCAACCTTTTGCAAGGTTCTTACTTTGTAATCTCAAGTAGAAGAATTAGTTGTCTCTTGTACATTTCTTCCAAATATTCTCACTTTTCTCTCTTATTTTTATACAATCACTAGCTTGCTCCATGATACTCCAAATGAAAAGAATCTTAGGTCATCCAATTAGCAATAGGTTCTTGCGTTTCTAATTGATACTTCTAATGAGCTTGCTACTCAATGTCTTTCATTACTATTACCCCCGTGAATCCTCAAGTCTTCTTCAACCATCACATACAAGAACACTAGGAATAGAAGTGTCAAGCATCCTTAAATTACCTCCACTCAATGCAATTGATGATTTTAACTCCCACAACACTAACGTGAAGGATGGATAGTTGACTCTTCCTCAAATCTAATTGAGAATATTCAATGCTTCTTATCTAAGAGGTTTGTTTACACCACCTAACGATGGTCTCCACTCAATGTGTTCCCAAGACCTTCCATAATTGATGATTTGAAGGCTCTTGGACTATTTGAGGCTTCCAAGTACCCTCTCAAGATAGTACCTTCACAAAGCTTTTCTCTCCCAAGAATGTCAAGCTATCTGAAATCCTCACAATATGTCCATGACCTTTGTGAAATACATGATGGTAGAAGAATTAAACTAAACAACAAAAAGAAAGATAAGAAAAGAGAGACTACCTATACTAGCTATCCATGAACACTAAATTGTACCCGTAGAGCTAAGAATGATGTGTATGTGGCTCTTTGGTTGAAGATATGAAGAGCCTCATTTCAAACAAAGTTTGCATCACAATGTCCATAACACGGGCTATGTAGACACAACCCTTGATCTCCTCATTAGTGATGCGAAAAATTGTTGACTCATAGCATAGGGAATGCGCACACACTTCTATTTTATCAATCTCCAAAGAGTAGACTTCAACCTAGTTGTAGTGGGTGACATAAGTGGATGGGTCTCAAGTAGAATAAGAAAAGAAGCATCTCCCCATGATATAATCCAAGATGATCCACCCAAGATGGTTTTTACAAATCCATAAGAACATGTCCCAAGCACCATGATTCTTCCAAGAGGGGATGACATTTTATGCACAAGAGCAATCACAAGTGATGTTGCCAAGTAGAAGACTCCACTCCTCCACTAGCGATCACAATGGTCACATAGATAGGAACTTGAACACAAGCATGATCTTCTCCAAGCTCAACATCATATATACTTGAGAGTTGAGTATATGTATATCAGATGCTTCCAAAACCATTGTTATCCGATGCTTTCAAGGATGCAATGGTATTCGATGCTTCCAATGATATAGTGCTATCCGATGCTTCAAGAAAAGCTAAATAATTGAATATTCAAACAAAAATTCTTTTTACAAATGAGGCCTTGGTATTTATATAGGCTTCTCCCAATACCCTTTCCTTTTTTATTTGAAAAAGGTCCTAAAAAATAAAAAAGAAAAATTGCAAAACTCTTCTTTCTTGAAGGCTTTTTAAGCAAACAGTCTTCCTTGTCAAATCAATGAAATGCCTACAAAGTCTTGAATATATACAACTCTTCCTTGCTACAAAACTTAATGGATATTTTACAATGTTGGAGTTTGAGGTCTACGGAAGCATGCAAATAGCACAAGGAATTAGAAGAAGCTTGGAGCATAACACATAACACTGAATGTATTACCAAGTGAATGTACAAAGATAATTGACCCATTACGATTATAAAAGTATATACAAGACGGGGGAAAAAACCTTCTAAAGAGGGGGAAAAAGTGCTCCAATGGTCCTTAGTATGTTCATACACATCACTACCAAAATATATCAATAAATCCCCCTTGGAGTGATGCAGTGAACAAGTAGTTGACACTCATGTATAAGGTAATGCCAAGCTATGTGGACATAGATCAATCCATAAAAGGAAGTAAGGCCAAATTTTTGTAGAAAGCTTTAAATGTCTCCCTAGGTAGAGCCTTTGTGAAAAGGTCTTCAATGTTATCTTGTGTGGCCACATATGCAAAACATATCTTCCCAGCAGAGAACCTCTCCCTGGCATAATGATAATGCACCTCAATGTGCTTTGTGTGAGCATGGAACACATTGTTCCTCACAACTAGGAATGGACTCTGATTGTCCGTGAACATGGTGGTGGTAGAAGATTTAACAACACCCAAATAAGCCAAAAGGTGTCTGAGCCACACACACTCAATAGTCGGTGTGAATGGCACCTTATGCTCACCCTCACAACTAGAAGTGGCCACAATAGGCTGCGTCTTGCTCAAACAAGATATGCATGAGGTACCAAGCATGAAGCAAAAACCACTAGTGGACACACGAGTGTCATAGCAATCAACCCAATCAGAGTAAAAAAAAGCATGTAAACCTGGGGGTAGTGAATCCCCCTTGGGATAAAACAATCAAAGTAGTCGTGTATCACTCAAGTGGGGAAAGATGCACTTGACCACTTGCCAATGCTTGACACTTAGACAATGAATAAACCTTCTCATTTGTGAGACAACAAACTGAATATCAAGACGAGTTATGCATAAGTAAATCAAACATCCAATAGGCTACTAATAGAAAACAACATATCATGCATCTCTAACATCATAAAGTCTCAACCGTAAACTTGTTTCCATAGAGTGGCAATATGTTTACAATCTTCAAGGCCAAAACAATGCAATAATGTGTCAATATATTTTGTTTGATAAAAAGTATTCCCCCATCAACTTGCATAAATTGAATGCTCAAATAATGATGCGAATGCCCCAAGTCTAATATCTCAAAAGAGGCATGCAAATCAGCCTTAAATTCAGCAATATGCTTCTCATTGAGACTAGTGAGTAGGATGTCATCAACATATACAACAATGATTAGAAGCACATCATTTGCATGCTTGTAGACCCACTTACTTCTAATGGCCTTTTTGATAGGAGGCAAATCACATAAAGACTAGGTACCATTCTTCATAAGAGCACCATATTCTGATTGCATAGGAGCCATCCAATGTTTTCAATTTGCGCTTCATAAAAAGAAATAGGCTCATTCTCATCACAAAGACTAGAGGCAACCATTTTAGATCAATCTGATGCAAAAAATCACTATGAGATCGTGAAGATAGTGGTGCATTTATTTTTCTATCTTTAAAGTCTGCAACACCCATTCAAGCATAGTTTTTTCCTCTTCTATATCAACCCTCTCATCAAAAAGTGCATCATGTAAATCTGCATCAGAAACAAAATGATGTGTATAATCATGTGGAACATGTTAAGGTTGAGAAATTGCCTCAATTGGAACAACACTTGACTGTCCACCTATAAAAAGAGGAAGCAAAGTGTCACACACATCTATGGAGCTAACTAATGTCTCCTTAATACAACACAGTAATCTATTTAGTCATGATGTTGTTTTTGTGGAAGATGCAATAAATTCATTACTTCCATGTACTAAGGAGACATCAATTAGAAGATGACACTTTGCTGCCTCTTTTTTTAGGTGGAGAGTCAAGCGATGGTCCACATGAGGCAATTTCTCAGCCTTTGTAGGTTTCACATGATGATGTAGATCATTTCATTTCTGATGTAGATTTACATGACACACTTGTTGATGAGAGGGCTAACATAGAAGAGGCTAAAACTATGCCTAAATGGTTGCTACAGATTCTGAGATAACAAAATAGATGCACCTCTTTCATATCATAGTCGTTCAAGCTCTCATAGTGCTCGCGTTGCATTAGATTTTCTATGCAATGGCTACCCCTAGTCTTTCAATAGTGATATGTTCATACACATCACTATTGAAATATATCAACAAATCCCCCTTTACCTATGTGAAGTAGTATGACACTTGTGAAATTGCTCAATACCCTATGAGAAAGGATGAAATACCCATGAGGCCCATGATGGGAGGACATGTGTTTTCTAAGCTGGGTATAGACTTTGTAGGACCCATGAACCCCCCTACGAGAAGTTCTCATGTGGATTATATAATTTTCATTATAGAATATTGGGTGGAGGTGAAAACCATGTTTCAGAATGATCCACATACTACTGTTAAGTTATTATTTAAAAATGTATTTACAAGGTACATGCTCCCCATTGAGTTAGTAAGTTATAGAGGCACACATTTCTTGAATGAGATTATTGAACATCTACTTCAATAATTATTGGTCATACATAAAAAATCAGCCCCTGATCATCTACAAGTGAATGGACAAGTTGAGAGCACTAATAAGATATTATGCAATGTATTGACAAAACAAGTGGATAATAAAACATTTGGGTCAGGAAAAACAACTAGATCATGTTGTTCGCTACAATTATGTTTCTTGATACCTGCTTTGAAAGTAGCACAAGCTTACCAATGGGATGGTCATGAGTTATTATCAAGTATATTCGATCTAGAACATTTAGGAGAGGCAAGGTTACAAGCTACAAATAGAATATATGCAACCAAAAGGAGACAAAAGGCTTATTTTGATGCACATGTAAACAACAGAGGCTTGAAAATTCGCAATTTAGTGCTAGTCTACACGTTGAAACAACACACCCATAAGTTGGAAAAACATAGTTATGGACCAATGACTATAAATATAATTTCCACAAGCGGATGCACAATAAACCTTTATCATGAACCCCTACAAAGGAAATTCTTACATTATTGAATAAAACCAAGAAATTTAAAAAAGAGGAACAAAGAATCAGAGAAGAAACAGAGGTAGAAGCCAAAGAGCACATTAGGAGAATAAACTTACCACAATAAGGCACACTACCCAATCTTAATGCCCCATGTTTCTACGAGGTGTTGAGATTTTTATCTAGAATAGAAGGTGATTATGATGTTCCTCTCATTTATGATAAAGAGAATGGGCATGGGTCACCTACGTTCAAAAACACATTGGGGTACACCCTTGTGAAGGCCAAAAGCTTCTATATGAAAGTAACCTTGTGTCACAACCTTGCTATCAAGTACGATGCCTATGAGGTGGGTTGCTTCTTGGATGACCATGAAAAAAGTTTTGATCCTGCAAAGGTAAGATAACCTGAGGTGCTCCTTCTGTCTTCCTTGGAGCCAGCCCAATCTGCATCAGAGAACAATTTCAAACTTAAATGAGATACAT
Source organism: Ceratopteris richardii (assembly GCA_020310875.1). Classification (NCBI taxonomy): domain Eukaryota; kingdom Viridiplantae; phylum Streptophyta; class Polypodiopsida; order Polypodiales; family Pteridaceae; genus Ceratopteris; species Ceratopteris richardii. The sequence continues at coordinate 118,000,512 of CM035415.1, forward strand.
AAGGGTAATATAACCCCTCATTCATGGTCCCTTTGAGATATCTAAGTATCCTCTTGGCAGCCTCCATGTGAGGTTTCCTGGGTGTGTGCATAAATTGACTTAGCACACTCACACTATAACATATATCAACCCTTGTCAATGTGGCATAATTCAAACTACCCACAAGTCTTTGATAACCTGTCACATCTTCTATGAGTTCACCTTCATGTGAGCTCAATTTATGATTAACCTCCATTGGATTACCTGCAATCTTGCAATCTTGCTTGCATCTTGAATTTTGCCAACATGTCTTTAATGTACTTTCTTTGAGTAAGAAACAAACCATGATCTTTGTAGACAAATTCCAATCCTAGGAAGTAGGTAAGTGAACCCAAATCACTTATCTTGAATTCTTCTCTCATCTATTCTTTCATTCTCTTCATGCCATCTGTATCATTTCTTGTAAGTATAATATCATCTACATACACGCACAAATAGATGACTTCAGAATTACTCCTTTTTTTGAATAGTGATGGATCTGCCTGCTAGCTTGAAATCCTTTGTCCTACAAGAATGAGAAAAGCCTCTGATTCCAAGCCCTTGGGGCTTGTTTGAGTCCATATAAAGCTTTATTAAGTTTACACACATAATCAGGATATATGTGATTCTCAAAACCAGGTGGTTGTGCCATATATACCTCTTCTCTTATCCATCCATTAAGAAATGCATTTTTAACATCCAATTGAAGTATCTTCCAATTCTTGGAAGAGGCAATACTAAGCGAAACCCTAATAGTAGGCATCTTTGCCACATGAGAGAAGGTCTCCTCATAATCAACTCCCTAAGTTTGTGCAATGCCTTTTGCCACAAGCCTTGCCTTATACCTATTAATGGAGCCATCTGAGTTCTTCTTCAATTTGTAAATCCACCTTGAGCCTATCACTTTCATTGATGGAGACTTGGGAACCAATTCCCAAGTGTTATTCTCCTCAAGAGCTTCAATTTCGTCTTCCATTGCATGCCTCCGTTGTGATTTCTTCTTTCCTTCCTCAAATGTTGAAGGTTCCTCTTGATTTATGTCCGCTAGATAGATTGAATGTTTAGTGACTAGAGAAGTATCAAACCCATACCTTTCTGGCTTTCTTTTCTCCCATATGGACCTTCTTAGGCCATGATGTGATAATTCTACCTTTTGTCCAAGTTCCTGCATTTTCGCTTTACCTTTAGACTTCCACATTTTGATTTTTTCATACTGAGTTGCTTCATCATCTTTTGAGGTATCCTACTCTTCAACTTTAGAAGAATTATCCTTAACAAGTTTTGGAAAATCTTCTTCAAGATCATAAGGTACGTTGACCTTTCTACATGAAATGAATTTTCATACCAAGAACTATTTTCATCAAATACTACATCTATACTCACCAAGAATCCTTTGGTTGTTGGGTTGTATAATCTGTAGCCCTTTTGATTGTTGTCATATCCAATGAATACACACCTTTCTGCTTTGGGATCCATCTTGCCTCTAACCTCTGAAGGAACATCAGCAAAAGCAACACATCCAGAAATCTTACAATGATCGAAGCTTGTTCATCTTCCATTCCAAGCCTCATATGGTGTCATGACATCAAGTGATTTTGAAGGTAACCTATTAATCAAATAAGCGGTTGTGGATACAACCTCAGTCCATAAGTAATTAGGTAAGTGTTTTTCATTTAGCATAGACCTTGCAGCTTCAACAATTGTCCTATTCCTTCTTTCTGCCACTCCATTTTGCTCAGGAGTGTACCTTGTAGTGATCTCTCTTTTAATTCCTCTTTCTTGAAGAAAGGAGTCAAATTCATGGGAGAAGTACTCTCCCCCTCCATCTGACCTTAGCCTTTTTAGTGTTTTACCTTTTTGATTCTCCACAAGAGCAAAATATCTTTTGAAGCATGAAAAGACTTCATCTTTGTGTTTCATAAAGTATAATATATGTTGGAGAAACAATCACTAATTGGACATATATTTGAAGGTCAAAGCCTTAGAAGAAAACCGCATGCCTATGTGAAGGGACAAATTTCACAAGTGTATTATATTTGTAAAGTTAGTTCACTTTAGTTCTAGAAGTTTTTTAGAAAAGTCACGAGATAGAGAAAAATTATATAAGTTAGTTTGTATCAAATGACGCGAAGAGAGGAAGACAATGAGAAAGTGAGTTAGTACTCATTTTGTATGACTGAGAATAGTTGGGCTTCTCTGCGTGAGAAAGCACCTGTGTATTTCTGAGTTTTCATAGCTATGACAAGAACTAGTTAAAGTTCTATGTATAAGCCTTCTTCCTCCATCTCCAGTATTTGTCTTCTGTGTAATGATTTGAAAGGTTGAAGTTTTCCAAGCAAGTTGATGCCTGGCATCGAATGTATGTTGAAAGGTTGAGTTTATGCAAAAAGTCGATGCTTGGCATCGAATCCTAGATGATAAGTCCTTGTCTTCATATCTGTTTTTTATCTACTGACAAATCTTCTTGAAAAGATGAAGTTTGTGGAGCAACTCGATGCCTGCCATCGAGTTTCAGCATAAAGTCGATGCCTGGCATCGACTTCCCACATAAAGTGGTCTTCTTCATGTGTGTGTTCAAGAGGCTATTTCTGGTGCAGAAAAAGAGGTTGAAAAAGTGCAAAGTCGATGCCCGGCATCGAATTTGGTTGCAATTCGATGCTATGCATCGAATTTTTATTTTTAGACAGCGAATTTTACTAAAACAGGCAAAATTTCTAGTTTTGGAAGGTCATACAGGGTCATCTTGTGAAGGCCATAACTTGAGTTCTAGAGATCCATTTCATGCATATGATAGCTTGTTGGAAAGCTCTACGCTATTAGTTTCAATTTGTAAAAGATCTTGGAGAAATAACATTTGAGCTAAGAGAAATTGGTAAAATATTGAAGGTATGTCATTTTAGTGACTAGAAAAATATGAAGAAACAAAGTTCTTGGTTTTGACTATCATTTCTCAAAGTTTGGAGTGGCAATGAGTTAATGGTGACCATAGAGGTGTTCTAGTGTCACATTAATTCATTTCTTGTGGTGTTTTACACATCAACAAGTGGTATCAGAGCAGAAAGGTCCTAAAGAGCAGAAGGCGACAAAGCTACGAGAAGTTTTGAAAAAAATTTCATTAAAGTTTCAAAGGTGAAGCATTTGAAGACACAATGCATCAGAAGATTAATTTCGAAGTATCCTTATACACAAAGAACTTCAAAAGGTATTATCCTTTATCCTTTAAGCTCACAGGTTGTAGTAGAAGGAAAGGAGTATGGCAAATCATATCTCCATTGACAAACTAGACAGAGATAATTATCCTGCATGGGTAATGAGAATGGAAGCCTTACTTATGAGTAAGGATCTCATGGTATATGTAATAGGTGAAGAAGAGAAGCCAGTATTTGAAGATGAAAGCCGACCAAAGAAGGAGGAACTTGATGCTTTAAAGCATTGGCAGAAGAAGGATGCAAGTGCAAAAGCCTACATCTACAATACAATCTCTCATCATTTGCTACCACACATGAGAGGATTGGAATCATCTGAAGATATTTGGAATGCATTGGAGTATCATTTCCAAAGCACTACTAAAGCAAGGAAAGCAAGTCTATGGTCAGAGTTTACAACATTCAAGAAGAAGCCAAGTCAAAGTATTAGTGATTATATCACTAAGATGAAGGATCTAGCAGATAGTCTTGGATCCATAGATGAAGATGTTGAAGATCACAGATTGATTGCTCAACTACTTGCAGGTTTGAGAGGAGATGAAAGGTGGAAACCTTTTGTCTTATCAACAGAACTTTCATTAAATCATTATGTTCCAGATTTGAATCAATTACTTGGTTTGATGCTCACATATGAGCAAGACTTGAAAGGAGATGGAGATAAAGGACAAAGTTCTGCAATGTACATGAACAACAAGAAGAAAGGAGATAAAGGTAAAGCAAAGGATGAAGAGGAGTCGAGTTCTCAAGCTTATTATGCAAGAGGTAAAGGCACTGGCAGAGGAAGACCAAGAGCTTTTGGAAGAGGTAGAGGTAATCATAATAACAACAAGAAGGCTTGCTGGATCTGTGGATTGAGTAATCATTGTTGATATATTTAGGTAGTGATGTGTGTGAACACTCTAGGACCGCCGGGGCACTTTTTTCCCTCTTTAGGAGGTTTTTTTCCCCCGGCTTGTATATACGCCTATTGCCCTAATGGGCTACTTATCTTTGTACATTCTCTAGTAATACATTCAGTCGTGTGTGTTGTGCTCCAAGCTTCTTCTTCTTCCTTGTGCTGTTCGCGTGCTTCCACAGACGTCTAACTCCAACAATTGGTATCAGAGCAGGTCGTTGCTTCTTCTAGGGCGCCGTCGACACTCCTCCGTTTGCAGTCTCAGATTCACACAAAATTTGGTGAGCATACTCACGGTGTTTCCGAGATCAAAACAGCTTTGCTGTGTGGTGCCGAAATCGCGATCTGAGCTCGTTTCGGCCTCCAAACGCACTATCGCAGTGCTTGTGCAGGCTATTTCGTCCTTTTGTGCCAAAGGTATATACCAGTTTCTGTTTGCAAGTTTAAGCGTCTCGAAGTCTGCTACAGGTCTAGCAGAACTCGTTTGGGCAGTTCCGTTCAACTTTTTTAGATACAGTCAATTTTCTGCATCAAGGTATTTTAGTCACCGGCCATGGCTGAAAGCAGTGATGTATTCCGTATGTTGGCTGTTGAGGATAAGTTGGATGGTACCAACTACCCATTATGGGCTTATATGATGCGACATGTACTGGTTGCAAAAGGATTGTGGAACATTGTGCAGGGTGTTGAAAGACGTCCTGTTACACCTGTAACGACAGGTACTGCAAATACAGGTGTTGGAGCTGATGAAGATGGTGTCGAAGATGATATTCCGCAGATTCCTGTTCGTGCTGCTGTTTCTGTTGCACCTACTGCAGAGCAGATTCGTTGGGATGGCAGAGATGCCCAGGCACATGCATTGATAGCTTTGTCTGTCAAACGTGCCATTATTCCTCACATTCGCTCTTGCAGAACAGCAAAGGATGCTTGGGATACACTTACCACTTTGTACCAGGCTAGGAATGAGGCTCGTGTTGCTTACCTCCGAAAACAGTTGGAGAGTGAGCACATGAATGAAGGTGATTCTATGGACAGTTTTCTTACAAAGATCAAAGACCTGAAGGAACAATTGATTTCTGCTGATGAGGTTATACCAGATAGCTCACTTGTGCAGACCGTTCTGAATGGTCTTCCTGATTCATATCAGAGTTTTGCCTCTACTCTTCGGTTGATGATGAAAGGCAATCCGAATGCCTTGTCATTTGAGGAATTAGTCTGTGTTCTGTTGCAGGAAGATCAGTCCAGGCAGAACAGGTCCATTATGCGTGTTGCAGATCAAGCTTTCCTAGCTAGTCAGAAGGGCAAAGGAAAATGGAGCTCTTCTACTAGTAAGCAGAAATCTGCAAATGCTGCACAATCGAAGAACCAGGATAAAGATGAAAAGAAATCAGAAAAGCAGAAATTGTTCTGCAAGTACTGTAAAGGAAATGATCATATTATAAAGAACTGTCCAAAACTGGCTGCTAAAGAGGCAAAGAAGAAAGAGGCTGGAATGGTTGTTGCAGAGGCCTCTACACCAAAAACAGAGTCTGCAAATCTTGTGCAGGAAGAAGAATGGGCGTTTACTACTGTCTGCAGTTTTGACCCATCTTCTCATGATCAGTGCATGTCTGCAGTAGACTCAGATGTTTGGTACTTTGACAGTGGGGCGACCAAACATATTACCTCGTAGCGCAGTTTCTTCTCTTCACTTGAGCCTGCTCCTACAGGGAATACTGTCACATGCGCCAATAACTCCTCTTATCCTGTTATGGGAGTTGGTAAGATCATTCTGACTACTGCTGATGGTAGTTCTTTCACTTTGTTAGATGCTTTATTTGTGCCAGGGATAAAAAAGAATCTGTTATCAGTTTCTGCATTAGCCAAGATTGGCTTGGTTGTGAAATTTGTTGATGACAGGTGTACAGTCCATGATCTCTCAAATGGCGATGTGATTATTGCTTCTGGCATTTTATGTCGTGGGCTGTATAAGCTCATAGACTATGAAAGATCTGTGAATGATTCGGCATGTGCAGTTCATGATTCTCAGGCTATGTCAGATGCAAAGCTTTGGCATGCACGCTTTGGTCATCTGAATTTTGCTAGTTTGTTACGCCTGCAGAAATCTGAAATGGTGTCCTCTTTGCCCAAACTTGAGGCACCTGGAAAACATGTTTGTGAAGGCTGTATTTTGGGCAAAATGCAGCGTTCTTCCTTTCCAAAAGATGGTTCAGTTCGGGCTATGCAGAAATTGCAGCTTGTACATAGTGATGTCTGTGGTCCTATGCAGACACCCTCTTTTGGAAATTACCTTTACTTCGTGACTTTCATTGATGATTTTTCCAGGCATGCATGGGTATATCCACTCAAAGCAAAGTCCGAAGTGTTCATGTGCTTCAAACAGTTTTTGGTTTTGGCTGAAAATCTGTCAGCATGTAAAATGGGCACCCTCCGTTCTGATCGAGGGGGGGAATATATGTCTTCAGATTTTAATGCATTTCTGGCTGAACGTGGGATAAAACACCAGTGTACAGTGCCGTATACACCTCAACAGAATGGAGTTGCTGAACGAAAGAACAGGTCACTCATGGAGATGGCGAGGTGCATGGTCAAAAGTCAGGCTTTACCACATAGTTTCTGGCTTGAGGCTGTCATGTGTGCAGCATATGTACTGAACAGGTGTCCCACCAAAGCGTTGCAGTCTATCACTCCATATGAGGCTTGGCATGACCGCAAGCCATCTGTTGCTCATCTGCGTGTTTTTGGTTGTTTGGCATATGCATTAGTGCCTGAACAACATCGCAGAAAATTGGATGATAAGGCAGTAAAATGTATTTTTGTTGGGTACAGTTCTGAAAGTAAAGGCTATCGTCTGTATCATCCACAGACTAAACGCATTCTGGTTAGCCGTGATGTTGTCTTTGTGGAAGATGCTATTCAGCCATTGCTTTCATGTACTAAGGAGACATCTGTTAGCTCCAAAGACATGTATGATACTTTGATGCCTCTTTTTACAGGTGGACAGGCTAGCGCTGGTCCTAATGAGGCAACTTCTCAGCCTTTGCAGGTTTCATATGATGATGCAGATCATTCCATTTCTGATGCAGATTTACATGATGCACTTGTTGATGAGAGAGCTGATATTGAACAGGCAAAAACTATGCCAAAATGGCTGGTGCAGACTTTGCGTGACAGCAAATTAGATGCACCTTTGTCATATCGTACTCGTTCAGGCTCTCATAGTACCTCCTTTGCATCAGATTGCTATGCTATGGCTGCATCTAGTCTCTGTGATGAGAATGAGCCTGTTTCTTTTGATGAAGCACAAAATTCAGAAAATTGGATGGCTGCTATGCAATCTGAATATGGTGCTATAATGAAGAATGGTACATGGTCTTTATGTGACTTGCCTCCTGGCAAGAAGGCCATTGGCACTAAGTGGTATACAAGCTGAAGCGTAAACCTGATGGTACAGTTGACAGGTATAAGGCTAGGCTTGTTGCAAAGGGTTATGCGTAGGAAAGAGGCATTGATTTTGATGAGACCTTTGCACCTACATGCCGTATGACTACTGTTCGGAGCATTTGTGCACTTGCAGCCCATCATGGTTGGAATGTACATCAGTTGGACATTAAAACAGCATTTCTGAATGGTGACTTGCATGAAGAAGTGTATGTTTTTCAGCCCCGTGGCTTTGTGCAGAAAGGGCATGAAAACCAGGTGTGCAGGTTAAAGAAGGCGTTATATGGTTTAAAGCAAGCACCACGTGCTTGGTATGAGAAGATACATGCCTATTTGATTGCACATGGTTTTGAGAACAGTCCAACTGAAAGCACCTTATATGTTAAACGTGCTAATGATGTGCTTCTAATCATTGTTGTCTATGTTGATGACATGCTGCTCACTGGTCCTATTGAGACACATATTGCTGATTTTAAGGCTGATTTGCATGCCTCATTTGAGATGTCTGATTTGGGGCATTTGCATCACTATTTGGGCATTCAGTTTATGCACGTTGATGGTGGAATGGCTTTGTGTCAAACAAAATATATTGACACATTATTGCAGTGTTTTGGCCTTGAAGACTGTAAGCCTATTGCCACTCCTATGGAGACATGTTTACGATTGAGTCTTCATGATGCTGGAGATGCATTTGATGCTGTTCTCTATCAGCAGGCTGTTGGATGCTTGATTTACTTATGCATTACTCGGCCAGATATTCAGTTTGCTGTCTCACAGATGAGCAGGTTTATGCATTGCCCAGGAGTCACGCATTGGAAAGCGGTTAAGCGCATCTTTCGCTACTTGAGTGGTACTCGGCTACTTGGGTTGTTTTATCCCAAGGGGGGATCACTACCGCCAGATTTGCATGCTTTTTCTGACTCAGATTGGGCTGGTTGCTATGACACTCGTGTGTCCACCAGTGGTTTTTGCTTCATGCTTGGTAGCTCATGTATATCTTGGTTGAGCAAGAAGCAGCCTACTGTGGCCACTTCCAGTTGTGAGGCTGAGTATAGGGCAGCTTTCACAGCGACTGTTGAGTGTGTGTGGCTCAGACGCCTTATGGCTGATTTGGGTGTTGGCCAGTCTTCTGCCACCACCATCTTCACTGACAGTCAGAGCGCATTGGCAGTTGCGAGGAACCCTGTGTTCCATGCTCGCACTAAGCACATTGAGGTGCATTATCACTATGTCAGGGAGAGGTTCTCTGCTGGGGAGATCAGCTTGGCATATGTGCCCACGCAGGAGAACATTGCAGACCTTTTCACGAAGGCTCTGCCTAGGGAGAAGTTTGAAGCTTTCCGCAAAGCTTTGGGCTTACTTCCTTTTGTGGAGTGATTTCCACATAGCTCGGCACTTCCTTATACATGAGTGCCAGCTCCTTGTTCACCGCATCACTCCCAGGGGGGATTTGTTGATATATTTAGGTAGTGATGTGTGTGAACACTCTAGGACCGCCGGGGCACTTTTTTCCCTCTTTAGGAGGTTTTTTTCCCCCGGCTTGTATATACGCCTATTGCCCTAATGGGCTACTTATCTTTGTACATTCTCTAGTAATACATTCAGTCGTGTGTGTTGTGCTCCAAGCTTCTTCTTCTTCCTTGTGCTGTTCGCGTGCTTCCACAGACGTCTAACTCCAACAATCATTTGGCTCATGACTGTTGGCATAACCAACAAGGATCAAACTAGAATCAAAACAATAATAGTGGAGGTGGAGCGGAAGATATCAAAGTAATTTTCAAAGAGGTAGACAAAATCAAAGAGGAGGCTATGGTAGAGGTGGAGGAAGAAGTTGGGGACATAATCAATCCTACAACACCACCTACTACAATTATGCAAATGAAACACAGAATGAAAGTCATACATCATCGATGATGAATTCAATCAGCACATCATATAAAGAAGATCTAAAGGTATTTTACATTGACTCTGGATGTTCTAATCATTTGTCAGGAAACATAGAATTGATGTTAGAATTGGAAAAAGGCATTTCTAGTCATAGTGTTCAAACAGGTGATAATACAAGACATAATGTACATTCAATTGGAAAAGTGAAATGCAAGAGTGGAGCAAATTTGCTATCCAATGTTTGGTATGTTCCTACAATACCTAAAAACTTGATTAGTGTGGGACAGATAGTTGAAAAAGGTTTTCAAGTCATGTTTACAAATGAAGGAGTATTTGTTGAAGATCCAAAGAATGGATATAATCAGTTTGTTTGTGGTAAGAAAGAAGGTAGACTCTTTACTTTAAGAGTACAAGGGAACATTAGTCAAGCTTTGCTCACACATGGTGAAGGAGTGATTACAGAACTTGATCTCTGGCACAAGAGATTAGGTCACTTCAATGAAAGAGGAATTAAAGCTATGGTTGATAATCAGTCTGTACTAGGATTACCAAATATGCAGAGTGAACATATGGTTTATAAATGTGAAGCATGTCAAATGGGTAAAGCACACACGTTACCATTTCAGAAGAAAGGATTCAAACATGATGGATTACTAGAGCTCATTCATACAGATGTATGGGGACCAACAAAAGAAGGATCTATCAGTGGATCAAGGTATTATGTTCTTTTCATTGATGATGCTACAAGATGGATAACATTATATGTTTTGAAGGAAAGATCAGAAGTGTTTGGAGCTTTCAAGCATTTTCATGCATATGCAGAGAGAGTAACATGTCAAAAGCTTAAGAGACCGAGGTCTGATGGAGGGGGAGAATACTTCTCCCAAGAGTTCAATGATTATCTTTGGAATGCAGGTATTAAGAGAGAAATAACTTGCAGGTATACACCACAACAAAATGGTGTAGCAGAAGGGAGAAACAGGACTTTGGTTGAGTTTGTTAGAGCTATGCTAAAGGAGAAGAATTGTCCAAATTATCTTTGGGCTGAGGCTGTAAATACAGCTACATATCTTGTGAATAGATTACCATGTGCAGCTCTAAATGGAATGACTCCATATGAAGCTTTGTGGGGTAAGAAACCAACACTAGATCATTGTAGAGTGTTTGGATCAATTGCATATGCTTATGTGCCATCACAACTAAGACATAAACTTGAACCAAAGGCAGAAAAATATGTGTTCATTGGTTATGATGAAAAGCAAATGGGTTACAGATTGTGGAATCCTCTAACAAAAAAATATATTGTTTCTAGAGATGTTACATTTGATGAACAAAAAAGTTGGTATGCAGATCAAAGTCATACAGCTGAAGAATTTGAAGAAGAGGTAAGAAGATGTGAGAAAGGAAAATCAATTGTGCAGGTGAATAGAGATGAAGACTATATGCAAACAAGTACATCGAGAAGTGGATTAACAAGAAGGAATGAAGAAGCTCCTATATTTGATGAAGAGGTGTATCCGGACACTTATGAAGAATGTGAACCAAGAAGGTCAAGCAGGACTAGAAGACAACCAGAAAGGTATTCTTATGCCACTTCTTACATAACTAAGAAGAACTATGCATATATGGTCAAAGATGATGAAGAACCTGAGAACTATGATGAAGCTAAAGGTAAGAAGCAATGGGAAGAAGCAATGAAGGAAGAATTCAATGCAGTGGAGGAGAACAAGACATGGGAACTTGTTCCTAAACCAAATGGTAAGAAAGTAATTGGAAATAAATGGGTTTATAAAGTGAAGAAGCTTGCAGATGGAAGTATAGCCAGATACAAAGCTAGACTGGTGGTGAAAGGCTATGCCCAAACCTATGGCATAGATTATGATGAGACATTCAGTCCTGTAGCTAAGATGTCAACTATAAGGACAATCATTGCTATTGCAGCTTCAAAAGGATGGACTCTAAGTCAATTGGATATAAAGAATGCATTCTTGAATGGATACATATCAGATGAGGTATACATGGAACAACCTCAAGGGTTTATAGATTCCAGGTATCCAAATTTTGTTTGTAGGTTGAGAAGAGCATTGTATGGATTGAAGCAAGCTCCAAGAGCATGGAACTATAGATTGGTGAAGTATCTCAATGAACTTGGATATCAAAGTTCAAAAGCATATCCAAGTCTACTCATCAAAAGAACATAGGAATGTACAATCTACATTTGTATTTATGTAGATGACATTATAATCACATGTACTTCAACTGAAGGAATCAAGGAGGTAAAGAGATTACTTGAAAAAGAATTCAAGATCAGTGATTTAGGAAAGTTATCATACTTTCTTGGAATGGAAGTCGCTTATATAGATCATGGCATATATGTATCACAAGAAAGGTATCGTCTGAATCTATTGAAGAAGCTTGATATGGAAAATTGCAAAGAAGCTTCAACTCCACTTGAAGTTAATCACAAGCTCAATAAATATGATGGTGCAGAATACAAAGATATGAGGAAGTATCAATCTCTTGTGGGTAGTTTGATTTATGCTACACTAACAAGACCTGATCTTAGTTATGCAGTGGGAGTTTTGTCACAATTTATGCAATGTCCAAAGGACCCACATTGGATTGCAGGTCAAAGAGTTCTCAAATATATCAAAGGAACTATAAAGGAAGGATTATATTATCCTTTTACATCAGATTTGAAGTTGAGAGCCTATAGTGACTCAGACTGGGCAAGTAATCAGGATGACAGAAGATCAACTCATGGTTACATGATATACATTGGTGATAAGCTTGTAAGTTGGTGTTCAAAGAAACAACATACAGTAGCATTATCATCAACTGAAGCTGAGTACAAAGGACTTGTGGAAGCAGCTAAGGAGGTTATATGGATGCAGACATTGTTCAAAAGCTTGGGCATTGATCAAGGTACACCTACAATACATGGAGATAATATGAGTTCACTTTATCTTGCAGCAAATCCAGTTTTTCATGCAAGGACAAAGCACATAGAGATACAGTATCATTTTCTGAGAGAAAAGGTAATGGAGAAGGAGATTGAAGTGGAGTACATTTCTACAAAGGATCAGATAGCAGACATAATGACAAAGAGCTTGGATGGTGTGAAGACCAGTAGATTCAAAAGCATGGCAGGATTAAAAGAAAAGAAGATGATATGAAGAAACAGAGAATGTCAATTAATGATTGAGGGGGAGCTGTTGGAGAAACAATCACTAATTGGACATATATTTGAAGGTCAAAGCCTTAGAAGAAAACCACATGCCTATGTGAAAGGACAAATTGCACAAGTGTATTATATTTGTAAAGTTAGTTCACTTTAGTTCTAGAAGTTTTTTAAAAAAGTCACAAGATAGAGAAAAACTATATAAGTTAGTTTGTATCAACTCACGCGAAGAGAGGAAGACAATGAGAAAGTGAGTTAGTACTCATTTTGTATGACTGAGAATAGTTGGGCTTCTCTGCATGAGAAAGCACCTGTGTATTTCTGAGTTTTCATAGCTATGACAAGAACTAGTTAAAGTTCTATGTATAAGTCTTCTTCCTCCATCTCCAGTATTTGTCTTCTGTGTAATGATTTGAAAGGTTGAAGTTTTCCAAGCAAGTCGATGCCTGGCATCGAATGTATGTTGAAAGGTTGAGTTTTATTCGAAAAGTCGATGTCTGGCATCGAATCCTAGCTGATAAGTCCTTGTCTTCATATCTGTTTTTTATCTACTGCCAAATCTTCTTGAAAAGATGAAGTTTGTGGAGCAACTCGATGCCTGGCATCGAGTTTCAGCATAAAGTCGATGCTTGGCATCGACTTCCCACATAAAGTGGTCTTCTTCATGTGTGTGTTCAAGAGGCTATTTCTAGTGCAGAAAAAGAGACTGAAAAAGCTCAAAGTCGATGCCCGCATGGACTTTGGTTGCAATTCGATGCTAAGCATCGAATTTTTATTTTTAGATAGCGAATTTTACTAAAACAGGCAAAATTTCTAGTTTTGGAAGGTCATATAGGATCATCGTGTGAAGGCCATAACTTGAGTTCTAGAGATCTATTTCACACATATGATAGCTTGTTGGAAAGCTCTACGCTTCTAATTTCAGCTTGTAAAAGATCTTGGAGAAATAATATTTGAGCTAAGAGAAATTAGCAAAATGCTGAAGGTATGTCATTTTAGTGACTAGAAAAATGTGAAGAAACAAAGTTCTTGGTTTCGGCTATCATTTCTCAAAGTTTGGAGTGGCAATGAGTTAATGGTGACCATAGAGGTGTTCTAGTGTCACATTAATTCATTTCTTTTGGTGTTTTACACATCAACAATATAGTCCACCTACTGCAATCATCAATGAAGGAGACATAATACCTTGATCCAGATATTGAAGCATCCTTGCTAGGTCCCCATACATCTGTATGAACCAACTCCAAGAGATCTCCATGCATATATCCTTTCTTCATGAATGGTAACCTATGAGACTTTCCAAATTGACATGCACTACACTTATAAGTCATGTGTTGTTTTGACAAGTTAGGGAGTCCAAGTACACTTTGGTCCGTGAAAATTTGCTTTAATGATCTTTCACCAATATGTGCTAACCTTTTATGCCATACTTCCAATTCTATGAGTGTCTGACTACCATAGTTAAAGAGAGCAATGTTTCTACTATCTTGTAATTCAAATGTGAACAATCTACCTATCTTTTCACCTTTTGCAATTCTCTTAAATCCTTGACTTGGATATTCAACAAATGCTCCTGCTTTTGTGAACCTGACTTGCAACCCTTTCTCTACTATCTGCCCAACACTTATCAAATTCTTTGTAATGGTAGGGACATAGAGTACCTTACTGAGTAAGTTGATGTTTCCATCAGGTGCTTTGACATATCCTATTTTCTCCACAAGGTGTCTTGTATCGTCTCTTGTTTGTACCTCATGCTTGTTCTTTGGATCTTCTAAATCTGATAGGAGTGCCACATTTCTTGCCACATGATTGGAATAGCCTGAATCTATGTAGAAAACATGCTCATCAGATTTACCTTGTGGCATGGCCATATTCATGATTAGCAATGAGTCCTCTTGATTTGAGTCTTCTATGTAGTTATTGAAGTATCTTCTTCCCCTATTTCCTCCTTGATAGTTTGAATGGTTGTAATTGTTGTGGTTGGTAATTGTTGAACCTTCCTCTTGAGTAGCCATAACTTCCTCTATTGTAGCCTCTGCCTCTTTGATTCCTGGAATTCCTAAAGCAAATTTCAGTTGTATGATTAGTTAATCCACAAATAGAGCATGAATTAGAGTCTTGGGATTTTCCCCTACCTTGTCTTCCTCCTCTACCTCTACCTCTAGCATGTCTTCCTCTACCTACATAGTTAGCTTGATGTGTACCTACTTCATCATCCACTTTCTTGCCTCTTCCTTTGTTTTCTTTTGACTCAAGATTGATTACCTTTGGATCTTTCTCCATTCTTGATGAGCTTGGCCTCTTGAGTAAGTAGTTGTCCTATGAGTGTGTTGAAATCTGGTACATGCATATCCATGTATAGATCCATAGCTGTGGTGAATGCTTCCCACTTGTCATTTGCCTTCAAGCCATTGATGACCTGCCTTATAATTTTTTCTTCATCTATTAACTCTCCAATGCTTCCCAACTGATTTTCTATGTCCTCGAGCTTTGTGACAAAATCAGTCACATTTTGTTTGGGGACTTTCTTGAGAGTTGTGAAGTCTAGCCATAGCTGATGCTTCCTGGCCTTTGTACTTGAAGAGAAGAAAGCTTCAAGTGCATTCCACACTTCCTGAGATGTTTTACAACTTTTAATGTGAGGCAACAAAAAATATGATATAGAGTTGAGGAGATAAGACCTTGCAAGTGCATCCTTGGAGCACCATGTGCTCAATCTTTCTTGCTCTTCTTGTGTTGGTTGACTTCTGTTCCTGAAACTTGGCATAACTTCATCTCTAGCTATATAACCATATAAATTCCTTCCTTTGAGATAGGTTTCCATCCTTAATGATGAGGTTGAGTAGTTACCTCTATCCAATTTGTCAATTGATGAAGGAAATCCATCTGCCATGTTGTCCAATCTTGCTCTCATACCACTGTGAAGAGATGGATTTGTACTTGATGAAGATGAAGTGGTGTTGCAAAAACTTTGCACTACACCAGCCAAATGGACTCCAAAGACATGTGGTGCACCCTTTTAGCTTGCCAAAGGATGTATTAGACACCCTATGTACCTTGGAAGATCACTCTCAAAAATTTGAATCAAAACAAATAATTTGGAGTAGATTTAAGAGCCAAAAACTTGCTATTTATGTTCATACACCTGGCCAACATTTTGAACAATTCTCTAGCCATAGAAATAATTAACTTCATTCCTTTTGGGGAACTCTTATACACTTAATAAAATAACAATCATGAGTGATTTGATAAAAAATGATGAACCACCCAAAGAGAAACAAACTTAGCAAGTCATAGGATGACCCCGATTTTCATGGGTTGCAACAATACTCAGACCCGTGAGCAGTAAAATGCAAATATCTCAAGATTCCAGAATCCAATAATTATGCAATTTTGTAGGAATATACTAGACAGTATGTTAAATCTAAAAAGCTTTAAATCATAGAAAATGGTGAAGTATACATTGAGAAACAACTCTAACCAAATGCCTATTCTACGAGAGTGCTACCAAAGAAGAAGAAAACCAAGTGACATAGTTAACTTCAAATGATCATAGCTGAGGACTGAAACATCCAATTGTAATGCAAATTGGTGAGCATACAATAGACTTAGTGAGATAAGGTTACCAAGTTAAGTCATGGAAAATGATTCACCAAGCTTAGTTAAATTATCTCTGTAATATGACTGAGAAAACTGAGAGATATGGCAGTGAACAGTACACTTCACAAGAACATAAAGATACAAACTCAAATGATCATGAAAATGAATGTATATTAATATTAGAAAAATGGATTCACTGATACATATGTGTGCCTTGAAACTCCACCTTGATATGGCATAAAGCACAGCTCTTGGAGGTCTTCTCTTACCACAACTAAAATTGCTATGTATTTATAGTTGATCTTAGGAGCCTAACTTCCCACAATCACTTTTCAATCTATTAGTGATTGATTTGATTCTCCAACTACCAGCAATCACAAATTCCTGGCTTCTCTTTCCTCTTTTGATCAAGTGGACTCAACCACTTAAGATTCTTTCACTTTTACATCAAGTAAGACTTCAAAAGGTTACAAGAGGTAGTTCACAAGTGAACTTTACATTGTCTTCATTTTAAAGCTTCTTCTATGACTTTGTGGAGACTCAAGCCAATACATAGGCTTGTAATAGACTTGCTCCAATAGGGCATACCCATTGAAAGCAAATTCGGAAGTGTTTATGTGCTCCAAAGGGTTTTTGTTTATGCCTAAAAATCCAAAGCATGTAAATAAGGTCAACTCTATTATGATCAAGGGAGAATACATGCCTTCTAATTTTAATGCATTTTTTATTTAGTATGGGACAACACATCAGTGTATAGTGCCTTATGCACCTCAATAAAATGGATTCTTTGAAAGAAAAAAGAGGTATCTCATGGAGAAGGCAAGGTATATGGTCAAAAGTCAAGCTTTACCACATGACTTCTGGCTTGTGGCTGTCATGTGTGCAATATATGTGCTTAATAGATGTCCCACCGAAGCACTACAATTGATCACTTCATATGTGCTTGAAATTGTTGCAAGCCATATTTTTCTCATCTGCATTTCTTTGGTTGTCTGACATATGCATTAGTGCGTGAAAAACAATGTAGGAAATTAGACGATAAAATGGTGAAATGTATCTTTGTTGGGTACAATTCTTAAAGCAAAGACTATTTTCTATGTCATCCACAAAAAAATGCATTCTAGTTAGTCGTGATGTTGTTTTTGTGGAAGATGTAATAAAGTCATTACTTCCATGTACTAAGCAGACATTAATTAGAAGATGACACTTTGCTGCCTCTTTTTTTAGGTGGACAGTCAAGTGGTGGTCCACATGAGGCAATTTCTCAGCCTTTGTAGGTTTCACATGATGATGTAGATCATTCCATTTCTGATGTAGATTTACATGACACACTTGTTGATGAGAGGGCTAACATAGAAGGGGCTAAAACTATGCCTAAATGGTTGCTGCAAATTTTGAGATAACAAACTAGATGCACCTTTGTCATATCATAGTCATTCAAGCTCTCATAGTGCTTGTTTTGCATTAGATTTTCTATGCAATGGCTACCCCTAGTCTTGCAATAGTGATATGTTCATACACATCACTATTGAAATATATCAACAAATGCCCCTTTACCTATGTAAAATAGTACAACACTTGTGAAATTGCTCAATACCCTATGAGAAAGGATGAAATACCATGAGGCCCATGATGGGAGGACGTGTGTTTTCTAAGCTGGGTATAGACTTTGTAGGAACCATGAACCCCCTTGCAAGAAGTTCTCATGTGGATTATATAATCATCACTACGGATTATTGGGTGGAGGTGAGAACCATGTTTCAGAATTATCCACATACTACTGCTAAGTTCTTATTTAAAAATGTAATTACAAGATACATGCTCCCCATTGAGTTAGTAAGTTATAGAGGCACACATTTCTTGAATGAGATTATTGAACATGTACTTCAAGAATTATTGGTCATACATAAAAAATCAGCCCCTTATCATCTGAAAGTGAGTGGACAAGTTGAGAGAACTAATAAGATATTATGCAATGGATTGACAAAACTAGTGGATAATAAAACATTTGGGTCGGGACAAACAAAAGATCATGTTGTTTGCTACAATTAGGTTTCTTGATACTTGCTTTGAAAGTAGCACACGCTTACCAATGGGATGCTCATGAGCTATTATCAGGTATATTCCATTTAGACTATTTAGAGAGACAAGGTTACAAGCTACAAATAGAATATATGGAGCCAAAAGGAGACAAAAGGCTTATTTTGATGCACATGTAAACAACAAAGGCTTGAAAATTGGCAATTTAGTGCTAGTCTACACGTTGAAACAACACACATAAGTTGGAAAAACATAGTTATGGACCAATGACTATGAATATAATTTCCACAAGCGGATGTGCAATAAACCTCTATCAAGAACCCCTACAAAGGAAATTCTCACATGATTGAATAAATCCAAGAAATTTAAAGAAGAGGAACAAAGAATCAGAGAAGAAACAGAGGTAGAGGCCAAAGAGTGTTGAAGATAAATGTACAAGCTCATTTTCATATGAGCCATGCTTGGATAAATTTACCAACTATAAAGATAAAGAAAAAAGTGGAGGAAAAAAGGAAAAAATAATAAAAGAAAAAGTCTAGTCAAAATTCATGATGAGTAAGAGATTACAATATCTTGCCTTGTAGTTAGTAGCATGTAGTGGAGAAAGTGGTGAGTTAAGAAGGAGGCACAAACTTCTTCACATGCTCATTGGTTATAAAAGTGAAGTGGGAGCACATTCAAAACAAGGAGAGAAAGAGGCAAGAGCTCCTAGTAGTCGGATCTAGCCATTTTGTCATTTTGGTTTTCCCTTAGACTCCTTCCACCCGCACTTCAGTTTGTACACAGCTCTGTTGCAGAGCTCATATCTCAGTGCATATGTAACCATTTTGTGCGTTTAAAAATTCATTGGAAAGCTTATCTTGTTTACGTTTTGCATATCAGATATCTTTTTGAAAGATTATGTACTTTGGGAGATATCAGTGTAAGAGGGAAGTCTAATTTTTCAGTATACCTGTGTAGATAGTAGTCTATTTTGGTCGGTTCAGTTTCCCAACCAAAACATATCCAAATTGTGTGGATTTTGTCTTCTTGGAAAGCTCCTGCGATCTACTTTCACTATCTCAAATATCTCATTCAGATCATTCATACTCGGTGAGATATCTGTCAAAGAGTAAAGCCTAGTTTTACAGTGTACTTATGTGTGCAGGTGGTCTATCTTGATGAGTTGAGTTTCCTGATCAAAACGCATCCAAATTACTTTTTTTTTAGCTTGATGGAAAGCTATTTGTGTCTACTTTCTTGGTACCAAATATATTTCCCAAAGAATTTATATTCAGAGAGCTATCAGTCCAAGAGTGAAGCTCAGTTCTTTAGCATACCTCTGTGGACAGGTAGTTCATCTTTGATAGTTGTGTTTCTTAATCAAAACTTGTCCAAATTAAGTCATTTATAGCTTGTTAGAAAGCTCTTTTTGTCTACTTTGATTGACTAAAGTATCAAGTCCATTTGAGTTTTGTGTTGAGAGTAGCAAGCTATCTAAGGTGCAGATGTTTGTCCAAGTGCTGGACATACAAGGGTTCACTACACACTTCCGTTGCGCATAGGAGAACTCATTCTCCACAGTTGGTATCAGAGCAAGCTTGGTGCTGAAGCTTCATCAACAGAGCTGGAGATAAAGAAAAGCAAAAGAGGAGCTATAAAACAAGGAGGAGTTTCACAAACGCAAGAGCAAAAGGACTATAACTATTCGAGGTAACTCTCAAAGTCTTTGATACTCTTCAATGGCTGACTTGGGTGAACAAGTAGAGAAGTTGGACAAGGATAACTATCCTGTGTGGAAGTTTAGAATGACCAACTACCTAATGGGTAAAGGCTTATGGGGTATTGTGAGTGGCGATGATGCTCAACCTCAAATCAATCAAGCTATGGCCACCGAAGTCCAAAGGAGGCAAGCAAAAGAATGGGAAGAGAGGAATAGGAGAGTCATGTTCCTCATTTCGCAAGTCATTACTAATGCCATGGTAGGTCATATTCAACATCTCGAGAAAGCTAAGGATGCTTCGGAAGCTCTTGAAAGAATGTATTCAACAAATACCAAAGCTAGGAAACTTCAACTCAAGAATGAGTTGAACACAATCAAGAAAAGTTGAGTCAATCCATAGCTGAATATACTTTGAAGATTAAGGAGCTAAGCGATGCTTTAACTTCTATTGGCACAACAATTGAAGACGAAGATCTTGTGTGTTATACTCTCAATGGCTTGAGAGAAGATGAAAGATGGAAGCCTTTCATAACTTCCATTAACTTGAAAGATGTATATCCAGGTTTTGAACAACTAATCCCTCATCTTGTCATAGAAGAGCTTAGCTTCGATGGTCCCAAAGGAAAGGACAGCCAGAACCAAATGTTATATGCAGGTTGAGGTAAAGGAAGAAACTCAAGAGGAGGCTCAAGAGGAGGCTCAAGAGGAAAAGGAAGAGGTCACAACCACTCCAACTACAATCAAAACAATTCGAAAGACAACAAGGATGCATCAAATGCCAACACACAAGGAAGAGGTCGAGGTAGAAGTAGAGGAAGAGGCCGAAGCTCCTACAATTCTCATAAAGGTATAGCATGCTATCATTGTGGTAAAGTAGGACACTATGCTAGTGATTGTTGGCTGAATAATGGAAGACCAAATGGAGGCAATCAAAGGAACCAAAGCAACTATGCAAGCACCTCAAGTGAAGGAAGCAAGGACACACTACTTGCAATGAGACATGAGTATAGAAGCTCTTGTGAAGATGACAAAAAATGGTACATTGATTCAGGTTGTAGTAACCATATGTCATGCCAAGGAAGTTTTTTCACTAATCTACAGGTACCAAGTGGAAAAGGATGTGTTGAAACAGGTGATGATACTCAACACATGATTGAACACATTGGAGATATAAGGCTTGGAGATACAAGTAAAGCAAAGGTACTATCTAATGTTCTTCATGTTCCTACAATTTCAAAGAACTTGATTTCAGTAGGACAAATGGTAGAGAAGGGTTATCATGTCATATTCAATGAGAATTGGTGCTTCATAAAGAATCCAAAGGAAGGCTTCAAGGTCATTGCTCGAGGTAGAAGAGAAGGAAGGATGTTCACTTTGGATGTCCAACATCCGCATGGAAAGGTCATGTACATTCAATGTGGGAACAAGAAGATTTCAGAGCTGGACTTATGGCACAAAAGAATAGGACACATCAACATTCCAAAGCTGAAGGACATGAGCAAACATGAAGTGGTAAGAGGTCTTCCAAAATTTGATAGCATTGAACTACATGAGTTATGTGAAGCTTGTCAACTAGGAAAGCAAACGAGGTAGCCATTCAAGAGAAGCAATTATGTGGCTCCAAATGTCTTGGACTTGATACATACGGATGTATGGGGACCAGCCCAAGAGACATCAATGGCTAGTAATAGATTTTTTGTCACCTTCATTGATAATCACTCAAGAAAGGTATGGCTATTTTGTATGAAGCAAAAATCAGAGGTGTTTTCTATATTCAAAATATTCAAAGTTGAAGTTGAAAAGGAAACAGGAAGGTCTATCAAAACCTTAAGGTCCGATGGTGGAGGAGAATACTTCTCCAAAGAATTTTCAGATTTTCTACAAGAGAATGGGATCAAAAGGCAATTCACTTGTAGGTATACACCACAACAAAATGGAGTAGCTGAGAGGAAAAATAGGCAAATTGCTGAAATTGCAAGATGCATGCTCAACGAGATATAGGTACCATTGTACTATTGGGCTCAAGCTACCACAACCGCCATTTACTTGATGAATAGGTGCACAACATCGGGAATACATCACTTGACTCAAGAAGAGGTATATTCCGGTAAGAAACCTGATCTTACACACCTCAAAGTGTTTGGATGTGTTTGCTTTGTTCACATTCCACAAGAAGTTAGAACAAAGATGGAACCAAGGTCAGAAAAATGCATTTTCATCGGCTACTCGATGGAGCAAAAAGGATACAAGTGCTACAACCCTAGAGCAAAGGAATTAAGAGTCTCGCGAGATGTGGTCTTTGATGAACTAAGACCATGGTATGAAGATAAAGGAAAGGAAAAGGTTCTTGAAGAAGATTGTGATGATTATGTAGGAACAAATCAAAGAGAAGCTCAACAATCAAGCACAAAGGCTTCAGGTCCAGAGGCATCTACATCAAATGAAGAATGTTCAACATGGAGGGGGAGTCATTCTTTGTCTCCAAATTCAGCTCATAGTAGAGCCAAAGAGGCAAGTGCTACTCCAAACAGTGAGGTAGATGCAAGTGAAGAAGAATGTGAAGAGGTAATCACTCAGATGGTAAAGCTAAAAAGGTTAAAAAAGCAACTCTCTAAAGGCAATGAAAGAAGATCTTCAAGGACAAGGTATCCAACTCAAAGGTTGAGCTATGATAGTTTTATGGCGACACATTTTGCATACATGATGCAGGTTATCAAAGACAAAGAGCCTGAGACATATGAAGAAGCTTGCACACAAAAGGAATGGAAGCAAGCTATGAAAGAGGAGATCAAAGCTCTCAAAGATAATCACACATGGGAGCTAGTGCCAAAGAAAGAAGGTATGAAGATTGTTCCAAACAAATGGGTGTTTAAAGTAAAGAGGAATGCTGATGGTTCACTAGCTAGATATAAAGCTAGATTAGTTGCCAAAGGATTTAAACAACCACAAGGCATAGATTATGATGAACTTTTCAGCCCCGTTGCAAAGATGGGAACTATCCGAACCTTAATAGCAATTGGTGCTTCAAGGAGATGGCCATTATATCAACTCAACATCAAAAATGCCTTTCTCAATGGAGAACTACAAGAAGAGGTATACATGAGTCAACCAGTTGGATTTGAAGATAAAAACCATCCAGATTTTTTTTGCGGGTTGAAGAAGGCACTTTATGGCTTGAAGCAAGCACCAAGAGCATGGAATCAGAGATTGGTAGAGTATCTAACTAAGTGTGGATACAACCCAAGTAGTGTAGATCCTTCGTTATACATGAAGAAGGAAGAAAATAGAGAGTTATATATTTGCATATACGTCGATGACCTCATCATAATAGGAAATGATGTTACAGGGATTAAAGATATCAAAAGGAAGCTTGGTAAGGAGTTTAAAATTTCAGATCTTGGAGAGCTGAAATATTTTTTAGGAATTGAAGTTGTTTATGGAAAGAGTGGCATCTACTTGATGCAAAGGAAGTACTTGTTGGATGTTCTTTTCAGATTTGGAATGAGTGAATGCAAACCACTCACTCAACCCATGGACACAAATACAAAGATTTGTTCAAATGATGGAGAACCATTGGAAGATGTAACGACATACAGAAGCATTGTAGGATCATTGATCTATGCAAACATTACAAGAACTGATTTGTCTTATGTTGTTGGTGTACTTTCTCAGTTTATGCAAGCCCCGACAAGTGAACACTTAAATTCAGCCAAGAGAGTGTTGAGATACATAAAGCATACAGTTAATCATGCTTTGTTTTACAAGTTTGATGAAGAATTGCATGTCAAAGGCTTTAGTGATGTTGATTGGGCAGGCTCAAAGGAAGATAGAAGATCAACCTCAGGTTATGTGTTCATGATAGAAAGCAAACCTATCACGTGGAGCTCAAAGAAACAACTTACTGTTGCACTTTCATCTATGGAGGCTGAATATAGAGGATTAGCTTTTGCCACATGTGAAGCAATGTGGATTAAAAGTCTTTTGGCTGATCTTGGAGTGCAAGTTGGAACCATCCCTATATACGGTGATAACATGTCAAGTATTTACTTGGCAATCAATCCTATGTTTCATGCAAGGAGCAAGCACATAGAGGTCCACTACCACTATATAAGGGAGAAGGTGTTGAGCAAAGATGTGGAGGTAAAGTTCATCATAACAAAAGAGCAGGTTGTAGATATGTTTACAAAGTTCTTGGATGCTTCTAAACTCAAAGGTTTCAAGGATGCGATAAATTTGAAGGACATGAAGATAACTCCCAAATGAGCTTGAGGGGGAGTGTTGAAGATAAATGTACAAGCTCATTTTCATATGAGCCATGCTTGGATAAATTTACCAACTATAAAGATAAAGAAAAAAGTGGAGGAAAAAAGGAAAAAATAATAAAAGAAAAAGTCTAGTCAAAATTCATGATGAGTAAGAGATACAATATCTTGCCTTGTAGTTAGTAGCATGTAGTGGAGAAAGTGGTGAGTAAAGAAGGAGGCACAAACTTCTTCACATGCTCATTGGTTAAAAAAGTGAAGTGGGAGCACATTCAAAACAAGGAGAGAAAGAGGCAAGAGCTCCCAGTAGTCGGATCTAGCCATTTTGTCATTTTGGTTTTCCCTTAGACTCCTTCCAACTGCACGTCAGTTTGTACACAGCTCTGTTGTAGAGCTTATATCTCAGTGCATATGTAATCATGTTGTGCATTTAAACATTCATTGGAAAGCTTATCTTGTGTACTTTTTGCATATCAAATATCTCTTTGAAAGCTTATGTAGTTTGGGAGATATAAGTGAAAGAGTGAAGTCTAGTTTTTTAGTATACCTGTGTAGATAGGTAGTCTATTTTGGTCGGTTCAGTTTCCCGACTAGAACATATCCAAATTGTGTAGTTTTTGTCTTCTTGGAAAGCCCTTGGCATCTACTTTCATTATCTCAAATATCTCATTCAGATCGTTCATACTCAATGAGATATCTGTCAGAGAGTAAAGTCCAGTTTTACAGTGTACTTATGTGTGCATGTGGTCTATCTTGATGAATTGAGTTTCCTGATCAAAACTCATCCAAATTACTTGATTTTTAGCTTTTTGGAAATCTATTTGTGTCTACTTTCTTTGTACCAAATATATTTCTCAAAGAATATATATTCCGAGAGTGAACCTTAGTTCTTCAGCATACCTATGTGGACAAGTAGTTCATCTTTGAGAGTTGTGTTTCCTAATCAAAACTTGTCCAAATTAAGTCATTTATAGCTTGTTAGAAAGCTCTCTTTGTCTACTTTGATTGACTAAAGTATCAAGTCCATTTGAGTTTTGTGTTGAGAGCAGCAAGCTATCTAAAGTGCAGATGTTTGTCCAAGTGCTGGACATACAAGGGTTCACTACACACTTCCGTTGCGCATAGGAGAACTCATTCTCCACAAAGAGCACATTAGGAGAATGAACTTACCACAATAAGGCACACTACCGAATCTTAATGCCCCATGTTTCTAGGAGGTGTTGAGATTTTTATCTAGAATAGAAGGTGATTACGATGTTCCTCTCATTTATGATAAAGAGAATGGGCATGGGGCACCTACGTTCAAAGACACATTGGGGTACACCCTTGTGAAGGCCAAAAGCTTCTATATCAAAGTAACCTTGTGTCACAACCTTGCTTTCAGGTAGGATGGCAATGCCTATATGGATAAGAAAAGATCATTGTATGTCTTCAATGCAAATTTTGAGAAACTAGATGCTTATGGGAATTAATTCCTTGAAGTAAATAATGTGAACTTTTGTGGTGATACTAGAGGATGCATGAGTATCCATCTTGAATACTTAGGAGTCAATGATCTTGAACATATCTATGAGGCAAGAAATCTATTCTTGACCAAGACAATGTTAGGCTCATCAATGATTGAAGCATATATCATTCAATCAAGATTAAGGAGCCTTTTTGGAGTGCATCATTCCTTAAAGTTCAAGAACTTAGATTTTCAAAAGTACCAAACATGGCAGTCTATAAGGAGCAAATGAAAAAAGAGTTTTAGGTTTTACATCAAAACATTCAAGATAAGTATCAATATCAAGGCCAACCTATGTTCATGGATGGTGGGCCTAGAGTTAAGATGCTCACTCCTAGGTTCCTCAATCGAAAAGCAAAAAACCCTCATAGAAATAATGGAGATTCAAGATTTAGTCAAGCACATAAAAATACAGCTCATATGCACATTCAACGTGTAGATAGAAAAAATGCGCATAGGCATAATCCTCTTGAGCTAGAAACACAAATCAAAAGATCTAATTCAGGAAAGAGACTTAGGTCTACACAAGTAGCTAATTGTATGCAAGACTCGAATGAGGATCATGGGGACCCCCTAAAGTAATTTGATGGAGATGCACCACATTGCACTCTCCTTCTCTACAGCTGCATGACAATATCGTTGGAGTAGAAAACCGAGCTCCTAAGGCTGCACACAGTTCTCCGCACAGAGGCTGCAGAATATGCAGAAAAACACAATACATAGGGAGCAAGAAGATAAACTTCTTAGGTCTTACAAATGTGATCAAACTTACAATATGTGAGTGACTAGGCCACTATATGTTTTATTGAAGAACATATACAAAGAAGCGTCTAGTGGCCACTTGGCCTTGACACTAACGGTGACAATCTCCCACTAAATGCCAATAGGGCCAAAGTAACTATGGGAGGAAAAATAAAGAATGATAAAGAATACCTCAGTGTAAGTATACAAAATATACCTCCCACTTGATGGGCATGTTACACAATATACAATCGACTATGTAAGATCATGAATCAAGTAACCCCCATCAAGTGACAACAGTGTCGAAAGCTAGCATGTGGTAGAGCTTTAGTTAAAGCATCTGCAACATTATCTCGAGTGTGAACCTTATCAAGAATAATGCGCTCAATGCCTAAGAAATCTCTAATGAAGCAATACCTCACCTCAATGTTCTTTGTCTTTGCATGATATACCGAATTCTTAGCCAAAGCAATGGCACTCTCACTGTCAATGAGCAAGCGAGGTACATGCTGAGGTAAACCCATATCACAAGCAAGATGAGAAAGCCACAACGCTTCCTTACATGCCTCACTTGCTGCAACATACTCTACTTCTGTGGTGGAACCATCTGTACATTCTTGAAGACGAGATCTCCAAGAGATATCACCTCCAGCAAAATGAAAAATGTACCTAGATTTAGACCTACGATTGTCTACACAACCAGCATAATCAGAATCTGTGTAAGCAATAATGGATGCTTTCCCTCCACCTAAGCATAGACACTTGTCCTTAGTGCCACTTATATATCTCAAAATCATCTTGATCACTTCCCAATGTTTCTTGCCAGGATTAGAAATATATCTGCTCACAAATCCCACTGTAAATGCAATGTCTAGTCTAGTAGCTACCATAACATACATGAGACTACCAAGAGGAGAAGGGTAGGAAATTTTGGTCATGAATTCCTTTTCCTCATCTGATTTGGGGCAATCATCCTTGCTCAACTTCACATATGTGGGTAAAGGTGTACTCAATGCCTTTCCACCTTGCATATTGAACCTATGAAGTACTTTGGATATGTACTCACTTTGAGACAAGTATATGCATCTTTTACTCATGCCCATGCCAAGAATATGTTTGGCGTCCCCCAAATCCTTCATATCAAATGTCTGACCAGTTGTTTTTGAGAATTGATAAGTCATAAGAGGACTTCCCAGCAATCAACATATCACCGACATAAAGTATCAAGCATATCAAGATGCAATCTAAGCATCTCTTTGTGTAGAGGCAATGATCCTCATTGCTTTGAGAATAGCCTTGAGACTTCATAAAAGCATCAAACTTTTGTTACCATTGTCTAGGGGACTGTTTAAGTCCATACAAGCTCTTCTTGAGCTTACAAACTAGGCTTTCCTTGCCAAGAACAACATAACCCTCTAGTTGGTCCATATAGATCTCATCTATAAGTTACACATGCAAGAAATCAATTTTCACATCCATTTGGACTAGCTCTAAGTTCTCCATTGCAACAAATCCAAGCAACATGCACAGGGTAGTCATCTTGACCATTGAAGAGAAGATTTCCTCGAAATCAACACCATGTTGTTGCTTAAAACCCTTTGCAACAAGTCATGCTTTATACTTTGGAGAAGCACTATTTGATGTGAAGTTTAGCTTATATACCCCTTTACATGGTAAATCTTTCTTGCCATTTGGCAAAGTTACTAAATCCCAAGTACCATTCTTGTGAATAGAATCGAAGTCACTCTTCATGGCACGCTCCCACTTGACATGATCCTCTGTCTACATAGCCTCTTTGTAGTAAGAAGGTTCACTAAAATCTAAACCTGGAACATATATATGAGGTGGATGTGAGACACGTGTAGAGCGTTTCAATGGTTGCTAAACATGAACATGTGCAAACTGATCTGATCGGACATTCTCTTGAATATCCCTATGTGCATCATTTTTATGCATGCTAATTAGAGGACTAGTGTCCTCAAACACCACTCTTATCACTTCAACCTCCTTAATGGGTTGTTTATGCATCTTAGAATCATTGAAAATGACATCACTACTTCTGATCACTGGTCGTGTTTTAGGATCCCATAAGCAATACCGAAATTGTCCTTCTTGATCCAAGAAAAATGCATTTCTTTGACTTATGGTCCAACTTTTGTCTAAGACTCTTGGGTACATAAACATATGCTTCACACCCAAAAACTCGAAGATGATCATAATATGGTGGCTTCCCTGTCCATAACTTTTGTTCCACTTTTAGACCTTTGGCAGTACTAGGTGAAAGGTTAATCACATGAGCTACAATCAATACTACTTCTGCCCAAAAACCTTGTGAGAGATTTGCATGATGCAACATAGAAACTACTCTATCTTGAATAGTTCTATTAATCCTTTCAGCTACACCATTCTATACTGGGGTATAAGGAGCTATAAACTCTCTATAGATCCCTCTAGACTGACAGAAAAGGCTGGATTCATGTGAGGTATACTCAACCCCATTATTTGAATGTAAAGCCTTAAGCTTAGTTCCTTTTTCAGTCTCAACTGAAGCAATCCATTTTCTGAAAGTACAAAATACCTCATCCTTTGATTTGATAGGATATACCCAGACTTTTCTAGTAGCATCATCTATGAAAGTGATAAAGTAAAGAGAACCACCTAAAGACCTAGTGGGCATAGGACCATACACATCTATATGAACGATATCTAAAGGTTGAATTGAAGAGTCAATGTGCGTTCTATGCACATTTTTGGTTTGCTTTCCATATTCACAATGCTCACAAAAGGAAAAATTAGAGACAGATAATGCAGGTAAGTAGTCAGAACGAGAAAGATTTTCCATTCCACTACGAGATATATGGCCCAAATGACCATGCCAAATACAAGCCATAGGCTGTTCAGTAATAGCTAACAAGTGTTCTTTCTGTGATACAAATAAAGGATAAAGTGAGCCAACTTTTCTTCCTTTTACAATAACCATATCACCCTTTGATATACGAAAGGACTGAGCATAGAAGACCACCTTGTAACCAAGGTCATCAAGTTGACCAATTGACATCAAACAACATGATAATTGAGGTACATGGTGTACATTATGCTAAGTAAATTTTGAACCATCAATGAACTGCACAACCACATCTCCAATCCCCACAACGTCATACTGGTAAGAGTCGCCAAGTCTCACAATACCAAGAGACTTTGTTGCATAATTAGAGAACCATTCTCTCTGTGGTGTCACATGCAAAGAAGCACCAAAATCTAGCAATCACATGTGGGAAAGAGGATCAGCCATAAGAGCCTTAGTTGGCATAGTACTATCAAGTGTCAACACATCAGCATCATCAAAAATAACATTAATTTCTTCAATTTTTATAGTCAAAGTAGATGGTGCAAGTTATTGTTTAACATGCCCATCAACATTCTGTCCTTTACCTTTAGCATTCTTTAATGCACAATAGCCTTTCTTCATATGTCCTTTCTTATGACAATAATGGC
Organism: Ceratopteris richardii; assembly: GCA_020310875.1. Lineage (NCBI taxonomy): Eukaryota > Viridiplantae > Streptophyta > Polypodiopsida > Polypodiales > Pteridaceae > Ceratopteris > Ceratopteris richardii. The sequence goes on from CM035415.1 coordinate 118,030,487, forward strand.
ATTTGATATCCCTCTTCCCTGATTTACTTGTACTCTTATTATGTTGACCATTCTTTTCCTTGTTCTTGCTCCTGCCACATTGTTGATTCTTTCCTTGGTAAGAATCACGAACATTATATGCATCTCCACTATGAGTGCCAACCATATATTTTCTATGAATCTCCTCACTCAAGAGTGCTCCACATATGTCATCGTAGACAAGTTTACCACCAGGTTCACTATTGCCAATAGTTGTGTAAAACATATCCCATGATGATGGTAGGGTGCATAACAACAATATTGCTTTCATTTCATTATCCATATCCATTTTCTAAGCCTATAATTGGGAGAATATAGAATCAAACTCATTTAGATGAGCAGCAACACTATCTGTGTCCTTCATGAAGGTCATATAATTTTCTCATCAGATACACTTAAATGATGCTGTCTCTTTTTCATATGTATTGCATAACTTCTTCCAAAGCACCTATGCAGTTTGACAATCTAACACTATAAAGTAAACATTATCTTCTAGGTGAAAGTGAATGGTAGACCTCACCATTTGATCTAACTCATCCCAAGCATCTTCATCCATGTTAGCAAGCTTCTTTGAAATCCCATTTACTGGCTTCCATCGCCTCCTTTGAATCAACACATCTTTAATATGATTCTTCCATCGAGCAAAGTTTGTGCCATCAAATTTTTGGATCTCAAAATGTTCTTTGCCTTGAAAGTTATAGCTCCTCCTCGAAACATAGGCACGAGACCCTGATCCACCAGATGTGCCTGAGACCTCTGATGCCATGATGGTAGAGAACTGAATAGAATGATAATGGAGCTAGAAGAGTCCAAACATCAATGAATAAGTGTATCAAGGAGTAAATTGACCACTATATAGTTGACAAAAACAAAAATCTAGAAACATTTTGCCAGAGTATCCTCTCCATATGACCAATGTCAAAATATCATAAAACTGCAAGTACTAACATGTTTACTTGCATGGTGAATCACTGAATCCACTGCATATAATTATTTACCCAAGAGAAGCCAACTAGGCTTATCGAGCACCTATGAAAAACTATCATACATCTCCTATGGCAAATCTGGGTAAGTCTTCCACCTCCATCACCAAAGATACCCCAACATCTAGGTGTCTTCCAGTTCAAAAAACCTCACCACGACCCTCTTTATCAAACATAGAAGGCTTTATGCAAAAAACATAACTGCTATATCAATGACCACATCGACGTACATAAGTGGTATCCACAAAAGCATACATGGTATGTATGTGCTCAATATATGTAGTAAATTGACAGTAAAAGGTTGAATGCACACCCCAAAAACTAGCCAACAACACGTGCAAGTATCTCTCAACCCTGATGTTTTAAGCTCAAAAACATGCATAAATTTGCAGTGGTTGCTCCCACCAAAATTGGAAAAGCCTTTCGAGAAACCTGTAGTTTTATGAGTGTGGATGAAAACACAACCCCAAAGGTTGATATTTATTATCGAAGAAGTACAAAGAACACTTTTCTTGATGTTCTTGGACCTTTGTGGAAAGAACTCTATGCAAAAGTACTCCAAAATGGCTTCAAAAGACACCTAGAAAATGCTTCAAAAACAGGCTTTGAAAGTAAAGAATGAAGCTTTGAGGGACCAAAACATGTTCAAGGTAGTGTTAACCTTAGTCTTTCCCCTTCTTCAAACACCACAAGAGTGTAGCTTAGTGGAAAGATTGCCACATTTAAGCGAGCTCTGGGGGGAATAGTACTAGGATGGGTGACCTCTTGGGAAGTATCAAGAACCTCTATCTTCCTTGATCATTGAGGTCCTCCCTTGCACACAGCCAACAGTGCCAATAGTGACTTCGATGACTCGGATGACAAGGTATGCCAAGGTCTATGCCTTGGTCGCCGCCTTAGTCATAAGCCTTGGAGAAAGAGGGGGGTGCTCGCTTCGCTCGCACAAAAGGAAAAAAGCTTTTGTGTTGAACTGCTCTGATACCAGTGAAGTAATTCAATGGCAATGCACCACGATGCACTCTCCTTCTTGACAGCTCCACGACAATATCCTCGGAGTAGAAAACTGAGCTCCTAAGGCCGCACATAGTACTCCACATAGAGGCTGTAGAATACATAGAAAAACACAGTACACAGTTAGTACAAAGAGAGATTTCTTAGATCTTACAAATGGGGTCAAACTTAGAGTCTGTGATTAACCAAGACACTGTATCTTTTATTAAAGAACATATACAAAGAAGTGTTTGGTGGCCATTTAGCCTTTCACATGGACACTAATGATAAAACCCCCATGACCACGCCATTGAATTTAGAAAAATTCTCTATGCCAATTAGGTGGATGAATTTATCATACATTATGAGGCCTTTGGGCTAAAACCTAGAGGACCTTCTATGGTTTGGTTCCAACCCTTAAGGATTGACAAATTTGCAAATCTTGATAGACTTGTAGAAGAACTCATTAGAGAATTCTCTAACATAGGAATCTGACACGACACATCGTCCTTAATCCACACTTTCAAACAATCAAGTTTGGAGGTGATCCAATTATCTATGTAGCATTTTAATGTTGGAGTTTGAGGTCTACGGAAGCACGTGAATAGCACAAGGAAGAAGAAGAAGCTTGGCACACAACACACAATACTGAGTGTATTACCAAGTGAATATACAAAGATAAGTAACCCATTAAGGTAATAGGCATATATACAAGCTGGGGTGAGCCTCCCAAAGAAGGAAAGAAGTGCCCCAACGGTCCTAAGTGTGTTCACACACATCAGTACCAAAATATTTCAACAAATCCCCCCTAGGAGTGATGTAGTGAACAAGGATCTTGCACTTATGCATAAGGAACTTCCAAGAGATGTGGAAAAAGATCAATCCACAAAATGAAGTAAGCCCAAAGCTTTAAAAAAAGCTTCAAACTTCTCCTGATCCAAAGCCTTTGTGAAAAGTTATGCAATGTTATCCTGTATGGGCACATATGCCAAATTGATCTCTCTAGAACAGAACCTCTCTCTAACATAATGATAATGCACCTCAATGTGCTTTGTGCAAGAATTGAACATAGGGTTCCTCGCAACTGGCAATGTACTTTGATTGTCAGTGAAGATGGTGGTGGCACAGGACTGACCAACGCCCAAATCATCCAAAAGGTGTCTGAGCCACACATGATGGTTACTCTAAAAGTGACCTATAATCAACCTCAGAACTAGAAGTGTCCATCGTAGGATGCTTCTTGCTCAACCATGATATGCATGAGCTACCAAGCATGAAGCAAAAGCCACTGGTGGACACATAAGTTTCATAGCAACCAATTGAGTGAAAGTTTGAAAAGACATGTAAATCTATCATTAGTGATCCCCCCTTGGGACAAAACCATCCAAGTAGTCAGTTACCACTCAAATATCGAAAGATACACTTAAGTACCTACCAATGATTGACACCTAGGTAATGCATAAACTTGCTAATCTAAGAAATAACAAAATGAATATTAAACGGAGTTATGCATAAGTAAATCAAGCATCCAACAGCTTGCTGATAGAACAACAACAAATGCATCTCTAGCATCATGAAGACTCAACCATAAACTTGTTTCCATAGGAGTGGTAATAGTTTTACAATCTTCAAGGCCAAAATATTGGAATATTGTGTCAATATTTTTTTTTTGACACAAACCTATTTTGCCATCAACTTGCATAAATTGAATGCCCAAATAATGTTGCAAATGCCCCCAATCTAGCATCTCAAAAGAGGCATGAAGATTAGGCTTAAATTCAACAATATGCTTCTCATTAGGACCAAAGAACAGCATCTCATCAACATACACAACAATGATGAAAAGCACATCATTTCCATGCTTAACGTATAAGGTGCTCTCAATTGGATTGTTCACAAAGCCATGTGCAATCAAGTAGGCATGTATTTTTTCATAACAAGCACATGGTGCTTGCTTCGAACCATATAATGCCTTTCTCAACTTGCACACTTTGTTTTCATGCACTTTTTGCACAAAAGCATGGGGCTAGAAAACATAGACATCTTCATGTAAGTCACCATTCAGAAATGGAGTTTTAATGTCCAACTGATGTACATTCCAACCATGATGGGCTGCAAGTGCATGTGTGCTATGAACAGTGGCCATTTGACAAGTCTAGCCTCTCTCTTGAGCATAACCTTTTGCAACAAGCCTAGCCTTATACCTATCAACTGTTCCATAGGGCTTATGTTTTAGCTTGTATACCGATTTAGTGCCAATGGCCTTTTTTTCCTTGAGGCAAATCATATAAAGACCAAGTATCATTCTTCATAAAAGCATCATATTCTGATTGCATAGCAGCCACCCTCATCCTCCTCATTCTTCAAATAAAATAGGCTCATTCTCATCACAAAGACTAGAGGCATCCATTGCATAGCAATCTGATGCAAAAGAAGCACTATGAGAGCCTAAACAAGTACAGTATGATAGCAATGCATCGAGTTTACTATCTCCCAAAGTTTGCACCAAGAATTATGCCATAGTTTTTGCCTCCTCTATATCAATGCTCTCATCAACAAGTGCATCATGTAAATCTGCATCAGAAATGGAATGATCTACATCCTCATGAGGAACCTATAAAGGCTGAGGAATTGCCTCATTTGGACAAGCACTTGATTGTCCACATGTAAAAAGAGGTAGAAAATTGTCATACACATCTTTGGAGCTAACATATGTATCCTTAGTACATGAAAGTAATGGTTGAATTGCATCTTCCACAAAAACAACATCATGACTATCCCAAATGTGTTTAGTATGTAGATGATACAACTAGTAGCCTTTGCTTTTAGAATTGTACCCAACAAAAATACATCTCACTATTTTATCATCCGTTTTGTGCATTCTTATTTAGGCACTAATGCATATGCGAGAAAAGCAAAGATACACAAATGAGAAACAAATGGCTTGCTACCATGCCAAGCCTCATATGGAGTGATAGATTATAGTGCTTGGGTGGGAAACTTGTTTAGTACATATGTAGCGCACATAAGAACCTCAAGCCAAAAGCTATGTGGTAAAGCGTGACTTTTTGGCTTAAACCTCACCATCTCCATGAGATACTAGTTCTTTCTTTTTGCAACTCCATTTGGTTGAGGTGTATATGGAACTCTATACTAATGTTTTATTGCACACTGAACAAGAAATGCATTAAAATCAGAAGACATATATTCCCCTCCTCGATGAGGATGGAGGGTGCCCCATTTACGTGGTGATAGATTTTCAGCCAAAACAAAACTTATTTGAAGCACATAAGCACTTGGGACTTTTCTTTTAATGGATATACCCATGCATGCTTGGAAAAATTTCAAATAAAATTCACAAAGTAAAGGTAGTTCCCAAAAGAAGGTGTCTGCATAGGACCACATACATCACTATGAAAAGTTGCAACTTATGAGTAGCACGAATTGAACCATCTTTTGGGAAGGAGGAACGTTGCATTCTGCCCAAAATATAGCCTTCACAAACATGTATATATAAGGTGCCTCAATTTTGGGAAGTGAGGACACCATTTCAAATTTTCATAGGCATAGCAAACTAGAATAATTCAAATGACCAAAGCATGCATGCCCCTTTGTTGTAGAAATTAACAAAATTTTTGTAGAAGAAGCTCACCACACATCAAATTAAGTTAAAAAACTTCATGAACTCTCAAACAATATCACATATGCTCAAAGATGAAGGTTTATATCAATAATCACATATGGATTGAGTACAAAGATCATTTAATCAAATGATCCTTAAGAGGTTTCTCACAAAAATGGTTTCTCAAAGGTTGGATCAAGGGTAACTAAAGTTCTCATGTTCTCAAATTTCTTATAGCACTCAATCTCTCAAAACTAGGCAAGAAGACGAAAACAAATGAAAGTGCTTCTCCATTTATAGAGAAAAATGATCCTTTTGATCCATGCTTGATTTAAGTGGACCAATCAAAATCTTTTTATTTTTCGTTTAAAAACAAACACAAATTTTCTTTCTATATGATCTTTTACACTAGCTTTGGAGGGCAACAAATTATCCAAATTTGAATTTTGTTGCTATTTGCTCCTCTTCTTCATCTCCATCATTTGAATATATTTGAACCCTTTGAATTACCTTCATGAGCCTTCCTTTATTTTAAAAACTTCATCTCCTTCATCTTTTATTTTCTTCACGTGATATTAACCAATGTTTGAGCATCTTTAAGGTAGAAATTTTCACACCAAGCTTTGAATAATCCATCTTCGTGACTTGATTAGGGTGCATGACCACCAATCACTAACATATACTTCCCCCACCAAACCTATTCTTCCTCCAAAAGTGGTAACAATGATCAATTCTTCTAACATGGAAGTCAACTCTTATATCAGAAACAAATTGGTTAGTACATCTTTTTTTAATTCACTTCATGTTCAATATCAATGACTTTACAAATGAGTAAGGATTCACATGGTGTAGCTCAAACGTAAGCACCACCTCCTTTACTTGTCAATCCACGGAGACATGAGGACCGGTATGAAGACCACGAGCAAGTGAAGGCACAAGTGCATGAGTGAAAGCACACAAACATGCACACACATACACACACACGCGCACAAAGTAAGATCAAAGAGAGGAACAATGGAAAGCTTAGATTGCAAAAGAGTTCTCTTACAAAAGTTCTATTCTCTAACAAGCTAACCTCAAAACTGAGCTCTCTAGCTCTTTTTATAGTTTTTTGACTAGTTTTGGCCCTGTCTAGACCTAGTGTCCGGCCTAGTTAAAAATTAGGTTCCAGGGCTTATTTGAGGGCTCAAACGGAGTCTAAAAATTATGAAAATTGGTAGGATGATACTTCTAATGCTCCTCAAGCTCAAGGACTCCTTGACTTGCACAAAATGGAGCTAAAAAAATAGAAAATGGTATTTACAATGGTTGTAGTGATGGAAATCACTATTTTTGTAGGGAATTCTTCTAAAAAGTTGACATGTACTTCTTGGAGCTCCCTACTTGCTCCTTCTTCTTGTGTGTCCACCTCTTAGATGTGTTCCTATGCTTTGTCCTTGACCTTCAGCTTCAACACTCCCCCCCCCTCTAGAGTCTGTCGTCCCTGACAGACCCTTGTTGTAGTGGTTGTTCCATGTAGTGCTTGGGAGGTAGTATCCATTCTGTATGAACAAGAGCCGTCTATCTTCCAAATTTGGCAGTTTTGGTTGTCCGGTCCTTCATTTGTCACTGCACGCCTTTGCAAGTCGTAGTCCCTTGGTATGTGCTTCTTCCGTGGATTCGCGCATGAATGCGTATCAAGATTGAGTTGGAGCAATTGCTAACTTCGAATTGCTTCCTAGGTATTGATGTTGCCCCTGGATGTCCTCTAGCGCTTCTAAAGATGATGTTCAGAGTAGTCATGCCAAGTACTCATAACCCATAGTGAATGATGGGTAAGTGTGTATGTGCATGGGTTGAAAAAAGTATGTGCCTTGTGCACGGCCTTGTAATGTAGCCCTACGCATGCTTACTTGGAAAATGCATTGGAAGAAGTATGGTGCAAAAATTGCGGGTCTTGAGCTAAGTGCTCAAGGGTATGCTGACGAAGAGGTTTCCTAATCTATCATGGTTATGATGTTGCCAGAGTAAAGATACTTACCGTGATGAAGGGTTGATTGATGTCTATCTCTTCATGTTGTATACCCGGCATTTGTGATGGAACATTGTCGATGAATGTCCATGTTGCTGGTCCACCGAAAATTTTTTTGAGTGCCTGGTTCTGTCTTCTCTTTTCAAAGCAACGTTTGCCAAATACTGAGAATTGAATTTCTTTATATTCATCGACAAACAACATTGGGTAACTACACCAAGCTTAGTTTCACATATTCTCTTTAGTTCACCATAAGCATAAGTCTTCTCGTCTAGTATACAGACAAGGATTTTCGGGGTACCAAACAAACTCTTGCAAATATCTCCTTGGATGCTCTCATACATGCAGTAGTTAAGCATCACTCAAGTTGTGGACCTTCAAGATCTTCACTCCCACCATGGTAAGGGGAAACCATAGGTGTGCATGCCATGTTGATGCTAAGTTCTTTACATCTACTAAATAAGGCAGCAATTACATCATCTGCTAGCTGAGACACACTTCTATCCAAACTGATAAATGCCCAGTAGTCGATGGTTCAATCTTCAACTAAGCATGACTCATTCATGTTCCATGAGCGAAACCTGGGAACAAGTTCTTTCCCTCTTTTTTTTTTCTTTTTCTTTTTTAAGGAATGTCACAAGACAAGAAGGCAAATTTTAGTATCAAAAAGTGGTTTACATGTGTCAATGTGATCAAGTGCATGGGACTCTCAATTGTGTCTATGCATGGCCATGTAATGTGGCCCTATATAATGCATACTTTAGAAATGCATGACTTGAATGGTGCAAAAGACAAGGTTGTGCAAGGAGCACATGGTTGTCGCTCGTCGAGGCCTGATGTTACTTGTAGATGTTGGTGTCATCTTTGTTGGAGGTATCCATTGGATCTTGAGATGACCACTGATCCTTCCTCTTTATAGGGATCCATTTTAGAACAGCATTTGGCACTGTAGAGATTACTTTAGGCGTCTTCCTTGTCGGATGCGTTTTTAACGGTGGTATCCAGTGTGCTTGGTGCTTTGGTTTGATGGAGGCTACTTGTACTTTTGGCTTCCAAACCCATATCCTTTTTGCACGTCTTCCTACTATTGTTGAAGAGATAATTTGATCTTGTTTCAGTCTCTATACGTGGTTCTTACCCTCTTCTCTTTTTGGCTTCTTTGTTGAGACCTTTCGCATGTAGGAGAACATAGGTTGTTGTAGATGTAAGAGCTTCTTAGGTACCCACATCTGTAATCGCCCTTGTTGAGCTGCAGCTAATTTCTTAGGCACCCAAACTTGTTGGATACCTTGTGATTGAGCTTGTCCGAGCTGCTTCCTTTGTCTTCTGACCTGGTTGGCTTGCCTGGATGGGATTTGTGGGGGCAAGGCTGGTGGTTTCTCTCCTTTGCGTACCCAGATCTGCATCATGCTCGGAACCGCTTTCTTATCGAATGGTGTCTTTCTATTTGATGTATCAATTTTCGTGATCGAATGTGTTTGCCTCTGTGGTGGACTTACTAGTGTGGCTACTTGATTCTTTGGAGAAGAAGAAAGATCCACCCGCCTTCGAACCTGTTCTTCCACGATTGACTCCTTCTGCATCATAGAGCTTTTGACACATACAACATCTTCTTCCATATGATTAGTCTTAGAAGAGCTAAGAGAGTGTGTGGTGCCATGATCTGGGAGCATGAAGTTCTCTAATTCTAATGTAATGCATTGTTCATGTACCCAAACTTGAAGAATTTGACTTCTTAGGTTTAAGTTGACTGCATTGTCATAAATCCAATCTTGTCCTAAGACAAGTGGTTCTGTAAGGTTCTCATCTTGACACACTAGCACTTTGACTTTCATTGGAACATCTTGCATGTAGATGGGAAGTTCCACCTCGCCCAAACAAGGGGTTTCCACACCTCCCAATCCTATGAGATAAGCTTCTATGGGATTGATGTTCAACTGCAAGTCTTGGCAGTAGGAAAGTCGAACTGCACTACTTGCTTCACCTGAGTCAATCAATGCTTTCACCGTTCTTGCACCCTTCCCTTGTCCGACCTCTATGGTCACAAAGGGTCTTTGGTCAATGACTTGAGAAGTCGCTATGCCTGATTTTTGGCACATATCCATGTGATATTTTGGGGCTTTTGAGTTGACATCTAGGCCTAGTTGCCTTAACTTATTTTGCCTAATACGCTCTTTGGCCTCTGCCTGTGCTTCTTCTCTCACTCTTAACTCTTCTTCTTTTCGCTTCTTAGCCGTGTTGAGTATCGTAAGCATATCCTCTGTAAGAGGTTCTTGGTATAACTTGACTCTACATCCACTAATATAGTTTGGCAAGATATCTCCTTCTAGAGTGGCCAATTGAACGACACCACTAGTGGAAATTCTATTAATGATCATGGGTCCATATCCTCTTTTTTTCCACTTGCGGGCATGTTGTTTTAGTGTATAAACCAACACTAGATCTCCCTCTTTCAGTCCCTTATCCTTGATGTGTGCATCAAAGTATGCCTTTTGCCTTTTCTTTGCAGCATAGATACCTACTGCCGCTCGTAGCCTCGTCTCACCTAAGCGTTCTAGATCAAAGACCCTAGAGGACAACTCATGTCCATTCCACTCATGCTCTTGTGCTACCTTTAAAGCTGGAATTAGGAAATCCAATGGTAGCACAACATTCTGTCCAAAGACCATCTGAAATGGGGTGGCATTGAGTACTATTTTGTAGGCAACTCGATAAGCCCAAACAACATGATGAAGTTGCTTGTCCCAATCAGAGCGTTTATTATTTACCAGTTTTGTCAATACGTTATAGAGGATCTTATTGGTGCTCTCGGCTTGTCTGTTAGCTTGTGGGTGATAGGGGGCAGACTTCTTATGTATCACCAAGAATTCTTGGAGAAGTTTTTCAATGACTTCATTCAAGAAGTGTGTGCCTCTATCACTCACTAACTCTATTGGTAGTCCATATCTCATGAACACATTCTCGAATAAGAACTTAGCCATCGTTTGAGCATCATTCTTTGTTGTGGCTTTGACTTCTACCCATTTTGTAAGGTAATATGTGGCTACAATGATGTACTCTACATGGGAGTTTCTAGCTGGGGGGTTAATAGGACCTACAAAGTCTATACCCCACTTTGAGAATGCACGTCCTCCCATCATGGGCCTCAAAGGCATCTCGTCTTTTCTGATAGGATATTGCGCACGTTGGCATGTGTCATATTTCTTCACATAGGTATGTGCATCCATATGAAGAGTTGGCCACCAAAGTCCTGAGAATAGAATGGTCTTGATTACTCGATCAGGACCAAAGTGTCCACCTGTAACACCGCTGTGTGTAGTCCCTAAGACCTTTAAATAGTCTGATTCATGAACGCACAGTCTTAAGTAACCATCTTTGCCTCTTCGGTATAGGTTGTCCCCTACTAAGGCATAGCCTTGAGCCTCTTGCTCCATGCTTTGTCTTCTTGCTAGACTAGCCTCTTTGGGTAATCTTCTCGATCTCATAAACTCTACCAATGGACCACTCCAATCTGGAGTTAATGACACTTGATAAAGGGTTGCATGCTCCACTGGGGGTCTCTCTCTGCACATTGGACAATTCTTAATCCACTCATGTATTTCTTTGTCCATGCTAGGCCAATACACTCCTAAACGCTTCAGATTTTGCAACCTTCGTTGTTTAGAATAGTGATTTCCTAGCAATCCTTCATGAGCTTGTTGCAACCAACTACTATGTTCATCATCCTCGACACAACAAGCTAATACACCCTCAGTATCTTGTTTGTACATGCTTCCTGCCAATATGTGATATTTTTGTGATTTTACAATTTCTTCTTGTGATGTTTTCACATTCTTATTTGTAGGGCCGAAGGTTAGGACTGATACCAACTTATTTGCCCATTTAGGAACAACTTCTAAATTGAACAGATAAGCATCGGGTAATTCATCAGACACTCCTTGCGGTGACTCTCCTGAAGTGATGCGAGAAAGGTGATCTGCCCGAAGGTGGGTTCTACCTTTCTTGACAACAACTTCAAAGTCATATTCCATTAGTAAGAGGAACCATCTTACTAAGCGTCTAGTATTGCAAGGTTTATTGACCAAATATAACAAAGCTTGATGATCAGTGAAAAACTTGAACTTGTTGGCCAATAAATATTGTCTAAACTTCTTCACAGCATATACCATGCCTAAGCCCTCTCGCTCAGTTGTGGTATAGTTTCGTTCAGCTGCGGTGAGTTGTCTACTAGCAAATGCTATGGGAAAGTCTAAGTTACCTTCCCCTGTTGGTTGTGCTCGCACACATCCTATGGCATGATTGGATGCATCCACATGTACATGGAATGATTTATTCCAATCAGGAGTGGTCAGTATTGGTGCCGTGCACAAACGTTTCTTCACTTCATTGAAAGAATTCTCGCATTCATTGTTCCACTCAAAATTAGACAACAAGGCATAAAGGGGTCTAGCTATGATCGCGTACATGTGGATAAACCTACGGTAATATCCACAATGGCCCATAAAGGCTTGTACCTCTTTAACATTCCTTGGTCCTGGCAGCTCTGCTATGGCTCGTACCTTATCTTCATCTGTTTAGATTCCATTCTTAGAAACAATATGACCTAAGATTTTACCTTGATGCACCATGAACACACACTTTTCTCGGTTCAGACACACTCGATATTCTCTACACTTGTTGAAGATCTGTCTGAGCTCAGGGATGTGAAACCTTCTTTCTTGGGAATGAGCACATAAATCATCCACATACACTTCTAAGCTCTTTCGCAAGAACTCTTTGAAGACATACATGAGCCTTTGGAATGTTGCAGGTGCATTGGTGAGCCCAAATGGCATCACACGAAATGCAAAGATTCCCCACTCTGTAGCAAAATCTGTTTTGTGTTGATCTTCTGGGGCAATGGCTACTTGATTGTAACCTGAAAATCCATCAAGGAAGCTATAAACTTCCTTGCCTGCAACACGCTCCAATAGGTGTTCTATGATTGGAAGTGGATAACTATCTCTAATCGTAGCGACATTAGCTTTTTTAAGGTTAATACACACTCGCAACTTCCCATTCTTCTTGGGTACCACTACAATGGGGGACACCCATTCAATATGCTTAATCTCATAGATGAATCCAGCTTCAATCAGCCTATCAATTTCTTCTTTTATTTTGGTTGCATATGTATCATTATATGTGTAGGGATTCTGTTTGGTGGGCTTGGCATCAGCAGTCATGGGGATAGTATGAGAACAAATTCTTGGATCTACTCCTTTCAAGTCTCTATAGTGCCATGCAAACACATCCCTATATTCCCTTAATAGAGCTACAAGCTCCATTTCTTCTCTTGAACTTAGGTCATCTCCTATATATGTGCATCTCTCTTCGTTCTCTTAGATGGTCACTACAATCTTCTTGGTCTTTTCTTTATTATCATATGATTCTCCTATGATGGCCTCTCTCTTAGGCATTCGTACCAAAATTTTGCGGTCGTCAACTTCATATTTCTTGAAGTTTTGTGGTACTTCAAACAATGATTCCTCCTCTTCTTGTTTCACTGCTTTTCTTTTCTTTTTCTTTTGACTGCTCTCATTTCCATCCTTTGAATTTACCATTTTAATACTTGTGAGAGGCTCTTCTTCTTTCTGGGTGAACACTCCTATATCTTATAGATAGTGCTGCTCTGAGTTAAAGCAACTATCCATCACAATGGACTCTATATCATCGTCATTCTCTTCTTCTTCTATGACATCACTAGGGTCACATTCTTCTAGCAAGGGCTGACACATGAACACTGAGATATCATAACCCTCCTCATCACAATGAGGTGTCCATTGTTCTTCATTGACAACAATGTCCATGGTGACTAAGATTTCTGGCCAGCCATGAGGCTCAAATTCCTCATCTGGAAAGATCATCGGTGTGTAGGCTGGGTCTCTAACTGGTCTATCTCCTGGTGAAGTTCCTTCTTCTCTCGCTTTCAAGCGTTTTTTCTCTTCCTCTACGACCTTGCACATCCACAAATGAGTATCTTCGTGCAGCCATGATGGATCACGTGAACTTTCAGAATGCACAGAGATGGAATCTTCTATCGCTTTGTGGATAGGATTCCACTGTAGGGGTGGCACATCTCTGAAGGAGTAATCCTTCAAATTGACCTTGGTGGTGACCCCTAAGTGTTGTAAGTACAAGGAGTTGGTTCCCCAATCCTGTACTATTTGCAATTGTCGTAGGAAGGGTCTTCCTAGGATCATCTCATAGACGTTATTTTTCTCAAAGTCACATATAGAAAATGTATGTTCAAACTCCACACCACAAGTGGTTAGAGTTATCCCTTCGAGCAATCCTAGAGGTCTTTCAAAATGACCGTCGGCCATTTGAAGCTTCATAATAGTTGGTCTTAATGTGGGTTTGCCCCATTGCTTCCACAAGGAGGTGGTCGCAATAGCAACACCCGCACTTGAATCTATGATTGCTTTGGTTGTGTAACCTTGGTAGGTGATTGGAAGATAAGTATTACCTTCTTCACCCTCACACATGTCCCCTATTTTATCTAGAGGTATCTCTGGTACTTTTTGTTTAGAGCCTGCTTTTGGCATTTTGGAATCAAGTTCTGGAACTTGATCCTTCACATGATTCCAAAGCTCAGGTTTTGCTTTGAGCAGCTCTTCTACAGTGAGATGACACTGAACCTTAGTGTTCTTCACGACATCAATGTTCCTTGGAACCACTGAGTCTTCATTTCTTACTAGTATTGTGGGAGCTCTAATCTGGAGAGATTTAGATTCCCATGGGCCTGGAAATTGAGGCAATTCTTCTAGGGTATTAGATTCAAAATCTAATCTTTCATCTTCTTGTTGTTCTGCTTCATCTTCGTAAATAGATGGAATGTCTTGGGGAAATTGATCATGAAGATCATCAATCTCAGGAATAGGAGGGGAATTACCCTTCTCCTTGGCCCATTTCTCTTCTTGTATTTCCCCAAGAACTCTTGAGAGTACTGTTGAATTGAAGGAGGTATTCCAGCATCTGTGGAATTAGGAACATAAGCTCCCATTGGTGGTGAGCTTCCTCTTTCAATAACTGGTTGAGCCTGTGGAGGTAAAGAAACTTGTGGTTTGTTTACCGATTGCTCTAATCTTTCTAGTAAGCCTTGGAAATGAAAATCCGGTTTGACAGAGTTTGTCTGATTGAACTTTTGACTAGTCTCGAGTATAGCTTGAGCTTGTTCTACCATTTTCATGCGCATTTTCATCCGTTCAATCTCTAAATCTGCTCTAGGGTAACTCTTGTCTAGGTTTGCAGCTGTAGGCCCTTCTTGAAGTCGAGTCTGGTAAGCCTTGAACATCATGTCCAAGCATTTTGGGGTTGGATCTGCAAGAACAGACCCTGGTTGCGGTCTATTTACAATGGGTGGTGGGGTGGGATGAGGTGTAGTGGATGGAGTTTCGGCATGCGAGGGGCTTTGAGATGCAATGTCTTCTATTTTTGTTTTCTCTTCTTTTAAGCTTTCTTCTAATTTCGATAACTTTTTATTCCACTTGCGATTGGCCTTCTCTCTGGTATCCTTCCATGTTCTTGTTTTCCTCTTACTGGGCTCTCCTGATTCACTCGACTCTGATTGTTCTGCTGGTTTATCCTGTTTTAAGGCTTGTGCTCTAGTGACAGCTTGTATAGGAGCCAGATTGCTACTACTTGAACTTGAATCTGCCACTAAGCCCACCACATTAATGGGTGTAATCTTGGGTGCACTAGAGAGGTTTCTTGGACAATCTCTCGGGAGATGGTCTTTGCCACAATCAGGACAAAAAAACTGTATTGTGATAGCATGTCCTTGACTCAGAGATGGTGGGTGGGGACAGTCACGAATGAAATGGTCACCTTGACATCTGAAACAAGATCCTCTAGGGGCTTGTGGTCTCATTTGTCTCAATTGGGGCCTAGGGTTAGGATTTGTGTACATGACATTGGAGTATTCTGGCTCCCAATTTTGCTCCATAGGTGGTGCCTCATATTGATACGAGTAAATCTCACTATGTTTAGGTGACTCTGTGTAATAAGCATGTGGACTACCTTCATGGGAGTAGTCTGAACTATGAGCATGAGAGTTATTATCTGGTATCAATGGGGTTAGTGGCACCAATGCTCTATTTGGATTTTCCTCTCCCACATCATATTTGACTGGGATCACGTTGGTAGGAGCTGGTGGTTGGTTTCCCAAGACTGGTTGTGGCCTATATTGTGCCTGATATTAATGTTGTGGTCTATAATATGGCTGTTGGTATTGGTTTTGATACCTACCTAGTTGGTAAGGTTGCTGATAATTCTGTCTAACAGTCTGCCTATTATAGGGACAATCTTGAGCCGTGTGGCTTGTATATTTTCTCTCAATAGTGCAATATGGAGCATTCCTTTCTCTCATGTTCTGGTTGTGCAATGGGCATACATTAGCCATGTGGTCGCCTCCGCAAGTATAACACCGATTCACTGGAGTGACTCTCTGTGTTTGTTTATTTTGGACTCCCAGCTTCTTGGCAACTTGCTCAGCTATCTCCTCTATTTCCGTGGAGATTTTTGAAGTATGACTAGTAGAACTATCTGAATCCTTATAGAGTTTGGATAATCCTAACTCCTCACCCAAGTTATCTTCTATGTCAATGCATGTCCGCACGCACTCTTCTATGGATCTAGGCTCTTTCAAGTATACATATGATCTTAACTTTGTGCTCAGTAAGCCATCTAAGAAAAAAGCCACTTGTTTGGTTGGTGTGGGTAGCTCTGGAGCAGGGCATCTTTCTAGGTACTATCTAAACCTTCTACCCGCTAGTCGCACTGTTTCTTGGGGTGTCTACTTGAAGCTGTGGATCAAAGATGAAGTGTTATGCCTGATACCACTCTTGGAAAATTCTACAATGAATTCGTCTAGAAGTTGACCTATATTGCGATAGTTGCGACTACTCAGTGGTTGAAACCAAGCTAAGGCAGTTCCCTTAAGAGTCACACCAAATGCCTCGTATTGGGTGAACAAATCCTCAATCTGTTCAGCTCTTAACACTTGTTTGAACTCGGCCACATGATCATAAGGATCTCCTGACCCATCAAAATAATTCTTCATTGCCTTGATCACTTGAGTGGGTCTAAGGGTTCTTGGGTGCTCTCGGGGTCTAGGCAATGGAAAATCCTGTTCCTCTCTTTGTTGCCTATGTTCTTGATGTCTCTCTCTTTCAGGTCTTTCATTTTCAAATCCTGACCTATTCCTGCCCACAGTGTGTGCAAAGCTTACCTCAGGTCTCTCTCTAGTTCTTTCTCTCTGGGCTTCATGAGCGTGGGATGATCCTACTCCTTGGAGGCCATGGGAAACATTGGATCTTGGTGGAGGGAAAATCAATTCATTCTTCCAAGTATATGCATGTCTATCATGTTCTGTTACCAAGAAAGTTTTCTCTGATGTGTTATCCAGGTAGACAACTTTGCCTGGTATCTCTGGATCCTTGAACTCGTAGATGATGATTATGCCCAATTGGCTAGGTTGATCTAGCTTGAATCTCCAAAAGGCTTCCTCTGTTTCTCTATTCAAAAATACTTCTATGCTTCTGTTGTCTTGAGGGATCCAGTCTGGAGTGATCACTCTGGTCAAAACTGACTTGCCTCTAGGAGTCTGGGGTCCTTGTCCTACATTTCCTTGTTCTAGGTCTCCTATCTCATTCTCATGAATGATATTTCCAAACTCATCGGTCCTATCTAGTTGGTTGGTAACCACATACATGGTTCCTTCCTTATCAATGTATGAACCCTCTTCGAACTTGACCATCGGGTGTTCAAGTCCAAAAGATTGATCTGGATTTTTGAGTTGGACCACTGATCGCCTCAGGCCATCCTCATAGATGCGAGTGCCTAATCGGTTGGTCCGAATATATTCCAACTGTGTCTTATAGGGACCTTCTGGTGTTTGTAGATGGGCAGTCGCTGAGCCACCTGCAGGTTTCCCCATGCTAAAAGACATTTCTGAGTTACTTGTGTCTGAACTTAGTCCGTAAGGATGACCACTTAGTTGTTGTGCCCAATACTTAGCTGTATGGTTGACACTGGATTGAGAAGATCTAATGCTTTGTCTATCCTTTCCTAGGTGTCTACCAGATCTCAGGTTCATAAGCTTTGGCTAAGAGTCCAAAATTTCCCCTTGGTATGGTTCACAAATCCTTTGGAGTCCCCTTGGGTTCTTGGTCCCACCTGAGGGTCAACTTCAAAATATCCTATCTGAAGATCAACGCATTATTCTTATCAAAAAACAGTTGAGGCCGTGTAGGATTCAAAATGAGCTTTCCAAGGAGCTATAGAGCTCAAAAAATGGACTTTGGATGAAAAAGTTATGTCAAATCAGGCTTCTGGGGGTCAAAACAGGCAAACAGGACCTTTTGGAAAAAATCGCGATTTTGTGAGCTTCAAGAAAATCGCGATTTTGTGAACTTCAAGAGAATCACAATTTTGTACCTTGAGAATCGTGTTTTCACAAAATCGTGTTTTCACAAAATCGTGTTTTGAAAATCGCGATTTTGAGCAGAAAATCGTGTTTTGAAAATCGCAATTTTGAGTAGAAAATCGTGTTTTGAAAATCGCGATGTTGAGCATAGAATCATGTTTTTTTTTTTTAAATCGAGATTTTGAGCCTTGAGAATCGTGTTTTCACAAAATCGTGTTTTTGGCTGAAAATCGTGATTTATGAAAATCGCGATTTTGAGCACAGAATCGTGTTTTTGAAAATCACGATTTTGAGCACGGAATCGTGTTTTTTTTAGAGAATCGCCTTTTCCACAAAATCGTGTTTTTACTGAAAATCGTGATTGGTGAGAATCGCGATTTTGAGCAGAAAATCGTGTTTTCACAGAATCATGTTTTCTTGACATGAAAATCGCGATTGTGTCTCAGAGAATCGTGTTTTGAAAATCGCGATTTTGTATCTTGGATGAAAATCGTGTTTTTTTAGAGAATCGTGTTTTTAGAGAATCGTGTTCTAGAGAATCGCGATTTTGTCTCAGAGAATCGTGATTTTCAAAATCGTGTTTTTCACAAAATCGTGGTTCTCAGAATCTGTTGATATATTTAGGTAGTGATGTGTGTGAACACTCTAGGACCGCCGGGGCACTTTTTTCCCTCTTTAGGAGGTTTTTTTCCCCCCACTTGTATATACGCCTATTGCCCTAATGGGCTACTTATCTTTGTACATTCTCTAGTAATACATTCAGTATTGTGTGTTTGTGCTACAAGCTTCTTCTTCTTCCTTGTGTTGTTCGCATGCTTCCGTAGACGTCTATCTCCAACAATTGGTATTAGAGCATGTCGTCACTTCTTCTAGGGCGCCGTCGACACTCCTCCGTTTGTAGTCTCAGATTTGCACGAAATTTGGTGAGCATACTCAGGGTGTTTCCGAGATCAAAATGGCTTCGCTCTGTGGTGCTGAAATCGCGATCTGAGCTCGTTTTGGCCTCCGAACACACTATCACAGTGCTTGTGCAGGCTATTTTGTCCTTTTGTGCCAAAGGTATATACCAGTTTCTGTTTGCTAGTTTAAGCGTCTCGAAGTCTGCTACAAGTCTAGCAGAACTCGTCTGGGCAGTTCCGTTCAACTTTTTGAGATATAGTCAATTTTTTGCATCAAGGTATTTTAGTCACCGGCCATGGCTGAAAGCAGTGATGTATTCCGTATGTTGGCTGTTGAGGATAAGTTGGATGGTACCAACTACCCATTATGGGCTTATATGATGCGACATGTACTGGTTGCAAAAGGACTGTGGAACATTGTGCAGGGTGTTGAAAGAGGTCCTGTTACACCTGCGACTACAGGTACTACAAATACAGGTGCTGGAGGTGCTGGAGCTAATGAAGATGGTGTCGAAGATGATATTCCACAGATTCCTGTTCGTGTTGCTCTTTCTATTGCACCTAGTGCAGAGCAGATTCGTTGGGATGGCAGAGATGCCCAGGCACATGCATTGATAGCTTTGTCTGTCAAACGTGCCATTATTCCTCACATTCGCTCTTGCAGAACAACAAAGGATGCTTGGGATACACTTACCACTTTGTACCAGGCTAGGAATGAGGCTCGTGTTGCTTACCTCCAAAAACAGTTGGAGAGTGAGCACATGAATGAAGGTGATTCTATGGACAATTTTCTTACAAAGATCAAAGACTTGAAGGAACAATTGATTTCTGTTGATGAGGTTATACCAAATAGCTCACTTGTGCAGACCGTTCTGAATGGTCTTCTTGATTCATATCAGAGTTTTGCCTCTACTCTTCGGTTGATGATGAAAGGCAATCCAAATGCCTTGTCATTTGAGGAATTAGTCTCTGTTCTGTTGCAGGAAGATCAGTCCAGACAGAACAGGTCCATTATGCGTGTTGTAGATCAAGCTTTGCTGGCTAGTCAGAAGGGAAAAGGAAAATGGAGCTCTTCTACTAGTAAGCAGAAATCTGCAAATGCTGCACAATCAAAGAACCAGGATAAAGATGAGAAGAAATCAGAAAATCAGAAATTGTTCTGCAAGTACTGTAAAGGAAATGAATATATTATAAAGAACTGTCCAAAACTGGCTACTAAAGAGGCAAAGAAGAAAGAGGCTGGAATGGTTGTTGTAGAGGCCTCTACACCAAAAACAGAGTCAGCAAATCTTGTGCAGGAAGAAGAATGGGCGTTTACTACTGTCTGCAGTTTTGACCCATCTTCTCATGATCAGTGCATGTCTGCAGTAGACTCAGATGTTTGGTACTTTGACAGTGGGGCGACCAAACATATTACCTCACAACGCAATTTCTTCTCTTCACTCGAGCCTACCCCTACAGGGAATATTGTCACATGCGCTAATAACTCCTCTTATCCTATTATGGGAGTTGGAAAGATCATTCTGACTACTGCTGATGGTAGTTCTTTCACTTTGTCAGATGCTTTATTTGTGCCAGGGATCAAAAAGAACCTGTTATCAGTTTCTGCATTAGCCAAGATTGGCGTGGTTGTGAAATTTGTTGATGAGAGGTGTACAGTCCATGATCTCTCAAATGGCGATGTGATTATTGCTTCTGGCATTTTATGTCGTGGGCTGTATAAGCTCATAGACTATGAAAGATCTGTGAATGATTCGGCATGTGCAGTTCATGATTCTCAGGCTATGTCAGATGCAAAGCTTTGGCATGCACGCTTTGGTCATCTGAATTTTGCTAGTTTGTTACGCCTGCAGAAATCTGAAATGGTGTCCTCTTTGCCCAAACTTCAGGCACCTGGAAAACATGTTTGTGAAGGTTGTATTTTGGGAAAAATGAAACGTTCTTCCTTTCCAAAAGATGGTTCAGTTCGGGCTACACAGAAATTGCAGCTTGTACATAGTGATGTATGTGGTCCTATGCAGATACCCTCTTTTGGAAATTACCTTTACTTTGTGACTTTCATTGATGATTTTTCCAGGCATGCATGGGTATATCCACTCAAAACAAAGTCCGAAGTGTTCATGTGCTTCAAACAGTTTTTGGTTTTGGCTGAAAATCTGTCAGCATGTAAAATGGGCACCCTCCGTTCTAATAGAGGGGGGGAATATATGTCTTCAAATTTTAATGCATTTCTGGCTGAACGTGGGATAAAACACCAGTGTACAGTGCCGTATACACCTCAACAGAATGGAGTTGCTGAACGAAAGAACAGGTCACTCATGGAGATGGCGAGGTGCATGGTCAAAAGTCAGGCTTTACCACATAGTTTCTGGCTTGAGGCTGTCATGTGTGCAGCATATGTACTGAACAGGTGTCCCACTAAAGTGGTCCATCACTCCATATGAGGCTTGGCATGACCGCAAGCCATCTGTTGCTCATCTACGTGTTTTTGGTTGTTTGGCATATGCATTAGTGCCTGAACAACATCCCAGAAAATTGGATGATAAGGCAGTAAAATGTATTTTTGTTGGGTACAGTTCTGAAAGTAAAGGCTATCATCTGTATCATCCACAGACTAAACGCATTCTGGTTAGCCGTGATGTTGTCTTTGTGGAAGATGCTATTCAGCCATTGCTTTCATGTACTAAGGAGACATCTGTTAGCTCCAAAGACATGTATGATACTTTGATGCCTCTTTTTACAGGTGGACAGGCTAGTCCTGGTCCTAATGAGGCAACTTCTCAGCCTTTGCAGGTTTCATATGATGATGCAGATCATTCCATTTCTGATGCAGATTTACATGATGCACTTGTTGATGAGAGAGCTGATATTGAGCAGGCAAAAACTATGCCAAAATGGCTGGTGCAGACTTTGTGTGACAGCAAATTAGATGCACCTTTGTCATATCGTACTCGTTCAGGCTCTCATAGTGCCTCCTTTGCATCAGATTGCTATGCTATGGCTGCATCTAGTCTCTGTGATGAGAATGAGCCTGTTTCTTTTGATGAAGCACAAAATTCAGAAAATTGGATGGTTGCTATGCAATCTGAATATGATGCTATAATGAAGAATGGTACATGGTCTTTATGTGACTTGCCTCCTTGCAAGAAGGCCATTGGCACTAAGTGGGTATACAAGCTGAAGCGTAAACCTGATGGTACAGTTGATAGGTATAAGGCTAGGCTTGTTGCAAAGGGTTATGCACAGGAAAGAGGCATTGATTTTGATGAGACCTTTGCACCTACATGTCGTATGACTACTGTTCGGAGCATTTGTGCACTTGCAGCCCATCATGGTTGGAATGTACATCAGTTGGACATTAGAACAACATTTCTGAATGGTGACTTGCATGAAGAAGTGTATGTTTTTCAGCCCCGTGGCTTTGTGCAGAAAGGGCATGAAAACCAGGTTTGGAGGTTAAAGAAGGCATTATATGGTTTAAAGCAAGCACCACGTGCTTGGTATGAGAAGATACATGCCTATCTGATTGCACATGGTTTTGAGAACAGTCCAACTGAAAGCACCTTATATGTTAAACGTGCTAATGATGTGCTTCTGATCATTGTTGTCTATGTTGATGACATGCTGCCCACTGGTCCTATTGAGACACATATTGCTCATTTTAAGGCTGATTTGCATGCCTCATTTGAGATGTCTCATTTGGGGCATTTGCATCACTATTTGGGCATTCAGTTTATGCACGTTGATGGTGGAATGTCTTTGTGTCAAACAAAATATATTGACACATTATTGCAGCGTTTTGGTCTTGAAGACTGTAAGCCTATTGCCACTCCTATGGAGATAGGTTTACGATTGAGTCTTCATGATGCTGGAGATGCATTTGATGCTGTTCTCTATCAGCAGGCTGTTGGATGCTTGATTTACTTATGCATTACTCGGCCAGATATTCAGTTTGTTGTCTCACAGATGAGCAGGTTTATGCATTGCCCAGGAGTCATGCATTGGAAAGCGATTAAGGGCATCTTTCGCTACTTGAGTGGTACTCCACTACTTGGATTGTTTTATACCAAGGGGGGATCACTACCGCAAGATTTGCATGCTTTTTCTGACTCAGATTGGGCTAGTTGCTATGACACTCGTGTGTCCACCAATGGTTTTTGCTTCATGCTTGGTACCTCATGTATATCTTGGTTGAGCAAGAAGCAGCCTACTGTGGCCACTTCCAGTTGTGAGGCTGAGTATAGGGCAGCTTTCACAGCGACTGTTGTGTGTGTGTGGCTCAGACGCCTTATGGCTGATTTGGGTGTTGGCTAGTCTTCTTCCACCACCATCTTCACTGATAGTCAGAGCGCATTGGCAGTTGCGAGGAACCCTGTGTTCCATGCTCGCACTAAGCACATTGAGGTGCATTATCACTATGTCAGGGAGAGGTTCTCTGCTGGGGAGATCAGCTTGGCATATGTGCCCACACAGGAGAACATTGCAGACCTTTTCACAAAGGCTCTGCCTAGGGAGAAGTTTGAAGCTTTCCGCAAAGCTTTGGGCTTACTTCCTTTTGTGGAGTGATTTCCACATAGCTTGGCACTTCCTTATACATGAGTGCCAGCTCCTTGTTCACTGCATCACTCCCAGGGGGGATTTGTTGATATATTTAGGTAGTGATGTGTGTGAACACTCTAGGACCGTCGGGGCACTTTTTTCCCTCTTTAGGAGGTTTTTTTCCCCCGGCTTGTATATACGCCTATTGCCCTAATGGGCTACTTATCTTTGTACATTCTCTAGTAATACATTCAGTATTGTGTGTTTGTGCTCCAAGCTTCTTCTTCTTCCTTGTGTTGTTCGCGTGCTTCCGCAGACGTCTATCTCCAACAGAATCGTGTTTTTTGACATGAAAATCACGATTTTGTCTCAGAGAATCGTGTTTTTGGCTGAAAATCGTGATTTGTGAGAATCGTGATTTTGAGCACAACCACAGAATCACGATTCTGAGAATGAGCACAGAATCGTGATTCTTTCAGCAAGCTTTTAGGCAGGAAACAGAAAATCGTGATTTTTCAAAAAAATTTGAATTTTCACAGAATCGCGATTTTCATCACAGAATCGCGTTTTTTGGCGGAAAATTCAAATTTCTGAGTGCCGGCAATGGCGAGCTCCGTATGAGCAGAAAATCATGAAAAAAACACAGCGCTTGCTCTCCCTTGCACCTCCTAACTCCTTCCCACACAATAATGCATGAAAAATGGTATGAAAATGGTGAAAATGCATTGAAAAACAAGAAATTTCTATGAAGAAGAAGATGGAAGAAGGTGGAGATGATGATGATGATGAAGATGAAGAGGAAAAAACAAAAAATGAATGGAAATGATAGTTTTTTTACCTTCCAACGTCGCAAATCTACGATCTTACCATCACAACGCTCGTCCTCGAAGCTCTCTCCTTGGCAACGGCGCCAAAATTTGGTGTAGCTCAAGCGTAAGCACCACCTCCTTTACTTGTCAATCCGTGGAGACGTGAGGACCGGTATGAAGACCACGAGCAAGTGAAGGCACAAGTGCATGAGTGAAAGCACACAAACATGCACACACATACACACACACACGCACAAAGTAAGATCAAAGAGAGGAACAATGGAAAGCTTAGATTGCAAAAGAGTTCTCTTACAAAAGTTCTATTCTCTAACAAGCTAACCTCAAAACTGAGCTCTCTAGCTCTTTTTATAGTTTTTTGACTAGTTTTGGCCCTGTCCAGACTTAGTGTCCGGCCTAGTTAAAAATTAGGTTCCAGGGCTTATTTGAGGGCTCAAACAGAGTCTAAAAATTATGAAAATTGGTAGGATGATACTTCTAATGCTCCTCAAGCTCGAGGAATCCTCGGCTTGCACAAAATGGAGCTACAAAAATAGAAAATGGTATTTACAATGGTTTTAGTGATGGAAATCACTATTTTTGTAGGCAATTCTTCTGAAAAGTTGACATGTACTTCTTGGAGCTCCCTACTTGCTCCTTCTTCTTGTGTGTCCACCTCTTAGATGTGTTCCTATGCTTTGTCCTTGACCTTCAGCTTCAACACATGGGTTTATGAAATCATCAATTTCATTTAAATATTCTTCCACCTCTTCTTGTGAGATTAATGCATCCTTTATATAAACTTTTTCATTCAATAAGACATGAGTGTCTACATCTTTAAGATTTTCAAAGAGCTTTAGGTCATCATTACATTCTCCATTCACATTTTCATCATGACTCCTTTGATGGTTTTCATCACATACTATTTTAATGCATGCAATTCTTTTGATAAATATTCATTCAAGTCATGCATGCACATGGATTGCTTCTACACCACAAGAACACATTATATTTTACTTTCCAATTATATTCCTTATGCATGTTATCAAAATAAAATATATTTCTTTGAAAATGTTCACAATCATTCTTTTGAAATTGAAACAAATTTCCATTTATATAGAAAAGAGTTTGACTATGACAAAGCGATTCGTGACTAGATTCACTTGAATTATCCTCACCACTTTCCACCTTCATGTGATGAGTGAGAAGATGCTCATTTCCACCATCTCCTTCATGGATAAGGATGACTCATCCTCATCAAAAGAATCAAATATGCTCAATCCATAATCATCTTCATCATCATACTCTTCTTTCCTAATGTTCATAGAATCAAACAAAACACAATCATTTTCATTAGTTTTCTCAAAATCATTATCAAGGCAAGAAATCATTGAGTTTTCATTAGATTGATCATTATTATGATCACACGTAGATTCTTCAATCAATGTAGCTGGAATACTACTTTGTGTGAATCCCTAAAAAAGAAAGTATCAACATTAGGCTCAATAGGTTATAATAAAACACTCTTTGAATGTACATTTATGAAAGAATTTTGAAAAGCATGTGTCCCTAAAATTTTCACATTCATTCTCATCTTATAGCCTAGATGCAAAAGTAGAAGACTCACTACATTCATTCTTTTGGCTAGATGAATTATTCATGTACATATCCCTTCTTTGTGGAGCCCCTTTTACTTTAAGTTCATGGATTTCAATACATAAGCTTTGGATGTTCAAAAAGGATCCAAATTTGAACATGTTTGTTGCTATTTGTACCTTTTATTCATCTCCATCATTTTAATATATTTGAACCGTTTGAATTACCTTCGTGAACCTTCCTTTATTTTGAACGCTTCATCTGCCTGCATCTTTTCTTTTCTTGATGTGGACCAATATTATCATCTTTAAGGTAGAGAATTCTACACAAAGCTTTTAATACTCCAGCTTCATGAATTGATGAGGGTGCATGGCCATAATCACTACCACAACATGAAAGCAAAGGGGAATATGTTATGATGACAACTCATGTTTGGTTTGTGTGTTTAAATAGTTTGTTTCGTGTGTGTGTGTGTGTGTTTGAATGGAGGTTATGATGTTATTATTTGTTATTTTAAGTGACAAAATTTTGGAAAAAAATAAAGTCTTGGATTTAGCCACTTGTCATGTATTCTAATGTTCATGTTTTTTAGACAAGGGCATAAGATGGAAAAGAAAGGAATGGTACATCAGCATGTGGAATTGACTAAATGATGAATGTGTGTACATGAATGGGTTGATGTATGTGGTCATGAGTTTGGATGTATGAATGAAAATATGAAAAATGATTGTGCATGTATGTTTGGGAATAGGGATAGACACTTGCAAGGAAAAGAGGGTAAGGTATGCTGATTGAACTCTTTTGGGTGATTGATATGTGCACATATTTAATGTTTGTTTTTGTTGAAAGATCGGATATTCTAGATGAGTTATAGGTGTTGAGAATACATAGGATAGTGGTGGAATCGATAGGGGTTTTGCAAGTACTAAAAAGGCTGATGTCATTAATACGATATAACGTTTGAACATGATTTGTAGGACTTTATGTCTAGGATGATTTTTGCAAACAAGTGGGGGAGGATGCAAGTGTAAGGCATCCCTTTTCGAAATCTATTCAAGCATGATCAAAGCTTGTACAGACATAATTCTTGATGATATTGGTGTTTGTTTGCATTTACATGTTATGGAGAGTTTGGGTTTATTGATAATGCTTTGGTTAATTACATGAAGATTCAAGAACGGGGTGTATTTTGTTTTTTCTTTTAAATGTTCATGATATATTTCATAATCTATCCTTAAGAGATGATGTTTTCTTGATTGCACTCATATCAGGGCATTTCAATATTGGAAATCATAATGAGGTCATTAAGTGCTTAGATTGCATGGTTATATATATCATCAAGTGCACTTGTGTATGATTTTTGTTTAAAATCCTATGGAAGTAGTGAGGCTATAGAACGGGGATAGGGTATGGATTAGGGGCTTTCTAAGAAAGGCTTGGGCAAAGATATTTTTGATAGTAAACTCTTTGATTGGCATGTATCCAAGTTTTGGCCTAATTTTAGAATCCTATAAATTTCTTATTCAGTTCCCTTTTTAGATACTTATATTTGGAGCTCCATGATCTATAAGATATGAGATGAACCTTTGAGGTGGCATGAGTTGCATTTGGGGTAAATGAGCTAGAAATAGGCCAATGCAAAATGCAAATGAAGAGTATGATTTGAAAAGTAATTTTCTCGGGGTAATATTTGGAAATAAAAAGAAAATTTGAGGTCTCCACGTTGGAAACCTATAAGACTTGTGATGGTTCTGGCAAAAAACTTGGAACGTCATCTAAATCATGTAATAAGTATGGAGGCCAAACACAATTTGTAGCCTCACCACATACTATAGTTTGAGAACTCATGAAAATAAGTACATGTCCTCCCATCAATGCTTGCACTTTTTGCAAAGGTGATGGATATGAGAGAAATAAGAAAACCATCAATTTGAAGATACTTATAAGTGTTGATTCTGGAACTCTACTTAGAGTAAGATCCGAGGATGCAGGAAGATGGGGGGCCTATCTACTCTTTGTTTTTGAGTGATTTTTTGTGTGGAGGTGAAAGGGAAGAGAAGGGGAAGGTCAGGTGGTCAAAGAATGGAGGATAACCACTAGTGATAAGAAGCGAAGAAGGGCACTAGAGGGCTTCGTTTGGTGAAAGAGAGAAATCAAAAGTGATTCAGAGGGCTGGAATCTTGAGTTCATGAGGGGAATACCATAGTCATGTTTTTTGTTCTCTTATTTCTCATATGTAGGCATTGAAAAAGCAACATCATTATTGGGGAAGTCATTGAAAAATATTTGAGGTCTAAAGTGCATGCATGAAAGCAACTCTTAATCACAGGAAAGAGCAGTGGTTTCTTGCTCTTTTAGAGTAAGCAGAAGAATATTTGGGTCCACCTATTGTGATATAAGAAGAGGAGGACTATTCTCTAGTATTGAAGCTCATTTGGCTTGACACATGATTAGGTATCTTCAAGAATACATCTTCTACATATACTCTCACTCTGTATTGGTGAGAGAGCTAAAGTACATAAGTATGAGGATGGAGAACTAGAAAATCTAAGGGCATCAGCTATGGTGGACCATCATACTTGCGTCATTCTCTCCAACTACCCCATGGCATGCTCTCAGTGTGCTCATGGTGGCTATAATCAACTTTGTAAACCAGTAGACGTTTTGCTAGTCATCATCAATATTGAATCCCTTCATGGTTGTAAAAGAGTTTTACCATGATCTTGAAAGGTGGACGAGAATATCAAAAAACATTGAACCTTGGAATTGCTACACCCTTGGTGGTATGACCCAGTGAAGCACTCTAGACAAGAAATTCTTCAACTTTCTAAAATAGATACAGAAGCCTTCTTTGCTATCTTTAGAAGTGGAAAATGTGATGACCATAGAAGATATTAGAGTACAACTATTCGCAAGAACACTTCAACATGGAGGGCTTTTTCTCGGACAAAAGTTTTATACAATGCAAGATAACTTCATATGGTTGGTAACAATAGAGTTGAATGGATGGTACCCCATGTTGGTTTGATGATGGTATAATAATTGTTTATTTTTGCTCCATGGTCATCATTTGTTCCACTAGTACCATTTATCATTACATGTTTAAAATGCTTTTGTGAAAGAAGGGGAAATATGAAAAGCTAGTTGCTAGGCATCCTCAAGTTGAAGGGAAGATCAATGTAGAAATGGTTGCTACATGCTTCCTTGATTGAAGGCTCTCATGGATCAGGTAGAGGAGGCATCAATGTTTGTTGCTAGCATGATGGACGAACTTTTCTATCGCTAAGAGTAACAGTGTATTGTGAGAACATAGTTTGGAACTAGGCACTTGATGCCATGTTTCCAGATTTGAATCGAAGATAGTAGCCTAAAAAATGATGGAAGGATTCATATCAAAACAAAAGAAAGAGGTGGTTAGCTTCCTAACTTGAATCTGTCAAATTCTCAGAGTGAGAGTTAGAATCTTGATGGAATTAGCATAATAAAAGCAAATAAAGATAAGGTAACTATCGCATTGCAGTGTTGCCTATCACAGATAAAGTTTCATAATTTCGAAGTTTGAAAATAGTGCTATTGTTCGATGGCAATGAAAATTTTCTTGTTGACCTCCTACAAACTAGAGATCAAGTATTCATTATGTCTTTACATGTGTACTGAATTCAAATCTATTCTTTGGGTTGATGCTTTTGTGATGCTTCACAACAAATGCCATTAATAGTTGAAGCTCGCTTGCCTGTGAATGATTCCTTTGAGGTGTTGATGAGAGAAAGGTTTGGTGGTAGGACAAAGAAGTAGTCTGCAATAGATTGAAACAACTAGGATATATCGACACTCATAGGGACTATCTCTTAGATTAGGCAAATGAAATCGCATATGAATGTGTTGAGTTGAAAGAAAACAAACAAGTATACTTTTGCTGGTCATATGTGATTTGGCCGCACACCATCCTAGACGTGCAAGTACGAGTTTCGTTTGAATATAATAGGAACATGTTGCATGTGCTGGATTTTATGTATGCATTATTGAAAGCTAAAAAACAATTTCAAAACGCCCAAATCTTACCTCATCCAAAGAGAGAATTCAAATTTTTGATATAGAGACTCTCACGTAGAGATCTGAGGCTCGCAAATATCCCCCATAATAGTACTATAGGAGATAATTTAAGCCCAAAAGAAGAGGATGAGCTGATCACTCTACTGCGAGAGTATAGGGATGTATTCACCTAGACATATATGCATTCAAGAGGTGCGAGGGTATAGGGATGTATTCACCTAAACATATAGCATTCAAGAGGTGTAGACCTAGATATTTATTCCCAAAAGGTCCCCATGACACTAGAGGCAAAACCCGTGAAACAAAAATTGTATACGAGCATATCAAATGGGTATGCCCCATCGTTGTTGTGCCCAAGAAGAATAGTGTACTACATGTGTGCAATGCAGTCATAATCAGAGACAACTATCTGCTTCTTATCATCGAACACTTTTTAGAATGAGTTGTTGGAAAGGAAGTTTATAGTTTCCTAGATGGAGTTTTAGGCTATAATCAAGTATCCATAGCCCAGAAGATCAACATACGATGGTTTTTTCCACAAAAAGGGATATCTATGCTTTTTATGTGATGCCACTCGGGCTCATCAGTGCCCTCACAACTTTTCAGAGCTTGTTGTGTCATGTATTTAAGAAAATGTTGCAAAAAACTTTAGAAGTCTATGTGGATGATCAATGTGCACTTTCCCATGTAAGAAAGGATCACATCCCTGAGCTTAGGTAGATAATCAATAAGTGTAGATAATATAGAGTGTGTGTAATTCTAGAAATATGTGCATTTATGGTGCAACAAAGTAAGATTTTAGGTCATATTGGTTCAAGAAATGGTATATTGATAGATGAATACAAGGTTAGAGTGATCGTAGAACTATCTAGTCCCAAGTCTATGAAAGAGGTACAAGCCTTCATAGGCCGTTCTGGCTAGTGTTATGTTTACAAACTTGTAAACATAAAAGTACACAACTAGAAGTGATGAGAACTGCCAAGATCTTCAAAAAATCAAACATTTCCAAACTTTAGAAATCAAACTTTCCTGCAAACTTTCAAGAAAATAGAAACGGGTGGCTGTAGCAAAATAATCATCAGACCCCCTCTGAGTAAAATTCATTAAGACCAATCATATACTTTAAAAGTAGACTTTGAGTAGCACGCTTTCCAAACAAAAACATCCAAAAAGATGAAGTATAGCTCCCAAACAAATAGTTTGAAGTCAATGTATGTGGAGTCTTAGTACAACAAGGTATGATTAATTGTCCAAATTGAAAAACGATGTACATCAGTAAGAAAACTCAAAACGTTATGAATGATTTTGATATAGATTGAAAACATAAGAAATAAAAAACTCCTCCAAGTGAAAACACTCAAAAAGACCTCATAACGACTGAGATATGAAAGTTTGAAGAGAGGTATGTCTTTGATGAGACACAGGATACACATAAGAAGTAGATCTGCAAAAATTCCTACTTGCACAGCATATTTTCATCAAATTTTGTAGAAAAACTAATCTATATATATAGTACAAATTGTAAGCTTCACAATGCAACAAGAATCACTCAGTTTGGCCACCTACACTAAGAGAACCACTCTTTTTATTAAGAGGTTGTCAATAGATGCGCCTTGTTTGTCTAAAAATAGACACCTCTCCTTTCCTTCCTACTTTTATCTACTTTTAATCTAAATTAAGAGACGTGAGCACCTCCACATGTTATTTTCATAACCAATAAGATCCACAAGCTTCCACATGCTATTTTTAGTAGCTAATAAGATCCACAAGCCTAGAAAGCTACTTTAGAGCTTGTTTTTATGTAACATTTCCCCCCTCAAGCTCTAAATCCAAAGCTCTGACACCAAGCAGAACTTTGATTCGCTTGAGATTCAGAGCATCCACTACTTTTGTGAGTATGTATGCTAGCTGACACTTAGTTCCAACATGTTGAATATCAATATCTTCATTCACCACCTTCTCTCAAATATAATGATAGTGTACTTCAATGTGTTTGGTTCTTGCATGGTACATTGGATCAAACACGAGCTGTAATGACCTTACATTATCTCCAAAGAGTAGTGGGCGTGATGAAGATAGCTTCATGTCTTCATAAAGCTTCGAATACCACATAATCGCATATGTTGCATTTGTAAGACCCCTATATTCAACTTTCATGCTTGAAAGAGCTACTATAGGCTATTTTTAAGAACTCCATGAAAACAAATTATTACCTGCAAATATCAAATATCCACGAGTACTCCTTTTATCATCCTTATTTCTAGACCAATTTGCATCACTGTATGCTTTCAAATCCTTAACTTCATGATATTTATAGCCCAAACCATCATTTAATGTATCCTTCAAATATCTCAAGACCCTTTTAGCTGCTTGCATATGCACATATGTGGATTTGTTCATGAATTGAGACAACCTACTTACATGAAATGTAATATCCGGCCTTGGTAAAGTTGCATATATAAGAGAACCAATCAAAGACCTATATATAAGTGGATCTTGTAAAGGTTCTCCATCTTCAACATTGTACTTCACATTAGGTTCTATAGGATTACTGATACTCTTGCAATGATCCATGTCATATTTCTTTAACAAATCTAAAGTATAATTCCTTTTTAGGATATATACCACCTTCTTTCTTCATAAATTCGATTCCAAGAATGTAGGGTAGTTCTCGTAGATCTCAAATTTGAAATTTAGATCCAAGCTTTGCTTTAATCTTGGCTATCTCACCTTCATCATTTCCTATTATTATCAAGTCATCCACATAAATTGAGATATAAACAATCAATGATTCTACAACTTTGACATACAAGGAAGTATCTGCATTTGAACACCTGTATCCGTGCTTTTCAAGAAACTTTACCAATCTAAAGTTCCAAGCCCTTGGAGCTATTTTAAGACCATACAATGCTTTCAAGAGCTTACATACATGTGTAGGCATCTTGGGATCTTCATAACCTACTGGTTGCTCCATGTACACATCTTCTTTTAAGTCACCATTGAGAAATGCATTTTTGATATCTAATTGATAAAGACTCCATACCTTGCTTGCAACAACACTTATTAATGTCCTTATTGTTGATATCTTGGCAACGGGAGAAAATGTCTCCTCATAATTAATGCCATAACTCTGTGCATAACCTTTACAAACAAGCCTTGCTTTATATCTACTTACTAAACCATCACTATTTCTCTTGATCCTATACACCCATTTTTTACCGATTACGTTCATACTAGGTCGTCTTGGAACTAAATTCCATGTATTGTTCTCATACAAAGGTATCATTTATTCATCCATCGCCTTAACGCATTTCTTTACCTTTGATGCTTCTTTAAAAGTTGTTAGTTCTTGCTCCTCAAGAAGTTTTGCCATATAAGCTTCATGACAAAATCTTTGCAGTTGCCTTCTTTCTCTTACTAGATACCTTGATTGACTTCCTATCCTACCATGCTTTTCTTGCCTTCGAGATTGGGCTCTTCTTGATGTATAACCTTCACTTTCTTCTTCATGTGACTCAATTTCCTTTGAAATTAAATCTAGAATTTTCAACTTTTGATTGGGGGAGTTACATCTTCATGTGTAATTTGAATTTCTGGTGAGCTTGGAGAACTTGACTCTTCTTCATGACTTCTTGTAGTCTCTTCTTCATCTACTTGCACTTCATGCTTATAACAATATTTATCTTCATGACAAATAACATCTCTCGAAACAATTACCTCTCCGATATCTAGGTTCACACATGTATATCCTAATTGCCCTTCTTCCATACCAATTAAAATCATTTTTGTGACCTTGGATCCAACTTTGACCTTAGTTATTGTGGAACATGAACAAAACATATGCTTCCA
Source organism: Ceratopteris richardii (assembly GCA_020310875.1). Lineage (NCBI taxonomy): Eukaryota > Viridiplantae > Streptophyta > Polypodiopsida > Polypodiales > Pteridaceae > Ceratopteris > Ceratopteris richardii. The sequence continues at coordinate 118,064,318 of CM035415.1, forward strand.
AAAAATCTACAAATAGAAATATCTAATTTTGATCCATAAAACACTTCATAAGGTGATTTTTGTACATGAATTTTAGTAGGTGGTAACATGTTCATCACATAAACTGCCATGTTGCATGCTTCAACCCAAAACGTAGGTGGTAAGTCCTTTTCATTAAATATGAACCTACCCATCTCTAAGATAGACCTATTTCTTCTTTTGGCCACACCATTTTGTTGAGGTGTGTATCTATTTGTAGTCTCTTTTTTAATTCCTTCTTCCTCCAAATATGCAAGAAAGTGAGTAGATAAATAATTACCGCCTCCATCTGATCTCAACCTTCTTATGCTTTGACATGATTGATTTTCGACCAATGATTTGAACTTCTTAAACATATCAAATACTTTTGATTTGTATTTCATAAAATAAATGCATGTAAACGTTGAGAAGTCATCAATAAACATTAAAAAATACTTGCTACTTGCCATGGACGTTTCTTGAGATGGACCCCATACATCAGTATGAATCAAGTCCAACATACCTCTGCTTTGCAATCTTGCTTTTGAAAAATGACTTCATACCTGTTTTCCAAACTGAAATGCCTCATAAACATAATCCAAATCTTTCTTAGGTAGTTGTGGTAGACCTTCAACCAAGGATTTCTTTGCAATATCCTTCAATCTACCAACACTGATATGTCCTAACCTCTTATGCCATAAATCCAATTTACTTACTTGTGTCCCATTGACCATTCTATAACCTACATAATTTGGAGCTTCAACTTCATAAGTATATAATCTATTTACCTTTTGTAATCTTATTAAAAAAGTCCCAATGTTCTTCTGATAAGCTTGAGACTATTTATTGTCAAAATCCACCTTCATTCCATTGTCCTCCATCTATCCAACTAAAATCAAATTTCTTGTAATAGTAGGAACAAACAAAACATCTCTAAGAGTTATGTGTTCATTAAGTGGACAATCACCAATATACTACTTCATGCTCAATACTTCACCAATATACCTGTAGCAACTATGAGTCTTGACTCTGGCTTGTGTAAGTTCACAAACATATTCATATTATGACTCATGTGCTTCGAGCAACCACTATCTACATACCAAGTTTTATTGGTTACCTTCCTCTTGTGTGTTTCTATATGCATAGCCATAAGAATGTTTTGCTTCTATGTCTGAGTCTCTTCTTGCACTATATTGTTGTTTTGATGCATGTGGTCTTGGCCTCTCCTCTTTGTCATCCTCTAAAACCACCTCTTCTATTTGGGTTGGAGAAGCAATCCCTAGTATAATGACCAAATTTACCATGATAATTACAAGTAAACTTACCTTGCTGATTTGGTTGAGCCTTAGTTGATCTTGTTGTATTAATGAACAACTTTACCACAATAATTACAAGTAAACTTACCTTGCTGATTTGGTTGAGTCTCAGTTGATCTTGGTTTTCCTCCTCTAGTAGCATTAAAGCTTCCTCTTCCTCTTGTGTTTTTATTGAATCTTCCTCCTACTCTCTAATTTCCTCTACATCTTGCTCTATTTGATGAAGTATAAAGAGCTTGTCCTTGACTACCTCTTTGAGAATGATAAGAATTTTCACCTTCTATGTTGATTTCTTCAGTCATCATGAGCGATGTAAATCTTCAAAGGATCGTAGATTCTATCGAGCCATGGTAGATGTAATGAAAGATTCCATCTTTCATCTTCCCTCAAGCCATTTAACATGTTATTAAATTTTATATCCTCACTAGGAGATGCATCAATCGAGGCTAATGCTTTAATAAGAGATTTTACCTCAAGAATATAATCATTAACTGATTGTCGTGGCTTGCTTTTTACTCTTGTCAACTCACCAATAAGTTGTGTTTTCCATGCTCTGTTGGTAGTTTCAAATAACCTTTCTAGAGACTCCCAAGCTTCTCTACTAGTATTCAAACCTCTTATATGTCCATGCATAGTATTTGGAATTGTTTGTGATATGATAGACAAAACTCTTCTATCTCTTTCGATCCATTCTCGCTCTCTTGCTCGATCTGCTTGCGTAGGAGCTTTTGGTTATACTAGCTTCACTTCTGTACCTTTTATCAATCCCCAAAGAACTTTCGGCATAAGATAAGACTCCATTCAAAATTTCCACATGGGATAATTTCTCCCACCTGATAACTTCTCAATTGATGCACTCAAATCTGCCATGTTGAATTGTTGCAACAAAGAAGATAAGTGAATAAGCTTTATGAATGATCAGATAAACAAAAAAATGCTCTAACACCACAATGTAATGTTTACAAACTTGTAAAAATAAAATTACACAACTACAAGTGATGATACCTCCCAAGATCTTCAAAAAATCAAACAAACATTTCCAAACTCTAGAAATCAAACTTTCTTGCAAACTTTCAAGAAAACAAAAATGGGTGACTGTAGCAAAATAATCACCAAAAACTCTGAGTAAAATTACTCCAGACTAATCATAGATTGTGCAATTAGAATTTGAATAGCATGCTTTACAAACAAAAAAAACATAAAAAAGATATGGAGTATAGCTCCCAAACAAATAGTTTGAAGTCAAGGTATGTGGAGGCCTGCTACAACAAGGTATGACTAACTATCCGAATTGAAAACTGATGTACATCAATACAAAAAGTCAAAATGTTAGGAGAAATTTTGATATACACTAAAAGTATAAGAGATATCAAAACTCCTCCAAGTGAAAACACTAAAAAAGATCTCATAACGATTGAGATATGTAAATTTGAAGAGAGATATGTCTCTAATGAGACACCGAATACACATAAGAAAGTAGATCTGCACACATGCCTACTTGTGTGGCATTTTTCATTGCATTTTGTAGAGGAATTGATCTATATATATAGTAAAATTTGTAAGCTTCACAACGCAACAAGAATCACTCAGTTTGGCCACCTACACTAAGAGAACCACTCTTTTCATTGAGAGGTTATCAATAGATGTGCCTTGCTTGTCTAAAAATAGAAACCTCTCCTTTCCTTCCTACTTTTATCTAATTTTACTCTAAATTAAGAGATGTGAGCATGTTTTTTTCATAACTAATAAGATCCATAAGCTTCCACAAGTAGCGAATAAGATCCACAAGCCTAGAAAACTACTTTAGAGCTTGTTTTATGTAATACCTAGTACATAAGATTTATCCACATGTATGTGTTATCGTTACTGACATGAGTTCTTCTACTCATTTTCACTTGTAGTTGCACAAGTTCATATACATTTTGCATCCAATGAACACTCCATTTTATATCATTTTATATTGTGTGTCATTGTATTTATTTACCTTACCATTTGCTTCTACCATTGTATTCATTCTTGCTCAAGGGGAATTATCTCACATATGATGTACTTTGGAGAGCCTCCTCCATAATCCGGAATACCATGCTAGAACCAAGCATATTGAAGTACACTACCATTATGTAAGGGAGAAGCTAATGAGCAAGGATACTCAACTATCCTATGTCTCTACAGATATGCAATGTGTAGACATGTTGACTAAAGCTCTTGATGGTACAAAATTGAGTAGATTCAAGTTGATGATTGGATTGGAGGAAATCAAGGACAGTTGAAGAGTTATTTGGAGGCCAAGCATGTTAGGCTTGAGGGGAAGTTGTTGGTGCATTTTAACCAAGCCTACATGCTTGATATGCTTTATATGCTTGATATGCTTTATATGCTTGATATGATGTTCATTTGTGTAGACATATGAACACCTGCTGTAAAAGAGTACATTTTATCTCATGTAATTGTAAAAGAAAGAATGGCTTAAGTCATCCATGATGTAAAAAGAAAATTCATGAATCTAACTACCTAAAACCATGAATCCATTAGCTGAGGGAATATTTCCTAATTCGTACCATCACTTTTAGATGAAGCCATTTGAATTGAAATTCAAAACTACCTCCAAAAGTAGCTATAAAAGGAGCAAGAAGGAAGTCACCAAAGGAGTGTTTGATTCATGCCCTTTCATGCCCACTTGTAGAGATTGAAGAGCTTACTCCATAGCTCTATCATTATAGTCCCATTGTGCAACTATTCATTGCCAATGAGGTTGTAATTATATGTGAATCTATACATTCATCATTTACTTCTTCTCTGATTTGTTCTCTGCTATACTCACTCAGAACAATAAACCTTAGAAGCTCATATCACAGTCCATATGTAACCTTTTTCAGATTTTTAAAGTGCATTGGATATTTCTCTAAGTCTAGTGTATGCTCACAACATTTCATGTCCATTGGAGGTTCCATTTGCGAGAAATCTGCATTTTACTGCTCAGTGGTCTATCTCTGCAGAGCCCGAAAATGGCAGGAGTGTTCCACAATTTTCTAAGACTTATTCTTAGTGCTCAATTGATGAATTGAAGTGTTTTAACTTGTATTGGGAAGCTTGTTAAGTCTTTTTTCTATTTCCAAAAGGAATTTGTCTAATTCCTACCAGGCTGAGAGCATTGTTCATTGTTTCTAGCAGATGTATGTACAAAAATAGCAAGTTTTGGGAGCTAGTCATTTTGCAACTAGTTTGTCTTGACTCAAACTTTTGAGATACTTGTTACAAAGCACTTGGGTGATTTTTTTGTGGATTTATGAAGATCAAAGGGTCTACTAATCAACTTGGCAGTCTTAGTTGGCTGGTGTGAAGCTGGATGTAGCAGCACTAGTTCATCTTCAGGTTGCATCCACCATCTCTCTCCACAGCTACCTCCTCCTTATGGAAGTATAGGGGTAAACCGACACTCAGACTAACTAGAATGAAGTTACAAATGGAAGATGGACACTTCGAGAAACCTTTAGGATTGCAAGAAGGAATAACTCTCACCACTTGTGGTGTGGAGTTTGAGCATACTTTTTTTGTATGTGAGTTTGGCAAGAATCATGTCTATGAGATGATCTTAGGTAGATCGTTCATGAGACAATTGCAGATAGTGCAAGATTGGGGAACCAATACTTTGTACTTGCAACATTTAGGAGTCACCACTAAGGCCAATCCCAAGGATTATTCACATAGAGATGTACCCCCAATACAATGGAACCCCATTCATAGAGAGATAGATGACATGAAATCTATGCACTACATAGGATCAGGATCCTCTTGGATGCATGAAGACACTCACTTATGGATGTTCAAAGTTTCTATTGAAGAAGATAAAAGATGATTTGCACAAGAAGTAGGTATAGAGAAACACTCTAGATCATTTCAAGACCCAGACTATGCACCCATAGTGTTCCCAGATGAAGAATTTGAACCCCACAATTGGGTAGCAATTCTAGCCACCATGGACATAGCGGTCAATGAGGAATAGTGGACCCCACACTATGATGAAGAAGGCTATGACATTTTGGTCTTCACAATAGAACCAATCATGTATGATTCAGTTATTGAAGAGTGTGAACCTCATATGAGTGAACCTTAGAAAGATAGTGGTGATGATGAAGCATCAATCCTTATGGAGCTTTTTTGTGCTTCAAAACAAGAGTACCTCCACCTAATAGAAGTCGAATGTAGTAGGAGGAAAGATCAAGCCGAGCAGAAATGAGGATAGTAATTGAAAAGAAAAAAAGAGAAAAACCAAAACCTAAACCAGTAGAGGAAGAGACCCTCTCTGAAGACCTTGAAAATTTCAAGAAATATAACATAGAAGATCAAAAGTTCATGATCAAGATGCCTAATAGGGTAGACTTATCTCAGACACCTATAAAGGTCACGAATGTTAAGAGTTGTAACCCCATAAGGGCCGTTTGGTGAATCAAACCTTGTACTAAACTCCTTGTCCCAACCATGTAAAAATCTCCTTGCAAAGCATAACTACATTCTAAGTACATTGCACATCCAGAGTATGCATATAAGAAAGTGAATAACCCTTAACAACCACTCACATTCACACCACACCTCACTAAAGCTAACTCACTAACCACTGAATATCATGTTGTTATTGTAAAGAGAACAAGACATCATCTAGTTTCCAATGCAATGCTAATATGATCTTCTTACTTCCATCAGATTCAAGAGGAACCATAATCACTAGCACAATGGAAGATACAACAGGAACAAGTTCACAAGCTACTTATCAAATTGTTGATATAGAGAGCTTGTCCATATCAAAGGAGCCTAAAAAATGACCAAAGGAGATGCTAGTAGTAAAAATTATTTCAATTTAGGATCCTCCCATGTATCAGAATATGCGTGTTAATAAGAACTCACACTGGTTCAGTGATTTTTTGATGTGTCTAGTGCATTCTGGAGGCGTTGAGGGGCTCTTTGCTATAAAAAAGATGCAAACACAAATCCATGACCTTCTCGGGTCTATCGTGATAGACTGATGCAATTGATGCGATTCCCAAAAAATCTCAATTGTAAGTGTTTGTTGACTTTGGGATGATGATGGTGCTTTAACCTACAAGAAATCACTAAAGACACACACAAATTAGGGCACATGCAAGCTCATTCTCTCGCTCTCTTGCAAGTGCAATGAGGGGGAAGTGTAGATGCATAAAACTAAAAAACAATTGTGAAGACAAAGGTGGATGGCTATGGTGGATGGAGGTGATGGAGATTAAGATGGAAATGAGAATGATGTAGAAATTAAGAAAAAAAATTACCTACCAAATCTTCCAACGTTCATACTCTATGCTCATAACATCACAAACTTGTCCTTGAGCTATGCTCCCTAGCAACGGTGTCAATTTTGGTGTCACTCTACAATGATGAGTACCAGGTTGAGGAGCTCCACCTCATAATTGTCAATCCATAGAGATGTGAGGATGCTATGAAAATCATGAGGGAGTGATGTAAGTGAAGGTGAAGGTGAGAAGTATGCAAGATTTACACACACACAAAAGAGGCAAAGAGTGAGAATGGAATGTAGATTATTCAATCCCAAGACCTCTCAATGACTACACAAGATTTCTTTCCCAAAATGAAAAACTAGAATCCGACCCAAAAAATGAGCTCTCTATGTCTATTTATAGTTTTTAACTAGATTTTGCAAGTTTGAGACACAATGTTTGGCATACTTAAGAATTATGTCCTAGAGCTAAGTTGGGGGTTCTAAGGGGCTCCAAAAAATATGAAAATTGATATGTGGAATCTACCTAAGCTTCCGAAGCTCAAGGACTACTAGATTTGCACAAAATGGAGCATATGTTTACAATATTGGGTTTTTTGGGTTTTTCTATATACAAGAGTAGCGATAAAAATCATTGTTTTGGACTTGTATGAACTATTTGTATTTATCTTCACACACCTCACATGCATTGCTCTACAACGGACCACATTTCTTAATTTATCTTTATTGAATGACCTTTTTACTGAGCTTCTAAACTCTTTATATGGAAGGAGCTGGAGGCACATAGGACATTGTGGAATTCCATCATTTCCACAATGTTGGTTGTTTTCTCTTCTTTCAAGAGGTTCCCTAAAGGTGAATCCAAGATTGCTACTACTTTATCAGCTTCTATGGGATTGTGGAGAGGAGCATTCAGTGATTCATGTTTTATCTCCATAAGGTGCAGAAAGTGAAATCATTGAAGAACTAATTGAAAGAGAATCAATGGAGCTATCGGATTCACCACTCTCCATGAGAATTCAAATTCATCAGCTAGACGAAATAGAATCTACAAGACAAGTGGATTAGTTAAACCTAAATAAGACAATTTATTTAAAATCACAATAACTTGCAATCAATCACCTTTGTTTGAGACCTTGAGTAAGTAATCTATTGGGGGAGTCACTCTGGCACAGTAGAGATGAATGAGAAAAGAAATGTGAAATGAAAGTTGGATCACACACATGAAGGTGCTCAAAACCTCTAATAAATTTCGTGTAAATATTTTGAATCACACACATGAAGGTGCTCAAAACCTCTAATAAATTTCGTGTAAAGTTGTCACTCAGAATTCTTTGTTATCATTAAAATGCAAGTTATGCACACACTCTTGAAGGCAATCGTTTTTATAATGAGAAGGAAAGGATGCACATATTCCTAAACACCAAAAACACACTCTTGAAGGCAATCGTTTTTATAATGAGAAGGCAAGGATGCACATATTCCTAAACACCAAAAACAAGGTAAATATGTCTTTCAAAATTGAATCAAGGCAACTAAAAACAAAAAGACTCCATATCGATTGAATATTATGACATCGCCACCAACATCATCAGTGCGCACTAAGTAAGAATGAACGCATGCTCATACATGCACCATGAGATGAACACATAAGAAGTCGCAAAGTGAGTCAAGTTTGGGTATTGATGTGAAAACTCAACCATATATTAATGGTGTTTAGTGTGAAATGTTTCAGAAGTCTTGATTTACAAATCTTTTGAGAGAATCTATAAAATTGAATATATTACAGAAAAAAATTACAAGAGCCACTATTTGGGAACAATCATATTATAATGAAGGCCTGAATGACAAAATAGTAAGAAATAACTTAGTGTTGAAGTTAAAGATATGAAGGATTATAAAGTATTGATAGGAAACTTTTGATTTTGGAGGTTATTTGTGCTACATCGCTAGGTGCAATCGATCACCTTCAAGTTCATCATACTTTGTTTACATCTCTCTTCTCTTCATCAAGTGTTTTCCTTTTTGCACAAAGAAGAAGTCAATTGGTAATACATGTGGAAAATCTTCGTGTATATCCAATCAAGGTTGATGAAGTATATTTTCCTATCCTAAAATGATAATTGTTATTAGAGAGTTTGTCACATCTACCACCTCAATGTCAATAACTTCATTGTGTTGTGTGTGTGTGTGTAGAAGTGCAAGAGACTCACGAGAAGCACACACAAGGAGCACAAAAGCAGCAAGACACAGAAAGAAGACAGATGATTGAAATAGCTCTCTCTATTGATGATGATTAGTATTGAAGTAAGAGATCAATAATATCTTTAAGTACAAAGTACCACCACATGTGAGAGTTTCATGTATATGGTAACATGGGGAAAACCTATAGCCAACACTAGAGTAAAAAGTGCTTATATATAGGGAAAATATTCACATCAAAGATGCCCAAGGAACACACAAGTGTAATAGACCCCCTAGAGTGAATGATGTGACCACATATAGGGAGTGAAAGATGGGCCTTCACTAGGCAATAATCATATATCTTTGCAAAAAGATTCAAAAATTTTCCAAGAGCTTTGGTGAATAAGTATGCCAAATTACCTTGTGTAGGCACATATACCACTGCATGAAGGTGCTCTCTCAATAAGTCTAGAATAGGAAGTGCAAGAGTGCATTAATCAAAGAAATTTTGTATAAATGCAGAAGAGATGGATATTTGAGGTTATGTGTACATGATAATGATTAGTTGCAAATAGTGAAAACTACACACCAAGGTGTTATAGGTGGATACTTTGGACCTAACCGTGTTATCAAAATCATTTTGTTTCCATGTCTTGTGTATCCCACACTTCACATTGATGCAGATACCTATATGAAATGCAATGACACATGTAGAGTGCTCAATATCAACACACAAAGACGAGATGGGACTAAGAACCATGATGGGAGGACATGCATTCTCCAAATGCGTTATAGACTTTGTGGTACCCATTAATCCCCCTACCGAAAACTCTCATGCTAAGTATATCATAGTTGCCATCGATTACCTTACAAAGTGGGTAGACATGAAAGCTACATGTAAGAATGATGTGAAAACCACAGCTAGGTTTGCATTTAAGAATATCTTCACAAGCTAGGGGCTTCCAATAGAACTAGTCCGCCATAGAGGAACAAAATTCTTGAATGAAGTGATGGATCATATCCTTGAGAATTTCATGATGCATAAGAAAACTATACCTTATCACCCATAAGATAACGAACAATTAGAGAGTACGAATAAGATCCTATGTAATGTATATTGCTGAAGTTCATAAATAAAAAAAGCCCTGATAAGGACAAACAACTACATCATATTGTTTTGGCATATCGATTTTCTTATAAAATGATGCTCAATGCAACTCCCTTTCAAATGGTCTTTGGCAAAAATGTTGTGCTACTCCTAGATTTCTTGATGTCCATGTTGAAAATAGCATAAGAGCATCAATGGTGAGGCCATGAGCTATCCTCTAGAATATGATGGAGAGTGTTAATCTCCAAAAGAACAAGCTATTCTTGAAGTTAGAGCACCTCTATATCAAGAATAACTCAAAACCTTTACCAATTTGGAGGATCAATGCTCAATTATCAAAATCTTGAACAAACTGTGAAGAGAGTAAATACTCAAAAAGTCTGCTACACATATCTCACTCATTGATTGATCAAATATGTAAAGTTTTTTATAAAACTTTGCAGATGGTGTCGGCTATAGTTTTCGCACCTTCTCCAAGTTACATCACTCCAAAAGATTAAGTATATCTTGAGAAATGAATCAAATAGTTCACCTATGTCTAAAACTGTTCTTCTGTAAAGTTGATTCTGACACCTACATGTTCTAACACATGGTTCTCCCAAATTAGAGCCCATTTAAGCAAATGCTTTTAGCCATAGATGGCTTACCTTCCAACTTAGGTTTTGGCTTCTCATTTGTGGAAAACGTTACACTGTGCACTTAGAACTGATCAATTCTTTGACCATCGAGATTATGCCTGTCTTTGTAGCTTTGGTCCATACAAGCTTTTGGTTAGCATATCAGCTATATGATCTTTTGTTGAAGTATGTATAACTTCAACCTCTTTATCCATCACCTTCTCTCTTAGAAAGTGATACTAAATCTCAATATATTTAGTCCTGGCATGAAAAATAGGGTTAGCAGCTAAATACAATGAACTCATGTTATCTCCATGAATAGTGGATGTACTTTGAATGATTTCAAAACTCTTCATAAGAGTCTTTAGCCATATGAATTCCTTTGCAACTTCAACCATACCTTTATACTCTACCTCTATAGATGATAAAGCAACTATGTGTTTCTTCTTTGAACACCAAGAGATTAACTTATCTCCCACATAACACAAGTATCCACATGTTGATCTCCTATCATCAGGATTACCTGCCCAATCTGTGTCACTATATATCTTGATGTTTGTATCTGATGTAAAACCATAATACAAACCTTCTTTGAGTGTACCCTTAATGTACCTCAACACCCTTTGTCCTGCAACCCAATGTTCTTTCCTAGGACAATGCATGAAATGAGACAACACTCCAACTGCATATGATAAATTAGGCCTAGTTAATGTAGCATAGATAAGACTACCAACCAGACTTTGATACAACTTCATATCCTTAAATTCTTCTCCTCCATATCTACTCAATTTATGATTCACCTCCATTGGAGTAGGTGCTACCCTGCAATCTTCCATTTTAAACTTGATCAACAAATTCTTCAAATATCTTTCTTGAGTTACATACACTCCATGTTGAGTGTACGAGATCTCCATGCCCAAGAAATATGACAAGTCTCCCAAGTCACTAATCTTGAACTCTTTCTCCATTTTCTTCCTAAGGATTTTTATGCCTTTCTCATCTGTACCTATAAGAATTATGTCATCAACATATATGCACATGTAAATGAACCCATAATCACTTGCTTTGACAAGCAAGCTACTATCTGCTTTAGATACTTGAAAACCAAGTTCCTTCAAGAACTTCACAAGTCTATAATTCCATGCCCTTGGGGCCTGCTTCAAACCATACAAAGCTCTCATGAACTTACATACATGATCTGGATACCTTTCATCTCTGAATCCTTGTGGTTGCTCCATGAAAACATCATCTGAAATATAACAATTTAGAAAAGCATTCTTCACATCTAATTGACATAATCTCCAACCTTTACGTGCAGCAATGGTTATGAGTGTCCTAATGGTTGTCATCTTTGCCACAAGAAAATAAGTCTCATCATAGTCTATACCATATGTCTGAGCAAACCCTTTCACAATAAGTCTAGCGTTATACCTAGACACACTTCCATCTGTATACCTCTTTGTCTTGTAGACCCATTTGCATCCAATGATCTTTTTACTATTTGGTTTAGAAACCAAATCCCATGTCTCATTCTCCATAAATGCATCAAACTCTTCCTATGTAGCTTTCTCCTAATTTTCCTTATCTTTTTCCTCTTCATATCTAGAAGGTTCTTCATCTGCTTTTACCATATAAGAAAAATATTTAGTAGCCAAAAAAGAAGTGCCGTAGCTATACCTTGTAGGTTGCCATTTATGTCTTGATGATCTTCTGAGTTCTCCACTTCTTGAAGTTTCTGGTTCATCACATTCTGGATCAAACCTTAGCACTTCTTCGACTTCAACCTATACTTCATTATTCTCTTCTTCATCAAATATTTGAACCTTTGATTTACCTTTCTTCTGATTCACAATTTCTTCATCACCTGCATGATTAATAATTGTACCTGTATACTAAGTACCTTGTTCATCAAATGTAACATCTTTTGATACAAGGAATTGTTTTGTGGATGGACTTGAGAACCTATAACTTATCTGCTTATCATCATATCCAATGAACACACACTTCTCTGCTTTAGGTTCTAATTTATGCCTCAATTGTGATGGCACATATGCATAGGCTAAACATCCAAATACTTTGCAATAATATAGGGTAGGTCTCTTACCCCACCATGCCTCATATGGTGTCATACCCTACAAATCTTTACATGGTAACCTATTGAACAAATATGTACAACCTCAGCCCACAAATAATTTGGACAATTTTTCTCCATCATAGATCTAGCAAACTCAACATGAGTTCTATTCCTCCTTTCTGCTACACCATTTTGTTGAGGAGAGTAATTGCACGTAACTTCTCTTTTTATACCTGCATTCCATAAGTAATCACTAAACTCATTAGAGAAATACTCTCCCCCTCCATCTGACCTTAGTCTCTTCAAGTTTTGACCTGTGATTCTTTCTGCATACACATGATAATGTTTGAATGTATTAAATACCTCTGATTTATCTTTGATCACATAGATAGTGATCCACCTGGTAGCATCATCAACATAAATCACATAATATCTTCAACCATTTATACTGAAATCATTTGAAGGTCCCCACATATCTGTATGTACCAATTCAAGCTTCTCTGAATACATGAAACCATGCTTGGAATAAGATTGCTTATGAGCCTTACTTAATTGACATGCCTCACATATGTATGTCATATGTTGACCTGCAACATTATGCAATCCAAGAATTGAACCATTGTTAATCGTATCCTTTATACCTCTTTCATTGAAATGTCCAAGCCTTTTGTGCCAAAGATCTAACTCAGAGATCTTATGTCCTCCATAAGTGAACAAGGCATGACCAACATTACCTTGAATCTTCAATGTGAAGAGACTTCCTTCTTTCTTCCCTGAAACAATTTGTTTATACCCATTGCTAGGGTCTTCCACAAACACTCCATCATTAGTGAACCTTACTTCATAACCTTTTTCAACAATTTGTCCTACACTTATCAGATTCTTTGGAATTGTAGGAACATACAAGACCTTACTCAGAAGAGTACTTCCATCCTTGGCCTTCACTGATCCAATTTACTTCACATTGTGCTTCGTATTGTCACTTGTTTGAACTACATGATTAGTTAAGTTATTCTCCAAATCAGTCATCAAGGCTATGTTACCACTGAGGTGATTGCTACACCCTGAGTCAATGTAGAAGCCTCTTTGGTCTTCACTTTTCCTTTCACAAGTTGCATTCATAATCAAGGTTGAATCCTCCTTCTAATCTGAAGCATAATTGTAATAGGTATTGTTGTAGGATTGACTTTGGAATCCTCTAGCTACATTTCTTCGAAAGTAACCTCTACTACCTTTACCTCTAAAATTACCTCTTTGGTTTCTGCCACCTCTTCCTCTTGAATTAAAGTTCTGATTATATCCACCATTATTATGAGTATTATGCCAACAATCATGAGCTAAGTGATTTGTCTTGCCACAGATCCAGCAAGCTTTGGCTCCATCTTTATTGCTTCTACCTCATCCTCTACCTTTGCCACCTCCTCTTCCTTTTAGGAAGGTAGCTTGACTAGTTGTGCCTTCATCTTCATTTGCTTGTTTCTTTCCTTTGTTATTCTTCTTCTTATCCTTTGAATACATTGCTTGACCTACACTCTTATCACCTTCACCTTTGACATCCTGCTCAATGGATAGCATGTGTCCTAGCAATTGATTTAAATCGGGAGTAAAATGATATAGTGACAATTTAGTAGACAAAATGAATGGCTTCCATTTCTCATCACCTCTCAAACCTGTGAGGACTTGTCTTACCAACTTATCCTCCTCAGTATCTTCATCAACTTCTCCTAATGCATCTGCAATGTCCTTCATCCTTGTTACATAATCTGAAATCGATTGAGAGGCCTTCTTCTTGAATGTGGTAAACTACCCACAAAGATGCCTTCCTTGACTTTGTAGTGTTTTGGAAATGCTCCTCCAAAGCATTCCATATATCACTTGCACTTTCAAGAACTCTAATATGAGGTATCAAGTAGTCATTGACTCCCATGTAGATAATGCTCCTTGCTTGCACATCTCTCTGTTGGAAGTGAGGTAGGCCCTTAGGCTCATGTCACAGGTCCATGGTTCCATAGTTCCAGTCATGTACAACATTAATTCCAGCAATCTTCCATATTGACAAAACATGAACATTCCACAACTTAATCATACAGATGATGAGATAAAGATAGAGAAAGAATAGACAACATGTGTAAGGTGTTATGTAAGCCATCGCTTACTCATAGTATCATATATACCAATGTTCAATGTACAATGTGGGAGCAAAATTCTCAACCATTCTATGTGATGAGAAATAGATGCATGAGTGAATGTACAATGTAACAAACATATTCAGATGTGTGGGCAGTAATCTGAATATACATGAGATGTGTGACCTTATAGGTTATAGAAGAGTGAATATGAGTGACTGAAAGAGGAAGGATCAGTGTGAACAAAAATCCTCAAACTCATGTGAACACACCTTCTTAAACACCTCATAAAAATATGCATAAAGCATATAAGTACTGATTCTCTTGTACCTATGCCGAATAGGACTCCTCCTGATATGAACGCCATAGCCTCCATAAACTTCAAGTAGTACCTGTGTGCATAAAGAGAATATGTACCTGAATACTTAACATAAGATGTGAATCTTATGTTAATCTCCATCTAATGTCTTTGAAGTAGCCCGACATCTTCTTGTAGAAGACAATCTTCAACCTAATATCTTCTTGTAGAAGATAATCTTCAAAATCATGTAGATGGTCCCATCCAATGTCTTTGAAGTAGCCAGACATCTTCTTGTAGAAGATAATCTTCAACCTAACATCTTCTTGTAGAAGATGATCTTCAAATACATCATGTAGATGGGCGATCCTCACCATCAAGCTGCTAATAATCAAGTCTTCTTGCCATGAACAAGAGATGACCTCCTCTCCATGAGCTAAAGTGTGAGCACACCCTTCATCTTCCCCAAGAAGAATCACCAAGAAGAACTCCATAGCTGCTCCTCAACATGCTTCAAGTTAGCACCATGGCTGCCCCATGTGCTAGAAGAAACACCACCTCTATTGAGGTCCAAGCTCTAGAAAGCTTGTGTTGATCCTAGGTGAAGGATGAATAGAAGTGATCCAAGCTTGTCTTATATAGGATTTTGTGTCCCTTGAAAAGCACCTTGAATAAAGCAAAAGAGTACGATCGCTTAATAAAAAGCTACGAGTAAAGCACTTGATCGCAATTCGTAAGAGAAGCGCCGTCCGTCGCCTTTATTCTTCGCGTTCGCGTGAGCTTTTAATAGATTAAAAGCACCAAAAGAGCTTTGCTAAGATCGTGCTACTGATGGCCGTCGCGGGATTTGAACCCGGGTGGGTTCTTTAGAAGGAGTTTCCCTTATCCACTTCGCCTAGTGGTTTTGTTCGTACAAGAAATGAACTGATTAGCTACACATCCTGTAGACGCCCGTCGATATTTGCTCTAGGAGGAATGATAAGAGACTCTACACTTGCTGTCTACTGTGAACAAATAATGGACTAATGAAATATTGAGCAAGTGTTGACCAATTGGCATTGTTTCCAACAATCCCCCCTGCAATGTCATATTGGTACAATCTGGACTGGATCTTCAATCTGTCACAAACTGCAAACTATCACAAGCTTCAAGCTGGTACTCCTGTACTTCAGAACTTGTTCCTTCAAAAGTCTTCTTCAAAACTGAATTTGACTTTCTTCAAAAATTTGAACTTGCTGAATATGAACCATAATACCTGAGAAAATATGCAAACTAGATATCCAATAGTGTACACATCAAGGAATCACTGCTTGTCAACAAATATAGCATGAACGGTCTCTGCACTTGCTATCTCTTGTCTTCAAAAACCTGAAAACATACACTAGGATCCACATATTTGCATTTACCTTCCAAAAAAGGTTTCTCAATGTACTTCTGCTGCGTTATGTAAATACACTAAACAAAATTAGGAACTGAATCCTGGAACTTGTGACTGTCAACTCACAACTTAGTGTATTATGAACACTGCTGGTTCATCTCTGACTGTACTCAACTCAATATGAGTCAAAAAATCTATGATGTCATCATGTCTTCATCCTTTAAATCCTTCATACCTCTTTCCTTCAGAACTTGGTATGAACATATATGTGCGCACGTCTGAAATATACCTTTCTGAAATATCAAGCTTCTCTTCAAATAGAACTCTGGAACCTTCTCCTGAATAGGAACATCCTAACAGGAACTTTCTCCAAATATTCTTCTTCTTCCTTCTTCTTTCAAAGCTGGAACATAAAGAGAACCTGACAAAGGAAATATAGGAATACCTGAAATAGGAATACCTGTAGGTATGAATCTGCATTCTTTTACATATGGCTTGAAAATAAGTCTTCATGTTTCATCACCCCCCTGGATGACTTAACACTAGTATCCAGTATTCTTCAAATATATCAGACTTTATGAAATGTGGAACGTCTTCCTTATTCAATAAATCTGATCTTTAGTAATCCATACTTGTATCTGAAACAAAAGTTTAGGATCCATAATCTTCTGTAACATAACAAGTATCTTCTTTTTCTCTGCAACACAAATCTGATAGAATCTGAATCTTTGACTTACTTCTTCCAATGCTAAGAACCTTACCAAACAAAGGATAGACAACTGACTCATAAATGTTCAAGATTATACAAGATCATACAAGATCATACAAGATCAATGATCTCTCCTGTGTAGAATCTGCTCTTATCAAACCTTCATGACTGAATGTTTGATTTGTTACCTGAATGTCTCCAAGTGTCCATGCTTCTCAAAAAGTTGTAAAACTTTTCTTCAAACAAATCCTTTAAGGAATCTGCAATTCCTACTTGAAATATAAGTGGACAAACTTCTCACCTTGAGAACTCCAAAAGCTGCAAGTTGATACTTCATAACTTTCATATTTTACCCGGGTGAAATGTGACAGTACCTGCTTGACTTTCTTTTGGTTAACTCCACTTCTCAATCAAGTGATAGGATATGATGGAACACCTTTTGGAATACAAACATGTATCCAAAAATCTAGAAAATCATAAAAAGTAGATTCTTCAACTGACTGGTACATCAACAAGTCTGAATTTTCTGAAGTTTCTGAAAGTACTAAATATGAGGTAACCTTTTCCAAACATAAAACCTCAACCCAAGTCTTCAACATCTGCTACAGAAAACTCTTTTACCTCAAGAGTTAGATAAAGAAGAAATATACTTCTCTGCAACTTGTCATATACCAAGTAGCTCTGTATTGACACTCCAAGAATTCTTTGAGGAAACATATAAGCTACCTGCTTAAAAGCTTCAACTAAAACATAACTCATACATATATGAGTTAAAACATATATCTGCTGCTTTTCTTTCTCTCAATGCAATTCTTTGTCAAATCTACTAAATCATGACCAAGTGTAATGCAAAACAAGAAACTGCTTCTTCTTTAAACAAGATGTTCTCGTAGACTTGTCTTTGGGTGTAGAGGATAATATAGGAAAAGTATATGGAAAATACATGAGAAAAGGAAGCCTTACTTTTCTTTTGGAAATGATGGACTTTCTTCTTCTGCATCTTTCTTCCACCTGATGATGTCAACATCTTCAAACTTCTCTTCCATACCTTTTGTTCTCTTCATCTTGAAGTAGCAAACACTCTTGACTTCTTCGAATGAACTTTTCTCTTCCTCTAGTGCTAAGAGTAAGAGATAAAACAACTATGGTATACAAATGGAAGTGAATATAGAAACATGTTTTATCATCTCCTCATATCTCTGAATAAAAATTCTGCTTCAACTGTCTGAAACGACTAAATTCACCAATCTTTTGTATGAATGATGAATTGCCCTTCTAGAGTTACCTTCTCTAGATACATTTGTACCTTGATATCCAACCAACTTACAACAGAACATTGGCTGAAAAAACTCATCTCATCTCTGCGCTTGTCTTCTTAGATGAACTTTCTTGCCATGAAAGAGATCTTCTCAAAACTCTCTAGAAAAACCTCTAGATACCTGTTTTGATGTAGCTAATGCTTTAACTTTCAAATGATGAAAGCGTATAAAAGCACTCCTTGAAACCTTCAAAATCTCTTCATAACTGCTCTTCTAAGATATGACCTGCAAATGATAATCTGATAGTAGAAACTGATACCTGTGATTTGATGTTGATCTGATTTCTTCATCTTCTCTAAACCATTGTTCTTCCTTGAATTTGAAGTAGTCTTCTCTTCATCAAGTCTGGGTCTTCAAATAATACTTTTGTAAAGTATTTGCATACTCTTCCAAAAATATTCGGCTGCTAACAGATCATCAACTTCATACTCCACACTGATGAATACACATGTAACTGAAGTGTCTAATTCTCAAATCTCTACTCATCTAGATTAAGTGTGTATGTCAAATGTCAAATATTAGAAGATGCTTTTAAATCATATGTTGTGAATCTGGAATTCTGGGAACCTGTGAATATGAATGATCCTTAATGCATTGATGCCAAAGATCTAAAGTTCTGAAACCAAAACCTTAGTGCTCTGATACCAAATGTTGGAAGTGAGGTAGGCCCTTAGGCTCATGTCACAGGTCCATGGTTCCATAGTTCCAGTCATGTACAACATTAATTCCAGCAATCTTCCATATTGACAAAACATGAACATTCCACAACTTAATCATACAGATGATGAGATAAAGATAGAGAAAGAATAGACAACATGTGTAAGGTGTTATGTAAGCCATCGCTTACTCATAGTATCATATATACCAATGTTCAATGTACAATGTGGGAGCAAAATTCTCAACCATTCTATGTGATGAGAAATAGATGCATGAGTGAATGTACAATGTAACAAACATATTCAGATGTGTGGGCAGTAATCTGAATATACATGAGATGTGTGACCTTATAGGTTATAGAAGAGTGAATATGAGTGACTGAAAGAGGAAGGATCAGTGTGAACAGAAATCCTCAAACTCATGTGAACACACCTTCTTAAACACCTCATAAAAATATGCATAAAGCATATAAGTACTGATTCTCTTGTACCTATGCCGAATAGGACTCCTCCTGATATGAACGCCATAGCCTCCATAAACTTCAAGTAGTACCTGTGTGCATAAAGAGAATATGTACCTGAATACTTAACATAAGATGTGAATCTTATGTTAATCTCCATCTAATGTCTTTGAAGTAGCCCGACATCTTCTTGTAGAAGACAATCTTCAACCTAATATCTTCTTGTAGAAGATAATCTTCAAAATCATGTAGATGGTCCCATCCAATGTCTTTGAAGTAGCCAAACATCTTCTTGTAGAAGATAATCTTCAACCTAACATCTTCTTGTAGAAGATGATCTTCAAATACATCATGTAGATGGGAGATCCTCACCATCAAGCTGCTAATAATCAAGTCTTCTTGCCATGAACAAGAGATGACCTCCTCTCCATGAGCTAGAGTGTGAGCACACCCTTCATCTTCCCCAAGAAGAATCACCAAGAAGAACTCCATAGCTGCTCCTCAACATGCTTCAAGTTAGCACCATGGCTGCCCCATGTGCTAGAAGAAACACCACCTCTATTGAGGTCCAAGCTCTAGAAAGCTTGTGTTGATCCTAGGTGAAGGATGAATAGAAGTGATCCAAGCTTGTCTTATATAGGATTTTGTGTCCCTTGAAAAGCACCTTGAATAAAGCAAAAGAGTACGATCGCTTAATAAAAAGCTACGAGTAAAGCACTTGATCGCAATTCGTAAGAGAAGCGCCGTCCGTCGCCTTTATTCTTCGAGTTCGCGTGAGCTTTTAATAGATTAAAAGCACCAAAAGAGCTTTGCTAAGATCGTGCTACTGATGGCCGTCGCGGGATTTGAACCCGGGTGGGTTCTATAGAAGGAGTTTCCCTTATCCACTTCGCCTAGTGGTTTTGTTCGTACAAGAAACGAACTGATTAGCTACACATCTTGTAGACTCCCGTCGATATTTGCTCTAGGAGGAATGATAAGAGACTCTACACTTGCTGTCTACTGTGAACAAATAATGGACTAATGAAATATTGAGCAAGTGTTGACCAATTGGCATTGTTTCCAACACTCTCTTCATCCAATTCTTCAAATCTGATAGTTCATCTCTAGTTGGAACACTAGGATCTCTGAATTGTGTCTTTTCTTCTTCACCTATAATGTAACTTATCAAGTCTTTGCTCATGAGATGAGCTTCCATCCTCATTGACCATGCTAGATAGTTTTCTCTATCCAATTTGTCTATCTGAAGAGAATCTCTCATCCTTTCTTCACTTGTGTATTAAATTCTTCAACCTTTATGAGGAATAAGTGTACCTTTACTTCGAATGAAGTTCCTTTTGATCTTCTTGATTTCTCCAGGCCTCCTTCTCAAGCTTTCCTTTCAAGCTTTCACCTTTTGAACCTTCAAGTGTTGATTTCTTTATCACTACAGCAGTCGGGGTCCTCCTTTCTTCAATTTTGATAATTTCTGCTTTGATACCACTGATGGAGAGTGTTAGTCTCCAGAGAACAAGCAATTCTTGAAGTTAGAGCACCTCTATATCAAGAATAACTCAAAACCTTTACCAATTTGGAGGATCAATGCTCAATTATCAAAATCTTGAACAAACGGTGAAGAGAGTAAATACTGAGAAAGTCTGCTGCACATATCTCACTCATTGACTGATCAAATGCATAACGTTTTTTATAAAACTTTGCACAAGGTGTTGTCTATAGTTTGGGCACCTTCTCCAAGTTAAATCATTCCAAAAGATTAAGTATATCTTGAGAAATGAATCAAACAGTTCACCTATGGCTGAAACTGTTCTTCTGTAAAGTCGATTCTGACATCTGCGACTTCTAACACATGGTCCTCCCAAACTAGAGCCCCTTTAGGAAAATTCTTTTACCCATAGATGACTTACCTTCCAACTTAGATTTTGACTCCTGATTTGTGCAAAACTTTACACTCTGCACTGAGAATTGATCAATTCTTTGACCATCGAGATTGTGCCTGTTTCAGAAGACACTTAACACTTTCTCACATACAAATGTTCTTACACATAATTCTCTCAGCTTGTTTAGAATTAGGCTCTCAAACTTTAACCATAGACTCATTAACTATGGAATTAAACACCTACAAAATAATTCTTGAAAATGTTCAAGCACAGAAGGAGAACACTAAAAAATATCGAGTGCAACTTTTCTTCTATTCAGAAAACTTTTTACATCTAGACGAGAGAGAGATCTTCTTCACTTCTAAGGTGTCTAATGACTTCTAATCCTTCTCATCACATACTCTCTCATATTTTTCCCCACTTTTTACTTGTATATATAGGCATATATGTACAAGCTCATGACCATACAAACGGTATAAGTGAGCTATCTCTAAATTAATGTACATATGTATACAAGTCTTCATCTTCAGAACATGTACTTTCTTGAAGCTTCATAAATTGATCTTTTCTTCAATCCTTCATCAAAACTTCAATTGTTGATTGTCTTGCACCAACAGAATAATGGATCTAAAACTTCTAGAGAGACAAGATTGAGGGCAACAACAAGGATATACGTAACAAAGAAAAGATAAAAGGTTTATTTTGATGCACACATGAAAGAAAAAGGCTTGGAAGTTGGCAATTAGTGTTGGTGTATACCTTAGAATAGCATGCTCATAAGTTAGAAAACGTGGTTATGGATCTATGATTATCACGAAGCTTTCAAAAAGTGGTGCAATATAACTAGCCACCCTAGAAAGAGAATTAATGCCAAATTACATAAGTGTCTTTAGAGTGAAACTCTTTTAGGAACCTCTCACAGAAGAGATGCTTGCACGATTGAATCAGACCAAGAAGCACAGAGAGGAAGAACAGAGAATTAGAGAAGAGGCAGAGGCTAGGGCCCTATAATGTATTAAACACATGAATTTGAGACAACAAGGCATAATACCAAATCCAAACACCCCATGATCTCATATGGAAATGTGCCAAACTAGAATTAGTATCCCGGTAGCATAATAGATAGAAGACCATTCATCTCGATGGAGCTAGGACATGGAACTCCCATCAAGATTATCGAAGCCTTGATTGATTCAGGAGTTTCCATCATTTCCATTAGGTATTTGTGGTATCACAACATGAAAATAAAAGTGAATCCATCTAAGGTTTACCTCATAGGATTAGGAAGATTGGAAACCCCTTGCATTGGTGAGGTAGAAGATCTATCCTCTTACATGTGTCCCCTTGATGGTAAAAATATTAGTTTAGCATGATGAAGATCTCATAGAACCTTTGATATTGGGCCAAGATTGACCACATAGTCGAATTGAACCTTAGATGATGTCTTCTTTAGGTTTGAGTTGGTGAGCAATGCCTCATAGTGGAGATGGAGACCCATGAATCCTCTGGCTCTAAGTCCACACACTATGCATGTGACCCTAAGTCTATTGTGCAAAATTCCTCACCTCTTGATTGATAGCTCATGCAAGTGTTGGATCCCTCTTCTTTTCTGAAGGAAAGTCTAATGCCGACCACTAAGCCACATCAGATGGAGGCAAAACCACATAGTAACCACATGAAACAATGATCTTGTACAACCTTAAGAGCTGACAAACAAAGACTTCAAGTGGTACCATATGATAAGAAATGCTAGGACTAGTTGAATTATCCACATCTTGCATCACTATAAGGGCCACCCATGATTGCTTACATGATGGCCACCATATGCCATTGGTCACTCTGTCTACACAAGATGCGTGACATCATGGTGTGCATGCAACTCAAAATATTTGAAATGATGCAAACTACTTTGAAATTCTTAGAAAGGTCAAAGTGTTGCACGTTCCAACTCCATGCTTTGAACATGGCAATCTATATTTAGTAAACAACATGAGTATAAAACCCTCCCTGAAGGTCTTCTATGCATGGAACTAAAAAATCAAATACTTACTGACTTGTTATAAGCAAACAAACACGTGACGATACCGTTGCCAAAATGACATTGGACGATACCTCTAATTATTGCCAGTACTGCCAGCGTAGCGATATGACACCGGAGCAACGACCCACTTAGCAATACGATAACACACACAAGTCACCAAAAGCCACTCCAACCCTAGCACTGGCAAAATCCAACACAATGCCAGCGAGGACAACTACCTAACTCAAAGGAACCACGAAAGTTAGATGGTCCGCCGATTTTATTCCCGACAAATCAAAATCTCTTTGTTACCCTCTTTGGGTCGAGCTCACTAACCTACCATACTTCTTCTACAACACAACTCTCTTTGGGTCAAGCTTACTAACCTACCATACTCTTTGTTACCCTCTTTGGGTCGAGCTCACTAACCTACCATACTTCTTCTACCAAACAACTTCATGTGGGATATTGTTTCTCCAATCGGTAAACCGTTGGCATCATGGGAGCATGTTGGTGGTCTCATTTATGAAGGTGCGAGGCACTCTTTCAATGCTTGCTAGCACCCTCAAATTTGCATCAAGGCTGACCTCAGCACGTCGCTTCCATCAAAGATCAAAGTGGACCTGGGTAAAGGGGACATATGGGAACAAGACGTTAATTACAAAAACTTACTTAGCACGTGTTTTTGTTGTGGCCAACAAGGCCACAGGATTAAAGATTTCCCACTAAGACAAAGAAGCAAACAAAAACAAGAAGCATCCAGAAAAACTCAACTAGACAACAATGAGACAATGAACTGCTTAGCAAAAAGAGAAAATCAAGGGCTCTTAAAACCCTGAAACCAACTCAGATGGGTCACACCAATACACCACTAGTGTTGTGCTAGGTAATACATCATGTTTTGTCTTGTCCTTAGAGGATTTCTTCTATATTTTTTCACACTTTAAAGTAGCCTTGTGGTCTACAATGACGTGTAGAGATTTGGAATGATTTATAAGGATAATATAACTGATTGAAGTAGATTTTTCATTCTTCCAATTGATTTCAATCAATGCTAATATGATTATTCTTGGGACATGGACATGCATCTAAAACATTTTAGAAATGTTCCATTATTTGTAAACCCCAATGAAACTCTATTGCTAGATGAATATCTACAAAAGAAAAAGGATAGTTCTATTGGTTATACATTCAAATTACAAGGTTTTAATAGTAAACCACAAGATCACTACTTAAGGGATGTATTTATACCATACCCTTCAAAGGTCTAATCCATCAAAGGACGCTCAAAAGATTTTGTATGGTATCATGGAGATTCATGAATATTTTGTGTAAATTCTTTGAATTCTTTTCAGTCTATTGAATAGATAGTTTGATTGTGTGTGTTGATGTTTCTTTTTATAAGGTACTACAATCTCTCATTCTTTTAAGTAGATATTGTGATTGTATCTTTCTTATTGTGTTAAATTCTACTTGCAAAATTTCTTTTGTTTTAAGTCTTATATTCCGTCAATTCCTAGCATGACTCTATCTTAATAGCTCAAGTGTTGTGTATGGACCTTAGACATGGTTCTAGAGGTGCAAGAGGTTGGGGTTGAGTGTGCCATGTCGTTAATTGGGATCTTTCATTTGATATCGGATCATCTAGAGAGAGTTCTTAGTAGAGGGGAAAGAGGAAAGATATGGAGAAAGTTTACATTCATGGAAAGCAAGGCAAAGTAAGATAGAAAAAATACATCACAAATATATTATATAGGTTTTTTCGATCATATAGATGATAACCGATGCAAGATGAGACTTGAGCCATGGATGATTGCATAGCTAGCTAAGGCCAATCCCACTACTCTGGTACTATACCTCTCTGATCCCACTACACTTATAGACTTGATCTTCTGATCTAGAGAGAGCCTCGTTTGAAATTGTATCCCACTCATACTATATCATTGTAGAATTTGTAACTAATAATATTAATATATTATCTTTCTTTGCTCCACAAAATTCAATTTGAATCAAGGGATTGAACTAAATAAATAGTTTTTGCAAAATGTTTCTTGTTGTATATTAACAAATTGAATTTTTATGCCGATTAAGGGCGGATGTTTCTTGTTACAAAGACATGTGGCCAAAAATGTATATATATCACTCTAAGACAATGGTGAGTACCACCATGTTGAGGAGCTCCACCTCATAATTTTCAATCCATGGAGACATGAGTATGAGAGGATGATTGTGAGTGAGTGATGTGAGTGAAGGTGAAGGTGCCAAGAATGCGATGCACACACACACAAGGAATAGACAAAGAGTAAGAACAATGGAATGTAGATTACTTCAATTTCAAGACCTCTCAATGACTACTCATTCTTTCTTTCGTAGAAGGACTAAATAGAATCCAACATAAAAAATGAGCTCTCTAGCTCTATTTATAGTTTTTAACTAGCTTTTGTTGGTGTCAAACACAATGTTTGGCATAGTTAATACCTACGTCCTAGAGCTAATTTGAGGAGCCTAATCGGCTCAAAAAAATAGGAAATTTTATATGTGGATTCTACCTAAGCTCTCCAATCTAGAAAACTCCTAAACTTCCACAAAATGGAGCATATGTTTACAAAATTGGGTTTTTTGGGTCTTTGTATATATAAGAGTAGTGACAAAAATCATTGTTTTGGACTTGAATTGTATGAACTATTAATAATTATCTTGAAACACACCTCACATGATGCTCTACATGATTCCACATCTTCTTTGTCTACTCCCTCTAAGTTGACCTTGGCCTTGGAAGCCAACAGTCCCTTCTCTCTCTCACATCTTTCATCCATGATTGACCCTTGTGGAAGAGGGTGATCAATATATTGCTATAAAATATGAGTGTGCAGGGAGTGTTCTACCACATGAATAGTACCCTTTGACAAACCTATCTCAAGGTTCTGCTATTCAATAGCTCCTAAAGTATCTAGTTGTCGGAGTCGATAATGTCTCCTATGCAAAGAGGTGTAGTAAATGAGTTGGCTTGGAGATGATCAACTATGAATGATACTTCCAGAAATCTATTGTGAATATTTCTTCAGTGATGATCATATCATGGGCGATGTGTTGTTTCCGGTGTCGTCGGGTCGGCTTGTGTGGTGTGTTCATGTTGTCAGCTTGTTTCATTTCAGCTACTGCGTATCATTAAATAGAGAGCTTTGAAAGAGCATATTAAACTCCATTCTACAATTTGAAATTGTCTCCTCATGGTTGGTTCAAGCCCTCTTTTTATCGTTGTGCAAATATTTTAATTTGTGTTCTTCCTTTCATTCATGGAAAGGCTGGTTACTCTTGTGAGGTTGCAGAGATTCTGAGCCCTTTTCAGTTTTTAAAGTGGACACTTGTCACCTTTGTGTTTGGTCTAGCCCTTGGAGATGTGAAGGGTCGAAGTATAAAGGATCTATCTTTGGGATAGTGGAAGTGTATCTCCAAAGCGCCATTCAGGGCCCCTATCATGGCTTTGGCAACCCTGTCCCTCGTGATAAGCAAATTGGCCCCGACCTAGGGGGTGATTGCTAACCCGGCCCCTATTTTGGAGGGGGGTTCTTGTGTTGCTCATGGGGTCACAGAGGGTGTGGAACCTCCCTTGGTCTCTCTTAGTAGAGTTGCAATTTTGTCAAAGCAAGAAGAGCTCAAGAAAGTATGTCTCGTCAGACAAGTGTTTGGACCTGGGCCTCCGCTCAAAATCATACACGAGTGGCTTCGAAAAGAGTAGTTCCCTCGTAGGTTTATTGATAGCAAGTGTCAGTTCTTATTGTCTAGTTATCTATTGCTAGTCTTTGAGAATGAAGATATGGCGTTCCAAGCCCTCAGTGTCGAAACCTAGCAACTCCGGAGGGTGACCCTGTGCCTGTTCATATGGTTTCCCGATTTTATTCACAACAAATCAAAATCTCTTTGCTACCCTTTTTAGGTCGAGCTCACTAACCTACCATACTTCTTGTACAATTTCATGTGGGACATTGTTTCTCCAATCGGCAAACCGTTGGCATCATCGGAGGATGTTGGTGGTCTCATTTATGAAGGTATGAGGCACTCTTTCAATGTTTGATGGCACCCTCAAATCTATGTCAAGGCTGATCTCAACATGCCGCTTCCATCAAAGATCAAAGTGGACCTGGGCAAAGGGGACATATGGGAACAAGACATTAATTACAAAAAACTACCGAACGCGTGTTTTTGTTGTGGCCAACAAGGCCACAAGATTAAAGATTGCCCACTAAGACAAAAAAGAAAACAAAAACAAGAAGCATCCATAAAAACTCAAGACAACAATGAGGCAATGAACTACCCGACAAACGAAGAGGAATTCAAGGGCTCCCAAAACCCTGAAACTGACTCAGATGGGTCACACCAATGCACCACTAGTGTTGTGCTAGGTAATACATCATGTTTTGTCTTGTCCTTAGAGGATTTATTCTATATTTTTTCACACTTTAAGGTAGCCTTATGGTCTACAATGACGTGTAGAGATTTGGAATGATTTATAAGGATAATATAACTGATTGAAGTAGATTTTTCATTCTTCCAATTTATTTCAATCAATGATACTATGATTATTCTTGGGACATGGACATGCATCTAAAACATTTTTAGAAATGTTCCATTATTTGTAAAACCCAATGAAACTCTATTACTAGATGAATATCTACAAAAGAAAAAGAATAATCCTATTGGTTTTACATTCAAATTACAAGGTTTTAATAGTGAACCACAAGGCCACTAGCTAAGGGAGTATTTATGCCATACCCTTCAAAGGTCTATTCCATCAAAGGATGCTCAAAAGATTTTGTATGGTATCATGGAGATTCATGAATATTTTGTTTAAATTCTTTTCAGTCTATTGAATAGATAGTTTGATTGTGTGTGTTGATGTTTCTTTTTATAAGGTACTACAATATCTCATTCTTTTAAGTAGATATTGTGATTGTATCTTTTTTATTCTTGTTAAATTCTAATTGCAAACCCTATGCATTGTCTTTTGTTTTAAGTCTTATATTCCGTCAATTCCTAGCATGACTCTATCTGAATAACACAAGGGTTGTGTATGGACCTTAGACATGGTTCTAGAGGTGCAAGAGGTTGGGGTGGAGTGTGCCATGTAGTTAATTGGGATCTTTCATTTGATATTGGATCATTTAGAGAGAGTTCTTAGTAGAGGGGAAAGAGGAAAGATATGAAGAAAGTTTACATTCATGGAAAGCAAGTCAAAGTAAGATAGAAAAAATACATCACAACTATAATATATAGGGTTTTTAGATCATATAGAGATAACCGATGCAAGATGGGACTTGAGCCATGGATGATTGCATAGCTAGCTAAGGTCGATCCCACTACTCTGGTACTATACCTCTCTGATCCCACTACACTTATAGACTTCATCTTCTGATCTAGAGAGAGCCTCTTTTGAAATTGTATCCCACTCATACTATATCATTATAGCATTTGTAACTAATACTATTAATAGATTATCCTTTTTTGGTCCACAAAATTCAATTTGAATCAAGGGATTGAACAAAATAAATAGTTTCTGCAAAATTTTTCTTGTTGTATATTAACAAACTGAATTTTTATGCCGATTAAGGGCGGATGTTTCTTGTTACAAAGACATGTGGGCAAAAATGTATATATGTCACTCTAAGACAATGGTGAGTGCCACCACATTGAGGAGTTTCACCTCATAATTTTCAATCCATGGAGACATGAGGATCACATGATGATTGTGAGTGAGTGATCTGAGTGAAGGTGAAGGTGCAAAGAATGCAAGATGCACACACACATGCACACACACACAAGGAATAGGCAAAGAGTAAGAACAATGGAATGTAGATTACTTCAATTACAAGACCTCTCAATGACTACACATGCTTTCTTTCCTAGAAGGACTAAATAGAATCCAACATAAAGAATGAGCTCTCTAGCTCTATTTATAGTTTTTAACTAGCTTTTGTTGGTGTCAAACACAATGTTTGACATAGTTAAAAATTACATCCTAAAGCTAATTTGAGGAGCCTAATCAGCTCAGAAAAATAGGAAAATTGATATGTGGACTCTACCTAAGCTCTCCAATCTAGAGAACTCCTCAACTTCCACAAAATGGAGCATATGTTTACAAAATCAAGATTTTTGGGTTTTTGTATATATAAGAGTAGTGACAACAATCATTGTTTTGGACTTCAATTGTATGAACTATTAATACTTAACTTGAAACACACTCCACATGATGCTCTACATGATTGCACATCTTCTTTGTCTACTCCATCTAGGTTGACCTTGGCCTTGGGTGCCAACACTCCCTTCTCTCTCTTGCATCTGTCATGCCTGATAGACCCTTGTGGAAGAGAGTGATCAATATATTGCTATAAAATATGGGTCTATAGGGAGTGTTCTGCCACATGAATACACTTTGACAAATCTATCTCAAGTTTCCGCTATTCAATAGCTCCCAAAGTATCTGGTTGTCAGATCAATAATGTCTCACATGCAAAGAGGTGTAGTAATTGAGTTGGCTTGGAGATGAAGAACTTTGAATGAAGCTTCTAGAAATCTATTGTGAATATTTCTTCAAATGTTTTCTTGTAACAAGTCATTAAGCATTTGATTTTTTTAGTGCCATGCATAGAAGACCTTCAGGGAGGGTCTTATACTCATGTTGTATACTAAATATAGATTACCATGTTCAAAGCACGGAGTTGGGACGTGCAACACTTTGACCTTTCTAAGAATTTCAAAGTAGTTTGCATCATTTCAAATATTTTGAGTTGCATGCACACCATGATGCCAGACATCGTGTGTAGATAGAGCGACCAATGGCATATGGTGGCCATCATGTAAGCAATCGTGGGTGGCCCTTGTAGTGGTGCAAGATGTGGATAATTTAACTAGTCCTAGCATTTCTTATCATTGTTTACTTGAATTGCAAATGCAATCCGGATTTGTCTGTGAGGAACTAGATCATAGCAAGGATTGTACAAATTGTGCCAAGGTCCCTTTGACAAAGTTTGCATCATGTCTGGATAGTCCTAGAGAAATTGTGCCTACCCGTTAGGTTGGAATATAGTTTCATGACATGTTTCTAGAGGGAGATCCTCACGCTTGAATTGTGTTGTGAATGTGGGTAGTCTGCCCATTATGCATTTGATTTTTGTACAATATTCACCCAAAATAATGAAATACGACATGTACAACATTTCATTTGTTGTAACATACTATCTGGGTGCAAGCTCTTGAAATTAGGAAGACTTTAGGATTTCTTCTTTGATAACTACCATAGCCTCTAGCTAAGCTTCAACCCTTTCCAAGTATGTTTCTCCCAACTCTTCTACTGGATTCAGCCAAGTGGGCTACTGAAGCTTGATTATATCTTGACCTTCCTTGATAAATCAACTATCGATTGTGGTTTGTGGTTCATATTCTTCTTTGAATGATGGTTTGATTAGTATTCATATGAGTTCATCCAATTCAAGGATATCAAGGGCGGATGCACGTCTTTCCATTGAAATTTTGGATGTTAATTCATGTCACATTTAGACGATTTTCATCAAACATCCTATAATTGTACTAGCACTTTCTCAAGGATAGTGGTCATAGTGGGTGCATCAATAGATGTACTGGCAGAGGTGCTTGCACATGTTGTTTGAACTGTCATAAAATCCTCAAATAATTTATCATGTGCTTCTAGGAGGTTTGTGAAGTCTTCTAAAATGATCTTAATACACTTGGGTGCCACAACTTGGAAGCAAGATGGGCGTACAAGGGCATCTAGCGTGTCTAATTTTGCTCCAAATTTTTTGATATTTTGAACATATAGCCATTGGTTCTCTTCCTTGGCTACAACTAAGTGTGTTCTTAGTAGGCCCATGTTTCTAGTAAGTCTAGCATTTCGATCCATTTGCACTTTGAGTTGGCCTTCTATTTCCTCTATCACTTGTTTTTTCTGTGTTTCCAACTATAAATCCAATGTGTTGTGAGCTTCTTTCAATTGATTGTACCTAGAGTTAAGAGAGGCATTCTACCATCAAGGAATTAAGATGTGATTGCAACTTGCTTGATTGTTCTTGCAGGTTATTGTATCACTACCCTAATTTGCATATTCATCCCTTATTTGATTCATGCACTTGAACATCTGACTCAATGCACAGTCAATTATGAAAGGCCTCTGCAACAACCATTCCAGCCTCTTTCTTCTTTGCCTCTTTGGTAGCTAATTTTGGATAGGTCTTAATGACATGATCATTTGCTTTATAGTATTTACAAAACAATTTCTGCTTTTCTGATTTCTTTTCATCTTTTTCTACCCTCTTCAATTGTGGAGAATTAGTAGATTTTCTGCTTTCTAGTTGAAGAGCTCCATTTACCTTTGCCCTTCTAACTAGCCAAGAAAGCTTAATCTGCAACACGCATAATGGACTTGTTCTACCTCGACTGATCTTCCTACAACAGAACAGAGACTAAATCCTCAAATGACAAGGCATTTGGATTTCCTTTCATCATCAATCGAAGAGTAGAAGCAAAACTCTGATATGAATTAGGAAGACCATTCAGAAGGGTCTGCACAAGTGAGCTATCCGGTATAACTTCGTTAGCAGAAATTAACTATTCCTTCAAGTCTTTGATCTTTGTTAGAAAATTTTCCATGGAATCACCTTCATTCATGTGCTCACTCTCCAACTGTTTTTGGAGGTAAGCAACACGAGCCTCATTCCTAGCTTGGTACAACGTGGTAAGTGTATCCCAAGCATCCTTAACTGTTCTGTAAGAGAGAATGTGAGGAATAATGGCACGTTTGATAGAAAAAGCTATCAATGCATGTGCCTGGGCAACTCTGTCATCCCAATGAATTTGATCTATAGTAAGTGTAGCAGAAACTACGTCACAAACAAGAATATGCATAATATCATCATCTTAGATACCTTCTGCATCAACTTTCGTACCTACAATTGTAACAATTGTAGATGTGATAGAATGTTTTTTCAACACCCTGCACAATGTTCCACAATCCTTTTGCAACCAATACATGACGCATCATATAAGCCCATAACGAGTAGTTGATACCATCCAACTTATCCTCAACAGCCCACATACGAAATACATCACTACTTTCAGCCATGACAGGTGACTAAAATACCTTGATGCAAAAAATTGACTATATCTCAAAAAGTTGAATAGACTGCCTAAACAAATTGTGCTAAAACTGTAGAAAACTTTGAGACGCTTATACTGGCGAACCGAAACTAGTATACAAATTTGGCACTAAAAGATGAAATAGCCTGCACAAGCAATGTGATAGTGCATTCGGAGGCCGAAACAAGCTCACATCGCGATTTTGGCACCACATAACGAAGCTGTTTTGATCTCTAAAACACCCTGAGTATGCTCATCAAAATTCATGCGATTTTGAGACTACAACCGGAGAGATGTGGACGATGCCCTAGATGAAGCGGTGACATGGTCTGATACCAATTGTTGGAGTTAGACGTCTGCAGAAGCACACAAACAACACAAGGAAGAAGAAGAATCTTGGAGCACAACACACAATACTGAATGTATTACCACTAGAATGTACAAAGATAAGTAGCCCCTTAGGGCAATATGCATATATACAAGCTGGGGAAGAAACCTCCTAAAGAGGGAAAAAGGTGCCCCGGTGATCCAAGAGTGTTCACACACATCACTACCTAAATATATCAACAATTGCTTCAATTTGTGTATGTAGTCTTTGTAGAGCTGATGTATAGGCATATCTATCTTATTCTTTGTCTTTAGCCATTTGATGCACCTCATCTTGCTCCTCTCTTTGTCTTTCTTCTTCTTCATCCATGAGTGCACTTTCTTCATCCTTTTGATCCATTCTTCTGTGATCTTCATCCGGGTATGTTTGAGACCCTGGGTGCTAGGCCAATTCTATTCTTGGGATTGGAACCCTAGGAAATTTAACAGGGGTTGCTCAAAATAAAAGATTGAAGTCTCATCTTCATACTGACTTCACCTGCAATGGGAAATCCAAAATCTATGTTGATTGGTGGTTGTGGTTCTAAAATAAAACTTTCCATGTTTGTGTTCTACACACTTACTTTTGGTTGTGGCTCTGGAAATGTAGTGGTGGTTGGTGGTGTTGGTTGTGGGAGTCTGATAGTGAATGGAGACAGTGATGGTTCTGGACATGGTGGTGATTGTTCTAGGGTTACCAAAGTGTCTACAGTTATAGATAGGGGATGTTTCCTATCATGTGCTTGATTTTTTGTCCTCAGCATAAACATCAGGTTATAAGTGCACATAGCTAAGTCCTGGTGAGCATACATTCAACCCAGATGTCATATGTCAGACACATATATACAATGTGCATGATGTCACAATAATTGTTCAAACCCCACTTTCTTGTCCATCTTTGATTGGCTATGTACAAATT
The DNA here is from genome assembly GCA_020310875.1 of Ceratopteris richardii. Taxonomy (NCBI): domain Eukaryota; kingdom Viridiplantae; phylum Streptophyta; class Polypodiopsida; order Polypodiales; family Pteridaceae; genus Ceratopteris; species Ceratopteris richardii. The sequence continues at coordinate 118,098,156 of CM035415.1, forward strand.
GTTCGTGATCCAATGGGGAGGTACAATCTTCAATTGTGCCATTTATGATAGACATAGACTAAACCATATTCTTTTGGGGCTCCGTGAAATGATCTTGGACCGGAAATGCAAAATTCTACATGCATATTAGGAGGGGTGTAGAAAGATTTGGGGTGATCTCTGACATTTGTGATACTTTAAGACCTTGCTCTTTTTCATTTCTTCTAATATTAAGGCCTCTTTATCTGTAGGGATGTGAGAGCCTAGCATGTTGAGGGCTTCTCTCACCAACTTATGCATCAACTCGAATCTCTTTGGAGGTTGATCTAGGAGTAGTGAGGGTAGCATGAAGGTTCTTGAAATGTCTTTGTTCACATCCGAATACAATGTATGAAAGACATAATAACACCTTAGGAAATCTGGTTTAGGGAGTGGAGCATTGAAATAAGCATCTAGTCCTACCTTCTCCCAAATTATTTTGAATCGTCTACATTTTGTGGTTCTTTGAATTCTTGGGATATCCCCATTTGTGATCAAAATCCAGTTTTGATTCCCATATAAATGGGGCATCTGTCCAACAAGTCCTTGAAATGAATGGGACTTATCATGTATGCATTGAGTCCTCATAGCTGGTGGATCTTCAAATGGAATAGGTTCCTGAAATCTTACAAGTTTTGGTGGTGAGAGGAGAGGGTACTCCTCAATGCATAAGGATCGATAGTTGAGTCGCATATGGCTAGGTTGTGCTATTGAAGTGATCATTGTTTGCATTTTTTAGTGCTTTAGAAGACTAAAATATGCTAACACAAGGAGATATTAATACTGAAACAAACATTGATCCTAGTATGCAAAGACCTCAGCCCCTTTCCAATATTGACATGATTCTCAGTGTAACCCTTGTTGTGTTTAAGTGCACTATCAATGCTATGCCTAATGCATGTCACTAGACCACTTGCATGCATACTTGTGATTTTTCATTAGTTTAGCATGCTTTAGGTGATCCATGTGTATTTTACAAGGTTTATGTTGTATGGATTTATTACAAGGTTTCATATGAATATGAGAGATGGAGAGATGGTTGAGGATAATTGGTCACGTGGACATTTAGGCACCCATTTCCAATTTTTTCTAGATGAGTGAGTACAAAGTTTCACAGGCATTATAGCTTGATTTCAATAGGAATGATAAACATGAGAAGGCTAGGAGATTTCGATGGGGATTTATCTAGGGATGGACATCTAGGCCTTCAAGCAAGTCTTAGGCACCCATACACATGAAGTATTAGGGCATGCCATCCTTGACTATTTGGGATTCCAAATTTGTCGAACTATCTATTTTTGATGTCTTGCTTTCTTATTAGAACCATCTCTTGCACATCTTGTCCTTTTGGTGTGTTGGTGATAGTTTTGGGGAGATTATTGGTTGTTCACCTCTCTTCACCCAAACCTACTTCATGCATGGTACCACTTGATGTCTTTGTTTGTCGGCTCTCAAGGTTGTACATGATCATGGTTTCATGTGGTTACTTTGTGGTTATGTCTCCGTCCGATGTGTCTTAGTTGTTGGCATTAGAATTTCCTTTGGAAAAGAAGAGGGATCCAACACTTGCATGACCTATCAATCAAGAGGTGAGGCATTTTGCACAATAGACTTATGGTCACATGCATAGTGTGTGGACTTAGAGCTAGAGGATTCATGGGTCTCCATCTCCATTATGAGGCATTGCTCACTAACCCAAACCTTAAGAAGACATCTTCTAAGGTTCTATTCAACTATGTGGTCAATCTTGGCCCAATATCAAAGGTTCTATGAGATCTTCATCATGCAAAACTAATATTTTTAATATCAAGGGGACACATGTAAGAGGATAGAGCTTCTGCCTCATCAATGCAATGTTACCGTTAGTGTCCATGTGAAAGGCCAAATGGCCACCGAACACTTCTTTGTATATGTTCTTTAATAAAACATATAGTGGCCTGGTCAGTCATGGATGGTAAGTTCGACCGCATTTGTAAGACCTAAGAAGTCTGTCTTCGTGCTCCCTGTGTACTGTATTTTCTGCGTATTCTACAGCCTCTGTGCAGAGTACTGTGTGCGGCCTCAGGAGCTCGGTTTTCTACTCTGAGCATATCGTTGTGGAGCTCTCGAAAAGGAGAGCGCACTGTGGTGCATCGCCGTTGAAACACTTCACTGATATGAGAGCAGTCCGAGGCAAAAGTTTTGTTCCTTTTGTGCAAGCGAAGCGAGCACCCCCCCCAGGCTTCCGACTAAGGCGGCGACCAAGGCATAGACCTTGGCATACCTTGTCATCCGAGTCACCAAAGTCACCGTTGGCTGCGCGCGAGGGAGGACCTCAACGATCAAGGAATATAGAGGTTCTCCGTACTTCCCGGGAGGTCAACCATCCCAGTACTGTTCCCCCCAGAGCTCGCTTAACGATGGCAATCTCTTGCCACTAAGCTACACTCTTGTGGTGTTTGAAGAAGGGGAAAGACTAAGGTTGACATTACCTTGAACAAGTTTTGGTCCCTCAAAGCTTCATTTTTTGCTTTCAAAGCCTATTTCTGAAGCAATTTTGGGGTGTTTTTTTTTGGAGCCATTTTGGAGTACTTTCGCACATAGTTCTCTTCGCACAGGTCCAAGAACATCAAGAAGAGTGTTCCTTGAACATCAACCTTTGGGGCTGTATTTTCAGTCACACTCGTAAAACTACAGGTTTCTCGAGGGGTTTTCAGTTTTGGTGGGAGCAGTCACTGCAAATTTATGCAGGTTTTTAAAGCCTAAAACATCAGAGTTGACAGACACTTGCAGGTGTTTTGGCTAGTATTTTGGGCTCTGTATTCAGCCTTTTAGTGTCAGTTTACTGCATATATTGAGCACATACACACCATGTACGCTTCTGTGGATACCGCTTATGTACGTCCATGTGGTCATTGATATAGCGGTTACGTTCTTTGCATAAAGCCCTTTACGTTTGATAAAGAGGGTTGTGGTGAGGTTTTCTTAACTGGGAGACACCCAGATGTCGGGGTCTCTTTGGTGATGCAGGTGGAAGACTTACCCAGCCTCGCCATAGGAGATGTATGATAGTTGTTCATAGGTGCTCGATAAGCCTAGTTGGCTTCTATTGGGTAACTGATTATATGCAGTGGAGTCAGTGATTCACTATGTAGGTAGACATGTCAGTACTTGCAGTTTTATGATACTTTGACACTGGTCATATGCTAATTTTGTAGAGGATACTCTGGAAAAATTTTTCCAGATTTCTGGTTTAGTCAACTATACAGTGGTCGATTTACTCCTTGATACACTTATTTGTTGCTATTTGGACTCTTCTAGCTCCATTATCATTCTATTCAATTCTCTACGATCATGGCATCAGAGGTCTCAGGCACATCCGGTGGATCGGGGTCTAGTGCTAGTGTTTCGAGGAGGAGCTATAACTTGCAGGGCAAAGACCATTTTGAGATCCGAAAATTTGATGGCACAAACTTTGCTCTATGGAAGAATCAGATTAAAGATGTGCTGATTCAAAGGAGGCAACGGAAGCTAGTAAATGGGATTTCAAAGAAGCCTGCTGACATGGATGAAGATGATTGGGATGAGTTAGATGAAATGGCCAGGTCTACCATTCGCTTGCACTTGGCAGATAATGTTTACTTTACAGTATTAGACTGTGAAAGTGCAGAGGAGCTTTGGAAGAAGTTATGCAATACATATGAAAAAGAGACGGCATCAAATAAAGTGTATCTGATGAGAAAATTATATGACCTTTGTATGAAGGACACAGATAGTGTTGCTGCTTATCTAAATGAGTTTGATGCTATATTCTCCTAGTTAGAGGCTCAGAAAATGGATATGGATAATGAAATGAAAGCAGTATTGTTGTTATGCACCCTCCCATCATCATGGGATACGTTTTGCATGGCTATTAGCAACAGTGCACCTGGTGGTAAACTCGTCTATGATGACATATGTGGAGCACTCTTGAGTGAGGAGATTCGTAGAAAATCTATGGTTGGCACTCAGAGTGGAGATGCATATAATGTTCGTGATTCTTACCAAGGAAAGAATCAACAACGTGACAGGAGCAAGAATAAGGAAAAGAATGGTCAACAGAATAAGAGTAGAAGTAAATCAACGAAGAGGGATATCGAATGCCATTATTGTCATAAGAAAGGACACATGAAGAAAGACTGTTATGCATTAAAGAATGCTAAAGGTAAAGGACAGAATGTTGATGGGCATGTTAAATAGTTACCTGCACCATCTACTTCGACTGTGAAGATTGAAGAAATTAATGCTATTTCTGATGATGTTGATGTGTTGACACTTGATAGTACTGTGCCATCTGAGGCACTTATGGCTGATTATCTTTCCCACACATGGCTGCTAGATTCTGGTGCTTCTTTCCATGTGACACCACATAGAGAATGGTTCTCTAATTATGCAGCAAAGTCTCTTGGTATCGTGAGACTTGGTGACTCTTACTAGTATGATGTTGTGGGGATTGGAGATGTGGTTGTGCAGTTCATTGATGGTTCAAAATTTACTATGCATAATGTACGCCATGTACCTCAGTTATCATGCAGTTTGATGTCATTTGGTCAACTTGATGACCTTGGTTACAAGGTGGTCTTCTATGCTCATTCCTTTTGTATATCAAAGGGCAATATGGTTATTGCAAAAGGAAGCAAAGTTGGCTCACCTTATCCTTTATTTGTATCACAAAAAGAACACTTGTTAGTTGTTACTGAACAGCCTATGGCTTGTATTTGGCATGGTCGTTTGGGCCATATATCTCGTAGTGGAATGGAAAATCTTTCTCGTTCTGGCTACTTACCTGTGTTATCTTTCTCTGATTTTTCATTTTGTGAGCATTGTCAATATGGAAAGCAAACCAGAAATATGCATAGAACGCACATTGACTCTTCAATTCAGCCTTTAGATCTTGTTCATACAGATGTGTGTGGTCCTATGCCCACTAGGTCCTTAGGTGGTTCTCTTTACTTTGTCACTTTCATAGATGATGCTACTAGAAAAGTCTGGGTATATCCTATCAAATCAAAGGATGATGTATTTCCTACTTTCAGAAAATGGCTTGCTTCAGTTGAGACCGAAAAAGGAACTAAGCTCAAGGCTTTACGTTTAGATAATGGGGGTGAGTATACCTCACATGAATTCAGCCTTTTCTGTCAGTCTAGAGGGATTCCTAGAGAGTTTACAGCTCCTTATACCCTAGTACAGAATGGTGTAGCTGAGAGGATGAATAGAACTATTCAAGATAGAGTAGTCTCTAGTTTGCATCATGCAAACCTCTCACAAGGTTTTTGGGCAGAAGCAGTATTGACTGCAGTTCACGTGATTAACCTTTCACCTAGTACTGCAAAAGGTCTGAAAGTGGCACAAGAGTTATGGACAGGGAAACCACCATATTATGATCATCTTCGAGTTTTTGGGTGTGAAGCATATGTTCATATACCCAAGAATCTTAGACAAAAGTTGGACCATAAGTCAAAGAAATGCATTTTTCTTGGATATGGTCGAGAAGGACAATTTGGATATCGCTTATGGGATCCTGAAACACGATCAGTTATCAGAAGTAGTGATGTCATTTTTAATGAGTCTAAGATGCATAAACAGCCCATTAAGGAGGTTGAAGTGAGAAGAGTGGTGTTTGAAGATACTAGTCCTCCGGTTAGCATGCATAAAAATACTGCACATAGGGATGTTCAAGAGAATGTCCATTCAGATCAGTCTGTACATGTTCCTATTCAGCAACCATTGAGACGTTCTACACGTGTCTCATATCCACCTGATAGATATGTTCTAGGTTTAGATTTTGTTATGCTAATAGATGCCGGTGAGCCTTCTTGCTACAAAGAGGCTATGCAGATAGAGGATCATGTCAAGTGGGAGCGTGCCATGAAGAGTGATTTGGATTCTATTCACAAGAATGGTACTTGGGACTTAGTACCTTTGCCAAAGGGCAGAAAAGCTTTACCATGTAAATGGGTATATAAGCTGAAATTCACATCAGATAGTGCTTCTCCAAAATATAAAGCACGACTTGTTGCAAAGGGTTTTAAGCAACAACATGGTGTTGATTTTGAGGAAATCTTCTCTCCAGTGGTCAAGATGACTACTTTGCGCATGTTGCTTGGATTCGTTGCAATGGAGGACTTAGAGCTAGTCCAAATGGATGTGAAAACAGCTTTCTTGCATGGAGATCTTACCGATGAGATCTATATGGAAAAACCAGAGGGTTATGTAGTTCCTGGCAAGGAAAGTCTAGTTTGTAAGCTCAAGAAGAGCTTGTATGGACTTAAATAGTCTCCTAGACAATGGTACCAAAAGTTTGATGCTTTTATGAAGTCCCAAGGCTATTCTCGGAGCAATGAGGATCATTGTCTCTACACAAAGAGATGTTCCGATGGCAGCTTGATATGCTTGATACTTTATGTCGATGATATGTTGATTGTTGGGAAGTCCTCTTATGATTTGTCACTTCTAAAAAAGAAGTTGAGTCAGACATTTGATATGAAGGATTTGGGGGATGCCAAACATATTCTTGGCATGCGCATTACTCGTGATAGGAGTAAAAGATGCATATACTTGTCTCAAAGTGAGTACATATCCAAAGTACTTCACCGATTCAATATGCAGGGTGGAAAGGCATTGAGTACACCTTTACCCACATATGTGAAATTGAGCAAGGATGATTGCCCCAAATCAGATGAGGAAAAGGAATTCATGACCAAAATTCCCTATCAGTCTGTTGTTGGTAGTCTCATGTATGCTATGGTAGCTACGAGACCAGACATTGCATTTGCAGTGGGAGTTGTGAGCAGATATATGTCTAATCCTAGCAAGAAACATTGGCAAGCGGTCAAAATGATTTTGAGATATCTGAGTGGCACTAAGGACAAGTGTCTATGCTTAGGTAGAGGGAAAGCATCCATTATTGGTTACACAGATTCTGACTATGCTGGTTGTGTAGACAATCGTAAGTCTACATCAGGGCACATTTTTCATTTTGTTGGAGGTGCTATCTCTTGGAGATCTCATCTTCAAGAATGTACAGCTGTTTCCACCACAGAAGTAGAGTATGTTGCAGCAAGTGAGGCATGTAAGGAAGCATTGTGGCTTTCTCGTCTTGCTTGTGATATGGGTTTACCTCAGCATGTACCTCACTTGCTCAGTGATAGTCAGAGTGCCATTGCTTTGGCTAAGAATCTAGTCTATCATGCAAAGACCAAGCACATTGAGGTGAGGTATCACTTCATTAGAGATTGCTTAGCCACTGAGAGCATTATTCTTGAGAAGGTTCACACTCGAGATAATGATGCAGATGCTTTGACTAAAGCTCTACCACATGATAGCTTTCGACACTGTTGTCACTTGATGGGGGTTACTTGATTCTTGATCTTACGCAGTCACTTGTATACTGTGTAACATGCCCATCAGGTGGGAGGTATAGTTTGTATACTTACACTCAGGTATTCTTTATCATTCTTTATTTTTTCTCCCATAGTTACTCTGGCCATATTGGCCTTTAGTGGGAGATTGTTACCGTTAGTGTCCATGTGAAAGGCCAAATGTCCACCGGACACTTTTTTGTATATGTTCTTTAATAAAACATATAGTGGCCTGGTGAGTCACGGATGGTAAGTTCGACCTCATTTGTAAGACCTAAGAAGTCTGTCTTCGTGCTCCCTGTGTACTGTATTTTCTGCGTATTCTATAGCCTTTGTGCAGAGTACTGTGTGCGGCCTCAGGAGCTCGGTTTTCTACTCCGAGCATATCGTCGTGGAGCTCTCAAGAAGGAGAGCGCACTGTGGTGCATTGCCGTTGAAACACTTCATGCAAGGGGTTTCCAATCTTCCTAATCCTATGAGGTAAACCTTAGATGGACTCACTTTTATTTTCATGTTGTGATACCACGAGTACCTAATGGCAATGGTGCAGCTCATGAATCAATTAGAGCTTTGATAATCTTGATTGTAGTTCCATGTCCTAGCTCCATCGAGATGAATGGTCTTCTATCTACTATGCTATGGGGATACTAATTCTAGTTTGGCACATTTCCATATGAGATCATGGGGTGTTTAGATTTGGTAGTATGCATTGTTGTCTCAAATTCATGTCTTTAATACATTCTAGGGCCTTAGCCTCTGCCTCTTCTCTAATTCTTTGTTCTTCCTCTCTATGCTTCTTGGTCTGATTCAATCGTGCAAGCACCTCTTCTATGAGAGGTCCCTAATAGAGTTTCACTCTAAAGACACTAATGTAATTTGGCATTACTTCTCTTTCTAGGGTGCCTAGTTATATTGCACCACTTTTTGAAAGCTTGATGATAATCATAGATCCATAACCACATTTTCTAACTTTTGAGCATGCTATTCTAAGGTATACACCAACAATAATTGCCAACTTCCAAGCCTTTTTCGTTCATGTGTGCATCAAAATAAGCCTTTTATCTTTTGTTTGTTACGTATATCCTTGTTTTTGCCCTCAATCTTGTCTCTCTAGAACTTTTAGATCCATTATTCTAGAGGATAGCTCATGGCCTGACCATTGATGCTCTTATGCCATTTTCAATGTGGGCATCAAAAAATCTAGGAGTAGCACAACATTCTGGCCAAAGACCGTCTGAAAGGGAGTTGTATTGAGCATCATTTTATAAGAAACTTGATATGTCAAAACAACATGATGTAGTTGTTTATCCTTGTCAAAGCTTTTTTTATTTACGAACTTCAACAGTATACATTACATAGGATCTTATTCGTACTCTCTAATTCTTTGTTATCTTGTGGGTGATAAGGTATATTTTTTCTTGTGCATCATGAAATTTTAAAGGATATAATCCATCACTTCATTCAAGAAATTTGTTCCTCTATGACGGACTAGTCATATTGGAAGCCCCTAGCTTGTTAAGATATTCTTAAATGAGAAACTAGGTGTGGTTTTCACATCATTCTTACATGTAGTTTTCATGTCTACCCACTTTCTAAGGTAATCGATGGCAACTATGATATACTTAGCATGAGAGTTTATGGTGGATTAATGGGTCCCACAAAGTCTATACCCCATTTGGAGAATGCATGTCCTCCCATCATGGGTCTTAGTGGCATCTCGTCTTTTTGTATATGATATTGAGCACTCTACATGTGTCATGGCATTTCATATAGGTATCTGCATCCATGTGAAGTGTGGATACCAAAGACATGGAAACAAAATGATTTTGATCACACGGCGAGGTCCAAAGTATCCACCTATAACACCTTGGTGTGTAGTTTTTACTATTTGCAACTAATCATTATCATGTACACATAACCTCAAATATCCATCTCTCCTGCATTTATACAAACTTTCTTTGACTAATGTAGTCTGCACTTCCTATTCTAGACTTATTAAGAGAGCACCTTCATACAGTGGTATATGTGCCTACACAAGGTAATGGGGCATACATATTCACCAAAGCTCTTCCATGGAAACATTTTGAAGCTTTTTGCAAAGATTTAAGATTATTGCCTACTGGGGGCCTGTTGGAACTCAAAGTCAAGCATAAAACATGGAAGCACATCAAAGAAGTGGACATAGAAGAAGAGAGAGCAAAAAGGGAGCTCCAAGAAGTGTATGTCAGATTTTCAGAAGAATCCCCTACAAAAATAGTGATTTTCATCACTAAAAACGATTGTAAATACCATTTTCTATTTTTCTAACTCCATTTTGTTCAAGCCGAGGAGTCCTTGAGCTTGAGGAGTATTAGAAGAATAATCCTACCAATTTTCATAATTTTTAGACTTCGTTTGAGCCCTCAAATAAGCCCTGGAACCTAATTTTTAATTAGGCCGGACACTAGGTCTGGACAGGGCCAAAACTACTCAAAAAAATATAAAAAGAGCTAGAGAGCTCATTTTTGAGGCTAGCTTGTTAGAGAATAGAGCTTTTGTAAGAGAACTCTTTTGCAATTGAAGCTTTCCATTGTTCCTCTCTTTGATCTTACCTTGTGCTCTTATGCTATTTTCAATGTGGGCATCAAAAAATCTAGGAGAAGCACAACATTCTGGCCAAAGACCATCTGAAAGGGAGTTTGTATTGAGCATCATTTTATAAGAAACGCGACATGTCAAAACAACATGATGTAGTTGTTTGTCCTTGTCAGAGCTTTTTTTATTTACGAACTTCAACAATATACATTACATAGGATCTTGTTCATACTCTCTAATTGTTCGTTATCTTGTGGGTGATAAGGTATAGTTTTCTTGTACATCATGAAATTTTCAAGGATATAACCCATCACTTCATTCAAGAAATTTGTTCCTCTATGTCGGACTAGTCATATTGGAAGCCCCTAGCTTGTTAAGGTATTCTAAAATGAGAACCTAGGTGTGGTTTTCACATCATTCTTAAATGTAGTTTTCATGTCTACCCACTTTGTAAGGTAATCGATGGCAACTATGATATACTTAGCATGAGAGTTTATGGTGGGGGGATTAATGGGTCCCACAAAGTCTATACCCCATTTGGAGAATGCATGTCCTCCCATCATGGGTCTTAGTGGCATCTCGTCTTTTTGTATATGATATTGAGCACTCTACATGTGTCATTGCATTTCATATGGGTATCTGCATCCATGTGAAGTGTGGATACCAAAGACATGGAAACAAAATGATTTTGATCACACTGCTAGGTCCAAAGTGTCCACCTATAACACCTTGGTGTGTAGTTTTTACTATTTGCAACTAATCATTATCATGTACACATAACCTCAAATATCCATCTCTTCTGCATTCATACAAACTTTCTTTGATTAATGTAGTCTGCACTTCCTATTCTAGACTTATTGAGAGAGCACCTTCATACAGTGGGATATGTGCCTACACAAGGTAATGTGGCATACATATTCACCAAAGCTCTTCCATGGAAACATTTTGAAGCTTTTTGCAAAGATTTAAGATTATTGCCTAGTGGGGGCCTGTTGGAACTCAAGGTCAAGCATAAAACGTGGAAGCACATCAAAGAACTGGACATAGAAGAAGAGAGAGTAAGTAGGGAGCTCCAAGAAGTGTATGTCAAATTTTTAGAAGAATCCCCTAGAAAAATAGTGATTTTCATCACTTAAAATCATTGTAAATACCATTTTCTCTTTTTGTAACTCCATTTTGTTCAAGCCAAGGACTCCTCAATCCTGAGGAGTATTAGAAGCATAATCCTACCAATTTTCATAATTTTTAGACTTCGTTTGAGCCCTCAAATAAACCCTGGAACCTAATTTTTAATTAAGCCGGACACTAGGTCTGGACAGGGCCAAAAGTACTCAAAAAACTATAAAAAGAGCTAGAGAGCTCATTTTTGAGGCTAGCTTGTTAGAGAATAGAGCTTTTGTAAGAGAACCCTTTTGCAATTGAAGCTTTCCATTGTTCCTCTCTTTGATCTTACCCTGTGCTCTTATGCTATTTTCAATGTGGGCATCAAAAAATCTTGGAGTAGCACAACATTCTGGCCAAAGACCATCAGAAAGGGAGTTGTATTGAGCATCATTTTATAAGAAACTTGATATGTCAAAACAACATGATGTAGTTGTTTGTCCTTGTTAGAGCTTTTTTTATTTACGAACTTCAACAATATACATTACATAGGATCTTATTCGTACTCTCTAATTGTTCCTTATCTTGTGGGTGATAAGGTATAGTTTTCTTGTGCATCATGAAATTTTCAAGGATATAATCCATCACTTCATTCAAGAAATTTGTTCCTCTATGACGGACTAGTCATATTGGAAGCCCCTAGCTTGTTAAGATATTCTTAAATGAGAACCTAGGTGTGGTTTTCACATCATTCTTACATGTACTTTTCATATCTACCCACTTTGTAAGGTAATCGATGGGGGCTATGATATACTTAGCATGAGAGTTTAATGGTGGGGGGATTAATGGGTCCCACAAAGTCTATACCCCATTTGGAGAATGCATGTCCTCCCATCATGGGTCCTAGTGGCATCTCGTCTTTTTTTATATGATATTGAGCACTCTACATGTTTCATTGCATTTCATATAGGTATCCGCATCCATGTGAAGTGTGGATACCAAAGACATGGAAACAAAATGATTTTGATCACACTGCTAGGTCCAAAGTGTCCACCTATAACACCTTGGTGTGTAGTTTTTACTATTTGCAACTAATCATTATCATGTACACATAACCTCAAATATCCATCTCTTCTGCATTTATATAAACTTTCTTTGATTAATGTAGTCTGCACTTCCTATTCTAGACTTATTAAGAGAGCACCTTCATACAATGGTATATGTGCCTACACAAGGTAATGGGGCATACATATTCACCAAAGCTCTTCCATGGAAACATTTTGAAGCTTTTTGCAAAGATTTAAGATTATTGCCTACTGGGGGCCTGTTGGAACTCAAGGTCAAGCATAAAACATGGAAGCACATCAAAGAAGTGGACATAGAAGAAGAGAGAGCAAGTAGGGAGCTCCAATAAGTGTATGTCAAATTTTCAGAAGAAACCCCTACAAAAATAGTGATTTTCATCACTAAAAACCATTGTAAATACCATTTTCTATTTTTCTAACTCCATTTTGTTCAAGCCGAGGAGTCCTTGAGCTTGAGGAGTATTAGAAGAATAATCCTACCAATTTTCATAATTTTTAGACTTCGTTTGAGCCCTCAAATAAGCCCTGGAACCTAATTTTTAATTAGGCCGGACACTAGGTCTGGACAGGGCCAAAACTACTCAAAAAAATATAAACAGAGCTAGAGAGCTCATTTTTGAGGCTAGCTTGTTAGAGAATAGAGCTTTTGTAAGAGAACTCTTTTGCAATTGAAGCTTTCCATTGTTCCTCTCTTTGATCTTACCTTGTGCTCTTATGCTATTTTCAATGTGGGCATCAAAAAATCTAGGAGTAGCACAACATTCTGGCCAAAGACCATCTGAAAGGGAGTTTGTATTGAGCATCATTTTATAAGAAACTCGATATATCAAAACAGCATGATGTAGTTGTTTTTCCTTGTCAGAGCTTTTTTTATTTACGAACTTCAACAATATACATTACATAGGATCTTGTTCATACTCTCTAATTGTTCGTTATCTTGTGGGTGATAAGGTATAGTTTTCTTGTGCATCATGAAATTTTCAAGGATATAACCCATCACTTCATTCAAGAAATTTGTTCCTCTATGTCGGACTAGTCATATTGGAAGCCCCTAGCTTGTTAAGGTATTCTAAAATGAGAACCTAGGTGTGGTTTTCACATCATTCTTAAATGTAGTTTTCATGTCTACCCACTTTGTAAGGTAATCGATGGCAACTATGATATACTTAGCATGAGAGTTTATGGTGGGGGGATTAATGGGTCCCACAAAGTCTATACCCCATTTGGAGAATGCACGTCCTCCCATCATGGGTCTTAGTGGCATCTCGTCTTTTTGTATATGATATTGAGCACTCTACATGTGTCATTGCATTTCATATGGGTATCTGCATCCATGTGAAGTGTGGATACCAAAGACATGGAAACAAAATGATTTTGATCACACTGCTAGGTCCAAAGTGTCCACCTATAACACCTTGGTGTGTAGTTTTTACTATTTGCAACTAATCATTATCATGTACACATAACCTCAAATATCCATCTCTTCTGCATTTATACAAACTTTCTTTGATTAATGTCGTCTGCACTTCCTATTCTAGACTTATTGAGAGAGCACCTTCATACAGTGGGAAATGTGCCTACACAAGGTAATGTGGCATACATATTCACCAAAGCTCTTCCATGGAAACATTTTGAAGCTTTTTGCAAAGATTTAAGATTATTGCCTAGTGGGGGCCTGTTGGAACTCAAGGTCAAGCATAAAGCATGGAAGCACATCAAAGAACTGGACATAGAAGAAGAGAGAGTAAGTAGGGAGCTCCAAGAATTGTATGTCAAATTTTTAGAAGAATCCCCTACAAAAATAGTGATTTTCATCACTTAAAACCATTGTAAATACCATTTTCTCTTTTTGTAACTCCATTTTGTTCAAGCCAAGGACTCCTCAATCTTGAGGAGTATTAGAAGCATAATCCTACCAATTTTCATAATTTTTAGACTTCGTTTGAGCCCTCAAATAAACCCTGGAACCTAATTTTAAATTAAGCCGGACACTAGGTCTGGACAGGGCCAAAAGTACTCAAAAAACTATAAAAAGAGCTAGAGAGCTCATTTTTGAGGCTAGCTTGTTAGAGAATAGAGCTTTTGTAAGAGAACTCTTTTGCAATTGAAGCTTTCCATTGTTCCTCTCTTTGATCTTACCCTGTGCTCTTATGCTATTTTCAATGTGGGCATAAAAAAATCTTGGAGTAGCACAACATTCTGGCCAAAGACAATCAAAAAGGGAGTTGTATTGAGCATCATTTTATAAGAAACTTGATATGTCAAAACAACATGATGTAGTTGTTTGTCCTTGTTAGAGCTTTTTTTATTTACAAACTTCAACAATATACATTACATAGGATCTTATTCGTACTCTCTAATTGTTCCTTATCTTGTGGGTGATAAGGTATAGTTTTCTTGTGCATCATGAAATTTTCAAGGATATAATCCATCACTTCATTCAAGAAATTTGTTCCTCTATGACGGACTAGTCATATTGGAAGCCCCTAGCTTGTTAAAATATTCTAAAATGAGAACCTAGGTGTGGTTTTCACATCATTCTTACATGTAGTTTTCATATCTACCCATTTTGTAAGGTAATCGATGGGAGCTATGATATACTTAGCATGAGAGTTTAATGGTGGGGGGATTAATGGGTCCCACAAAGTCTATACCCCATTTGGAGAATGCATGTCCTCCCATCATGGGTCCTAGTGGCATCTCGTCTTTTTGTATATGATATTGAGCACTCTACATGTGTCATTGCATTTCATATAGGTATCCGCATCCATGTGAAGTGTGGATACCAAAGACATGGAAACAAAATGATTTTGATCACACGGCTAGGTCCAAAGTGTCCACCTATAACACCTTGGTGTGTAGTTTTTACTATTTGCAACTAATCATTATCATGTACACATAACCTCAAATATCCATCTCTTCTGCATTTATATAAACTTTCTTTGATTAATGCAGTCTGCACTTCCTATTCTAGACTTATTAAGAGAGCACCTTCATACAGTGGTATATGTGCCTACACAAGGTAATGGGGCATACATATTCACCAAAGCCCTTCCATGGAAACATTTTGAAGCTTTTTGCAAAGATTTAAGATTATTGCCTACTGGGGGCCTGTTGGAACTCAAGGTCAAGCATAAAACATGGAAGCACATCAAAGAAGTGGACATAAAAGAAGAGAGAGCAAGTAGGGAGCTCCAAGAAGTGTATGTCAGATTTTCAGAAGAATCCCCTACAAAAATAGTGATTTTCATCACTAAAAACCATTGTAAATACCATTTTCTATTTTTCTAACTCCATTTTGTTCAAGCCAAGGAGTCCTTGAGCTTGAGGAGTATTAGAAGAATAATCCTACCAATTTTCATAATTTTTAGACTTCGTTTGAGCCCTCAAATAAGCCCTGGAACCTAATTTTTAATTAGGCCGGTCACTAGGTCTGGATAGGGCCAAAACTACTCAAAAAAATATAAAAAGAGATAGAGAGCTCATTTTTGAGGCTAGCTTGTTAGAGAATAGAGCTTTTATAAGAGAATTCTTTTTCAATTGAAGCTTTCCATTGTTCCTCTCTTTGACCTTACCTTGTGGTCTTATGCTATGTTCAATGTGGGCATCAAAAATCTAGGAGTAGCACAACATTCTGGCCAAAGACCATCTGAAAGGGAGTTTGTATTGAGCATCATTTTATAAGAAACGCGACATGTCAAAACAACATGATGTAGTTGTTTGTCATTGTCAGAGCTTTTTTTATTTACGAACTTCAACAATATACATTACATAGGATCTTGTTCATACTCTCTAATTGTTCGTTATCTTGTGGGTGATAAGGTATAGTTTTCTTGTGCATCATGAAATTTTCAAGGATATAACCCATCATTTCATTCAAGAAATTTGTTCCTCTATGTCGGACTAGTCATATTGGAAGCCCCTAGCTTGTTAAGGTATTCTAAAATGAGAACCTAGGTGTGGTTTTCACATCATTCTTAAATGTAGTTTTCATGTCTACCCACTTTGTAAGGTAATCGATGGCAACTATGATATACTTAGCATGAGAGTTTATGGTGGGGGGATTAATGGGTCCCACAAAGTCTATACCCCATTTGGATAATGCATGTCCTCCCATCATGGGTCTTAGTGGCATCTCGTCTTTTTGTATATGATATTGAGCACTCTACATGTGTCATTGCATTTCATATGGATATGTGCATCCATGTGAAGTGTGGATACCAAAGACATGGAAACAAAATGATTTTGATCACACTGCTAGGTCCAAAGTGTCCACCTATAACACCTTGGTGTGTAGTTTTTACTATTTACAATTAATCATTATCATGTACACATAACCTCATATATCCATCTCTTCTGCATTTATACAAACTTTCTTTGATTAATGTAGTCTGCACTTCCTATTCTAGACTTATTGAGAGAGCACCTTCATATTGTCCTATGTGTGCCTACACAAGGTAACGTGGCAAACATATTCACCAAAGCTCTTCCATGGAAACATTTTGAAGCTTTTTGCAAAGATTTAAGATTATTGCCTAGTGGTGGCCTGTTGGAACTCAAGGTCAAGCTTAAAACATGGAAGCACATCAAAGAAGTGGACATAGAAGAAGAGAGAGTAATTAGGGAGCTCCAAGAAGTGTATGTCAAATTTTCAGAAGAATCACCTACAAAAATAGTGATTTTCATCACTAAAAACCATTGTAAATACCATTTTCTATTTTTGTAACTCCATTTTGTTGAAGTCGAGGAGTCCTCGAGCTTGAGGAGTATTAGAAGCATAATCCTACCAATTTTCATAATTTTTAGACTTCCTTTGAGCCCTCAAATAAGCCCTGGAACCTAATTTTAATTAGGCAGGACACTAGGTCTGCAGAGGGCCAAAACTACTCAAAAAACTATAAAAATAGCTAGAGAGCTCATTTTTGAGGCTATCTTGTTAGAGAATAGAGCTTTTGTAAGAGAACTCTCTTGCAATTGAAGCTTTCCATTGTTCCTCTCTTTGATCTTACCTTGTGCTCTTATGCTATTTTCAATGTGGGCATCAAAAAATCTAGGAGTAGCACAACATTCTGGCCAAAGACCATCAGAAAGGGAGTTGTATTGAGCATCATTTTATAAGAAACTGAATATGTCAAAACAACATGATGTAGTTGTTTGTCCTTGTCAGAGCTTTTTTTATTTACAAACTTCAACAATATACATTACATAGGATCTTATTCGTACTCTCTGATTGTTTGTTATCTTGTGGGTGATAAGGTATAGTTTTCTTGTGCATCATGAAATTTTCAAGGAGATAGTCCATCACTTCATTCACGAAATTTGTTCCTCTATGACGGACTAGTCATATTGGAAGCCCCTAGCTTGTTAAGATATTCTTAAATGAGAACCTAGGTGTGGTTTTCAAATCATTCTTACATGTAGTTTTCATGTCTAACCACTTTGTAAGGTAATCGATGGCAAACATGATATACTTAGCATGAGAGTTTATGGTGGGGGGAATAATGGGTCCCAGAATTTCTGTACCCCATTTGGAGAATGCATGTCCTCCCATCATGGGTCTTAGTGGCATCTCGTCTTTTTGTATATGATATTGAGCACTCTACATGTATCATTGCATTTCATATAGGTATCTGCATCCATGTGAAGTGTGGATACCAAAGACATGGAAACAAAATGATTTTGATCACACGGCTAGGTCCAAAGTGTCCACCTATAACACCTTGGTGTGTAGTTTTTACTATTTGCAACTAATCATTATCATGTACACATAACCTCAAATATCCATCTCTTCTGCATTTATACAAACTTTCTTTGATTAATGTAGTCTGCACTTCCTATTCTAGACTTATTGAGAGAGCACCTTCATACAGTGGTATATGTGCCTACACAAGGTAATGTGGCATACATATTCACCAAAGCTCTTCCATGGAAACATTTTGAAGCCTATTGCAAAGATTTAATATTATTGCCTAGTGGGGGCCTGTTGGAACTCAAGGTCAAGCATAAAACATGGAAGCACATCAAAGAAGTGGACATACAAGAAGAGAGCAAGTAGGGAGCTCCAAGAAGTGTATGTCAAATTTTCACAAGAATCCCCTACAAAAATAGTGATTTTCATCACTAAAAACCATTGTAAATACCATTTTCTATTTTTGCAAATCCATTTTGTTCAAGCCGAGGATTCCTCGAGCTTGAGGAGTATTAGAAGCATAATCCTACCAAGTTTCATAATTTTTAGACTTTGTTTGAGCCCTCAAATAAGCCCTGGAACCTAATTTTTAATTAGGCGAGACACTAGGTCTGCACAGGGCCAAAACTACACAAAAAACTATAAAAGGAGCTAGAGAGCTCATTTTTGAGGCTAGCATGTTAGAGAATAGAGCTTTTGTAAGAGAACTCTTTTGCAATTGAAGCTTTCAATTGTTCCTCTCTTTGATCTTACCTTGTGCTCTTATGCTATTTTCAATGTGGGCATCAAAAAAGCTAGGAGTAGCACAACATTCTGGCCAAAGACCATCTGAAAGGTAGTTTTATTGAGCATCATTTTATATGAAACTGGATATGTCAAATCAACATGATGTAGTTGTTTGTCCTTGTCAGAGCTTTTTTTATTTATGAACTTCAACAATATACATTACATAGGATCTTATTCGTACTCTCTAATTGTTCGTTATGTTGAGGGTGATAAGGTATAGTTTTCTTGTGCATCATGAAATTTTCAAGGATATAATCCATCGCTTCATTCAAGAAGGTTGTTCCTCTATGACGAACTAGTCATATTGGAAGCCCCTAGCTTGTTAAGATATTCTTAAATGAGAACCTAGGTGTGGTTTTCACATCATTCTTACATGTAGTTTTCATGTCTAACCACTTTGTAAGGTAATCCATAGCAACTATGATATACTTAGCATGAGAGTTTATGGTGGGGGGATTAATGGGTCCCACAAAGTCTATACCCCATTTGCAGAATGCATGTACTCCCATCATGGGTCTTAGTGGCATCTCGTCTTTTTGTATATGATATTGAGCACTCTACATGTGTCATTGCATTTCATATAGGTATTTTCATCCATGTGAAGTGTGGATACCAAAGACATGGAAACAAAATGATTTTGATCACACGGCTAGGTCCAAAGTTTCCACCTATAACACCTTGGTGTGTAGTTTTTACTATTTGCAACTAATCATTATCATGTACACATAACCTCAAATATCCATCTCTTCTACATTTATACAAACTTTCTTTGATTAACGTAGTCTGCACTTCCTATTCTAGAATTATTGAGAGAGCACCTTCATACAGTGGTATAGGTGCCTACACAAGGTAATGTGGCATACATATTCACCAAAGCTCTTCCATGGAAACATTTTGAAGCTTTTTGCAAAGATTTAAGATTATTGCCTAGTGGGGGCTGTTGGAACTCAAGGTCAAGCATAAAACATGGAAGCACATCAAGGAAGTGGACATAGAAGAAGAGAAAGCAAGTAGGGAGCTCCAAGAAGTGTATGTCAAATTTTCAGAAGAATTCCCTACAAAAATAGTGATTTTCATCACGAAAAACCATTGTAAATACCATTTTCTATTTTTGTAACTCCATTTTGTTGAAGCCGAGGAGTCCTCGAGTTTGAGGAGTATAAGAAGCATAATCCTACCAATTTTCTTGATTTTTAGACTTCGTTTGAGCCCTCAAATAAGCCTTGGAAATTAATTCTTAATTAGGCCGCACACTAGGTCTGGACAAGGCCAAAACTACTCAAAAAACTATAAAAAGAGCTAGAGAGCTCATTTTTGAGGCTAGCTTGTTAGAGAATAGAGCTTTTGTAAGAGAACTCTTTTGCAATTGAAGCTTTCCATTGTTCCTCTCTTGATCTTACCTTGTGCTCTTATGCTATCTTCAATGTGGGCATCAAAAAATCTAGGAGTAGCACAACATTCTGGCCAAAGACCAAGGAAGGGAGTTTTATTGAGAATCATTTTATAAGAAACTCGATATGTCAAAACAACATGATGTAGTTGTTTGTCCTTGTCAGAGCTTTTTTTATTTTCGAACTTCAACAATATACATTACATAGGATCTTATTCGTACTCTCTAATTGTTCGTTATCTTGTGGGTGATAAGGTATAGTTTTCTTGTGCATAATCCATCACTTCATTCAAGAAATTTGTTCCTCTATGACGGACTAGTCATATTGGAAGCCCCTAGCTTGTTAAGCTATTCTTAAATGAGAACCTAGGTGTGGTTTTCACATCATTCTTACATGTAGTTTTCTTGTCTACCCACTTTGTAAGGTAATCGATTGCAACTATGATATACTTAGCATGATAGTTTATGGTGGGGGGATTAATGGGTCCCACAAAGTCTATACCCCATTTGGAGAATGCATGTCCTCCGATCATGAGTCTTAGTGGCATCTCGTCTTTTTGTATATGATATTGAGCACTCTACATGTGTCATTGCATTTCATATAGGTATCTGCATCCATGTGAAGTGTGGATACCAAAGACATGGAAACAAAATGATTTTGATCACACGGCTAGGTCCAAAGTGTCCACCTATAAAACCTTGGTGTGTAATTTTTACTATTTGCAACTAATCATTATCATGTACACATAACCTCAAATATCCATCTCTTCTGCATTTATACAACCTTTCTTTGATTAATGTAGTCTGCACTTCCTATTCTAGACTTATTGAGAGAGCACCTTCATACAGTGGTATATGTGCCTACACAAGGTAATGTGGCATACATATTCACCAAAGCTCTTCCATGGAACCATTTTGAAGCTTTTTGCAAAGATTTAAGATTATTGCCTAGTGGGGGCCTGTTGGAACTCAGGGTCAAGCATAAAACATGGAAGCACATCAAAGAAGTGGACATAGAAGAAGCGAGAGGAAGTAGGGAGCTCCAAGAAGTGTATGTCAAATTTTCAGAAGAATCCCCTACAAAAATAGTGATTTTCATCACTAAAAACCATTGTAAATACCATTTTCTATTTCTCTACCTCCATTTTGTTCAAGCCGAGGTGTCCTCGAGCTTGAGGAGTATTAGAAGCATAATCCTACCAATTTTCATAATTTTTAAACTTCGTTTGAGCCCTCAAATAAGCCCTGGATCCTAATTTTTAATTAGGCCGGACACTAGGTCTGGAAAGGGCCAAAACTACTAAAAAAACTATAAAAAGAGCCAGAGAGCTCATTTTTGAGGCTAGCTTTTTAGAGAATAGAGCTTTTGTAAGAGAACTCTTTTGCATTTGAAGCTTTCCGTTGTTCCTCTCTTGATCTTACCTTGTGCTCTTATGCTATTTTCAATGTGGGCATCAAAAAATCGAGGAGTAGCATAACATTCTGGCCAAGGACCATCTGAAAGGGAGTTTAATTGAGCATCATTTTATAAGAAACTCGATATGTCAAAACAACATGATGTAGTTGTTTGTCCTTGTCAGAGCTTTTTTTATTTCCGAACTTCAACAATATACATTACATAGGATCTTATTCGTACTCTCTAATTGTTCGTTATCTTGTGGGTGATAAGGTATAGTTTTCTTGTGCATCATGAAATTTTCAAGGATATAATCCATCACTTCATTCAAGAAATTTGTTCCTCTATGACCGACTAGTCATATTGGAAGCCCCTAGCTTGTTAAGATATTCTTAAATGAGAAGCTAGGTGTGGTTTTCACATCATTCTTATATGTAGTTCTCATGTCTACCCACTTTGTAAGGTAATCGATGGCAACTATGATATACTTAGCATGAGAGTTTATGGTGGGGGGATTAATGGGTCCCACAAAGTCTATACCCCATTTGGAGAATGCATGTCCTCCCATCATGGGTCTTAGTGGCATCTCATCTTTTTGTATATGATATTGAGCACTCTACATGTGTCATTGCATTTCATATAGGTATCTGCATCCATGTGAAGTGTGGATACCAAAGACATGGAAACAAAATGATTTTGATCACACGGCTAGGTCCAAAGTGTCCACCTATAACACCTTGGTGTGTAGTTTTTACTATTTGCAACTAATCATTATCATGTACACATAACCTCAAATATCCATCTCTTCTGCATTTATACAAACTTTCTTTGATTAATGTATTCTGCACTTCCTATTCTATACTTATTGAGAGAGCACCTTTATACAGTGGTATATGTGCCTACACAAGGTAATGTGGCATACATATTCACCAAAGCTCTTCCATGGAAACATTTTGAAGCTTTTTGCAAAGATTTAAGATTATTGCCTAGTGGGGGCCTCTTGGAACTCAAGGTCAAGCATAAAACATGGAAGCACATCAAAGAAGTGGATATAGAAGAAGAGAGAGAAAGCAGGTAGCTCGAAGAAGTGTATGTCAAATTTTTAGAAGAATCCCCTACAAAAATAGTGATTTTCATCACTAAAAGCCATTGTAAATACCATTTTCTGTTTTTGTAACTCCATTTTCTTCAAGCCGAGGAGTCCTCGAGCTTGAGGAGTATTAGAAGCATAATCCTACCAATTTTCATAATTTTTAGACTTCGTTTGAGCCCTCAAATAAGCCCTGGAACCAAATTTTTAATTAGGCCGGACACTAGGTCTGGACAGGGCCAAAACTACTCAAAAAACTATAAAAAGAGCTAGAGAGCTCATTTTTGAGGCTAGCTTGTTAGAGAATAGAGATTTTGTAAGAGAACTCTTTTGCAATTGAAGCGTTCCGTTGTTCCTCCCTTGATCTTACCTTGTGCTCTTATGCTATTTTCAATGTGGGCATAAAGAAATCTAGGAGTAGCAGAACATTCTGGCCAAGGACCATCTGAAAGGGAGTTTTATTGAGCATCATTTTATAAGAAACTCGATATGTCAAAACAACATGATGTAGTTGTTTGTCCTTGTCAGAGCTTCTTTTATTTACGAACTTCAAGAATATACATTACCTAGGATCTTATTCGTACTCTTTAATTGTTCGTTATCTTGTGGGTGATAAGGTATAGTTTTCTTGTGCATCATGAAATTTTCAAGGATATAATCCATCACTTCATTCAAGAAATTTGTTCCTCTATGACGGACTAGTCATATTGGAAGCCCCTAGCTTGTTAAGATATTCTTAAATGAGAACCTAGGTGTGGTTTTCACATCATTCTTACATGTAGTTTTCATGTCTACCCACTTTGTAAGGTAATCGATGGCGACTATGATATACTTAGCATGAGAGTTTATGGTCAGGGGATTAATGGGTCCCACAAAGTCGTCACCCCAGTTGGAGAATGCATGTCCTCCCGTCATGGGTCTTAGTGGCATCTCGTCTTTTTGTATATGATATTGAGCACTCTACATGTGTCATTGCATTTCATATAGGTATCTGCATCCATGTGAAGTGTGGATACCAAAGAAATGGAAACAAAATGATTATGATCACACGGCTAGGTCCAAATTGTCCACCTATAACACCTTGGTGTGTAGTTTTTACTATTTGCAACTAATCATTATCATGTACACATAACCTCAAATATCCATCTCTTCTGCATTTATACAAACTTTCTTTGATTAATGTAGTCTGCACTTCCTATTCTAGACTTATTGAGAGAGCACCTTCATACAGTGGTATATGTGCCTACACAAGATAATGTGGCATACATATTCACCAAAGCACTTCCATGGAAACATTTTGAACCTTTTTGCAAAGATTTAAAATTAATGCCTAGTGGGGGCCTGTTGGAACTCAAGGTCAAGCATAAAACATGGAAGCACATCAAAGAAGTGCACATAGAAGAAGAGAGGGCAAGTAGGGTGCTCCAAGAGGTGTATGTCAAATTTTTAGAAGAATCCCCTACAAAAATAGTGATTTTCATCACTAAAAACCATTGTAAATACCATTTTCTATTTTTGTAACTCCATTTTGTTCAAGTCGAGGAGTCCTTGAGCTTGAGGAGTATTAGAAGCATAATCCTACCAATTTTCATAATTTTTAGATTTTGTTTGAGCCCTCAAATAAGCCCTGGAACCTAATTTTTAACTAGGTCGGACACTAGGTGTGGACAGGGCCAAAACTACTCAAAAAACTATAAAAAGAGCTAGAGAGCTCATTTTTGAGGCTAGCTTGTTAGAGAATAGAGCTTTTGTAAGAGAACTCTTTTGCAATTGAAGCTTTCCATTGTTCCTCTCTTGATCTTACCTTGTGCTCTTACGCTATTTTCAATGTGGGCATCAAAAAATCTAGGAGTAGCACAACATTCTGGCCAAAGACCATCTGAAAGGGAGTTTTATTGAGCATCATTTTATAAGAAACTCGATATGTCAAAACAACATGATGTAGTTGTTTTTCCTTCTCAGAGCTTTTTTATTTTAGGAACTTCTACAATATACATTACATAGGATCTTATTCGTACTCTCTAATTGTTCGTTATCTTGTGGGTGATAAGGTATAGTTTTCTTGTGTATCATGAAATTTTCAAGGATCTAATCCATCACTTCATTCAAGAAATTTGTTCCTCTATGATGGACTAGTCATATTGGAAGCCCCTAGCTTGTTAAGATATTCTTAAATGAGAACCTAGGTGTGGTTTTCACATCATTCTTACCTGTAGTTTTCATGTCTACCCACTTTGTAAGGTAATCGATGGCAACTATGATATACTTAGCATGAGAGTTTATGGTGGGGGGATTAATGTGTCCCACAAAGTCTATACCCCATTTGGAGAATGCATGTGTTCCCATCATGGGTGTTAGTGGCATCTCGTCTTTTTGTATATGATATTGAGCACTCTACATGTGTCATTGCATTTCATATAGGTATCTGCATCCATGTGAAGTGTGGATACCAAAGACATGTAAACAAAATGATTTTGATCACACGGCTAGGTCGAAAGTGTCCACCTATAACACCTTGGTGTGTAGTTTTTACTATTTGCAACTAATCATTATCATGTACACATAACCTCAAATATCCATCTCTTCTGCATTTATACAAACTTTCTTTGATTAATGTAGTCTGCACTTCCTATTCTAGACTTATTGAGAGAGCACCTTCATACAGTGGTATATGTGCCTACACAAGGTAATGTGGCATACATATTCACCAAAGCTCTTCCATGGAAACATTTTGAAGCTTTTTGCAAAGATTGAAAATTATTGCCTAGTGGGGGCCTGTTGGAACTCAAGGTAAAGCATAAAACATGGAAGCACATCAAAGAAGTGGACATAGAAGAAGAGAGAGCAAGTAGGGAGCTCCAAGAAGTGTATGTCAATTTTTCAGAAGAATCCCCTACAAAAATAGTGATTTTCATCACTAAAAACCATTGTAGATACCATTTTCTATTTTTGTAACTCCATTTTGTTCAAGCCGAGGAGTCCTCGAGCTTGAGGAGTATTAGAAGCATAATCCTACCAATTTTCATAGTTTGTAGACTTCGTTTGAGCCCTCAAATAAGCCTTGGAACCTAATTTTTAATTAGGCCGGACACTAGGTCTCGACAGGGCCAAAACTACTCAAAAAACTATAAAAAGAGCTAGAGAGCTCATTTTTTAGGCTAGCTTGTTAGAGAATAGAGCTTTTGTAAGAGAACTCTTTTGCAATTGAAGCTTTCCATTGTTCCTCTCTTGATCTTACCTTGTGCTCTTATGCTATTTTCAATGTGGGCATCAAAAAATCTAGGAGTAGCACAACATTTTGGCCAAAGACCATATGAAAGGGAGTTTTATTCAGCATCATTTTATAAGAAACTCGATATGTCAAAACAACATGATGTAGTTGTTTGTCTTTGTCAGAGCTTTTTTTATTTACGAACTTCAACAATATACATTACATAGGATCTTATTCTTACTCTCTAATTGTTCGTTATCTTGTGGGTGATAAGGTATAGTTTTCTTGTGGATCATGAAATTTTCAAGGATATAATCCATCACTTCATTCAAGAAATTTGTTCCTCTATGACGGACTAGTCATATTGGAAGCCCCTAGCTTGTTAAGATATTCTTAAATGAGAACCTAGGTGTGGTTTTCACCTCATTCTTACATGTAGTTTTCATGTCTACCCTTTTTGTAAGGTAATCGATGGCAACTATGATATACTTAGCATGAGAGTTTATGGTGGGGGGATTAATGGGTCCCACAAAGTCTATACCCCATTTGGAGAATGCATGTCCTCCCATCATGGGTCTTAGTGGCATCTCGTCTTTTTGTATATGATATTGAGCACTCTACATGTGTCATTGCATTTCATATAGGTATGTGCATCCATGTGAAGTGTGGATACCAAAGACATGGAAACAAAATGATTTTGATCACACGGCTAGGTCCAAAGTGTCCACCTATAACACCTTGGTGTGTAGTTTTTACTATTTGCAATTAATCATTATCATGTACACATAACCTCAAATATCCATCTCTTCTGCATTTATACAAACTTTCTTTGATTGATGCAGTCTGCACTTCCTATTCTAGACTTATTGAGAGAGCACCTTCATACAGTGGTATATGTGCCTACACAAGGTAATGTGACATACATATTCACCAAAGCTCTTCCATGGAAACATTTTGAAGCTTTTTGCAAAGATTTAAGATTATTGCCTAGTGGGGGCCTGTTGGAACTCAAGGTCAAGCATAAAACATGGAAGCATATCAAAGAAGTGGACATAGAAGAAGAGAGAGCAAGTAGGGAGCTCCAAGAAGTGTATGTAAAATTTTCAGAAGAATCCCCTACAAAAATAGTGATTTTCATCACTAAAAACCATTGTAAATACCATTTTCTATTTTTGTAACTCCATTTTGTTCAAGCCAAGGAGTCCTCAAGCTTGAGGAGTATTAGAAGCATAATCCTACCAATTTTCATAATTTTTAGACTTCGTTTGAGCCCTCAAATAAGCGCTAGAACCTAATTTTTAATTAGGCTGGACACTAGGTTTGGAGAGGGCCAAAACTACTCAAAAAACTATAAAAAGAGTTAGAGAGCTCATTTTTGAGGCTAGCTTGTTAGAGAATAGAGCTTTTGTAAGAGAACTCTATTGCAATTAAAGCTTTCCATTGTTCCACTCTTTGATCTTACGTTGTGCGTGTGTGTGTGTGTATGTGTGTGCTTGTTTGTGTGCTTTCACTCACGCATTTGTGCCTTCACTTGCTCGTGGTCTTCATACCGGTCCTCAGGTCTCCGTGGATTGACAAGTAAAGGAGGTTGTGCTTACGCTTGAGCTACACCAAATTTTGGCGCCATTGCCAGGGAGAGAGCTTCGAGGACGAGCGTTGTGATGGTAAGATCGTAGACTTGTGACGCTGGAAGGTAAAAAAATTGTCATTTTTGTTCATTTTCTGATTTTTCTTCTTCATCTTCATCATCATCATCATCTCCATCTTCTTTCATCTTCTTCTTCATAGAAATTTCTTGTTTTTTAGTGCATTTTCACCATTTTCATACCATTTTTCATGCATTATTGTGTGAGAAGGAGTTAGGAGGTGCAAGGGAGAGCAAGCGCCGTGTTTTTTCATGATTTTTTGCACATACAGAGCTCGCCATTGCTCGGCACTCAAAAATTTGAATTTCCCACCAAAAAACACGATTCTGTGATGAAAATCGCGATTTTGTGAAAAATTCAATTTTTTTTTTTGAAAATCATGATTTTCTATTTCCTGCCTAAAAGCCCTCTAAAGGAAACACGATTCTGAGGTCATTCTCAGAATTGTGATTCTTCTAGTTGTGCTCTGAATCATGATTCTCTAAGTTTTCAAAAAACATGATTCTGTGGTCATTCTCATAATCGCGATTCTGTAGTTGTGCTGAAAATTGTGATTCTCACAAATCACGATTTTCAGCCAAAAACATGATTGTGATCAAACGTGATTCTCTAAAAACAGGATTCTCTGTTGGCAATCACAATTCTCTAAAAACATGATTCTCTGTTGGCAATCGCGATTCTCTAAAAACACGATTCTCTAAAAACATGATTCTCTGTTGGCAATCGCGATTCTCTAAAAACACAATTCTCTAAAAACACGATTCTCTATTGGCAATTGCGATTCTCTTGAGATTCACAACATCACATTAGAGAAAGGAATGCTCCATATTTCACTATTGAGAGAAAATACATGAACCACACGGCTCAAGATTGTCCCTACAATAGGCAGGTTGTTAGACAAACTTATCAGCAACCTTACCAACAAGGTAGGTATTAGAACCAATACCAACAGCCATATTATCAACCACAACAGCAATATCAGGCACAATATAGGCCACAACCAGTCTTGGGAAACCAACCACCAGCTCCTGCCAACGTGATTCCAGTCAAGTATGCCGTGGGAGAGGAAAATCCAAATAGAGCATTGGTCCCACTAACCCCATTGATACCAGATAATGAATCTCATGCTCATAGTTCAGACTACTCCCATGAAGGTAGTCCACATGCTTATTACACTGAGTCACCTGAGCATAGTGAGATTTACTCATATCAATACGAGGCACCACCTATGGAGCAAAATTGGGAGCCAGAATACTCCAATGTCATGTACACAAATCCTAACCCTAGGCCCCAATTGAGACAAATGAGACCACAAGCCCCTAGAGGATCTTGTTTCAGATGTCAAGGTGACCATTTCATTCGTGATTGTCCCCACCCATCATCTCCGAGTCAAGGTCATGCTATCACAATACAAGCTTTTTGTCTTGAATGTGGAAAAGACCATCTCCCCACAGATTGTCCAAGAAATCCCTCCAATGCACCCAAGATTACACCCATTAATGTGGTAGGCTTAGTGCTGGATTCAAGTTCAAGTAGCAGTAATGTGGCTCCTATACAAGCTGTCACTAGAGCACAAGCCTTAAAACATGATAAACCAGCAGAGCAATCGGAGTCGAGTGAATCGGGAGAACCTAGTAAGAGGAAAACAAGAACATGGAAGGATACTAGAGAGAAGGCCAATCGCAAGTGGAATAAAAATTTATCAGAACTACAAGAAATCTTGAAAGAAGGTAAGACAAAAATAGATGACATTGCAACTCAAAGCCCCTCGCATTCCGGAACTCCAACCACATCACCTCATCCCACCCCACCACCCATTTTAAATAGACTGTAACCAGGGTCTATTCTTGCAGATCCAACCCCAGAAGGCTTGGACATGATGTTCAATGCCTACCAGGCTCGACTTCAAGAAGGGCCAACAACTGCAAACCTAGACAAGAGTTACCCTAGAGCGGATTTAGAGGTTGAACAAATGAAAATGTGCATGAAAATGGTAGAACAATCTCAAGCTATACTCGAGACTAGTCAAAAGTTCAATCAGACAAACTCTGTCAAACCGGATTTGCATTTCCAAGGCTTACTAGAAAGATTAGAGCAGTTGGTAAAAAAACCAGAAGTTTCTTTACCTCCATAGGCTCAACAAGTTATTGAGAGAAGAAGCTCACCACCAAAGGGAGCGTATGTTCCTAATTCCACGGATGCTAGAATACCTCCTTCAATTCAGGAGCACTCTCAAGAGTTCTTGTGGGAACTACAAGAGGAGAAATGGGCCAAGGAGAAGGGTAATTTCCCTCCTATTCATGAGATTGATGACCTTCATGATCAATTTCCCCAAGACATTCCATCTATTTACGGAGATGAAGCATAACAACAAGAAGACGAAAGGTTAGATTTTGAATCTAATACCTTAGAAAAACTGCCTCAATTTCCAGGTCCATGGGAATCTGAGTCTCTTCAGATCAGAGCTCCCACAATATTGGTAAGGAATGAAGACTGAGTGGTTCCAAAGAACACCGATGTCGTGAAGAACATGAAGGTTCAGTGTCATCTCACTGTAGAGGAGCTGCTCAAAGCAAAACCTGATCTATGGAATCATGTGAAGGATCAGGTCCCAGAACTTGATTCCAATATGCCAAAAACAAGCTCTAAGCAAAAAGTTCCAGAGATGCCTCTCGATAAAATAGGAGACATGTGTGAGGGTGAAGAAGGTAATACTTATCTTCCAATCACCTACCAAGGTTACACAACCAAAGCAATCATAGATTCAGGTGTTGGTGTTGCTATTGCAACCACCTCCTTGTGGAAGCAATGGGGACAACCCACATTAAGACCAACTAGAATGAAGCTTCAAATGGCTGACGGTCATTTTGAAAGACCTCTAGGATTGCTAGAAGGGATAACTCTAACCACATGTGGTGTAGAGTTTGAACACACATTTGCTATATGTGACTTTGAGAAAAATAATGTCTATGAGATGATCCTAGGAAGACCCTTCCTACGACAATTGCAAATAGTATAGGATTGGGGAACCAACTCCTTGTACTTACAGCACTTAGGGGTCACCACCAAGGTCAATTTGAAGGATTACACCTTCAGAGATGTACCACCCCTATAATGGAATCCTATCCACAAAGCGAAAGAAGATTCTATCTCTGTGCATTCTGAAAGTTCACCTGATCCATCATGGTTGCATGAAGATACTCATTTGTGGATGTGCAAGGTTGCAGAGGAAGAAGAAAAACGTTTAAAGGCAAGAGAAGAAGGAACTTCCCCAGGAGATAGACCAGTTAGAGACCCAGCCTACACACCGATGATCTTTCCAGATGAGGAATTTGAGCCTCATGGCTGGCCAGAAATCGTAGCCACCATGGACATTGCTGTCAATGAAGAACAATGGACACCTCATTGTGATGAGGAGGGTTATGATATCTCAGTGTTCATGTGTCAGCCCTTGCTAGAAGAATGTGACCCTAGTGATGTCATAGAAGAAGAAGAGAATGACGATGATATAGAGTCCATTGTGATGGATAGTTGCTTTAACTCAAAGCAACACTATCTAGAAGATATAGGAGTGCTCACCCAGAAAGAAGAAGAACCTCTCACAAGTATTAAAATGGTAAATTCAAAGGATGGAAGTGAGAGCAGTCAAAAGAAAAAGAAAAGAAAAGTAGTGAAACAAGAAGAGGAGGAATCATTATTTGAAGTACCAGAGAACTTCAAGAAATATGAAGTTGACGACCGCAAAATTTTTGTACGAATGCTTAAAAGAGAGCCCATCATAGGAGAATCATATGATAATAAAGAAAAGACCAAGAAAATTGTAGTGACCATTGAGGAGAATGTGCCAAGGCCAAGGAATGTTAAGGAGGTACAAGCCTTTATGGGCCATTGTGGATATTACCGTAGGTTTATTCACATGTACGCGATCATAGCTAGACCCCTTTATGCCTTGTTGTCTAATTTTGTGTCGAACGACGAATGCGAGAACTCTTTTGATGAACTGAAGAAACGTTTGTGCACAGCACCAATACTGACCACTCCTAATTGGAGTAAACCATTCCATGTCCATGTGGATGCATCCAATCACGCCATAGGATGTGTGCTAGCACAACCCACAAGTGAAGGAAACTTAGATTTGCCCATAGTATATGCTAGTAGACAGCTCACCGCAGCTAAACGAAACTATACCACAACTGAGCGAGAGGGCTTAGGCATGGTATATGCTGTGAAGAAGTTTAGACACTATTTATTGGCCAAAAAGTTCAAGTTTTTCACTGATCATCACGCTTTGTTATATTTAGTCAATAAACCTTACAATACTGGACGCTTAGTAAGATGGTTCCTCTTACTAATGGAATATGACTTTGAAGTTGTTGTCAAGAAAGGTAGAACCCACCTTCGGGCAGATCACCTTTCTCACATTACTTCAGGAGAGTCACCGCAAGGAGTGTCTGATGAACTACCTGATGCTTATCTGTTCAATTTGGAAGTTGTTCCCAAATGGGCAAATAAGTTGGTACCAGTCCTCACCTTCGGACCTGCAAATAAGAATGTGAAAAACTCACAAAAAGAAATTGTAAATCACAAAAATATCACATATTGGCAGGAAGCATGTACAAACAAGATACGGAGGGTGTACTCGCTTGTTGTGTCGAGGATGATGAACATACTAGCTGGTTGCAACAATCCCATCAAGGATTCCTAGGAAATCACTATTCTAAACAACGAACATTACAGAATCTAAAACGTTTAGGAGTGTATTGGCCTAGCATGGACAAAGAAATTCATGAGTGGATTAAGAATTGTCCTGTGTGCCAGGAAAAACCCCTAGTGGAGCATGCAACCCTTTATCAAGTGTCATTAATTCCGGATTGGAGTGTTCCATTGGTAGAGTTTATGAGGTCGGGAAGATTACCCAAAGAGGCTAGTCTAGCAAGAATACGAAGCATGGAGCAAGAGGCTCAAGGCTATGCCTTAATAGGGGACAACCTATACCAAAGAGGCAAAGATGGTTACTTAAGTTGTGCGTTCATGAATCAAACTATTTAAAGATCTTAGAGACTGCACACAGTGGTGTTGCAGGTGGACATTTTGGTCCTGATCCAGTGATCAAGACCATTCTATTCTCAAGACTTTGGTGGCCCACTCTCCATATGGATGCACATACCTATGTGAAGAAATGTGACATATGCCAACGTGCACAATATCCAATTAGAAAAGATGAGATGCCTTTGAGGCCCATGATGGGAGGACGTGCATTCTCAAAGTGGGGGATATACTTTGTAGGTCCTATTAACCCCCCAGCTAGAAACTCCCATGCAGAGTACATCCTTGTAGCCACAGATTACCTTACCAAGTGGGTCGAAGTAAAAGCCACAACAAAGAATGATGCTCAAACAACAACTAAGTTCTTATTTGAGAATGTGTTCACAAGATATGGACTACTAGTATAGTTAGTGAGCGATAGAGGCACACACTTCCTGAATGAAGTCATTGAAAATCTTCTCCAAGAATATTGGTGATACATAAGAAGTCTGCCCCTATCATCCACAAGCTAACGGACAAGCTGAGAGCACAAACAAGATCCTATGTAATGTCTTGACTAAACTAGTAAATAATAAACACTCTGATTGGGATAAAAGCTTCATCATGCTGTTTGGGCTTATCGAGTTGCTTACAAAACGGTACTCAATGCCACCCCATTTCAGATGGTTTTTGGATAGAATGATGTGCTACCATTAGATTTCCTATCCCAGCTTTAAAAGTAGCACAAGAGCAGGAGTGGAATGGACATGAATTGTCCTCTAGGATCTTTGATCTAGAATGCTTAGGTGAGACTAGGTTACGCGCAGTGGCAGGCATCTATGCTGCAAAGAAAAGACAAAAGGCATACTTTGATGCACACATCAAAGATAAAGGATTGAAAGAGGGAGACCTAGTGCTGGTTTATACGCTAAAGCAACATGCCCGTAAGTTGGAAAAAAGAGGATACGGACCCATGATCATTAATAGAATTTCCACTGGCGGTGTAGTTCAGTTGGCCACTCTAGAAGGAGATATCTTGCCAAACTATATTAGTGGTTGTAGAGTCAAGTTATACCAAGAACCTCTTACAGAGGATATGCTTACGAGACTCAACACTGCTAAGAAGAGAAAAGAAGAGGAGTTAAGGGTGAGGGAAGAAGCACAGGCAGAGGCTAGAGATCATATTAGGCAAAATAAGTTAAGGTGACTAGGCCTAGATGTCAACTCAAAAGCCCCAAAATATCACATGGATATGTGCCAAAAATCAGGCATAATTACTTCTCAAGTCATTGACCGACATCCCTTTGTGACCATAGAGATAGGACAAGGAAAGGGTGCAAGGACTGTGAAAGCATTGATTGACTCAGGTGCAGCAAGTAGTGCAGTTAGACTATCCTACTGCCAAGACTTGAAGTTGAACATCAATCCCATAGAAGCTTATCTCATAGGATTGGGAGGTGTGGAAACCCCTTGTTTGGGCGAGGTGGAACTTCCCATCTACCTTCAAGATGTTCCAATGAAAGTCAAAGTGCTAGTGTGTCAAGATGAGAACCTTACAGAACCACTTGTCTTGGGTCAAGATTGGATCTATGACCATGCAGTTAACTTAAACCTAAGAAGTCAAAGTCTTCAAGTTTGGGTACATGAACAATGCATTACATTAGAATTAGAGAACTGCATGCTCATAGATCGGGGCACCACACACTCTCTTAGTTCCTCTAAGACTAATCTTCACGAGCAAGATGTTGTATGTGTCAAAAGCTCTATGATCTAGAAGGACTCAATCATGGAAGGACAGTCGCAAAGGCAAGCAAACCCTCCTTCTTTTTCGAAGAGTAAAGCATCGCCAGTAGTTCAACCCAAGAAGCCAGCACAACAATTCAAGACAACTGCTATAACAAATGGAACAACACCCTTAAACAAGAAAGCAGTTCCGAGCATGAAGCAGATCTGGGTACGCAAAGGAGATCAACCACCAGCCTTGCCCCCACAAATCCCATCCAGGCAAGCCAACCAAGCGAGAAGGTGAAGGAAGAAGCTCGAACAAGCTCAACCACAAGGTATCCGACAAGTTTGGGTGCCTAAGCAATTAGGTGCAGCTCAACAAGGGCGATTACAGATGTGGGTACCTAAGGAGCTCTTACATCCATAGCAATCTATGATCTCCCACATGCGCATGGTCTCAACAAAGAAGCCAAAAAGAGAAAAGGGTAAGAACCGCGTACAGAGACTGAAAGAAGATCAAATCACTTCTTCGACAATAGTAAGAAGACATGCAAAAAGGGTATGGGTTTGGAAGCCAAAAGTACAAGTAGCCTCCACCAAATCAAAGCACCAACCACACTGGATACCACAGTTCAGGAAATATCCAAAGATGAAGATGCCTGAAGTCATCTCTGCAGTGCCAAATGTTGTTCTAGAATGGATCCCAATAAAGAGGATTACATCATTTCGAGATCCAATGGATACCCCCACCAAAGCCGACATCAACATCTACAAGTAACATCGAAAGCCTCAACGAGCGACAACCATGTGCTTCTTGCACAACCTTGTCTTTTGCACCATTCAGGTCATGCATTTCCAAAGTATGCATTAATATAGGGCCACATTACACGGACATGCATAGACACATTTGTGAGTCCCATGCACAAGAGCACATTGACATATGTCAACTATTTTTGCTGATACTAACATCTGTCTTCTTGTTTGGCGACATTGTTCCTTCAAAAAAAAAAGAGAAGAGAGGAAGCACTTGTTCCCAGGTTTGGCTCATGAAACATGAATGAGTCATGCTTAGTTGAAGGTGGAACTGTTGATTACTGGGCATTTATCAGTTGGGATAGAAGTGTGTCTCGACTAGGAGATGATATAATTGCTACCTTATCTGGTAGATGTCAAGAACTTGGCATGAACATGGCATCCACAATTATGGTTTCCTCTTACCATGGTAGGAGTGAAGAGCTTGAAGGTCCGCAACTTGAGTGATGATTAACTACTGCATGTACGAGAACATCCAAGGAGATATCTACAAGGGTTAGTTCTGGTACCCTGCAAATCTTTGAATATAAAGAAATTCAATTCTTAGTATTTGGCAAATGATGCTTTGAAAAGAGGAGACATGATCAGCCACTCAAAAGATCTCATCAATGGACCATCAACACGGACAGTCATGAACAATGTTCCATCGCAAAGGCCGAGTGTACAACACGAAGAGATAAACATCGATTGATGCTTCACCATGGTAAGTATCTTTTACCTTGGCAACACCATAACCATGATAGATTAGAAAACCTCTTCGTTGGCATACCCTTGAGCACTTATCTCAAGACCCCAATTTTTGCACCATACTTCTTCCAATGCATTTTCCAAGTAAGCATGTATAGGGCTACATTACAAGGCCGTGCACAAGGCACATATTTTCCTCAACCCATGCACGAACACACTTACCCATCAGCCATTATGGGTTATGAGCACTTGGCATGACTACTATGAACATCATCTTTGGACGATCTGACGTCATCAATGGAGACTCACACTGACCCAATCATGTTGGAATCCAAGGAAGGAGCGCATACCAAGGGACAACAACTTCCAAAGGCTTTTAGTGACAAATGAAGAACCAAAAAACCAACCCTACCATATTTGGAAGGTAGATGGCTCTTGTTCCTACCGAACAGACACTACCTCTCAAAGCACTACATGGAACAACCATTACAACAAGGGTCTGTCAAGGACGACAGACTCGAGAGGGGGGGGGAGTGTTGGAACTCAAGGTCAAGCATAAAACATGGAAGCACATCAAAGAAGTGGAAATAGAAGAAGAGAGATCAAGTAGGGAGCTCCAAGAAGTATATGTCAAATTTTCAGAAGAATCCCCTACAAAAATAGTGATTTTCATCACTAAAAACCATTGTAAATACCATTTTCTATTTTTGTAACTCCATTTTGTTCAAGCCAAGGAGTCCTTGAGCTTGAGGAGTATTAGAAGCATAATCCTACCAATTTTCATAATTTGTAGACTTTGTTTGAGCCCTCAAATAAGCCTTGGAACCTAATTTTTAACTAGGCGGGACACTAGGTCTAGAGAGGGCCAAAACTACTCAAAAAAACTATGAAAAGAGCTAGAGAGCTCATTTTTGAGGCTAGCTTGTTAGAGAATAGAGCTTTTGTAAGAGAACTCTTTTGCAATTGAAGTTTTCCATTGTTCCTCTCTTTGATCTTACCTTGTGCGCGTGTGTGTATGTGTGTGCTTGTTTGTGTGCTTTCACTCACGCATTTGTGCCTTCACTTGCTCGTGGTCTTCAAACCGGTCCTCACGTCTTGCCGATTGACAAGTAAAGGAGGTTGTGCTTATGCTTGAGCTACAGGGCCCATCTTTAACTCCCAATATGTGGTCACATCATTCACTCTAGGGGGTTTGTTACACTTAAGCATTCCTTGAGCATCTTTGATGTGAATATTTTCCCTATATATGAGAACTTTTTACTCTAGTGTTGGCTATAGGTTTATCCCCATGTTACCATATACATGAAACTGTCACATGTGGTGGTACTTTGTACTTGAAGATATTATTCAACTCTTACTTCAATACTATTCATCATCAATAGAGAGAGCTATTCCAATCATCTTTCTTCTTCATGTGTCTTCCTACTTTTGTGCTCCTTGTGTGTGATTCTCATGAGTCTCTTGCACTTCTACACACACACACACAACACAATGAAGTTATTGACATTGAGGTGGTACATGTGACAAACTCTCTAATAACAGTTATTATTTTTGGATAGGAAAACATGTGTCTTGCTGCTTTTGTGCTCCTTATGTGTGCTTCTCATGAGTCTCTTGCACTTCTACACACACACACAACACAATGAAGTTATTGACATTGAGGTGGGAGATGTGAAAAACTCTCTAATAACAATGATTATTTTTGGATAGGAAAACATACTTCATCAACCTTGATTGGATATACACGAAGATTTTCCACATGTATTACCAATAGACTTCTTCTTTGTGCAAAAAGGAAAACACTTGATGAAGAGAAGAGAGATGTAAACAAAGTATGATGAACTTGAAGGTGATCGATTGCACCTAGGGATGTAGCACAAATAACCTCCAAAATCAACATTTTCCTATCAATACTTTATAATCCTTCATATCTTTAACTTCAACACTAATTTATTTCTTACTATTTTCCCATACTTTTCATTCAGACCTTCATTATAATATGATTCTTCCCAAATAGTGGCTCTTGTAATTTTTTTCTATAATATATTCAATTTTATAGATTCTCTCAAAAGATTTGTAAATCAAGACTTCTGGAAACATTTCGCACTAAACACCATTAATATATGGTTGAGTTTTCCCATCAATACCAAAAGTTGACTCAGTTTGCGACTTCTTATGTGTTCATCTCATGGTGCATGTATGAGCATGCGTTGTTAGTGGCAATGTCATAATATTCAGTCGATATGGAGTCTTTTTGTTTTTACTTGCCTTGATTCAATTTTGGAATACATATATTTACCTTGATTTTGGTGTTTAGGAATATGTGCATCCTTGCCTTCTCATCATAAAAACGATTGCCTTCAAGAGTGTGTGCATAACTTGCATTTTAATGATAACAAAGAATTCCGAGTGACAACTTTACACGAAATTTGTTGGAGGTTTTGAGCACCTTCATGTCTGTGATTCAAAATAATTACATAAGGAATCATGTACATTTCTTATCCGACTTTCATTTCACATTTCTTTTCTCATTCATCTCTATTGTGCCAGAGTGACTCCCCCAATGGATTACTTACTCAAGGTTTCAAAACAAAGGTGATTGATTACAAGTTATTGTGAGTTTAAATAAATTATCTTATTTATGCTTAACTAATCCACTTGTTTTGTAGATTCTATTTCATCTAGCTGATGAATTTGAATTCTCATGGAGAATGGTGAATCCAAACGCTCCATTGATTCTCTTTCAATTAGTACTTCGATGCTTTCACTTTCGGTGCCTTATGGAGATAAAACATGAATCACTGAATGCTCCTCTCCACAAGCCCATGGAAGCTGATAAAGCAGTAGCAATCTTGGATTCACCTTTAGGGAACCTCTTGCAAGAAGAGAAAACAACCAACATTGTGGAAATGATGGAATTCCACAATGTCCTAGGTGCCTCCAGCTTCTTCCATATAAAGAGAACAAGCTTTAGAAGCTCAATAAAAAGGTCATTCAATAAAGATAAAATGAGGAATGTGGTCCGTTTTTCTAGCTTGTCTAAGGAGTCTACCAGTGAATCAAATAGCTCCAATGATTCTCTTTCACTTAGTTCTTCAATGATTTCACCTTCTATGCCTTATGGAGAAAGAAGATGAGTCATCAAACGTTCCTCTCCACAAGCGTATGGAAGTTGATAAAGCAGTAGCATACTTGGATTCTCCTTTGGGGAACCTCTTGAAAGAAGAGACAACAACCAACATTCTGGAAATGATGGAACTCCACAACATCCTAGGTGCGTCCAACCTCTTCTATCTCAAGAGAACAAGCTCCAAAAGCTCAATAAAATGGTTTTCCAAGAAAGATAAATTATAGAACATGTTCTATTTTTCTAGCTCATCTAAGGAGTCTACCACAAACTCTCACTAGCCCATTTAATTTCACCTTAGTTCCCAATCTATACATGTACATAACAATGTAAATATGCGATCTTCTTGCTTGTATATTGTTGGCCCCCAAGGTCAAGGCCAACCTAGAGAGAGAACAAACATCGAACACGTGGAAACATGTAGAGCAATGCATGTAAGGTGTGTAACGATAAATACTAATAGTTCATACAAGTCTAAAACAATGATTTTATCGCTACTCTTGTATATACAAAAAACCAAAGCTAGTTATAAACTATAAATAGACATAGATAGCTCATTTTTTAGATCGGATTCTAGGTTTTCATTTTGGGAAAGCAATCTTGTTTAGTCATTGAGAGCTCTTCTAATTGAATAATCTACATTCCATTCTCATTCTTGAAAGAACTTGGAGAAGCTTGTAGAAGGTAGAAAAGTGCGTTTCAAAGCGACGAAGTTTGGTCAAGCCAACCGGCACAAGACCAACCCTTGAGCTTATGGAGACTCAAATAGACCTTATAAGCATGGGATAAGTCAAAGAAACACACTATGTACTTTGGAGCATCAAGGAGAATGAGTTGATACAAAACAGATAGGTTCGCGGGTCGACTAGCTCAAAAAACTTACTATCTATGGAATAGACAATGAACTTCAAATGCCCATAGCAACGAGTGTGATTACAATTAAAAACAATCCTTTTATGGGAGTGATAAACATAGGGTTGAGTGTATAGAATGCACAAAAGTATAAGGAATAAGCAAAATATGCTATAGGAATGAATGCGACATTCACCGGTGGTACTTCCTATTTTTTAGGAATACGTAGAGATTGACCCCGACACAGAAAAACTCCGATTTCTCCCAATCTACTAAACCAAATGCTATGAAAATTTATAGGCATAAACTAGAAACCTATATCTTTCCAATGAGCTATTGTGAAATCAATTTGGAGCTCTAGAGAGAGAGAGAGTAACAGCCTCTACAAGATTATTGTTGGCGAAGAAGATGATGCAGAGAATTGAAGGAGCAAGACAATGATGGTCACAAGTGTATGTATATTGCTTCCATGTAATGTACAAGTGATTTCAAGTCTTTATATAGACTCTAGGAGTGTTCCAGGACTTTTACAAGTGAAATTTGAATTCAAATGAAGGTGGGAATGGTTGTTGGAGGGAGTCATTTCACTTTCCTACAATCTAGGAAAAGTGAAGATCTAGTTTGATCTACTTTTAGGTGATTGATTGCTTGATTGAATGCAACTTCAACCACCACAAATTCATGGGATTTTGGCTCTATATTTCTACCTTTACATGTGTAAAGCTCAAGGCTTTTACAACGGTAAATGAACCATAAAAAATCTCTCAAAAAAATACAATAAATGAGAATATGAAAAAGAACTCTCCAACGGATATTCTTTCGACGTGATCGCCTTTGATGTAGATCAAATCCACCTCAAGCATAGTGTAAGCTTGATGTTCCAACAACTCCCCCTCAACATAAAGTATGCTTGAGTCTTCATTCTCTGATAGGTTGAATACCTACCATAGCTTTGAATCTACAAAGATTTACTCTATCAAGTGCCTTCGTCATCATATCTGCTACTTGCTTTTCAGTAGGAACAAAACAAATGTCAATCTCCTTTTCCATGAGCTTCTCTCTGATGAAGTGGTAATGGACTTCTATGTGCTTGGTTCTCGCATGGAAAATAGGATTTGCCACTAGATGCATGGAACTTACATTATCTCCAAATATGTGAGGTTTGGAACTCACAAGTCCCAAATCTGTATACAATGCTTTTAACCATATTGCCTCTTGAGTTGCTATGGTCAAGCCTCTGTACTCTGCTTCAGTTGAGGATAAAGCAACTGTTGGTTGCTTCTTGGAACTCCATGACACTAGCTTCGAACCTGCAAATGCTAAGTAACCAGAATTACTTTTTCTATCATCCTTAGCTGCTGCCCAATCTGCATCTGAGTAGATTTTGATATCCAAATCTGAAGAGTAAGGATAGAATATACCTTCGTTGATTGTACCTTTGAGATACTTAAGTACTCTCTTAGCCGCATCCATGTGTGGTCTTCTCGGTGAGTGCATGAACTGATTAAGCACTCCCACACTATATGAGATGTCTGCCCTTGTATGAATAGCATATATCAAGCTACCTACCAAGATTTGATACTCTTTAATGTCTTCAATTTTCTCACCTTCATAAACACTAAGTTTATGATTCATCTCCAAAGGTGTACGTGCAAGCTTAGTGTTTTCCATTTTGAACTTGAGAAGAAGATCTTGAATGTATCGTCTTTGAGTCAAATACATTCCTTCATCTATGTATATCACCTGCATACCTAGGAAATATGTGAGCTCACCTAGGTCACTAATTTTGAACTCCTCTTGCATGTGTCTCTTGATCCTTTGAATGCCATTTAGATCATCACCTGCCACAATAATATCATCTACATATACACATAGATAGATAACCTCATTGTGATCCCTTTTGATGAATAGAGAAGGATCTGAGCTGCTAGCTTTGAACCTTGATCTTGAAGATATGTAACCAACCTATAATTCCAAGCTCTAGGAGTTTGTTTCAATCCATACAATGCTTTCTTAAGTCTGCAAACATAAGATGGATGATTAGGGTTTTCAAAACCTGGTGGTTGTGACATGTATACCTCTTCACTTATCCAGCCATTTAAGAATGCATTTTTTACATCAAGTTGGAGGAGTCTCCAATTCCTTGCAGCAGCTACACTTATCAATGTCCTGATTGTAGTCATCTTTGCAACTGGTGAGAATGTTTCCTCATAGTCCATACCATGAGTTTGTGAGAATCCTTTGGCAACTAATCTTGCCTTGTACCTACATACTGATCCATCTGAATTTCTTTTAACTTTATATACTCATCCATAACCAATTACCTTTTGATTCGGCTATATTGGAACCAAATCCCAAGTGTCCATTTCCTTCTGTGCATCCATCTCTTCTTTCATGGCCTTTTCTCAATTAGGGTTTCCCTTTGCCTCTTCATAGGTTGAGGGTTCCTCTGAAATAGAGTCTTTTGCCAAGTATATTGAATGCTTTGTAACAAATATGGAATCATATCCATACCTTTCTAGTTGCTTCTTCTCTCTTACTGATCTTCTAGGTGCTTGTTTGGAGCATTCTCCAACCTCTTGCATCTTTTCTTTGCCTCTTGACTTCCATAGCTTGTAACCCTTTTCTCTTTCATCTTGGTCATCGTCTGTATCACTTCTTGGATCCTGGACCTGTGTATCATGCTTGCTTCCTAATTGATGAGAGTCAGAATCAAGATCATATGGTAGTGTTACCTTTTGTTTGTCTTCATCATACCAAGACCTGTGTTATTCAAACACAACAACTCTACTTGTAGTGAATTGCTTGGTTGAAGGATTGAAGAACCTATAACCCATCTGAGTTGAATCATATCCTATAAACACTACCTTTGTGGCCCTTTCATCTAGCTTACCTCTTATTTGTGATGGTACATGAACATAAGCTAAACAACCAAAAACCTTGCAATGTCCAAGACTAGGTTTTCTTCCATGCCATGCTTCATAAGGAGTCATACCTTGAGGTGATTTGGATGGTAGTCTATTGACAAGGTACACATCAGTTGAAATAGCTTTTGCCCATAGATAATGTGGCAACTTCTTCTCTTCAAGCATTGTTTGGGCTGATCCAACCAATGTCTTGTTTCTCCTCTCTGAAATTCCATTTAGTTGAGGAGATACCTAGTAGTCACTTCCCTTTTGATACCTTTGTCCTACAAGAACTCATCAAACTCTTTGGAGAAGTATTCTCCCCCTCCATCAGATTTGAGCTTCTTTAATGACCTACTTGTATGATTCTCCACATGTGCAAGATACTTCTTGAAGCAATCAAACACTTCATTCTTACTCTTGATAAAGTATAGAACAGTCCATCTACTATGGTCGTCAATAAATGAGACATAATACCTTGATCCTGCCAATGAAGGTTCTTGACTTGGTCCCCATACATCTGTATGTACTAAGTCCAATAAGTTGTTGTGGATGTAGCCTTTGTGTCTGAATGGTTGTCTTTGTGCCTTCCCAATCTGACATGCATCACACCTGTTGATCATGTGTTGCTTTGATATGTTCGGCAGTCCTAGAACACTTTGATCCTTGCATATATCCTTCAAGGTTCTTTCATTCACATGAGCAAGTCTCTTATGCCACACTTCAAGCTCACTTAAGGTTTGAGACCCAAAGTTTGTTGGAAGTGAGGTAGGCCC
The DNA here is from genome assembly GCA_020310875.1 of Ceratopteris richardii. Taxonomy (NCBI): domain Eukaryota; kingdom Viridiplantae; phylum Streptophyta; class Polypodiopsida; order Polypodiales; family Pteridaceae; genus Ceratopteris; species Ceratopteris richardii. The sequence continues at coordinate 118,141,432 of CM035415.1, forward strand.
TTAGGCTCATGTCATAGGTCCATGGTTCCATAGTTCCAGTCATGTACAACATTAATTCCAGCAATCTTCCATATTGACAAAACATGAACATACCACAACTTAATCATAAAAATGATGAGATAAAGATAGAAAAAGAATAGACAACATGTGTAAGGTGTTACGTAAGCCATCGCTTACTCATAGTATCATCTATACCAATGTTCAATGTACAATGTGGGAGCAAAACTCTCAACCACTCTATGTGATGAGAAATAGATGTATGAGTGAATGTACAATGTAACAAACATATTCAGATGTATGGGTAGTAATCTGAATATACATGAGATGTGTGACCTTATAGGTTATAGAAGAGTGAATATGAGTGACTGAATGAGGAAGGATCAATGTGAAACTGATGGTCAACAAACCTACATCTAAACTTAGGCTATGGAAGACCCTAAGTTAGATACGTGTGTGAAAAGATCACATACTTATAAAGTAGCATGGAATGCTAACAAGATTGTTGCCGGAAATCCTCAAACTCATGTGAACACATCTTCTCAAACACCTCATAAAAATATGCATAAAGCATATACGTACTGATTCTCTTGTACCTATGCCGAATAGGACTCCTTCTGATATGAACGCCACAGCCTCTATAAACTTCAAGTAGTACCTGTGTGCATAAAGAGAATATGTACCTGAATACTTAACATAAGATGTGAATCTTATGTTAATCACCATCTAATGTCTTTGAAGTAGCCCGATATCTTCTTGTAGAAGACAATCTTCAACCTAATATCTTCCTGTAGAAGATAATCTTCAACATCATGTAGATGGTCCCATCCAATGTCTTTGAAGTAGCCAGACATCTTCTTGTAGAAGATAATCTTCAACCTAACATCTTCTTGTAGAAGATGATCTTCAAATACATCATGTAGATGGGCGATCCTCACCATTAAGCTGCTAATGACCAAGTCTTCTTGCCATGAACAAGAGATAACCTCCTCTCCATGAGCTAGAGTGTGAGCATACCCTTCATCTTCATCAAGAAGAATCATTAAGAAGAACTCCATAGCTGCTCCTCAACATGCTTCAAGTTAGCACCATGGCTGCCCCATGTGCTAGAAGAAACACCACCTCTACTGAGGTCCAAGCTCTAGAAAGCTTGTGTTGATCCTAGGTGAAGGATGAATACAAGTGATCCAAGGTACTTCTTATATAGTATATGTTGAGCCTTGAAAAGCATCCAATAAAGCACAAGTCTCCATGATCGCTACGCGATAATTAAAGCAAACACTTTACGAAAAATCAATTCCGTTCGCTATTAAACGCAAGGCATCGTTGTCCGCTTTTGAGTGAGTCTTTAATAACTTAAAAGTATCAAAAGTGGTTCGCGATTTCTGTCGCTGTCAGATTGAGGGACTTGAACCGTGGTCAATTGTATAGGAGGAGAATGACATAGCCACGGCGCCCACGTGTTCTGTTGTTGGAGTATGTACTAAAAAACGCTATACATACTTGGCAGTGCCCGTCAATTCTTGAATCAAAGACTATGCAAGATGTCTATTGATGCTATGATCTGAGAGCAAGATTGACCAACCTTTGACAAATAGGACTTTGTTTCCAACAATCCCCCCTGCAATGTCATATTGGTGCATTCTGGACTAGATCTGCAAGCTTTATAATCTGCAAATTACCACAAGCCTCAAATAGCCTGTCACAAGCTTCAAGCTCGTACTTCTGAACTTCAGAACTTGTTCTTCAAAAGTCTTCTTCAAAACTGAATTTGACTTTCCTTTGAAAAATCTGAACTTGCTGAATATGAACCATAATACTTGAGAAAATATGCAAACTAGATATCCAATAGTGTACACATCAAGCAATCACTGCTTGACAACAAATATAGCATGAACTGTCTCTGAACCTGCTATCTCTTGTCTTCAAAAACGTGAAAACATACACTAGGATCCACATATTTGCATTTACCTTCCAAAAAGGTTTCTCAACGTACTTTTGTTGTGTTATGTAAATACAATAATCAAGAACTGAATCTTGGAACCTGTGACTGACAACTCACAACTTAGTGCATTATGAACACTACTGGTTCATCTCTGACTGTACTCAACTCAATATGAGTCAAAAAATCTATGATGTCATAATGTCTTCATCCTTTAAATCCTTCATACCTCTTTCCTTCAGAACTTGGTATAAACATATATGTGCGCACTTCTGAAATATACTTTTTTGAAATATCAAGCTTCTCTTCAAATAGAATTCTGGAACCTTCTCCTGAACAGGAACATCCTAACAGGAACTTTCTCCAAACATTCTTCTTCTTCCTTCTTCTTTTAAAGCTGGAACATAAAGAGAACCTGACAAAGGAAATATAGGAATACCTGAAATAGGAATACCTATAGGTATGACTCTGTATTCTTTCACATATGGCTGAAAATAAGTCTTCATGTTTCATCACCTCCTTGGATGATTTAACACTAGTATCCAGTATTCTTCAAAGTATATCAGACTTTATGAAATGTGGAACGTCTTCCTTCTTCAATAAATCTAATCTTTAGTAATCCATACTTGTATCTGAAACAAAAGTTTAGGATCCATAAGCTTCTGTAACATAACAAGTATCTTCTTTTTCTCTGCAACACAAATCTGATAGAATCTGAATCTTTGACTTACTTCTTCCAATGCTAAGAACCTTACCAAACAAAGGATAGACAACTGACTCATAAATGTTCAAGATCATACAAGATCATACAAGATCAATGATCTCTCCTGTGTAGAATCTGCTCTCATCAAACCTTCATGAATGAATGTTTGATTTGTTACCTAAATGTCTCCAAGTGTCCATGCTTCTCAAAAAGTTGTAAAACTTTTCTTCAAACAAATCCTTCAAGGAATCTGCAATTCCTACTTGAAATATAAGTGGACAAACTTCTCACTTTGAGAACTCCAAAAGCTGCAAGTTGATACTTCATAACTTTCATATTTTACCCGGGTGAAATGTGACAGTACCTGCTTGACTTTCTTTTGGCTAACTCCACTTCTTAATCAGTTTATAGGATATGATGGAACACCTTTTGAATACAAACATGTATCCAAAAATCTAGACAATCATAGAAAGTAGATTCTTCAAATGACCTGTACATCAACAAGATTCTGAATTTTCTGAAGTTTTTGAAAATACTGAATATGAGGTAACCTTTTCCAAACATAAAACCTCAACGCAAGTCTTCAACATCTGCTACAAAAAAATCTTTTACCTCAAGAGTTAGATAAAGAAGAAATATACTTCTCTGCAACTTGTCATATACCAAGTAGCTCTGTATTGACACTCCAAGAATTCTTTGAGGGAACATATAAGCTGCCTGCTTAAAAGCTTCAACTAACTCATACACATATGAGTGCTTTTGTTTCTCTCAATGCAATTCTTTGTCAAATCTACTAAATTATGACCAAGTGTAATGAAAAACAAGAAACTGTTTCTTCTTTAAACAAGATGTTCTCGTAGACTTGTCTTTGGGTGTAGAGGATAAAATAGGAAAATTATATGAAAAATATATGAGAAAAGGAAGCCTTACTTTTCTTTTGGAAATGATGGACTTTCTTTTTCTGCATCTTTCTTCCACCTGATGATGTTAACATCTTCAAACTTCACTTCCATACCTTTTGTTCTCTTCATCTTGAAGTAGCAAACACTCTTGACCTCTTCAAATGAACTTTTCTCTTCCTCTAATGCTAAGAGTAAGAGATAAAACAAACATGGTATACAAATGGAAGTGAATATAGAATCATGTTTTATCATCTCCTCATATCTGTGAATCAAAATTCTGCTTCAAATGGCTGAAACGACTAAATTCACCAATCGTTGTCTTTGAATGATGAATTACCCTTCTAGAGTTACCTTCTCTAGATACATTTGTACCTTGATATCCAACCAACTTACAACAGAAAATTGGCTGAAAACAAAACTCATCTCATCTCTTCACTTGTCTTCTTAGATGAACTTTCTTGCCATGAAAGAGATCTTTCAAAACTCTCTAGAAAAACCTCTAGATACCTGTTTTGATGTAGCCTTTAACTTTCAAATGATGAAAGCGTATAAAAGCATTCCTTGAATTTCTTCAAATCTCTTCATAACTTCTCTTCTAAGATATGACCTGCAAGTGATAATCTGATAGTAAACATTGATACCTGTGATTTGATGTTGATCTGATTCCTTCATCTTCTCTAAACCATTGTTTTTCCTTGAATTTGAAGTAGTCTTCTCTTCATCAAGTCTGGGTCTTCAAACAATACTTTTGTAAAGTATTTGCATACCCTTTCCAAAAATATTCGGCTGCTAACAGATCATCAACTTCATACTCCACACTGATAAATACACATGTAACTGAATTGTCTAATTCTCAAATCTCTACTCATCTAGATTAAGTGTGTATGTCAAATGTCAAATATTAGAAGATGCCTTTAAATCATATGTTGTAAATCTGGAATTCTGGGAACCTGGGATATGAATGAGCCTTAATGCATTGATGCCAAAGATCTAAAGTTCTGAAACCAAAACCTTAGTGCTCTGATACCAAATGCCTAAAGCTCTGATACCAAATGTTGGAAGTGAGGTAGGCCCTTAGGCTCATGTCATAGGTCCATGGTTCCATAGTTCCAGTCATGTACAACATTAATTCCAGCAATCTTCCATATTGACAAAACATGAACATACCACAACTTAATCATAAAAATGATGAGATAAAGATAGAAAAAGAATAGACAACATGTGTAAGGTGTTACGTAAGCCATCGCTTACTCATAGTATCATATATACCAATGTTCAATGTACAATGTGGGAGCAAAACTCTCAACCACTCTATGTGATGAGAAATAGATGTATGAGTGAATGTACAATGTAACAAACATATTCAGATGTATGGGCAGTAATCTGAATATACATGAGATGTGTGACCTTATAGGTTATAGAAGAGTGAATATGAGTGACTGAATGAGGAAGGATCAGTGTGAAACTGATGGTCAACAAACCTACATCTAAACTTAGGCTATGGAAGACCCTAAGTCAGATACGTGTGTGAAAAGATCACATACTTATAAAGTAGCATGGAATGCTAACAAGATTGTTGCCGGAAATCCTCAAACTCATGTGAACACATCTTCTCAAACACCTCATAAAAATATGCATAAAGCATATACGTACTGATTCTCTTGTACCTATGCCGAATAGGACTCCTTCTGATATGAACGCCATAGCCTCTATAAACTTCAAGTAGTACCTGTGTGCATAAAGAGAATATGTACCTGAATACTTAACATAAGATGTGAATCTTATGTTAATCACCATCTAATGTCTTTGAAGTAGCCCGATATCTTCTTGTAGAAGACAATCTTCAACCTAATATCTTCCTGTAGAAGATAATCTTCAACATCATGTAGATGGTCCCATCCAATGTCTTTGAAGTAGCCAAACATCTTCTTGTAGAAGATAATCTTCAACCTAACATCTTCTTGTAGAAGATGATCTTCAAATACATCATGTAGATGGGCGATCCTCACCATTAAGCTGCTAATGACCAAGTCTTCTTGCCATGAACAAGAGATAACCTCCTCTCCATGAGCTAGAGTGTGAGCATACCCTTCATCTTCATCAAGAAGAATCATTAAGAAGAACTCCATAGCTGCTCCTCAACATGCTTCAAGTTAGCACCATGGCTGCCCCATGTGCTAGAAGAAACACCACCTCTACTGAGGTCCAAGCTCTAGAAAGCTTGTGTTGATCCTAGGTGAAGGATGAATACAAGTGATCCAAGGTACTTCTTATATAGTATATGTTGAGCCTTGAAAAGCATCCAATAAAGCACAAGTCTCCACGATCGCTACGCGATAAATAAAGCAAACACTTTACGAAAAATCAATTCCATTTGCTATTAAACGCAAGGCGTCGTTGTCCGCTTTTGAGTGAGTCTTAAATGCTATACATACTTGGCAGCGCCCATCAATTCTTGAATCAAAGACTATGCAAGATGTCTATTGATGCTATGATCTGAGAGCAAGATTGACCAACCTTTGACAAATAGGACATTGTTTCCAACAAAGTTGAATAGAGCTATGTTCCTGGTTTCTCCTACTTCAAAAGTAAAGAGCCTACCATGCTTCTCACCTCGGGCTATCTTTTTGAAGCCTTGGCTTGGATCTTCCACAGAAGCTCCATGTTGGGTGAACCTAACTTGCAAGACTTTTTCAACTGTTTGGCCTACACTTATTAGGTTTTTAGTGATAGTGGGTACATAGAGAACCTTAATCAGAATGTTTGTCCTACCATTGGAAGCTTTGACATTACCAATCTTCTCCACATTGTGCTTTGTGTCATCCCCTGTTTGCACTTCATTTCTATGCTTCACTTTCCAAATCAGATAGAAGAGCAATGTTGCTTGCAACATGATTCGAACATCCTGAATCTATGTAGAACAAATGATCATCTTCTTTACCTTCTTTGTGGCTTAGATTCATAAGAAGCAAAGATTCTTCATGTGGTTGATCTTCTGAATAATTGTTGTTGTCCTTTCTATTATATCTTTCTATTGTTATTGTTGAAGTTGTGTCCACATCTGCCTCTATTGCTGCCATATCCACCTCTTCCACTTCCTTTCTGGGTCTTCCCATTGAACCAGCAATTCTGAGTGGTGTGGTTGGTCTTATCGCATATGGCACAAGGTTGAACATTCTGACGTTTGGCTTTGTCTTGCTTTGTTCCTTTCTTCCACTTGCTCTTGCTTGCAAAGCTGGCTTGAGAAGTCTCTTCTTCATCTTCTTCCTTCTTCTTGCCATTCTGCTTCTTATCCTTCTTATCTGCATATAGAGCACTAGTTGAATTACCATCATAAGAGTTACCTTCCTTTATGCTATTGTTGGCTTCTTGATTGAAGAGTTGTCCAAGAAAGATGTTGAAGTTTGGAGTTTGCACATCCATGATGAGATCATAAGCCGTCGTGAAAGATTGTCATTGCTTATCACTTTGAATGCCATTGAGAATTTGCCTCATGATGACCTCTTCTTCAATTAGCTCTCCAATGGATGCTAACTGATCCGCAACCTCCTTGACCTTGGTAACAAACTTTGTGATGGTTTGTTTAGGTGTCTTCTTCATTTGGTTGAACTCGTTCCAAAGATGATTCTTTCTTGCTTTGGTACTAGGAGAAAAGAAAATCTCAAGGGCATCCCAAGTCTCTTGAGATGTCTTGCATCCTCCAATATGTGATAATAGAAAGTCAGAGATAGAGTTTAGTATGTACGACCTTGCTTGAGCATCCCTTGCGCACCAAAGTGTGAGCTTATCTGTCTCCTCTTGCATAGGTCCTCCTATAGATCTTGGAATAGGCATAGCTTCATCACCTGCTACAATTCCATAAAGATTTCTACCTTGCAAATAGGCCTCCATTCTACTTTTCCAAGCCACATAGTTGTGTCGATCAAGCTTCTCGATCATTGAGGGAAATCTGTTACCCATCTTGATCTAGCTCTGATACCACTGAAAGAACTTGGAGAAGCTTGTAGAAGGTAGAAAAGTGTGTTTCGAAGCGAAGAAGTTTGGTCAAGCCAACCAGCACAAGACCAACACTTGAGCTTATGGAGACTCAAATAGACCTTATAAGCATGTGATAAGTGCAAAGAAACACACTATGTACTTTAGAGCATCAAGTAGAATGAGTCGATACAAAACAGATAGGTTCGCGGGTCGACTAGCTCAAAAAACTTACTATCTATGGAAGAGACAATGAACTTCAAATGCCCATAGCGACCAACGTGATTACAATTAGAAAAAATCCTTTTATGGGAGTGATAAACATAGGGTTGAGTGTATAGAATGCACAACAGTATAAGGAATAAGCAAAATATGCTATAGGAATGAATGCGACATTCACCGGTGGTACTTCCTATTTTGAATACGTAGAGATTGACCCCGACACAGAAAAACTCAGATTTCTCCCAATCCACTGAACCAAATGCTATGCAAAATTTATAGGCATAAACTAGACACTTATACCTTTCCAATGAGCCATCTTGCACTCAATTTGGAGCTCTGGAGAGAGAGAGTAACAGCCTCTGCAAGATTATTGTTGGCGAAGAAGATGATGCAGAGAATTGAAGGAGCAAGTCAATGATGGTCATAAGTGTATGTATATTGCTTCCATGTAATGTACAAGTGATTTTTAGTCTTTATATAGACTCTAGGAGTGTTCCACGGCTTTTACAAGTGAAATTTGAATTCAAATAAAGGTGGGAATGGTTGTTGGAGGGAGTCAATTCACTTTCCTACAATCTAGGAAAAGTGAAGATCTAATTTGATCTACTTTTAGGTGATTGATTGCTTGATTGAATGCAACTTCAACCACCACAAATTCGTGGGATTTTGGCTCTATGTTTCTACCTTTACATGTGTAAAGCTCAAGGCTTTTACAACGGTAAATGAACCATCAAAAATCTCTCAAAAAAAATACAGTAAATGAGCATATGAAAAAGAACTCTCCAACGGATATTCTTTCGACGCGATCGCCTTTGATGTAGATCAAATCCACCTCAAGCATAGTGTAAGCTTGATGTTCCAATAATTCTTTGCATCTTTTGTGTGTGTGTGTGTGTGCATGTGTGTTTAAATCTTGCATACTTCTCACATTCACCCTCACTCACATCACTCCCTCATGATTTTCATAGCATCCTCACATCTCTACGGATTGAGAATTATGAGGTGGAGTGCCTCAACCTGGTACTCATCATTGTAGAGTGACACCAAAATTGACACCGTTGCTAGGAAGCATAGATCAAGGACAAGTGTGTGATTTTATGAGCATAGAGTATCAATGTTGGAAGATTTGGTAGGAAATTTTTTTTCTTAATTTCTACATCATTCTCATTTCATCTTAATCTCCATCACGTCCATCCACCATAGCCATCCACCATAGCCATCCACCTTTGTCTTCAAAATTGTTTACTAGTTTATGCATCTACCCTTCCCCCTCATTTGCACTTACAAGAGAGCGAGAGAATGAGAGCTTGCATGTGCTCTAATTTTTTTGTGTCTTTAGTGATTTCTTCTAGGTTAAAGCACCGTCATCATCCCAAAGTCAACAAATAGGTACAATTGAGCTTTTTTGGGAATTGCATCAATTGCATCATTCTATCACGATAGACCTGAGAAGGTCATGGATTTGTGTTTGCATCTATGCTATAGCAAAGAGCCCCTCAATGCCTCCACAATGCACTAGACACATCAAAAAATCTTTGAGATTTTTTCTCTATCACAACAAGTTAAAATCATGACAAACTAGCTACGTTGTGATAGACTATCCTATCATGTTTGACCCCCCCCTATTATGATAGATTAAAATACGATATAACCTAATTATCACAATACACCTTTTCTACCATGGTAGACCACCCTGTAGAACCCCCTTTGTCACGAAAGACTACATGTTCAACACAATTTTATGTTTTAACTTTGGATGGTTTTTTTGTCAAATTTATTTAATTTTGGTGGTTTTATAGGGTGCAATATATGTTGAATGTGCGTAGAAGTGCGAGAGATACACAAGAAACATAGAAAAGGAGCACAAAAGCAAGAAGACACACGAAGAATATGGATGGCTAGAATAGCTCTCTCTATTGATGATGATTAGTACTGAAGTAAGAGTTGAATAATATCCCTAAGTATGAAGTACTACCACATATGAGAGTATCACATATGTGGTAACATGGGAAAAAACCTTAGCCAACATTAGAGTAAAAGTTGCCCATATATAGGGAAAATGTTCACATCAAAGCTGTTCGAGGACACATAAGTGTAACAAACCCTCCTAGAGAGAATGATGTGAACACATATAGGGAGTGACTAGTCAGCCTCCATTAGGCAATAAGCCTAAAGCTTTGTGAGAAGTTTCAAACATTCCCATGGAAGAGCTTTGGTGAATATGTATGCATCATTATCTTATGTAGGCACAAATACCAAATCAATATCTCTTGCATAAAGGTGCTCTCTCACATAGTGATAATGCACCTCAATATGTTTGGTATGTGCATGAATCATTAGATTTCATGCAACAACCAATGCACTCTGACTATCGATGAGAATATGCATAGTACCATCACTCCCTACAAAGGTCCACCGATACGCATATCAGCCATATACACTCCATTGTAACTATGAAAAGTTCCCTATACTTAGCTTCACAAAGATCCATCAATAGGCTTCTCAGCCATATACTATTCATTGTAGCTATGAAAACTACCCTTCACTTAGCTTCACAACTCGACGTCAGTATAGGTTGCTTCTTGCTCAACCAAGATATGCATGAGTCTCCAAGAAAAAGGCAGTTACCATTAGTGCACATGCAAGTATTATAATAACTAGCGCATTCACTATTTGTAAAAGCATCCAACCATGGATGAATATTTCTACCATAAAAGAGATAGAAACTCAAAGTGCCTTTGAGATATCTAAACATGTGTTTAACTGATTATCAATGCTTATGTCATGGCTATGCATGAATCAAATCGACTAGGAAACTGAATACTATATATATGACCTTGTGTTGCATGCATATATAAGACATCCCACGGCTTATTGATAAAGAGAAGTGTCAAATGCATCGTTGGAACCCTCAATTGAGAACCTAAATCTTGTCTCCACTGGTGTGGGAATTGTCTTGCAATCCTTAAATTCAAAACAATGAAGTAATTTTACAACATATTTTGCTTGATGCATAACAATTCACCCCTCAATGGATACACATTAGATACCCAGATAGTAGCTCAAAAAACCAAGATAAGTGACATCAAAATTATGCAGCAAATCAGCCCAAAGGCATGCGTGTACCAAACACATCTTCTAAGCTAATTGTTGGCTGTTTTTTGCATTCAAGTAGAGGGAAAATTGAATTCTCAACAAATATCACATCTCAACTCATGATAATTATTTCCATCAATGGATGGTACAAAAAACTATCCTTTACTTTCAACACTAACCAACAGATATACATTTATTCTTGTGATGGCAAAATAACATGTGCCAAACAACTAAACATGTACATATGACTGACCATAGGTTTATGTCTATTCCAAACCTCATAAGGAGTGATGAATTGCAATGCTTTTGTAAGGTAGCAATTCAACACATAGTTTGCACATGTTATAGTTTCCATCCAAGACTAGTTAGGAAGGTCTTTGCTTTAACCATACATCATGCCATTTCAAGGAGTCCTCTATTTTTATGCTCTACAACACCATTTCTTGGTTTATATGGCACCACACACTGGTGTGAAATTCCTCTTTTATGAGGAAAAGCATTAAACTCATGTGACATATATTCACCACCACAATCTCTACGTAGAGTCAAAATCTTGTTTTTATAGAAATTTTCATCCATAGCTAAAAATATTTTGAAGAAAGAAAATACATCATTCTTTGCTTCCATAGGATACACCCATATATGGGAGTAGTTTCATCAATGAAGGTAACAAAATATGCATTTTTCCCAAAAGATTGAGTCTTGATGAGGCCACGTACATCACTATGAGAAACCCACTATTTTCTTGTAGTGTGTGTATGACTATCTTTTGGAAAAGAGCATGATGCATTTTTCCAAGAATGCAACCTTCACATGCATGATTTTAAAATGGACTCAAGTGTTTGCAAACCAATAACCATGTCCTTATTTTTCAAGTAAAGCAAAGTATTGAAGTTCAAGTGACCAAAACAAGCATGCCAAAGCTCCATTTCAGCCATGGAGGAGGTATGAGCAACCAAGGCATTTGCGGAAGCCCTCTTGTATGTACTCAATTTGTGTTGTATTTTTGTGTGTTTTGTGAGCTTTTTGGTAGGTACTAGCATCCATAGCAATAGCAGTAGCTTCAACAGGTAGTGAATCTCCGTGCATTCACCCCAGGATGAAGATCTGTGTCAATTGTGACAAAGACAATTTGGACATTTTGTAAAAGGAGTGCAAAACTATAGAGTAGATCATGTGCACATCACAAAAGTGTTAAATTTACAAAAAAAAATCATTTTTTCTATCCATCATGACACATATCTTCAATCATGATAGACACTTGTCCATCGTGATTGATAGACCATGACAAACTAAGTGTCCATCACGATAGACACTGTCCATTGCCATTGACAACCGTCCATTGCGACACACACTTGTCGATTGTGATTGATAGCCCCCAACGGATAGCCTATCCATCGTGATAGAACACCCTATCGAGTGCAATAAACAACCATTTTTTACCAAAAATTAGGGTTTTTAATAAATTTGAGCTAAAAATTGATATTTTTCAGGTAATTGGAGCTCTCAGGCAAGAGAAAGGGCTAGTTTGCATATAGATCGTGCTTGGGGAGCATGCTTCCTAGGCATTGGAGCACGTTTCAAAGCATTAGACTTGAGCTTGCAAGAATCCTCAACCCCCTCAGTCAATTTCTAGCTTAGGCTAAGTGCGACTAGTGGTATTGATTGATTAGGGTTACACTAGGCATGAATCAAGTACAAGAAAACCTAATCACTCAAGTTCAAGTATAGCTAGAATATTGTGTTGGAAAATCCTAAGTGAAAAGAATATAAATCCTTTGATTGCACCTTGAATTATGAGATAACGCAAGTACTCCTGATGATGTAACTCATTGGATAAGATTATACACCAAAAAGAGGAACTTGAAAGAACAAGAAATTATGACAAAAGAACATTGCAACATGGTTGTACTCAGGTAATATTGGGATAACTGACAAGGAATATGAACCTTAGGTAAGGTAGACATCTAGGTTGGGATAGAAAAAGCATCAGATCTTCTAAAGGTAATGTCAATCACATAGCTAGGTTGTGGGCTCAACACCTTAGTGACTATCCCTATGTGCTAAGTTTTGAGACGAGTGATTCAAAAATATCATTTAGCATGGAATGACTCATAGGTAGTTCACATAGAACCTATTTATAGATCCCTGAAGGTCCCTATAAGAATGAATTGGAATACATTTGAACCAACTGATAACATGCATGCATCTATGAGGACAGTTTGAGGAGATCTATTGTCCAACTCAGAAACCCTAACCAACCCTTTGGGCTTAAACACCTTGTGGCCAAATTCAAAGAGGGTTCATACATTGACAAGCAAGGAACCGTGCATGTGATTATTAGATCACATAACAGGACAAATGAGTTTGGAATCATAGTGCTCGAGCTTGAAATAGGAGACCTAGATCAAGATAATGTTGGGAACAAGCTCCGAACACCTCGTGGCAAGTCAATTCTATCTAGGATAATCACACTGGAGTGGATTCCCAATGATAGTACAAGTATAGAGCTTTTCTTGAATAGAGAAACCGTTGAATCCTTTTGGAGGTTTAAACTAGACCAACCTAGTGAGATTGATAGAGTCATGATATATGAGTTCAAGGACCCTAAGACACTCGGCAAGGTTGTCTACTTGGATAACACTTCGGAAAGGATGTTCCTAGTAATGGAGCATGGTAGACATGCATACACTTGGAAGGGTGAATTGATTTTTCCTCCACCAAGAGGTAATGTTTCTCATGTCCAATAAGGAGCAAGATCATCTCAGATTCATGGTACCCATAAGGAAAGAGTTAGAGAGAGACCTGAAGTAAGCTTCACAAACCCCTCAAGAAGAGATAGATCAAGATTGGAGATAGATACAATAGATTTAGATAGGTAGAGCCCCAAGACATCAAAGAGGCATGGATGATTTTCCTCTATCAAGACCTAGAGAGCACCCTAGGTATTAAGGCCTACACAATTGGTAATGTCCATGAAGAACTACTTTGATGGCACCAGAGACCCATTCGATCATGTAGCAGATTTTAGATAAGTTTTAAGAGTTGAATAGTTTGAAGATTTGTTCACACAATAGAATGCCTTCAGTCTAACTCTCAAGAACATTGCCTTGACTTGGTTTTGAACATTGCATCAAGGTCAATTTAGGAATATTTAATAGCTACTAGAAGTGTTCATCACGGAGTTCTCCAAGAGTGGCATCAAACACAATACCTCATCATTGCTACATAGCTTCAGGAAAACCCCTCAAGAGAGGGTTAGAATTGCAAGAAGAAGATTTAGACAAATACTTGGAGAGATTCCCAATTCTTGAGCTACCCACACTTGCCAAACAAGTTGCACTATTCTTGGATGTTTTGCTAAGTGCAAAGTTATGATTTTATGTTTCCTTAAAGGATCCTAGAACCATAGAGCAGTGTGTATGCATGTGTATAGACATTGAGGAGAACTTAGGCAAGGAGCTAGAACTTTCTAAAATCTATAAGGATTCCAATAGTTCTACTAGTTTCCCTTCCAAGCCATCAACTTCCATTCACAAATTGGGAGAAAAGTTAGCTCAAAAGCTAGGCATCTCAAGAAGACATATCCCTAGAAATGGTCTCAGTGAAGTGATGCTACACGTGGAGGAGACCACATGGCTAACGTTTACCCAATCTTGGATCAACCAGAAGGGAACCCAAACAGCAAATACTACATGATCGAGAAGACATACACTAACCACACTACACAATATTGCACTGACAACATGCAAGTGTTTAGGCAAAATTACCCATAGCCATATCAACAACAAGGGAGATACCAAAATCCATATTAGCAGCAGCAATACTATAGACCCCAAAAACCTTGTCAACCACCATACAATGCTTCTCCTATCACCGTTTGAGCATGTCCAATCTACATCACAAAACTTTTTAACATCTATATCATATGTATATGGATAATACAACCCTTCATTGATTGTGCCCTTCAAATACATCAGAATTCTCTTCGCTGCTTCCATGTGAGGCTTCCTTGGAGTGTGCATGAATTGATTGAGCACACTTACTCCATAACATATATCTACTCTACTTAGAGTAGCATAATTCAAGCTTCCAACTAAGCTTTGATAACTAATTACATCCTCAATGAGTTCACCTTCATGAGCACTTAATTTCAGATGTACCTCCATGGGTGTACATGCAATCTTTGTATTTTCCATCTTGAACTTAGAGGGCATGTCTCCAATGTACTTGCTCTGAGTGAGGAACATACATTTCTCTATATTGTCATGAGGAAGGAGATAAGGAAGAGATATCACACACACACTCTCATAATCAAAGAGAAAGACATACACAGATTGAAGCAAGGAAGAATGATATTCTTCTTCTACTTCTATTACATAAAAGGAATGTACAAGAATGACCTAAAACAACAATACAACAAGCACAATATATAAAGAACAGTACATAAGGAAAATCCTAATGTCCACAAATGAGTGAGCTGACAAGAAACAAATGTGCCATCACTCTTGGTAGATAAATCTAGTAAAGCTCAATGAAGTATCCCTGACATATACTGGTGTGACCACTATACATGTCAGAGAAATGAAAAAGTGATACGTGTCATCCTAGATCATCACATGTTGAGCTTGATATCACAACACTCCCCCTCAAGCTCAACGCCATGTCCTTTAATCCAAGTAGCTTCCGAAACTTATTCAGCTTCTCTACGCCAAGTGCTTTAGTGAAAATATTAGCAACCTGCTCATCTGTTCTCACATACACAAGATCAATATCACCTGCTTACACCTTCTCTCTGATGAAGTGATAATGTACCTCAATATGCTTCTTCTAGCATGAAGAATAGGGTTCCATGCTAACTGTCTGCTTAGATTATCACAATAGATGGTGATAGGCTTTTGCACTTCCACACCTAAATCTACAAGTAGCATCTCTAGCCATGATGCCTCAAATGCTTCCATTGTAGCACCTCTATACTCAGACTCTGTACTCAACAAAGAAATAGTGGGTTGCTTCTTAATACTCATGTAATAGTTGCACTCCTAAGTAAGAATAGAAAGCCACTAGTAGATCTTCTATTTGGAATGCTACCAGCCCAATCTGCATCCATGTATCCATGAACCTGCAAATGTACACTAGCTTCATAAAATAATGCATAATCCAAAGTAGCACTCACATAACGTAGAGTGTGCCTTAGAGCTTCTAGATGTGGCTTCCTGGGAACCTGCATAAATTGATTTTCAAGTCCAACAATGTAGCTTAGATCAGGCCTTGTAATTGTGAGATATATCAAACTTCCCACAATTTTCCTGTACATAGTAGCATTTTCCAATGCTTCAACTAATGTGATATCCAACTTCAAATTCTAATCTAATGGCATAGATATTTTCTTACAATCTACCATACCATACTTTTGCAGCATACTCAAGGCATATTCCCTTTGTGACATCCATATACCTATTTCTATATGTATAAACTCAATGCCCAAAAAGTAGTGCAACACACCAAGATCTTTCATGTCAAATTCCTTCATAAGAAGTTGACTTACCTCTTTAATGATTCCTTCATTATCACCACCTAAACTCAAGTCATCAACATAAATAGCCACAATCATGATGCCATCATCACCCTTCATTGCATATAGTGAATGCTCTACATCACCCATAGAAAACCCAATGGTGGTTAAGTAGTCAACAATCCTTGCATGCCAAGCACGAGGGGCTTGTTTAAGCCCATACAAAGCCTTTTGCAACTTGCAAACATATTATGGGAGCTTTGAATCTTCATATCATTGTGGTTGGTCCATATCTACTTCTTTTTGTAACTCACCATGTAGGAAAACATTCTTTACATCCATCTGATTCAAAGTCCATCCTTTGCTCTAGCTAATGCAGCAAGTGCTCTGACAGTAGACATTTTAGCTACAGGGCTGAATGTTTCCTCATAATCAATGCCATATGTTTGTGCATATCCTTTTGAAATCAATCGTGCTTTATACCTGCTTATGCTACCATCAGCATTGTGCTTTGCCTTGTAAACCCACTTGCGGCCTATGGGTTTCTTTCCTTGTGGCAATGGAAATAGCTTCCATGTTTCATTTTTGTAAAGTGCAGCCATCTCCTCATCCATATCTTTTTTCCAATCTGTATTTCCGATTGCATTTTCAAAACAAGAAGGTTCAACATCTTGTATTAACTTGGTCATGTAGGCACAATGACGAGCTATATAACTATCGTACGTTAATCATTGCACAGAATTCTGCATCCTCCCAGACCTTCTTGGTCCTGGGTCAATTCTCCTTGTATCATCGACATGTGCCTTTCTAACTCTTGGAGTCTTCACAGAGGGAAATCCAAGTTCCTCATCAAGGCTCTTTTCTAAACTGCTTGAATCTCCATTGATTTCTTCAAAACTTGTAGATGTTTTACTACTAGCACAAAGCTTTTTTTTTTTACCTTTCTTTGATGTAGTTGATGAATTTGCTCGACTCAAATTTCCATGCAATCTTCCACTCCATGGATTTGAGTTGGAACTATTTCTTGGTGACGCATCTGGTCCACTCAGAATTTGAGATTCTGCACTTGATTTTTTAGCTTTTTCTTTGTCATTTGGTTCAAAATCAAGTCCATCTTTGGCATCTTCATAGAAGCTTGACATTGCATCAAACTGCTTACCTTCACATGTCATGTGAGTGGGTTATAACATTTATAACCCTTTTGCTCAAGGGAGTTCCCAATGAAGATACATTTTTCTGCTTTTGGATCAAGCTTTGTCCTTAACTCATCTGAAACATGTACATATGTCGTATGCAGCTTGTTCTTGAATTGCAATTTACTGCCTGTGTGTTGGTGTCATACAATGTGACCAAATTGTTCTAGGAATCTCTCGGAGTCTTGGCATCCTGTATGTGCCCAATCATGCTATCTTGTATGCTAACACATAGCCAATACATTACCTTTTGTGCTCCTTGATTCCATTCCTCATATGCTCTTAATTGATCCACAGTCCAATTCCTTTCTGGTAATTGTGGATCATTTTTGTTCTCTCCTTCGATGTACTTCCAGTAACCTTTTCCCATCAAGAAATTCATCATTTTGAATCTACAAGCATGGAAGTTGTTCTTGTCTAGCTTATCGCTCATAAATTGACTCATTCCATCTGTGTTTGCCATTTCTATAGCAATTCACAACACTGCAAAAATGCTACAAGTAGTACTTTTGATTGAACACTGTCCCACTTTGACATGACAGTTCGATCTCAGAAAAACACAAGAAAAAAAGATGAACTAGGCTGCACAATCACTGTGATAGTGCGTTTGGAGGCCGAAACGAGCTCAGATCGTGATTTCGGCACCACATAGCGAAGTTGTTTTGATCTCGGAAACACGTTGAGTATGCTCACCAAAATTCGTATGATTTTGATGTTGTAACTGGAGGAGTGTTGACGGCGTCCTAGATGAAGCGACAACCTGCTCTGATACCAATTGTTGGAGTTAGATGTCTGCAAAAGCACGCGAACAACACAAGGAAGAAGAAGAAGCTTGGAGCACAACACACAATACTGAATGTATTACTAGAGAATGTACAAAAAGATAAGTAGCCCATTAGGGCAATAGGCGTATATACAAGCCGGGGGGAAAAAACCTCTTAAAGAGGGAAAAAAGTGCCTCGGTGCTCCTAGTATGTTCACACATCACTACCTAAATATATCAACATCAATTGATACCTAATTTAGAAGAAACATATGAAGAAGTGTCTATTTTAGAGAGAAATAGGGAAGATCAAACATCATTTCCACATTACCAAATTATATGGGAGAATACGAGAAAGGGTCTATCGTATTCCATGCTCCTATGATCTAGGGCAAGGAAGATAGGTCTCAAGAGAAGACATCACACAACTTAGCAGAGATTAAGAAGACTAAGGTACAATGCTTATTGACAATAGAAGAACTACTATGAACCAAGCCCCAATTGTGGAAGCAATTAGCGCGATACTTGAGAATAGAAACTAGAGAGAATACAAAGGAAAAGAGAGAAGTTAAAGCTCCATCAATCATTCAAATCCTAAGTGATAAAGTTGGAGAATTTAGTGAGGGAGATGAAGGAAATACGTGTCTACCCATCACCTTTAATGGATATATGACTAAAGCCATCTTAGACACAAGAGTTGTAGGAATAGCTACTAAAGGGATTTGGGAAAAATGGGGAAAATCTTCCCTACAACCCACATGCATGAAGCTTCAGCTAGCAGATGGTAACGTGGAAAGACCCTTAGGAATACTAGAAAAAATTAAACTCACCACCTTCGAAGTAGAGTTCGAACATAGTCTAGCTATATGTCAATTTGGAAAAGCCAATAATTACAAAATGATATTAGGATGACCTTTTATGAGACAACTCAGAGTAGTACAAGATTGGGGAAGAGACACACTCTATTTACAACACCAAGGGACAACCACAAAGATAAATTTGCATACCTTTTCATATAGGGATGTGCCCCCACTACAATGGAATCCCATACATAAAGAAGAAGAGGATTTGTCAATTCACAGTGTAGGATCTACTGATCAATCATGGATGCACAAAGATGCTCAATTATGGATGTGCAAAGAGGCAAAATGAGAAGAAAACAAAATGAAGCTATGGCCAATAGAACATCAAAATTACCGACCCATAGATGATCCCTTGTATATGCCTCAAATTTTCCCAGATGAAGAGTTTGAACCACATGGATGGATGGAGATCTTAGAAACCTTAGATGTGTGTGTAAATGAGGAATTATTAACCATGAATGAGTGCATAGACAAAGAAGGATACGACATAAGCCTTTACATGGTTATCCTGCAGGAAATGGAAGCAAGAGAAGTGCTAGAAAAAGAATGGATTGAGGACTATGAAAGTATAGAAATGGAATCGGAATTCGATTTTAAGGAACTATAACCAGAAGCAATCCAGGAAAACAATGAAGAAGAAACACCTAAGGTGTTAGCAATAGAAGCAACTCAAGCAAGACAGGACAACGAGGAAACATTAGATAAGGTAGAGCAACCACTAGATCTTTTTGAAGTCCCAGAACATTTTAAGAGGTATGAAGTAGAGGAACCAAAAATAGCTATTCAAATTCCCAAAAGAGAAGCAACCGATGGAGAAGCTTATGATAATAAGGAACAAACTAAGAAAGTGATAGTAGCCATGGAAAAAGAGGAAGAGAGATGTACCTACATTGGAAAAGACATATCACTTGAAGAGGAAGAAGAATTGATAGAACTAATCAGGGAATTTAGGGATGCATTTGCATGGACCTACAAAGACCTCAAGGGAGTAGATCCATCCATTTGTTCCCATAGAATTCCAATGACACTAGATGCAAAACCTTCGAAGCAACACCCATACACATACAATGATGTTTATTCGGCAAACATTAAGCAGGAGATCGAGAAATTGTTAGCAACAGGCTTCATTTATGAGATAGAGCACATAGAATGGGTATCACCTTTGGTTGTAGTACCCAAAAACAATGGAAAATTAAGAGTATGTATTAACTTAAAAAAAGTGAATGCAGCTACTATCCGTGATAGCTACCCATTACCAATCACCAACCATCTCTTAGAAAGAGTTACAGGCAAGGAAATTTATAGCTTCCTAGATGGATTCTCTGGGTATAACCAAGTAGCCGTTGCTATGGAGGACCAACATAAGACGGCTTTCACAACAGAGTGGGGAGTATATGCTTTTAGAGTGATGTCGTTCGGGCTCCCTGATGCCCCTCCAACCTTCTAAAGACTGATGTGTCATGTGTTCAAGGAATTCTTAAGGAAGAGTATGGAAGTATATGTAGATGATTTGTGCACCTATTCCAATCAGAGAAGTGAACATATTCCAAAACTAAGGAGGATATTTGAAAAATTCCAACAATATCAAGTATGTTTAAACTCAAAAAAAGTGCATCTTTATGGTAAGACAAGGAAAGATCTTAAGATAATGTATCAAAGAATGGAATTTCCACATATGAAGATAAGATTAGAGTGATTTTAGACTTACCTAAACCTAAAGATGTGAAGGAAGGACAAGCCTTGATGGGTCACTGTGGTTATTATCAATTATTTATCCACATGTATGCTATAGTTGCTAAGCCTCTATATGGGTTATTAACTCAATTCACTTGGATGGAGGAATGTGAAAAAGCATTCAACAAATTGAAATGAGGATTAAGTTCAGCACCTATCTTGAAGATACCAAATTGGAATAAACCATTCCATATCCATGTGGATGCATCAAATTATGCAATAGGATGCATACTATCTCAACCAACGAACAAAGGAAAATTAGATCATCCTATCACATATGCGAGTAGACAACTAAACTAGGCAGAGAGAAATTATACCACCATGGAAAGAGACGGCCTAGGAATGGTGTACGTAGTCAAGCAATTTCGACATAACCTCCTAGCCAACAAATTCAAGTTCTTTATCGACCATCATGCATTATTGTATCTAGTCAATAAGCTTTGTAATACAGGAAGGCTAGTGAGATGGTTCCTATTGTTGATGGAATTTTATTTTGAAGTAGTAGTCAAAAAAAGGAAATACTCATGTAAGAGCGGATCATCTATTTTGAATGACACACGGAGAACCACCCTATGGAGTGGCAGATGACCTACCAGATACGTACCTATTCAATTTAGAAGTGTGTCCAAAATGGGCAGAAACGTTAATACCAATCCTCACACATGGACCACTCCATAGGATCAGCAGAGATACCAGAAAGGAATTCTCGCAATCACGTAATTCACATATTGCAACAAGGAGTTTGTTCTACAAAGAGCCAAATGGCATATTGCTAAGATGTGTCAAAGAAGTTGAACAGAAAAAATTAATGGAGCAAGCTCATGTGAATTGATGGAAAATTCATAAAGGAGTTATGGGACATTAAGAGAATTCAAGAGATTGGGAGTATACCGGCCAGACATGCCAAAGGATGTACACAAACACATTAGCAGATGCCAAGAATGCTAGGAGAATACTCCAGAGGACCATGCATCTTTACAATTATCTACAATAGCTCCAATGTGGAGTAAGGCATTGGTAAAATTCTTGAAAACACGTGAACATGAGGAAGGACCTAATCTAGCAAGGAAGCAAACTCTAGAAGAAAGAAGCAAGGACTACACCATAATTGGAAAGAAATTATTTAAAAGAGGAAAGGACAATCAACTATGGCTATGTGTCCATGAAGGAGAATATTTACCCATTTTAGAGATGGCACAAAGGTGTTGCACGATGATATTTTTCAGCTGAAAGAACTACAAAAATGATTCTCTTTGTAGGCTTGTGATGGCCAACTCTACATATGGATGCCGATAGGTATGTACGAAGTTGTGAGGTGTGCCAAAGAGCCAAGTATCCTATCAGAAGAGATGATATGCCTCTAAGACCTATGATCTACACGATAGCTTTTTCAAAATGGGGCATTGATTTCATAGGACCTATAAATCCTCAAGCCAAGGGATCATATGCTGAATATATAATAGTGGCCACTGATTATCTAACAAAATGGGTAGAAGTGAAAGCAACGAGGAAAAATGATCCACAAACTACAACAAAATTTCTCTTTGAGAATATCTTTACTCGCTTTGGATTGCCAATAGAAATAGTGAGCGATAGGGGAACACACTTTATCAACTAAGTAATAGAATCACTAATGAATGAATTTCTTGTGATTCACAAAAAAATCAGCCCCTTACCATCCCCAGTTAGGTGAAAAGTTCCAACAAAGTATTGTGCACAGGGTTGACAAAAATAGTTAACAACAGAAAGTCAGATTGGGATAAACAATTGCATCATGCAATTTGGGCCTTTTGTGTGGCTTACAAGACAGCCATTGGAGCTATTCCTTTTAATTTAGTATATGGATAGAATGGGATTTTGCCAATTGATTATTTAGTGCCTACCATATGTGGAGCACAACAGTACGATTGGACCGGCCATGAATTATCCCAACAATTGAACCAAATTAAGAAACTGCACGAAACAAGATTATAAGTAGTAGTAGGAATATATGCAGCTAAAAGGAGGTATAAATCATATTATGATGCACATATCAAAGATAAAGGTTTAAAGGAAGGAGATTTGGTATTAGTTTACACACTGAAGCAACATGCAAAGAAATTGCAGCAATGAGGATATGGACCATTGATGATAAATCGAATCTCAACAAGTGGAGCAGTGAATTTAGCCACACTATACGGGGATGTACTCCCCAACCATTAACTGATCAAATGTTAGCATGACTTTTGGGAGCAAAAAATTGGAAGAAGGAAGAAGAAAGGATTAGAGAAGAAGCTCGAATGGAAGCCCTAGATTGAATCAAGAAACGAAAAGAGTGGATGAGGCAATGAGATGAATGATATATAGAGGGAGAGGAACCTATACCCATGGAAAACTACCAAGTAGGAAATGCAAACAACGCAAGAAATAGTATCTCTTGACCATACTTAAACATAGGAATCAAAAACACAGAATATCAATTAGTGGATGCCCTGATTAATATAGGAGCAGCACTAAGTTGCATACGAGTGTCGTTAACCACTCACCTTAAGATGACTTTGAGTGCCACTAAAGCATATATGATAGAAATCAGAGGTCAAATCATCAAATGTGTAGGATGTGAAGAGATGGATAAGTATGTGTTTGAAGATGAAGAGGTGTTGCAAAATCCTTGATCTACACTAGCCAAATGAACTCCAGGAGTAGATGGTGGGCCCTTTTAGCTTTCCAATGGATGTATTAGACACCCGATGTACCTTGGAAGATCACTCTCAAAAAGATAGATCAAAACAGATAAGTTGGAGTTAGCTCAGAGGTGAAAGCTTGCTATTCTTGGTTCATATACCTGTCCAGTGTTTTACATAATTCTCTGAGCACAACAGAAATTAGCTTAATTCCTCTTGGGGAAGCCTAGTTAGCTTAAAGAGCTAACTTTCAAGAGTAATCGCATCAAAAATAACAAAGCACACACTGAGAATGAGTTTTAACAAGTGATGACATCATCCCGATTTTCACGGGCTGCTATAGAAATAGACCAGTGAGCCGAAAAATCACCATAATTCAAAATGTAGAAATCTAATGATTATGAAAATTTGTATGGTTATACTAGACAGTAAGCTGAATCCAACAAGCTTTAAATCACTGAATTTGGATAAGTAACCACGGATAAACACCTCTGACAAGATGAGTGAAAAAATCGGGTACCTGACAGAGAGGTGAAGATGAACAGACCCTGTTGACTTCAAATGAACATAACTGAAGATTGAAACATCCAAATGACATCAAAATTTATGAGCATATAGTAGACTTATAGAGCTAACTTTACCAAGTTAAATCAGTGAAAATTATGCACCAAGCTCAGAGAAAACATCTCTGCAAGCTGACTGAGAAAACTGAGAGTAATGGAAGTGAGTAGTACACTTCACAAGAACATGGAAAGATGAACTCAAATAATCATGAAAATGAAAGTATATTGCTTGTACAATACAATGACTTACTAATACATATGTGTGTCTTGTAATCACACCTTGATATGGCATAAAGCTTAGCTCTTGGAGGTCTTCACATAGGTCTCTCTAACCACGACTAAAACTGCCATCTATTTATAGTTGAGTTTGGGAGGCTAACTTCCCTCAATCACTCTCCAATCAATCAATGATTGATTTGATTCTCTACCTACCACAAATCACGAATTCGTGGCTCCTCTTTCCATTCTTGATCAAGTGGACTCAACCACTTAAGTTTCTCTTACTTTTACATTAAGTAAACTCTTCAAAAGTTACAAGAGGTAGTTCACAAGTGAACTTTACATAGTCTTCTTTTTAAAGCTTCTTCTAAGACTTTGTGAGACTCAAGCCAATACTTAGGCTTGTCATAGACTTGCTCCAACAGCTCCCCCTCAAGACAAGTATGCTTGAGGTCTTCAATCTTCCAAGATTACCTGCAAACCTATCATAGCCTTGAATTTGCAAAGCTTTGTACCATCCAATGCTTTGGTTAGAATATCTGCACATTATTGATGAGTGGACACATATGATATTTGAATCTCTTTGCTTAGAACCTTCTCTCGTACATAGTGATAATGAACTTCAATATGTTTAGTCCTTGCATGAAAAATAGGATTAGCAGCCAAATGAATAGAACTCATATTGTCACCAAAAATAGTTGGAGTTCCAAACTCCAATCCAAGATCTTTGAACAATGTCTTCATCCACATAGCTTCTTGTGTAGCTATGGCAAGACCTCTATATTCAGCTTCAGTAGAAGAGAGAGCAACTGTGGGTTGCTTCTTGGATGACCATGAAATAAGCTTTGAACCTACAAA
The DNA here is from genome assembly GCA_020310875.1 of Ceratopteris richardii. Classification (NCBI taxonomy): domain Eukaryota; kingdom Viridiplantae; phylum Streptophyta; class Polypodiopsida; order Polypodiales; family Pteridaceae; genus Ceratopteris; species Ceratopteris richardii. The sequence continues at coordinate 118,166,640 of CM035415.1, forward strand.
GGTAAGATAACCTGAAGTGCTCCTTCTATCTTCCTTGGAGCCAGCCCAATCTGCATCAGAAAATAGCTTCAAACCTAAATCAGATACATAAGGATAATAAAGTCCTTCATTTATGGTTCCTTTGAGATACTTGAGAATCCTTTTGGCAGCATCCATATGTGGTTTCCTTGGTGTGTGCATAAATTGGCTTAGCACACTCACACTGTAACATATATCTACTCTTGTCAATGTGGCATAGTTGAGACTACCCACTAGACTTTGATATGATGTGATGTCCTCTATGAGTTCACCTTCATGTGAGCTCAATTTGTGATTGACCTCCATTGGAGTACCTGCAATCTTACAATCTTGCATCTTGAATTTTGCCAACATGTCCTTAATGTACTTCCTTTGGGTGAGAAACAAACCATGATCTTTGTAGACAACTTCCAAACCTAGGAAGTAGGTAAGTGAACCCAAATCACTTATCTTGAACTCTTCTCTCATCTGATCTTTGATCTTCTTCATACCATCTGCATAATGTCATCTACATATACACATAGATAGATGACCTCAGAATTACTCTTTTTAATAAAGAGTGAAGGATCTGCCTTGCTTGGTTGAAAGCCTTTGTCCTGCAAGAATGAAACAAGCTTGAAATTCCAAGCTCTTGGAGCTTGCTTGAGACCATACAATGCTTTGTTAAGTTTACACACATAATCAGGATAAACTTGATTCTCAAAACCAGGTGGTTGTGCCATATATACCTCTTCTGTTATCCAACCATTCAAAAATGCATTCTTTACATCTAGTTGAAGTATCTTCCAATTCTTGGAAGAGGCAATACTAAGCAAAACCCTAATAGTAGGCATCTTTGCCACAGGAGAGAAGGTCTCCTCATAATCAATTCCCTGAGTTTGTGCAAAGCCTTTTGCTACAAGCCTTGCCTTATACCTGTTAATGGAACCATCAGAATTCTTCTTGAGTTTATAGACCCATCTTGAGCCTATTACCTTCATGGATGAAGTCTTGGGCACCAAATCCCAAGTGTTGTTTTCCTCAAGTGCTTCAATCTCTTCCTTCATTGCATGCTTCCATTCTGTTTTTGCTTTGGCCTCTTCAAATGATGATGGCTCCTCTTGGTTTATGTCCTGTGCTATGTAGATAGAATGTTTAGTTACTAATGAGGTGTCAAACCCATACCTTTCTGGTTTTTTCTTTTCCCTCATAGATCTTCTTAGGCCATGATGTGATGATTCTGCTTCATGTCCAAGTTCCTGCAATTTTGCTTTACCTTTAGACTTCCATGCTTTGATCTTTTCCATGTGAGATTCTTCATCATCCTCTGAGGTGTCTTGTTCTTCAATCTTTGATTGTTCTCTACCAAGCTTTGGAAAATCTTCTTCAAGATCATATGGTAAATTGATCTTCCTGCATGAATCTTCATACCATGAATTGTTCTCATCAAAAACTACATCTCTGCTTACCAAGAATCCTTTGTTGGTAGGGTTGTATAACCTGTAGCCCTTTTGATTGTTGTCATATCCAATAAATACACACCTTTCTGCCTTTGGATCCATCTTGCCTCTAACCTGTGAAGGAACATGAGCAAAAGCAATACATCCAAAAATTTTACAATGATCTAAGCTTGGTCTTCTTCCATTCCAAGCCTCATATGGAGTCATCCCATCAAGGGATTTTGAAGGCAACCTGTTAATCAAGTAAGTGGCTGTAGATACAGCCTCGGCCCATAAGTAATTAGGTAAATGCTTTTCATTTAACATAGACCTTGCAGCTTCAACAATTGTCCTATTCCTCCTTTTTGCCACTCCATTTTGCTCAGGAGTGTACCTTGTAGTTACCTCTCTTTTGATTCCTGTAGATTTGCTTTAATGACCTTTCACCAATATGTGCTAACCTTTTGTGCCATACTTCCAATTCTGTGAGTGTCTGACTACCATAATTAAAGAGAGCAATGTTTCTAGTGTCCTGTAATTCAAATGTGAACAATCTACCTGTCTTTTCACCTTTTGCAATTCTTCTGAATCCTTGACTTGGATCTTCAACAAATGCTCCTGCTTTTGTGAACCTGACTTGCAACCCTTTCTCTACTATCTGCCCAACACTTATCAAATTCTTTGTAATGGTAGGGACATAGAGTACCTTACTGAGTAGGTTGATGTTTCCATCAGGTGCTTTGACATTGCCTATTTTCTCCACAAGATGTTTTGTATCATCTCCTGTTTGTACCTCATGCTTATTCCTTGGATCTTCTAAATCTGATAGGAGTGCCACATTTCCTGCCACATGATTTGAACAACCTAAATCTATGTAGAAAACATGCTCATCAGATTTACCTTGTGGCATAGCCATGTTCATGATCAATAATGAATCCTCTTTGTTTGATTCTTCTGTGTAGTTATTGTAGTCTCTCCTTCCTTTGTAGCCTCCTTGATAGTTTGAATGATTGTAGTTGTTGTAGTTGCCATGGTAGTTGTTGAACCTTCCTCTTGAGTAGCCATAACTTCCTCTATTGTATCCTCTGCCTCTTTGATTCCTGGAATTCCTAAAGCAATTTTCAGTTGTATGATTAGTTAATCCACAAATAGAACATGAGTTGGAGTCTTGGGATCTCCCCCTGCCTTTTCTACCTCCTCTTCCTCTACCTCTGCCATGTCTTCCTCTACCTGCATAGTTAGCTTGATATGTACCTGCTTCATCATCCACTTTCTTTGCCTTTCCTTTGTTATCTTTAGACTTGATTTTATCCGTGTATAAAGCTGACGATTGATTACCTTTAGAGCTTTCTCCATTTTTGATAAGCTTTGCCTCTTGAGTAAGTAGTTGTCCAATGAGTGTGTTGAAATCAGGTACATGCATGTCCATGTACAAATCCATAGCTGTGGTGAATGCTTCCCACTTGTCATCTGCCTTCAAGCCATTGATCACCTGCCTTACAATTTGCTCTTCATCTATTACCTCTCCAATGCTTCCCAACTGATCCGCTATGTCCTTGAGCTTTGTGACAAAATCAGTCACATTTTGTTTGGGAGCCTTCTTGAGAGTTGTGAACTCCAGCCATAGTTGATGCTTCCTAGCTTTGGTACTTGAAGAAAAGAATGCTTCAAGTGCATCCCACACTTCCTGAGATGTCTTACAACTTCTAATGTGAGGCAACAGAAAATCTGAGATAGAGTTGAGGAGATAAGACCTTGCAAGTGCATCCTTGGAGCACCATGTGCTCAATCTTTCTTGCTCTTCTTGTGTTGGTTGACTTTTGTTCCTGAAACTTGGCATAACTTCATCTCCAGCCACATAACCATATAAACTTCTACCTTGGAGATAGGCTTCCATTCTTAATGACCAAGCTGAGTAGTTACCTCTGTCTAATTTGTCAATTGATGAAGGAAATCCATCTGCCATGTTGTCCAACCTTGCTTTGATACCACTGTGAAGAGATGGATAAGTATGTGTTTGAAGATGAAGAGGTGTTGCAAAATCCTTGATCTACACCAGCCAAATGAACTCCAGGAGTAGATGGTGGGCCCTTTTAGCTTGCCAATGGATGTATTAGACACCCTATGTACCTTGGAAGATCACTCTCAAAAAGATAGATCAAAACAGATAAGTTGGAGTTATCTCAGAGGTGAAAACTTGCTATTCTTGGTTCATACACCTGTCCAGTGTTTTACATAATTCTCTGAGCACAGCAGAAATTAGCTTAATTCCTCTTGGGGAAGTCTAGCTAGCTTAAAGAGATAACTTTCAAGAGTAATGTCATAAAAAATAACAAAGCACACACTGAGAATGAGTTTTAACAAGTGATGAAATCATCCCGATTTTCACGGGCTGCTATAGAAATAGACCAGTGAGCAGAAAAATCACCATAACTCAAAATGTAGAAATCTAATGATTATGAAAATTTGTATGGGTATACTAGACGGTAAGCTAAATCTAACAAGCTTTAAATCACTGAATTTGGATAAGTAACCACGGAGAAACACCTCTGACAAGATGAGTGAAAAAAATCGGGTACCTGACAGAGAGGTGAAGATGAACAGACCTTGTTGACTTCAAATGAACATAACTGAAGATTGAAACATCCAAATTACATGAAAATTTATGAGCATATAGTAGACTTATAGAGCTAACTTTACCAAGTTAAATCACTGAAAATGATGCACCAAGCTCAGAGAAAACATCTCTGCAAGCTGACTGAGAAAACTGAGAGTAATGGAAGTGAGTAGTACACTTCACAAGAACATGGAAAGATGAACTCAAATAATCATGAAAATGAAAGTATATTGCTTGTACAATACAATGACTTACTGATACATATGTGTGCCTTGTAATCACACCTTGATATGGCATAAAGCTCAGCTCTTGGAGGTCTTCACATTGGTCTCTCTAACCATGACTAAAACTACCATCTATTTATAGTTGAGTTTGGGAGGCTAACTTCCCTCAATCACTCTCCAATCAATCAATGATTGATTTGATTCTCTACCTACCACAAATCACGAATTCGTGGCTCCTCTTTCCATTCTTGATCAAGTGGACTCAATCACTTAAGATTCTCTTACTTTTACATTAAGTAAACTCTTCAAAAGTTACAAGAGGTAGTTCACAAGTGAACTTTACATAGTCTTCTTTTTAAAGCTTCTTCTAAGACTTTGTGAGACTCAAGACAATACTTAGGCTTGTCATAGACTTGCTCCAACATAGGAGAAGTCCTAATGTCCCTTCACCTAGGAAACTCCACTATGGAGCAAAGATTCTTGGTATGCAAGCACGGAGACCTAATTGAAGACCTGATCCTAGGACAAGATTGGATCTTTGAGAATGAAGTCAGTATACATCTTACACAAGGATACATATCAGCCAAGATAGGTCACAAAGAAGTCTTTAGTCTTCTCGAAGCTAGATTGCCCCAAACCCTTAGTGCAATCTTACCTAAGGAAGAGGACTCAAAGAAGACAAAAGAAGAAGACTCAAGAACGGGTTTGTATCAGAAGTGCCCTAATCTAGATTTGCCTACGAGCAGAGAAATACAACATGATTGTGTGACCACTTCTCCTGTAAGACATGAGCCTAAGATAAATAGTGAGGACGTTTCTTCTCAACCTATCCATAGTATAAGAAGGGAACTGACATGGATGTCTATGGTCCGAAAACCACATCCATTCAATATACGACTACAATGGGTACGTAGGGATCGATTGACTCAACATGCAAGTACAATGTAGGAACAGATCCACTATCCACTAGACACACATCAAAACAACCACTATTCACAACCACAAAGGGATAAACCAAAACTTCTCCATGTATGGATTCCAAAGTCATTGATGTGGGCCCAAAAATCAGAGCAAAGCATATGGATCCCGAAAGCAGTCTGATGGGTAGAAAATCAAGAGATAGAAAAACTCAATGAGATGTCATATCAGCAACATGTAGTAAGGGAATCCATCAAGACTCGTCGAAAATACTCAAGGACCATGACACATAAAACTCAGCCCACCAACAGGATTGAGTCAAAGACCATAGAAAGAGCAAATCATTAGAAGAAAATGCCACCAACACAAGCAACCAAGTTAATGTGGAGACCCAAGAAGTGACAAGGAACTAAAGAAATGACTCAAGAAGACTCTACTTGCACTCATGACAAATCAATTGCATCCAAAGTATGCATGATAGGGCCTCATTACAAGGCCATGCATTCGGCACATAGCTTCTTCAATAAAAGTAGTAATGCACATTTTCATAACCAGAATAGGACTTAGCTTCTATGGTCATAGGAACGATCATCCGGTGTATGTAAATAAATGCTTCGGCTATAAACTAACTTCTTGTTTCCTTTCAAGATTAAAAGTAAAATAAAGGTATGGTAAGGTACCTTACTTAGTTACAAAAGGGGGTACCGAGCGGAGGAAATGACATACTAGTGGACCACACATAAACATGTAGAATTGGTTTCCTACTTAAAGTGATTCTCTACATATTACTAGTGCAGATGGCTTCCGATGACTCTGAGGACACAACTCAAGAAGAAGTGCTTGAATTTCTAATGCAGAGCATAACAAAAGCCAAAGGACATTGGTTCAGAGAATACCAACCAGTAGGAGAGCATTTGTTCTTGGTCACCATTAGGATCATGGACACAGATCATGAGTTTCCAGTCATGTCCCAAGACTTCAAGGTCTTACATGAGCTTCCAATGATGGTGAATGTAATGAAGAAAGTAGGAATCCATAAATACTTTGAGTTACCAATCTATAAGCCAGATTTTTAGTGGTGCACTCAAGTCATGAACACCATTCAATCGGCCTTAGACAAACCATTAGTACTGCAAGTGAAAGTTCTTGATGCAGAAGGAGAATGGGTAACTATACAATTCACACATGAGCTTATTAAAGAAGCATTCAGATGGATCAAGGATGGGACCACAGATCTCAAAGATGAAAGCAATGGAACTAAAACCCCAACATTCGTGGATAGAAATCATGTTGATATTGAAGAGGAAGTCAGATTGGTGCATCAACATTTTTGTTTTCCCAACATGCACAGATACACGACACCGCAAAAAATAATAGTGCAATTATTATCTCATGCCACCAAACAGATCGGCAACCAGATAAACCTGACACCCTATATTCAAGAATGCTTGTTTGAGGCCAAGAAACAATGGGACCACAAGAAGTTTTTGAATGGAAGTGTAGCTCTAACAATACTCATATATCATGCATTAGGAATTCGGGAATATCTCAAAGAAATGTCATCCTCAACTTAAATGGTGAAGTATGTGAAGCCAGCCACAATACCTAGAAAGAGGAAGTGAAGGTAACCAATGAAGCCGGAACAAGCTCTCAACCAATCATGAGAGGTGCAAAGAGATTCTAAGAATCATGAAAGGAAGAAGAAGCTACTCCTTCATCCAAAAGGGCACATACACTTCCCATAATTAAAGTCGAACAATCCACTCCTATCACCAAGGAGGAATTGAAAAGAGCCATGGGGGAAAGTCACAAGTTCATGGAAGGATAGATAAACCTGTCAGTTCAAGGGCACCAATATCATCAAACTCATACAACAACTTTGCAGGCAAAGAGGTTGATGAAGTTCCACAGATATATTGAACTAGGCTTAGTTAATTCCAACTCTTCCTCTGAAGCCCAAGAGGAACATGAACCATCACCCATGAATGTAGACATTAGAAGCGATTCAAACAATGATGGTAAATGGGATGAAATAAATCAAGTCAAGGATACGACAAAAGTAGAGAGCAAAAAGCAAGATGAAATTGTCGAGGTGCAACTCGGAGATGGACAAAAGGATGAGGCAAATGAACAAGAGGATGTACATACATTGCAAATGAATGATACGACAAAGATTCAAATCATTGAGACCCACTTGGATAGTAGGGCTCTAATAAAGATTCCAAAGGAAGAGAAAGCACAAGAAGAAATGGAAGAACTAAAATCATTCACAACTATAAGATTCATAGCAGAACCTTCCCCTCTAGATGTGTCATTTCAAGGAAGTGATGTAGATAGCGACTATGATAAAGCTCTCATAGAAAGAAATCAATTCAAGGCACTAGACAAGCTCCAAGTAGTCCTCATGCATGTAGCCTTTCTTTGAGAAGGGTAACCTGTGAGACTTTCCAAATTGTCAAGCACCATATTTATAGATCATGTGTTGCTTTGATACATTGGGTATCCCAAGCACACATTGATCCCTACATATTTGCTTTAAACTTCTCTCACCAATATGCCCTAATCTCTTATGCCAAATTTCAAGCTTTCTGATAATGTTTGGTCTTTGTAACTATAAAGAGCAATATTCCTTGTATCTTCAAGTTCAAAAGTGAGTAGTCTACCTATATTTTCTCCTTTGGAAATTCTCTTGAATCCATGTTGGGGATCCTCCACAAATGCTCCATATTTTTTGAACCTGACCTGCAAACCCTTTTCCACAATCTGTCCAACACTCATCATATTTTTGGTAATTGTAGGTACATATAGAACTCTGCTCAACAGGTTTCTATTCCCATCAAAGGTTTTAACATTTCCTACCTTGATCACTGAGTGCTTGGTGTCATCACCTGTTTGTACCTGTTGTTTTCCCTTGGGTTCATCAAGGTCAAAGAGAAGAGCTACATTGCCTACAACATGGTTTGAACATCCTGAGCCAATGTAGAAGAGATGGTCATCATTCATACCTTCCTTTGAATTCATATTCATAATTAGAAGGGAATCCTCTTGTTCCTCTGTATAGTTGTTGTAGTCTTTCCTTGACTTGAAGCCTCCTTGGTAGTTGTTATTGTAATTGTTGGTGTAGTTGTTATTGTAGCCTTGATGATGGTTGAATCTTCCTCTTGATTTTGTATATCCACCTCTTTGGAAACCTCTACCTCTCTCATCCTTGAAGTTCTTGTAACACTCATCTATAATATGATTTGACAAACCACAAATGTTACATGGGGAAGAGTTAAAGGGTCTCCCCCTACCTTGCTTACCTCCTCTGCCCCTACCTCTTGAGTTTCTACCTCTCCTTGCATAGTTGGCTTGAGAGGTTGTACCTTCATCCTCAATCTTCTTACTTTTCCCTTCCTCTTTAGTTTTTCCTTTATCCGTGTATAGGGCAAAAGAGCTATTACCTCTTGATGAATCTCCATTCTTGTTGAGCTTGGTTTCATGGGTAAAGAGTTTCCCCATGAGTGTGGTAATATCTGGAATCTGCATGTCCATGTACAAGTCCATGGTAGTTGTGAAGCTCTCCCATTTGTCATTTGCCTTAATACCATTGATCACTTGTCTCACAATTTGCTCCTCTTCAATCTCCTCTCTTATGCTTGCCAATTGGTCAGCCACATCCTTGACTTTGGTCACATACTCTGAGATGCCTTGCTTGGGTTGCTTCCTTTGAGTGGTAAACTCAATCCACAATTGGTTCTTTCTAGCCCTTGTTTTGGAAGAAAAATGTGAAGACAATGTTTCCCAAGTCTCTTGGGATGTCTTACAGTCCTTAATGTGTGGAAGAAGAAAATCAGAGATTGAGTTAAGTAATTATGACCTTGTTAATGCATCTTTGGCACACCATGAATTGAGTCTTTCATGCTCCTCTCTTGTAGGTTGGCCTTTGCTTCTGAAAATGGGCATCTCCTCATCTTGTGAGATGTATCCACAGAGACTCCTTCCTTGCAAGTATGCCTTCATCCTCAAGGACCATGCTTGGTAGTTGTTCTTGTCCAATTTATCAATGAAAGAAGGAAAACCATCTCCCATTTTACCTTAACTTTGCTCTGATACCACTGTTGGGAAAGATGGATGGACACTTCAAGAAATGAGTAGGTATTGCAAATTCTTGCTTTGTACCAGCCCTCTTCCACTTGAGAGTTGTGTTGTGGGCCTCTTAGATTTCCAATAACGCTAAAAAAGTGCCTATGTACTTTGGAAATGATGCAAGTAAGGATTAATTCAAAACAGACTACTTCCCACTTTCACAATCCAATGAAAACCTTCTATTTTGGTTCACACACCTACTGTTTGTTAAGCTCAGTGCTTCCCGTACTGTAGGAATTAGAAAAATTCCTTTTGGAGATATTACATATGCTTAAGGAGCTAATGATTCCAAGTAAAATCACTTAAAATGATTGACTATACACAGAGCAATCAATTTAGAAAGTGTAGCTTTACCCCCGATTTTTTAGGACCTCTATAGAGATTGACCAGTGACCATTTCGACAAACTTTTCTTCCAGTCCGCTAAATGGAATGTCTTCAAAATTTTTCAGCATGTAGTAAACTTAGAGATGATTCCAATAAGCCATAGAACATTGAGAATGGTGGAGAAATGACTAAGTTATGAGCAATACAAAATGACTATTTTGAGTGGCTATGACAGAGAGATCAATAGATGTAGGCAATGATATATTGTATTATATGACAATGTTGTACATGATCATTGGCATGATAATCAATTCCCAATGATGGTAAGAAGTCTAGGATATAAAGTGAGCCTCACTCTCTTACAATATGATCAACTAATGGCTCGGAATTGGAGTGATCTAATCTCAAGATTTTACATCCATCTTTTATAGATGCTTCATTCAAAATTTGAATTTGAATTCAACCTTGGCTCTCACTAAAAAAGTGATCAACTAATCTAGGAGATATTCTCTCTAAGAAACTCATATCGTTCCTATTCATCTAACTCCACGAGTTTAGTGGCTTTTACAAATATTCCTTTTAGTCAAATAGACTTTTACAAATGGTAAAAGCTAAAGAATCCATAGCAATAGTTCTCATGAATCTTCAATCAATTTCATATGAAGTCTTCTCATGGAGTTGTGCATAAATAGGTATGGAGATATCTGGTCCTTGGTGGAAGGGATGTGAATATGGAAGTGCATTGACACAGGTCATGGTATGGTTCGTGGAATGTATTGCATGTGTAACAGAAGTTCCTATGCAGGATGATTATGTGTGGATAGAGAGTTTGGAATAGGTTTGTGTGATGGATCATGGCTGAATGGTTTTGGGTGATTGTATTAGGTTACTTTATGTGAGCTAACCAATTGAATGAGTGGAAGATGAAAACCAAGTTGCAAGTTTGCTTGTCGAGGATGACATCGCAAGCAAGAAAAGGGGAGTATGTTAGCACTAGGTATGGTTGATTTTTGGTATACTAATAGGTAGAGTGTGTTGCAAAGGTAAAGAGCTTTTTGACAGTGTCAAATTCTAGTCGCATATGTCTCTGGCTTGAAAGCTTCGAGTTGAGTAAGGACAGTGGCAAAGGGTTAAGAGATTCATGCCGAGCTGGTGGAAAAAGGTTGTTGGAGAAAAATGATATGCCAAGTGGTGTAGATGTTATCATTTGTACAAATGATGGAGACACATTTCTTGCACATTCTAGTGTTTTGATGTCAGCTTCACCAATCTTCTTGTCTCGCATAGATAAATACAAGGGTAGAAAATGAGCTATCCATAGGTTATGATAAAGAGGGGTCCCATCAATTGCTGCTAGTACTTTCATATGGCTAATGGACTCATCAAGCTTTAATACTACAAATGTGAAGAAGGTCGTTTTGCGTTTGTTGGTGTTGTCTCATGTATGTGATATTCATTTCACCAAGAAACTTTCCAGTCGAGAGCTAGAGCTTGGGCCGCTTATAGTGGAGAATGTGATTGATATTTTCCAGCCAGTCAGACTTTGTGATGCTTCTCGAGTGATTTCGGGGGAATGATGGCTACCCTGTTAGAATTGAAGGGGGGGTGTCCTTCTTTTGGATGCTCCTTTATAGCACTCATAGGGGGAAAGTCGATTATCATGAATGAGAGGTGCTCTTCCCGAGGGCGGATGCCAATGACCAATAGGCAAAAAGGTCCTTGAGTGTGGGATGGAAATCGATCTATCAGTAGTCAACATCTCTTCCCTTTAAATACACACATGCACAAAACACATCCTTCCGGCTGATCATCACCCTCCTCCTCTCTGTCTAATCCCCTCAAGAGTGGGAATTTTCCTTATCTTTTTGCTTTTTACTTATTTTTTATCCATGACTTGGCCTATGTTGCAACTAGATGTGACTCATGGACCTAACCACCCGGCCAGTTTTGTTCCACCCATCTATCAACACAACATAGTGAGCAATGAACATATACACAATGTACACACACATATAGACATGCTAGCCCATAGTGAAGTTGGGTGCAGCTCATGGTCCTGATTGCCCGGCCAAGATGGTTCCACTCACCTATCAGCCTGTTATGGCACGTAGCACAAAATAGATATGAATACGTCATAGTCCATGCCTATGATGAATCTAGCATCAGCTCGAGATCTTGACCACCCGGCCAAGATGACTCCACTTGCCTACTAACCCATCATAGTGCATTGGCACACATATATGCACGCTTTTGTTTTTCTTTTTTTTTCTTTTTCAAATTTTCATTTCCCATGTCTTGAGAGTTAGGGAGAGATAGAAAGGAGCATCTCCCCCACCCTTCCCGCACATCATGCACACACGAAAACAAAAAACATGTCTATGGAAGCTAATAGATTGATCTTCATGTCATCGTTACTTCCTAGGGCATAATGATTATATGAAATAATTGACTAATCACATAAAGTCTTAACAAAATAGATTTCCTTATCTTATCTTTAAGTCCTTTCCTCAAGCGTAATGTTGTAGAAGCATCCTCAAAAATTCCTACCTAGTCTCGTTCACAGTTAATGACCAACATCCTTTAGGAGGTGAGTCAGGCTCTACTTCAGGAGCCTCATCGTCATTGCCTCTACTCACTCTTCATCTTCACCTCCTCACCCAATTTTGTTTTATCTCCAAACTCTTCTTTGTGAACCATGCATATGATTTGATATCTTTTGCACATGGTCCTCTACACAAACAAGGCGATTCGTAAGGTGTTGTGCACTCTCATTTTCAACATTCCTCAACTCGTCAACCTCCATAGCTAGTTCCCTTAATCCTTGTGTGTTTAGGCCAATATCATTTTGATGTTGTGTCACCTCGCAATCTACATACCTCATCCATTTCTGTAGCTTCTCATTCTCTGGTTCCAACTCATGCATCCTCTTTTTGTTTTCTTGCAAAGAATTCTCTATTCTCCCAAATGAATCGTATGGCCTCTCAATTTTCTCTTGTAGCATCATGTGTTTTTTTTCTATCTCTTCACATCCATCTTTATGTCTTTGCTCAATTTCCTCAAGCTTCTCCACTGGACTAAACTCTTTGTATCTTCTTCTTTCTAAATTCTCTAGCTTGTTTTCTAAGTTGTCCCCCTTTGATTCTACTTCTTAGACTCTTCTATTGACCTCTTGAAAAGCCTTCTCTAATTGACTAGCTAAGGCTTCTATAGTCCCCCTCAAAGTCTTCATCTCCTCTATCACTCCTCTGATTTCCCTTAACTTTTCCATCATCAATATCAACTCTTCCTCCATTCTATCGACTTTTCTCTTTCTCCACACATCTCCTTCTTTCGCCTTCACTCTGACTCATCCATCTATCAACCTCTTCTATTAGCTTCGCATTATCTCTTCCAAGTTCTCCCATTTTCTTATCACTCTCTACATGGTCACACTTAATCTTCTCTAATTCCAACTAGAAGTCCTCACTAATTCTACCCACTTGATCACTATACCTGCAAATTACTTCCTGCACTCTCTTGATTTCCTGCTCTCCTCACTCAATCCTTTCATCAAATCATCCTCCTCGTGTTGGAACTCATCTTTGATTGTAAGCCAAATGGAGTACTCCATGAAGTTCGAGGAAAGATGTTTGTTTGCAAGTAAATTTGCTTAGATTTTGGTATTTGGGGGAACTTTCCTCACCCTAAACTCGTGAACATGTGAAAACACACTCACTTTTTCCATCCCCAATAGGATCGTCAAATGATGAGTCCTAAGACCAAGAGAAAGATGTGGATAGATGCCTATATTTTGCCCCAAATTTATTGGAGTCAATCGGGTTTTATTACTCTAAGTCCATAAATTGTACTCGAATGTATTTGTGGAAGAGAGGAGCTTGAAGCCCTCACGCATTTGTAAACATAGACCCGAACTTTACTTATTGCCTCTCAATATTTCTCTTTTCTTGCTCCCCCTTTCTCTTTCTCTTACTCCCTCTTTTTCTTCCTACTTTCTCCCACTCACTCCCTTACACCTTCTTCCTTACACTTCCTCTCTTACTCTCACTCTCACATCGGCCCTCAGACACATGCACTTCCTCACACTTTTTCCTCTTCTTCTCTCACAAGCTCTCTTTCACTCATGCACAGATGCATTACTTCTTTCTCACTCACATATACCCTGGCATATGCACACACCAATTCACGACCTTCTTTCTCTCTCTCTATCTAGCAGTCTCTCTCTCTCTCACACCCACACACACACCCCACTTCTCTTTCTCACACTTTCTCACTCGCTTTCTCACCCTTTCTTTCAATTTCACACACTTACACACACAACTGAAAGCTCATAAGACCCTCACTCATTCACTCATGCATTTGCACACTACCCATTCTCTTTCACTCTCTCTCCCTCTTTCTTACTCTCTCTCCCTCTTTCTTACTCTCTCTCTATCACCCTTACACACTCTCACTCACTTTCTCCTCTCTCTCTTTCACTCTCACACCCTCTTAGACACACATACACTCACTTATACACTCATACAAACACTCTCTTACTCACATGCACACTCTCTCTTTCTCACTTTGACTTGCTCTCTCTCACTTCCTCTTTCTTTCTCTCTTTCTCTCTCTCTTACACATTCACACACATACTCGCACTAACCTTCCCCACTTCCTCACTCTCTTTCTCACTCTCTTACACATATGTACTTGCACATGAAGTAGTTTGATGGCGATGCACCACAGTGCGCTCTTCTTCTCAAGAGCTCCACGACGATATGCTCGGAGTAGGAAACCGAGCTCCTGAGGCCGCACACAGTACTCTGCACAGAGGCTGTAGAATATGCAGAAAACACAGTACACAGGGAGCACGAAGACAGACTTCTTAGGTCTTAAAAATGCGGTCGAACTTACAGTCTGTGACTGACCAGACCACTATATGTTTTATTGAAGAACATATACAAAGAAGTGTCCGGTGGCCATTTGGCCTTTCATATGGACACAAATGGTAACAATCTCCCACTAAAGGCCAATATGGCCAGAGTAACTATGGGAGAAAAAATAAAGAATGATAAAGAATACCTGAGTGTAAGTATACAAACTATACCTCCCACCTGATGGGCATGTTACACAGTATACAAGTGACTGCGTAAGATCAAGAATCAAGTAACCCCCATCAAGTGACAACAGTGTCGAAAGATATCCTGTGGTAGAGCTTTAGTCAAAGCATCTGCAACATTATCTCGAGTGTGAACCTTCTCAAGAATAATGCTCTCAGTGGCTAAGCAATCTCTAATGAAGTGATACCTCACCTCAATGTGCTTGGTCTTTGCATGATAGACCGGATTCTTAGCCAAAGCAATGGCACTCTGACTATCACTGAGCAAGTGAGGTACATGCTGAGGTAAACCCATATCACAAGCAAGACGAGAAATCCACAATGCTTCCTTATATGCCTCACTTGCTGCAACATACTTTGCTTCTGTGGTGGAAACAGATGTACATTCTTGAAGACGAGATCTCTAAGAGATAGCACCTCCAGCAAAATGAAAAATGTACCCTGATGTAGACTTACGATTGTCTACACAACAAGCATAGTCAGAATCTATGTAACCAATAATGGATGATTTCCCTCTACCTAAGCATATACACCTGTCCTTAGTGCCACTCAGATATCTCAAAATCATTTTGATAGCTTCCCAATGTTTCTTGCCAGGATTAGACATATATCTGCTCACAACTCCCACTGCAAATGCAATTTTTGGTCTCGTAGCTACCATAGCATACATGAGACTACCAACAACAGACTGATAGGGAATTTTGTTCATGAATTCCTTTTCCTCATCTGATTTGGGGCAGTCATCCTTGCTCAATTTCACATATGTGGGTAAAGGTGTACTCAATGCCTTTCCACCCTGCATATTTAATCGGTGAAGTAATTTGGATATGTACTCACTTTGAGACAAGTATATGCATCTTTTACTCCTATCACGAGTAATGCGCATGCCAAGAATATGTTTGGCATCCCCCAAATCCTTCATATCAAATGTCTGACTCTTCTTTTTGAGAATTGACAAATCATAAGAGGACTTCCCAACAATCAACATATCATCGACGTAAAGTATCAAGCATATCAAGCTGCCATCAGAACATCTCTTTGTGTAGAGAGAATGATCCTCATTGCTTCGAGAATAGCCTTGGGACTTCATAAAAGCATCAAATTTTTGGTACCATTGTCTAGGAGACTGTTTAAGTCCATACAAGCTCTCTTCTTGAGCTTACAAACTAGACTTTCCTTGCCAGGAACTACATAACCCTCTGGTTGTTCCATATAGATCTCATGTGTAAGATATCCATGCAAGAAAGCTGTTTTCACATCCATTTGGACTAGCTCTAAGTCCTCCATTGCAACAAATCCAAGCAACATGCGCAAAGTGGTCATCTTGACCACTAGAGAGAAGATTTCCTCAAAATCAACACCATGTTGTTGCTTAAAACCCTTTGCAACAAGTCGTGCTTTATATTTTGGAGAAGCACTATCTGATGTGAATTTCAGCTTATATACCCATTTACATGGTAAAGCTTTCCTGCCCTTTGGCAAAGGTACTAAGTCCCAAGTACCATTCTTATGAGTAGAATCCAACTCACTCTTCATGGCACACTCCCACTTGACATTATCCTCTGTCTGCATAGCCTCTTTGTAGCAAGAAGGCTCACCAGCATCTGTTAGCATAACAAAATCTAAACCTGGAACATATATATCAGGTGGATATGAGACACGTGCAGAACGTCTCAATGGTTGCTGAACAGGAACATGTGCAGACTCATCTGAATGGACATTCTCTTGAACATCCCTATGTGCAACACCACTCTTCTCACTTCAACCTCCTTAATGGGCTATTTATGCATCTTAGACTCATTAAAAATGACATCACTACTTTTGATCACTGACCATGTTTCAGGATCCCATAAGCGATATCCAAATTGTCCTTCTCGACCATATCCAAGAAAAATGCATTTCTTTGTCTTATGGTCCAACTTTTGTCTAAGATTCTTGGGTATATGAACATATGCTTCACACCCAAAAACTCGAAGATGATCATAATATGGTGGTTTCCCTATCCATAACTCTTGTGCCACTTTCAGACCTTTGGCAGTACTAGGTGAAAGGTTAATCACATGAACTGCAGTCAATACTGCTTCTGCCCAAAAACCTTGTGAGAGGTTTGCATGATGCAACATAGAGACTACTCTATCTTGAATAGTTCTATTCATCCTCTTAGCTACACCATTCTGTACTGGGGTATAAGGAGCTGTAAACTCTCTACAAATCCCTCTAGACTAACAGAAAAGGCTGAATAAATGTGAGGTATACTCACCCCCATTATCTGAACGTAAAGCCTTAAGCTTAGTTCCTTTTTCAGTCTCAACTGAAGCAAGCCATTTTCTGAAAGTAGGGAATACATCATCCTTTGATTTGATAGGAGATACCCAGACTTTTCTAGTAGCATCATCCATGAAAGTGACAAAGTAAAGAGAACCACCTAAGGACCTAGTGGGCATAGGACCACACACATCTGTATGAACGAGATCTAAAGGCTGAATTGAAGAGTCAATGTGCATTCTATGCACATTTTTGGTTTGCTTTCCATATTGACAATGCTCACAAAATGAAAAATCAGAGAAAGATAACACAGGTAAGTAGCCAGAACGAGAAAGATTTTCCATTCCGCTACAAGATATATGGCCCAAACGACCATGCCAAATACAAGCCATAGGCTGTTCAATAACAGCTAACAAGTGTTCTTTATGTGATACAAATAAAGGATAAAGTGAGCCAACTTTGCGTCCTTTTGCAATAACCATATTGCCCTTTGATATATGAAAGGACTAAGCATAGAAGACCACCTTGTAACCAAGGTCATCAAGTTGACCAACTGACATCAAACTGCGTGATAACTGAGGTACATGGCATACATTATGCATAGTAAATTTTGAACCATCAATGAACTGCACAACCACATCTCCAATCCCCACAACATCACACTGGTAAGAGTCACCAAGTCTCACGGTACCAAGAGACTTTGCTGCATAATTAGAGAACCATTCTCTATGTGGTGTCACATGGAAAGAAGCACCAGAATCTAGCAGCCAAGTGTGGGAAAGAGAATCAGCCATAAGTTCCTCAGATGGTACAGTACTATCAAGTGTCAACACATCAGCACCATCAGAAATAGCATTAATTTCTTCAATCTTCACAGTCGAAGTAGATGGTGCATGTAACTGTTTAACATGCCCATCAACATTTTGTCCTTTACCTTTAGCATTCTTTAATGCATAACAGTCTTTCTTCATGTGTCCTTTCTTATGACAATAATGGCATTCGATATCCCTCTTCCTTGATTTACTTCTACTCTTATTCCGTTGACCATTCTTTTCCTTGTTCTTGCTCCTGCCATGTTGTTGATTCTTTCCTTTGTAAGAATCACGAACATTATATGCATCTCCACTCTAAGTGCCAACCATAGATTTTCTACGAATCCCCTCACTCAAGAGTGCTCCACATATGTCATCATGGACGAGTTTACCACCAGGTGCACTGTTGCTAATAGCTGGGCAAAACGTATCCCATGATGATGGCAGGGTGCATAACAGCAATACTGCTTTCATTTCATTATCCATATCCATTTTCTGAGCCTGTAACTGGGAGAATATAGCATCAAACTCATTTAGATGAGCAGCAACACTATCTGTGTCCTTCATACGAAGGTCATATAATTTTCTCATTAGATACACTTTATTTGATGCCGTCTCTTTTTCATATGTATTGCATAACTTCTTCCAAAGCTCCTCTGCACTTTCACAATCTAATACTGTAAAGTAAACATTATCTGCCAGGTGCAAGCGAATGGTAGACCTAGCCATTTCATCTAACTCATCCCAATCATCTTCATCCATGTCAACAGGCTTCTTTGAAATCCCATTTACTGGTTTCCATTGCCTCCTTTGAATCAGCATATCTTTAATCTGATTCTTCCATAAAGCAAAGTTTGTGCCATCAAATTTTCGGATCTCAAAATGGTTTTTTCCCTTCAAGTTATAGCTCCTCCTCGAAACACTAGCACTAGACTGTGATCCACCGGATGTGCGTGAGACCTCTGATGCCATGATCGTAGAGAATTGAATTGAATGATAATGGAGCTAGAAGAGTCCAAACACAAATAAGTGTATCAAGGAGTAAATCGACCACTATATAATTGACTAAACCAGAAATCTGGAAAAATTTTGCCAGAGTATCCTCTGCAAAATTAGCATATGACCAATGTCAAAGTATCATAAAACTGCAAGTACTGACATGTCTACTTGCATAGTGAATCACTGACTCCACTGCATATAATCAGTTACTCAATAAAAGCTAACTAGGCTTATCGAGAACCTATGAACAACTATCATATATCTCCTATGGCGAAGCTGGGTAAGTCTTCCACCTACATCACCGAAGAGACCCCGACATCTGGGTGTCTCCTAGTTAAGAAAACCTCACCACGACCCTCTTTATCAAATGTAAAAGGCTTTATGCAAAAAACGTAACAGCTATATCAATGACCACATGGATGTGCATAAGCAGTATCCACAAAAGCATACATGGTGTATATGTGCTCAATATATGCAGTAAAATGACACTAAAAGGCTGAATACACAACCCAAAAACTAGCCAATAACACCTGCAAGTGTCTGTCAACTTTTATGTTTTAAGCTTTAAAAAACCTGCATAAATTTGCACCGACTGCTCCCACCAAAACTGAAAACCCCTCAAGAAACCTGTAGTTTTACGAGGGTGGCTGAAAATACAGCCCGAAAGGTTGATATTTATTGTCTGAGAAGTACAAGGAACACTCTTCTTGATGTTCTTTGACCTGTGTGAAGAGAACTATGTGCGGAAGTACTCCGAAATGGCTCCAAAAACACCCCAAAGTTGCTTCAGAAATAGGCTTTGAAAGCAAAAAATGAAGCTTTGTGAGACCAAAACTTGTTCAAGGTAATGTCAACCTTAGTCTTTCCCCTTCTTAAAAAACCACAAGAGTGTATCTTAGTGGCAAGAGATTGCCACGGTTAAGCGAGCTCTGGGGGGAACAATACTGGGATGGGTGACCTCCCGGGAAGTACAAGGAACCTCTATATTCCTTGATCGTTGAGGTCCTCCCTCGCACGCAGCCAACGGCGCCAACGGTGACTTCGGTGACTCGGATGACAAGGTATGCCAAGGTCTATGCCTTGGTCGCCGCCTTAGTCGTAAGCCTTGGAGAAGGCTTAACCGCGTGCCAATGCTTGACACTTGGTCAATGCATAAACCTACTCATCTATGAGACATCAAATTGAATATCTGGTTGAGTAATGCATAAGTAAATCAATAAGTAAATATCTGGTTGAATATCGTAAGCCTTGGAGAAGGCTTAACCGCATGCCAATGCTTGACACTTGGTCAATGCATAAACCTACTCTTCTATGAGACATCAAACTGAATATCTGGTTGAGTAATGCATAAGTAAATCAATAATCCAACAGTCAACTCATAAAGAACAACATCAAATGCATCTCCAACATCATGAAGACTCAATCATAAACCTGTCTCCATAGGAGTGGCAATAGGTTTAGCATCTTCAAGGCCAAAGCCCTGCAATAATGTGTCAATATATTTTGTTTGACACAAAGCCATTCCACCATCAACTTGCATAAACTGGATGCTGGTCAAATAATGATGCAAATGCCCCAAATCAGACATCTCAAATGAGGCATTACTTATTTCTGATGTATCTTGCCTTCTTGACTCAACTATCATCTTTTCAAACTTTTCTAATAATCCATCAAAGTGTAGTGTGTTTTGGTTGAGGTTGTGCAATTGAACATACGACTGGCCTCAAAAATAGTTTGAGTCAATTCTACCATCTTTGCACAAAGCTTGATCCATTCAATATCTAGGTCAGCCCTAGGGTAACTTTTTTCATGTATATCACATTTGGTCATTGGATTTTGGCCTGATATGCTTTAAGCATTATGTCTAGGTCTTTAGGAGTGGGAATTGCTAATATTTATCCTACTGTAGGTGGTGGTGAGATTACATGAGGGTGATTAAATGGTGATGGTGATGGTGGTGGTGGTGGTGTGTGAGAGTACATTTGAGATGTGAGTTTGATTATCTTGGATTTTGTTTCTCTTAGGCTTTCCTCAAGTTTTCTCATCTTCTTTGACCATTGTCTCTTCATTCTCTCTCCATTATCTTTCCAAGATCTTATCCTTTTCTTAGTTAGACTCTTAGTCTCAGTAACCTCATAAATCTTTTCTTGACCTAAGCATTGGCTTTTGTTGGAGTTCGAGGTCTAAAGAAGCACACAAACAGGACAAGGAAGAAGAAGAAGCTTGGAGCACAACACACAATATTGAATGTATTACCACTAGAATGTACAAAGATAAGTAACTCTTTAGGGCAATAGGTGTATATACAAGCCGGGGGAAAAAACCTCCTAAAGAGGGGAAAAAAGTGCCCCGATGGTCCTAGTGTGTTCACACACATCACTACCTAAATATATTAACAAATACCCCATGGGCGTAATGTGGTGAACAAGGAGCTGGCACTCATGTATAAGGAAGTGCCAAACTATGTAGAATCAATCCGCAAAAGGAATTTGTGCAGAAAGGGCATGAAAACCAAGTGTGCACATTAAAGAAGGCATTATATGGTTTAAAGCAAGCACCACGTGCTTGATATGAAAAGATACATGCCTATCTGATTGCACATGGTTTTGAGAAGATTCCAACTAAAATCACCTTATATGTTAAGTGTGTTAATGATGTGCTTTTGATCATTGTTGTGTATGTTGATGACATGCTGCTCATCGGTCCTCATGAGAAGCATATTGGTGATTTTAAGGCTAATCTGCATGCCTCATTTGAGATGTCTGATTTGGGGCATTTACATCAGTAATTGGGCATTCAATTTATGCAAGTTGATGGCGAAATAACTTTGTGTCAAATGAAATATATTGACACATGATTGCATTGTTTTGGCCTTGAAGACTGTAAACACACTACCACTCCTATCGAGACAAGTTTATGGTTGAGTCTTCATGATGCTGGAGTTGCATTTGATGTTGTTCTCTATCAAGAGGTTTTTGGATGTTTGATTTATGTATGCATTACTCGGCTAGATGTTTAGTTTGATGTCTCACAAATGAGCAGGTTTATGCATTGCCTAGGTGTGAAGCATTGGCAGATGGTTAAGCGCATCTTTTGTTACTTGAGTACCCAACTACTTGGATTGTTTTATCCCAAGGGGGATCACTACTACTAGATTCACATGCTTTTTCTGACTCTAAGTGGGCTAGTTGCTATGACACTCGTGTGTCCACTAGTGGTTTTTGCTTCATGCTTGGCAGCTCATGCATATCTTGGTTGAGCAAGAAGCAGCCTTTTGTGGCCACTTCCAGTTGTGAGGCTGAGTATAGGGCAGCTTTCATAGCAACTGTTAAGTGTGTGTGGCTTGGACGCCTTATGGCTGATTTGGGTGTTGGTCAGTCTTCTGTCATCTTCACTGATAGCCAGAGTGCATTGGCACTTGTAAAGAACCCTGTGTTCCATGCTCACAATAAGCACATTGAGGTGCATTATCATTATGTCAAGGAGAGATTCTCTGCTGGAGAGATCAACTTGGCATATGTGCCCACACAAGAGAACATTGCAGAACTTTTCATGAAGGCTTTGCCTAGGGAGAAGTTTGAAGCTTTCGCTAAGGGGCTGAAAAACATACACTTCTTCATGCAAATCACCATTTAAGAATGTAGTTTTAATGTCCAACTAATGTACATTCCAACCATGATGAGTTGCTAGTGCACAAATGCTATGAACAATAGTTATTTGGCAAGTATGATCAAAGGCCTCATCAAAATCAATGCCTTATACATGTCAACTGTTCCATCAGGCTTACACTTCAGCTTGTACACCCACTTAGTGCCAATGGCCTTCTTGCCAAGAGGCAAGTCACATAAAGACCAGATACCATTTTTCATGATAGCATCATAAACTAATTGCATAGTAGCCATCCAATTTTTAGAATTTTTGCTTCATCAAATGAAGCCGGATCATTCTCATCACAGAGACTAGAGGTAGCCATAGCATAGCAATCTGATGCAAAGGGGCATATGATAGCCTAAACGAGTACGATATGATAGAGGTGCATCTAATTTGTTGTCACACAAAGTCTGCACCAGCCATTTTGGCATAGTTTCTGCCTCCTCAACATCAGCCCTCTCATCAACAAGTGCATCATGCAAATCTGCATCCAAAATGGAATGATCTACATCATCACATGAAACTTGTAAAGGTTGAGAAGTCACCTCATTAGGACAAGCACTAGACAGTCCACATGTAAAAAGAGGCAGCAAAGTATCATACATGTCTTTGGAGCTAACAGATGTCTCCTTAGTACATGAAAGTAGTGGTTGAATAGCATCTTCCACAAAAATAACATCATGGCTAACAAAAATTCGTTTAGTCTGTGGATGATCCAAACGATAGCCTTTGCTTTTAGAATTGTACCAAACAAAGATATATTTCACTGCTTTATCATCCAATTTCTTGTGTTGTTGTTTAATGCATTAAAGTCAGAAGACATATATTCCCCCTCTCGATCAGAATGGAGGGTGCCCATTTTATATGTTGATAGATTTTCAGCCAAAACTAGAAATTCTTTGAAGCACATAAACACTTTGGAATTTTGTTTCAATGGATATACTCATGCATGCCTAGAAAAATCATCGATGATAAACACGAAGTAAAGATAATTCCCAAAAGAGGGTGTCTGCATAGGACCATAGACATCACTGTGAACAAGCTGCAATTTTTTAGTAGCTCGAATTGAACCATCTTTTGGGAATGAGGAACACTGCATTTTGCCCAAAATACATTCTTGACATACATTTTTACCAGGTGCCTCAAGTTTGGGCAGAGAGGACACCATTTTAGATTTCTGCAGGTATAGCAAACTAGCAAAATTCAGATGATCAAAGTGTGCGTGCCAAAGCTTTGCATGTGACATAGCTTGAGAATCATGTACTACACATGCCAAATCATTCACAAATTTTTCATAGTCTATGAGCTTATAAAGCCCATGACATAAAATGCCAGAAGCAATAATCACGTCGCCATTTGACAGATCATGAACTATACATCTGTCATCAACAAATTTCATAACCAAGCCAATCTTGGCTAAAGCTGAAATTGATAATAGATTCTTCTTAATCCTCGGTACAAATAAAGCATCCAACAATGTAAAAGAACTACCATCAACAATACAAAAATGATCTTACCAACTGCCATGATAGGATAAGAGGAGTTGTTGGTGCATGTGACAGTATTCCCTATAGGCATAGGCTTGAGTGAAGTGAAGAAACTACACTGCGAGATATGTTTGGTTGCCCCACTATCAAAGTACCAAATTGCAAATAGTAGTAAATGTCCATTCTTAATTTTGCACTAGATTAGGAGACTTTGTTTTTCGTTTAGACACCTCTACAACAACCATTCTAGCTTTTTTTTTTCTTTTCCTCTTTTGTAGCCAATTTTGGACAATTCTTTATGACATGATCATTTGCGTCTAGCCATGAAAGCTTGATCTGCAACATGTATAATGGACCTGTTCTGCCTAGACTAATCTTCCTGCAACAAAACAGAGACTAACTCTTCAAATGTTAAGGCATTTGGATTGCATTTCATCATCAAATGAAGTGTGGAAGAAAAACTCTGATATGAATCGAGAAGACCATTCAGAATAGTCTACACAAGTGAGTTGTGTAAGACTCCATCAGGAGAAATCAATTGTTCCTTCAAATATTTTATCTTTGTTAGAAAACTATCCATGGAATCAACTTCATTCATATGCTCACTCTCCAAATGTTTTCGAAGGTAAGAAACACGAGCCTCATTCCTTGCCTAGTATAAAGTGGTAAGTGTATCCCAAGCATCCTTAGTTGTTCTACAAGAGTGAATGTGAGGAATTATGGCACGTTTGACAGGCAAGGCTATCAATGCATGTGCCTAAGCATCTCTGCCATCCCAACAAATTTGCTCTATAGTAGGTGCAACAAGAATCGCGGCACAAACAGGAACATGAAGAATATCATCATCTTCAATGCCATCTGCATCACCTTCAACAACTGTGTTTGTAGGTGTAATATGATGTTTCTCAATACCTTGCACAATATTCCATGGTCCTTTTGCAACCAATACATGATGCATCATATAAGCCCATCATGGGTAATTGGTACTATCCAACTTATCCTCAACAGCCAACATACAGAATACATCATTGCCTTCAGCCATGGCCACTAACTAAAATACCTTGATGTAGAAAATTGATTGTATCTCAAAAAGTTGAATAGAACTACCCTATCGAGTTCTGCTAAACCTGTAGCAAACTTTGAGATGCTTATAGTGGGGAAGCGAAACCTATATATATCTTTGGCATATGAAGACAAAATAGTTTGGACAAGCACTATGATAGTGCGTTCGAAGGCCGAAACGAGCTCAGATTGCAATTTTGGCACCACATAGTGAAGTTGTTTCAATGTCCTAATCACCCTCAATATGCTCACCAAATTTCATGCAATTCTAAGACTGTGACTGGAGGGTGTTGACAATGCCCTAGATGAAGCGGTGACCTACTCTGATACCAATTGTTGGAGTTCAAGGTCTGTGGAAGCACACGAACAGCACAAGGAAGAAGACCAAGCTTTGAGCACAACACACAATATTTAATGTATTACCACTAGAATGTACAAAGATAAGTAATTCATAAGGCAATAGGTGTATATACAAGCCGCGGGGAGAAAACCTCCTAAAGAGGGAAAAAGTGCCCCAACAGTCCTAGTGTGTTCAAACATATCACTACCTAAATATATCAACAACTGGGGTAGTGAAAGTCACACTTCCATTAGGATCTATCACTAACCCAATGACGTTAATAGGAGTGATCTTCAATACATTGTTTGGTTTCTTAGGAAAATCCCATAAAAGGTGCTTCTTCCCATAATCTCGACAAAAAGCCTTGAATTGTCACTGATTGGGGTTGCATAGGTTTAGGCATAGGGCAATCATGAATGACGTGATCTCCCTGGCATCTATAGCATGGTCCTCTAGGTGGTGGGGGTCTTAACTATCTAGGTTGGGGCCTAGAGTTAGGATTTGCATACATGAAATTAGTGTATTCTAGCTCCCAACTAGGTTCACTAGGATTTTCATAAGGGTAAACCTCATTATGCTTAGGTGATTCCATATAGTAAGTCGATGGACTATCCGTATGAGCTGAGTCAAAATTGTGATTGTTCAGGTCACTTTCTGAAATCAATGGTGATGTTGGCACTAAGGTTCTATTCAAGTTTTCTTCAAAAGCTGCATACTTTAATAGGATCACATTGGCTAGAGGTGGAGGCTATTGAACTAACACTGGTTGAGGTCTTTGTTGAGATTGATAGGGTGGTTGGTAGGGTTGCTAGGGACTAACATACTATTGTGGTGGGTATTGATTTTGGCATCTCCCTTATTGTGGATATGTGTGTGGCTAATTTTGCCTAACCACTTGCTTGTTATATGGGAAATCTTATGCAATATGAGTTATATGGGAAATCTTATGCAGTATGATTAGTATACCTCATTTCTATTGTGTTGTATTGCTTGTTAGGGATTTCTTGGGTTTGAGCCATGATTGGGCACACATTGGCCATGTGGTCTCCACCACAAGTGTAGCATCATTTTAGTGAGACAAATCTAGGCATTTGCTTGCTAGAGACACCTAACTTCTAAGCTACCTTCTCTGCAAGTTCCTCAATAGATGTAAATGGTTTGGAAGTGAGGCAAGTAGAGCTATCCAAATCTTTATAGATTTTTGAAAGCTCTAATTTTTCACCCACATTATCCTCAATGTCTATGTGCATGCATACACACTCTTCTATGGATCTAGGATCCTTCAAGTATACATAAGTCACCCATATTATCCTCAATGTCTATGCACATGCATACACACTCTTTTATGGATCTAGGATCCTTCAAGTACACATAAGATCTTAGTTTGCTACTTAAGAAACCATCTAGGAATGAAGCCACTTGTTTGGCTAGCGTGGATAACTCTGGAATAGGTCATCTCTCTAAGTATTGTCTAAACCGTCTTCCTCTGAGTCAAACTATTTCTAGTTGTGTAGGCCTCAAAATCCTTGGGTGCTCTCTGGGTCTAGGCAGGAGAAAGTCATCCTTGCCACTTTGAGGCCTATGTCCCCTACCTATTTCTTGCTCAGTCCTATCCATGTCCACTCCTTGTCTATCTCTTCCTATGGTAGGTTCCTAATATGTGTGAAGATCCTACTCCCATCTGACTATGGGATTTTGTAGACTTAAGGGAGGGAAAGATGGGTTTGCCTTTCAATGTGTAGGCATGTCTACTATGTTCCATAACTACAAACATCCTTTCTGAAGTGTTTTCAAGGTAAATGATCGTCTGTGGGATTTTTGGATCCTTGAAATCATAGATAATGATTCCAAAAACATCGTCAGGCTTATCTGGTCTAAACTTCCAAAAGGCTTCATCAATCTCTCTACTTACAAAGATCTCTACACTAGTGTTGTCCTAGGGGTATCTAATCAAGTGTCATTATCCTTGATAAGACCGATTTACCTCGAGGTGTCCTAGGTTCTTTTTCCTTTTGCTCCTGATCTATATCTCCAAGTTCCAATTCAGATACAATGGGTCCAAATTCATCCGTTTTGTTTGATAAACTAGACACCATGTACATGGTTCCCTGCTTATCCATATATGCCCCATTTTTTAATTTGACCACAAGGTGCTCAATTTCAAAGGGATGTTCCAGATTCTTAAGTTGAACTACTGACTTGCATAGACCATCTTTGTAGATGTGTGCACCTAGTTGGTTGATCTTGATACACTTCGATTGGGTTTTATAAGGAACCTCTAGTGTTTGCAAATGATCAAGTCCCTCTTCACCTCTAGATTTCTCCATGTTAAAAGACATCTCTGATGCACTCGCGTCTAAGCTCACCATATAGGGGTATTGACTCAAATGTTGTGCCCATAATCATGTAGTGTGGTCAACATTGACTTCTGATGATCTAACATTTTGCAATCTGCTTTGCATATATGTTTCCCTAACCTAAGGTTCATGAATTCGACTCCCCTTCTAACCCAATGTACATGCACATAGCATTCCTTTATGTACGAGTCTCTTGTTGTTTTTTAATTCGTTTTGGTTTTTGTCTTGTCAAAATTGTGGTCCTTAGGCACAACTTTTCATTGCGTGGATAAGTTGTCATGTTGTCAATCTTATGTTTTTTTCCCTTTTGTTTTTCATATTAATGAGATGATTCTTGGACTTGAGTCTCTTAGAGTCCTTGAACTTTTGTTCCTATCATCACCTAAGTCTAAGTACTAGGGCTACACCTTATCAAAAAATGAAATTGACAATAGGTGGATATAGTGACTTCCTACCTTGGATTCCGCTTCGGGTATGTCCCTTGATGCACTCTCAATTTGGACCAAGCTTCTTCTCCACACCACTTCTTACTTGTATCTTTGTAGATTCCACCACCATTGGCATGGGAGGTCCTAAATAATTTCAAAAATTGGAAAAATTTGATCAAAACTCATATAAACCTGTCTGTATAGCAGCCACATTAACGCTACTTGAACTTGAATCCACCACTAAGCCTACCTAAATAATTTCAAAAAGTGGACAAATTTGATCAAAACTCATAAAACCCTATCTGTATAGGAGCCATGTTAATGCTGCTTGAGCTTCAATCCACCACTAAGACTACCACATTAATTCCTGTAACTTTGGGCACACTAGAGGGGTTCCATGGACAATCTTTTGGGAGATGTTCCTGCCGCACTCAAGACAAAAGCCTTGTATTGTGATGTTTGGGTGGGAACATTCACGAATGAAATGGTCACCTTGACATCTAAAACATGGTCCTCTAAGGGCTTGTGGTCTCTTTTGTCTCAATTGGGGTCTAGGGTTAGGATTCACATGCATGACATTGGAGTATTCTGGCTCCCAATTTGGTTCCTTAGGTAGTGCTTATGAATAATTCTCACTACGCTTGGGTGACTTATGCAATAAGCTCGTGGACTATCTTCACGGATCTAGTCAAAACTTTGATCATGAGAGTCATTTTCTTAGATGAAAGGGGTCATCGGCACCAATGCTCTATTATGGTTCTCCTCTACAACTACATATTTAACTAGAATCACATTGGTAGGAGGTGGTGGTTGGTTTCCTAGGACTAGTTGTGGCATGTATGGTGCTTGATATTGTTGTTGGTATTGAGGTTGATATTTTTGTTGAGGCCTATAATATGATTGTTGGTATTGGGTTTGATACCTACCCTGTTGGTAAGGTTGTTGATAAGTTTTTCTGACAGCATGCCTATTTTATGGACAATGTTGAGCCAGATGGTTTGTGTTATCATTAGTGTCCATGTGAAAGGTCAAATGGCAACCGGACACTTCTTTGTATATGTTCTTTAATAAAACATATAGTGGCTTGGTCAGTCACAAACTCTAAGTTCAACCGCATTTGTAACACCTAATAAGTCTATGTTCGTGCCCCATGTGTATTGTGTTTTTCTGCGTACTCAACAGCTTCTGTGCAGAGTACCATGTGCGGCCCTAGGAGCTAAATTTTCTACTTTGAGGATATCATCATGGAGCTCTCGAAAAGCAGAGCGCATTTTGGTGCATGCCCATCAATATACTTCATTGGTATTAGAGTTGTTGGGGGATTCTTGGATAAGAAGGGATTTGAGTATTTGTAGGAGAAAAGGAAAAGACAAGAAGAAAGATTCACACTGGAAGCCTCTATCGATTTGATTATAGCAAGACAAATACAATGGTGTTGCACAATACAATCCAATGCTTTTGTGCAATGCTCAATTACAAAATACCAAATACCCAAAGTCTTGTTGGTGCTGGCCTCCTCTGCACCAGACCTCCACCTTCTCCAAGCCTACACTTATGCACAACTTGCACCAAGCTTCCAATAAGGGGGAGGGATGGACACCTTCTGTCGTCACGCGCACACTGCAATGAGACCTTGGGATCCTTGGGGGACTAGCTTAGCACTTCTCTGCACACTTCCTTAGTCACTCTTCATGCACCCTTGCACTTCACTTCTCTGCGTCGCACACTGTGTGTCTCTTGCACTTCTCCCTCTTGCCTAGCTTAGACTATGCTCTCTTGCTTACACGTAGCCTTGTCCAAGAATAGTCCTTGTCTTGATTTGAGTGTCAATTCACGTATGCTCCTAACTGCAAGAGTATCTTGGTGCTCACTTTGATGTGCCAAGATTGTCTCCAAAAGTGGGCAGCCAACGACTCCCTATTTTGTCCTGTAGTGACTTTAGACTAAAACAAAAATTTTAATTGGGGGGCATACTTTCACTTCTGCGTGTACGTTTCCACTTCACATACCTTCACCTTTTCCTTTTAATTCTTCACTTGTGCACTTAAGAGAGGGCTCACTTGAACCTTTCAAAATACTTTAAAAACACCTTGAACCTTAGGGAAATTAGAGAAATACCTCTACCACCTGCAACCACTTTCTCCAATTCACCCTTTGTGGACAATTACTTGTGCACTACCTGTGCAGCTCAACACCTGCACTTCGAACACTTTGACTTTGTGCATGTTGACTTTGACCTTGACCTTGACCTTGTTGACTTTGATTGATTTGACTTTGACCTTTTGATTTTGATTGTGGTTGACTTTGATCGTAGTTGACTTTGACCAATATGGCTTTTATGGGCTCAATAGTTGCCCACCACCTAATGTGCTCTCCATCTGGGAGAGCTACAGCCAAAACTGTGAGCAGATAGGACACCATGATACTTGTGGTGCAAAATCTTCAAAATGACACCTGAGCAGCTACCAAGTCCACTAGAAGTAGGAGAGAACAAGTACCAGAGAAGAACCCAAAAGTGGAATTGTTGCATGGAAAAAGCAAAGGAGAGCTATGGGAGGGTAGAAAAAGGGGAAAGGGAGGGCTGAGGGGGCTAAGATGGATAGGGCAGGGAGGGGTAAGGATGTGGCTGGGCAGAAGGGTCATGGGAGGATGAGGGAGTAGGATTATGGGGTGTGGAGAGGGTCAAAATGATAAAAAATGAGAGCTACAGAGGGGGCATATGTGAAAATGTGCAACGTATGGTGAAATGGGGTGAGAATAGACAATGTGGACTATGTGTTTAAATAAAAACATGTGATAAATGTGCTCAAAACAAGTGGGTTTTGAACAAAAGTAAGAGAAAAGGTGGGATTTTCAAAAATTTACTTCAAAAAATGAATTTCGAGGAGCGAAAATACATAAAAATGACACCATTTTTGAAAACAATGGCCATCCGAGGCGCGATCCAGAGCCAAAAGGTTTGAACCATGAAAATTAACAAAATATATTAATTTCTAATATTTTTATAATAAAATAAAAATAAAATTTTGCACTCTCTCTCTTTTTTTTAATGAACATTGCCAAAAATTAAGAAAATAAAAATAAAATAAAGCAAAAGAAAAAGAAAAATAAAATAAAAAAAGAAAGAATAATAAGTAAAAATAAAATAAAATAAACAAAAAAAATAAAAATAAAAATAAAAATAAAAATAAAATAAATAAATAAATAAATAGAAAATGGGGGGGGGAGAGAGAGAGAGGAGGGGGATTTTTTTTTTACTAAAATCCAAAAAATCCAGTGGGGGCCCTTTTTTGTTGGGAAATTATCCAAAATTAGAGAAAAATGTAGAAAAAATCCAACAAAAATCTGAAAAATTTCTCATAAAATTTTCTACATGTCTAGGCCAATTTCCTTACTCAAAACCACAGAGAGCTTCCTTTTTTCCTCCAATTTGGTAGGAAAATGACATTTTGAAAAGGATAAACAATGCTAGCAAAATTCTAAAAAGTGCTTGAAAAATTCCCAGAAAAGTTCCAAACATTGTACTTATGCCAAGGACTATGAAAGGGTTGCTAAATTGCTAAGAACTTAAAGAAACAAGCATAAAAAAAGGATAAAAACTACTAAAACTTGAACAAAAATGACATGAGAAGGATATGTACAACTTAGACAAATTTTGCAAGTTCTAGGTGATCCATAAATCTTCACTTTTGTTGATGATAGGCCTTAAGCCTTGATATGTTGACTCAGAGAAACTCATCCATAATCTCCACTTGTACTGCACTTCATTGATTTTGTCTTCTTGTTGGGCACACTGGTCATCTGATAGGGGTACCCTAAATCCTTCATTCGAATATTATCTCCTCCATACTGCAACTTTTGTATCTTTGTGTCAGCAACTTTATAGCTTATTCTGCAAAATTTCATTTTCACTATTCTAGCTTCTTCATCAAATGGAACCCTCTGTTTCCAAAGACTTCCACGTACTCCTTCCACATTCTTGTAAAGCCCTGCATTTGCTATCATAAAAATTGACATAACAGATGATATCCATACCAGTATCCATAAAAAAGTGGCCATTGACATATGATTTGAAGTATCTTCATCACTGTCACACTTAAGGGCTTTTCTTTTCTTCTCTCTTATATGGCCTTTGACTGGGACTCTCTCTCTCGAATCAGTAACCTGAATGATGTCCTCTTTTTCTTCATAAGCTTCCTCTCTAACTGAGTTTGGAAAAATTCCATAGCACGAAGATGGGTCTTCTGCATGGAGCCAAGTCAGCATGTTTTCATCTTCATATAATTTGCTCCTTCAAATAGATGTGCTTCTAGGTTGTCCAATAATTCTTCTTCCATACAAATACCAATTGTCTGCATCATGCTGGTATGTCTTTGGTTGTCTAGTCCTTCTTCTAAAATTATCTGCTGCAACTCTTTTCCCTCTTGCTTTACCCACATTGTGTCCTTGCCCCAGTCATGCACCACATTGGCATGCCTTAACCAATGTCTCCCAAATAACAGGGGGAAACTTCCTTCTACCTGTGGCAGCCTTAAAACAACAAAGTCCAAGTTAAAGATGGTACCTTGTATCTTGACTGGGACTCTAGAGACCACTCCCATAGGTTTTACTATGCTTTGGTCTGCCAATGTTACAGTGAAGTTGGCAGGTCTTGAAGGGTGTAGTCCAATCATTTTCATGGTATATTCAGGCATCAAATTAATGCTAGAACCACCATCCACAATAACTCCTTGAAACTCATGACCTTTAATAGAGATTGTTAGCGGAGGGCTCTTGTAATCTGTGATGGGTGCTTCCCCTACACTTTTATCTTTACGCATAAGAGTAGCCTTTGCCACTAAACTTGTTGTGGACATTTCATCAATTATCTACAAGAGTTCTGACCTGAATTTCCCATCCATCTTTATTAAATAAAAAATACTGACTCCTTTTTCATGGACTTGAGTAGTCTGGAAGCTTCTGATTCCTTAAGAGCATGGAATCCATTTGACTTATCAAACTCCTCATGAGCCCTATTGAATGCATGTCCAATGGCATCACTGGTCCCTATGAAATTTTCTTTTTGCCTTGTATCTGCACATGTGGTGGCTTTGTCTTCAGATGCAACTTTGTCTTTGTTCAATCCAGTAATCATTGATTCTTGACCTATGTCCACTTGAACCTTCCCCTTGCTTCTTGTCTGCACTGTAAAAGATTCAATTTCTTCTAATTGCACCACCCTGGTAGATGGTGATGGCACATTGACTTGATCTACCATTTCTTCTTTGCACACAGAAATCATTTGAATGTGGGGCCCAGATGAAGATGCTTCATTCTTAGGACAACAATTAGTATAGTGTTCTTTGGCCTCTGGGCAGTTCCTGCAAGGAGGGGCATTTTTGGGGAGAGTGCACATACTTTGATAGTGTCCACATTCTCCACATTTGAAAAAAATAATTGGCCTCCTTGGACCATTTCCAAAGTTATCCCTATGTCTAGGGTTATAATTGTTACCTTGATTGGGTGCAGCCACCATCACATTTGCTGGTGGTAAGGGTCCTCCCTGTGTCCAATATGTTGTTGCAGGTATTCCCCTTGACTGGCATTCCTGGGCCTCATGGCCAACTTTCTTGCATATTTGGCAAGTCACACTTAACAGAGGACATTCACTTATTATATGACCTTGCTTGCTGCACATGGTACACCAAAGTCCACTCTTGATGCCACCCCCTCTTAGTTCTTGCAACTCTTGCCACAGGTGAGCCAATTCCTCTGCTTGGGCCTCCTCCTCCTTTAGGAGCTTTAATGCCTCAATCTCCCTCCTCAACTGAGTACCAACATTCTCCTCCTCTTTGTGGGGCTTATTCCTTTTTAAGCCCTCCAGCTCCTTCCTTAGCTGGATTACTAGATCCTCCATTTCTGTAGAATAGGGTGGTTGAGAAGAAATGGCTCCATACTGTTGCCTTATCTTCTCCAGCTGTGTAGCTGTGTTGATGAACTCCTCTATGGAGGCTGTAGGCAACACTAATTCCTTGATTTTACATTGGGTGGTCACTAGAAGTGGCTTAGCTAACCATTTCTTAACAAAAAAATCATGTGGAGGATTCGGCAACTTAGCCATCAGTGCCTTAGCCCTAGTTACAAACTCTGGAAATTTCTCACCTGGACCCAATCTCAAGTTTTCTAATTCTTCTATGATAATCTCTACAGTATTTCCATGCTGGAATTGATTTTTGAATGCATCTTTCATTAAGTCCCAAGTTGTAAAATGGTTCTCAGTAAACTGGCCGAACCATTTATCTGCTAATCCTTCTAATGTAGCAGGGAAGAGTATCAAAAAGGCATCCTCTCTTCCCATTAAGCCTCTAGTTTTGCATAGTGCTAAAAACCTTCTAATATGCTCATCCGGATCTTCCTTAGCTAGGCCTTTGAAAGAAGGAAATTTTATATTTAATCTTGATAGTAGGGTTTCCAAGTCTACCTGACCATCCATGCTCCTTACTGATGAAGTTGATGAAAGTGGATTAGATGATCTTCTAACAACCTTCCTTCTTGTTTGCTTGCAGGTGACCCTCAATTTTGTGGACCGAGTTGCGGTCATGAGCTGTTCATATCCTCTTAGTATGAGACAATTGATAAGAATGTGTACCTTTTAGCCCAATGAAGTAGTACTGTCGGCACTTGAATAGTGTTTTGCCACACTGCAAGATGTCTTCACCTATGCTCAAATCTCCTTGGGATCCCACCGGGCGTGCCAAATTTTGTTGGGGGATTCTTGGACAAGAAGGGATTTGAGTATTTGTAGGAGAAAAGGAAAAGACAAGAAGAAAGATTCACACTGGAAGCCTCTATCGATTTGATTATAGTAAGACAAATACAATGGTGTTGCACAATACAATCCAATGCTTCTATGCAAAATCCCACAGAGTGCTCAATTACAAAATACCAAATACCCAAAGTCTTGTTGTCGGCCTCCTCTGCACCAGACCTCCACCTTCTCCAAGCCTCCACTTGTGCACAACTTGCACCAGGCTTCCAATAAGGGGGAGGGATGGACACTGTCTGTCGGCACGCGCACACTGTAATGAGACATTGGGATCCTTGGGGGGCTAGCTTAGCACTTCTCTGCACACTTCCTTAGTCACTCTTCATGCACCCTTGCACTTCACTTCTCTGTGTCGCACACTGTGTGTCCCTTGCACTTCTCCCTCTTGTCTAGCTTAGACTATGCTCTATTGCTTACACTTAGCCTTGTCCAAGAATAGTCCTTGCCTTGATTTGAGTGTCGATTCACGTACGCTCCTAATTGCAAGAGTATCTTGGTGCTCACTTTGATGTCCCAAGATTGTCTCCAAAAGTGGGCAGCCAACGACTCCCTATTTTGTCTTGTAGTGACTTTAGAATAAAACAAAAATCTTAATTGGGGGGCATACTTTCACTTCTGCGTGTACCCTGCCGCTTCACATACCTTCACCTTTTCCTTTTAATTCTTCACTTGTGCACTTAAGAGAGGGTTCACCTGAACCTTTCAAAATACTTTAAAAACACCTTGAACCTTAGGGAAATTACAGAAATACCTCTACCACCTCCAACCACTTTCTCCAATTCACCCTTTGTGGAAAATTACTTGTGCACTACCTGTGCACCTTGACACCTCCACTTCGATTGACTTTGCACCTATTGACTTTGACCTTGACCTTGTTGACTTTTACCAATTTGACTTTAACCTTTTGACTTTGACTACGGTTGACTTTGACCGTAGTTGACTTTGACCAATATGACTTTTATGGGCTCAACAAGAGTATTTTGACACAAAAGATTTGTTCCTTTTGTGTGAAGCTGTGTATTAGCGATGAAGTGTTGTGTCTGATGCCACTATTGGAGAATTTGGTAATGAATGCTTCTAGCAAGTGATCTATATTCCTGAATTAACCTTGCTATAATGATTGAAACCACGTTAAGGTAGTACCCTTGAGGGTCAAACCAAATGCCGCAAACTAGGTAAACAAGTCCTTGACCTGTTCAGCTCTTAACACTTGTTTGAACTTGGCCACATGATCATAAGAATCTCTTGACCCATCAAATTACTTTTTCATTTTCTTGAACACTTGAGAGGGTATAAGGGTTCTTGGGTATTGTTGAGCCCATAAAAGTCATGTTGGTCAAATTCAACTAAAGACAAAGTCAACAGGTCAAAGTAAACTAGTCAAAGTCAACAAGGTCAAGGTCAAAGTCCATAGGTGCAAAGTCAAAGTGTGTAAGTGCAGGTGTCAAAGTGCACAGGTATTGCACAATGAATTGTCCACAAAGGGTAAATTGGAGAAAGTGGGTTGCAGGTTGCAGAGGTATTTTCTCTAATTTCCCTAAGGTTCAAAGTGTGTTTTAAAGTGTTTTAGAAGGTTCAGGTGAACCCTCCCTTATGTGAAAAAGTGAAGACTTAAAAGGAAATGTGAAGGTATGTGAAGCGGCAGCGTACGCACAGGTGAAAGTATGGCCCCCCCATTAAAATTTTTGGTTTTGGACTAAAGTCTCTACAGGACAAAAGAGTGAGTCGTTGGTTGCCACTTGTGAAGACAACCTTGGGACATCAAAGTGAGCACCAAGATACCATTGCAGTTAGGAGTGTACGTGATCGACACACTCAAATCAAAGCAAGGGCCATTCTTGGACCAATCTTGGAATAAGCAAGAGAGCATAGTCTAAGAAGCAAGAAAGAGAAGTGCAAGAGTCACCAGTGTGCAACGACGCAGAAAAGTGGAAGTGAAGGAGTGCATAGGGAGTGCCTAAGGGATTGTGCAGAGAGTGCTAAGCTAGTCCCCCAAGTATCTCAAGGTCCCATTGCAGTGGGTGCGTGCCGACAGAAGGTATTCACTCCTCCCCCCTTTGTGGAAGCTTGGTGCAAGGTGTGCACAAGGATAAGCTTGAAGCAGGTGGAGGTCTGGTGCAGAGGAGGCCGGTGGCAAGAAGACTTTGGGATATTGGGTATTTTGTAATTGAGCACTCTGTGGGATGGTGCACAGAGAGGTATTGGCTTGTCTTGTACTTCAAACATTGTAATTGTCTGTCTTACTGTAATCAATCAGCAGAAGCTTCCAGGTGTATTTTCTCTTCTTGTTTCTTCCCTTTTCTCCTACAAACCCTCAAACTCCTTCTGGTCTAAGAATCCCCCCCCAGCAAAATTTGGCACGCACGGTGGGACTTCCAAGGAGATTTGAGCTTAGGAGAAACCAAGTGCCAAGCATAGAAGAGATCAAGTGTCGATAGACCCACAGTGCTACTTCATCAAACAAAGGGTAAATATTCTTATCAAGTGTCTCATATTCAGTGGGCTATGAGCTGCTCATGACCGCAACCTGGTCCCAAGTATTAAGGGTCACCTGCAAGCAGACAAGAAGGAAGGTTGCTAGAAGGTGCTTCAGCCCACTATCTTCAACATCATCAGTCAAGAGCATGGCGGGTCAGGTAGACTTGGAAACTTTACTCTCTAGATTGAATATAAAGTTTCCTTCTTTCAAAGGCCTAGCTCAGGAGGATCCAAATGAACACATTAGAAGGTTTTTGGCACTATGTAAGACTAGAGGTCTAATGGGTAGAGAGGATGCTTTTTTTATTCTCTTCCCTGCCACATTAGAGGGATTAGCTGATAAGTGGTTCAGCCAGTTTGCCGAAAACCATTTTACCACTTGGGATGTGATGAAAGATGCTTTTAAAAATAAGTTCCAGCATGGCAACACTGCGGAGATTATCATAGAAGAGCTAGAAAATTTAAGATTAGGTCCAGGAGAAAAGTTCCCAGAGTTTGTTACTCGGGCCAAAGCACTAATGGCTAAATTGCCAGATCCACCCCACGATTTTTTTGTCAAGAAATGGTTGGCTAAGTCCCTACCAGTGGCCACCCAATGCAAAATAAAGGAATTAGTGCTACCTAC
The DNA here is from genome assembly GCA_020310875.1 of Ceratopteris richardii. Classification (NCBI taxonomy): domain Eukaryota; kingdom Viridiplantae; phylum Streptophyta; class Polypodiopsida; order Polypodiales; family Pteridaceae; genus Ceratopteris; species Ceratopteris richardii. Next base: position 118,204,696 of record CM035415.1, read on the forward strand.
AGCCTCCATAGAGGAGTTCATCAGCACAGCCACACGCTTGGAGCAGATAAGGTACCAATATGGAGCAACTTCTTCCCAACCAACATATGGCACAGAAATAGAGGATCCAGTGATACAGCTAAGGAAAGAGCTGGAGGGCTTAAAAAGAAATAAGCCCTACAAAGAGGAGGAGAATTTTGTTGCTCAGTTGAGAAGGGAGATTGAAGCTCTAAAGCTCCAAAAGGAGGAGGAGGCCCAGGCAAAGGAATTAGCTCAGCTTCGATAGGAGTTGCAGGAGCTCAAAGGAGGTGGCATCAAGAGTGGACTTTGGTGTTCCATGTGCAGCAAACAAGGGCATATAGTAAGTGAGTGTCCTCTGTTAAGTGTAACTTTCCAATTATGTAGGAAGGTTGGTCATGAGGCCCATGAATGCCAATCAAGGGGAATGCCTGCAACGACATACTGGACACAAGGAGGATCCCTACCAACCACAAATGTGATGGCTACTGCCCCCAATCAAGGTAACACTTATAACCCTAGACAGAGGGATAATTTTGGAAATGGGCCTAGAAGGCCAATTATTTGTTTCAGATGTGGAGACTGTGGGCACTATCAAAGTAGGTGCACTCTCCCAGAAAATGCCCCTCCTTGCAGAAACTGCCCAGAGGCCAGAGACCATTATACAAATTGTTGTCCTAAGAATCAAGCCTCTTCATCTGGGCCCCACATTCAAATGATTTTTGTGCAGAAATACTAGTATGATGCAGACAATTGGTATTTGTATGGAAGAAGAAGTGGTGGACAACCCAGACAATCAGAGAAATACTAGTATGATGCAGACAATTGGTATTTGTATGGAAGAAGAAGTGGTGGACAACCCAGAAGCAGATCTATTTGAAGGAGCAGATTTATATGAAGATGAAAACATGTTGGCTTGGCTCCATGCAGAAGACCCATCTTCTTGCTATGGAATTTTCCCAAACTCAAGTAGAGAAGAAGCATATGAAGAAAAAGAGGAAATCACTCAGGTTGAAACAGTCTTAGTCAAAAGCCATGGAAAAGAGAAGAAAAGCAAAGTACTCCTTAAGTGTAGCCGTGATGAAGATGCTTCAAATCATATGTCAATGGCCACTGTTTTATGGATCCTGGTATGGATATCAATTGTTATGTCAAGTTTAATGATAGCAAGTGCAGGGCTTTACAAGAATGTGGAAGGAGCACCTGCAAGTCTTTGGAAACATAGGGTTCCACTAGATGAAGAAGCTGGAATAATCAAAATAAACTTTTGCAGATTAAGTCATAAAGTTGCTGGAGGAGATAACATTCTAATGAAGGATTTAGGGTACCCCTATCAGATGACCAGTGTGCCCAAGGAGAAGACAAAATCAATGAAGTGTAGTACAATTGCAGATTATGGAGGAGTCTCTCTGAGTCAACAATAGAAGGCTCAAGGCCTATCATCAACAAAAGTGAAGATTTTTGGATCACCTGGAACCTGCAAAATTTGTCCAGGTTGTACATAGTCTTTTCTCGTCATTTTTACTTAAGTTTTAGTAGTTTTCTTTATCCAATTCATGCTTGTTTCTTGAGTTTTTAGCAAATTTAGTAGCCATTTCATCAACTTTGCGAATGTACAATTTTTGGAATTTTTAGGAATTTTTAGGAAATTTTTCAGCATTTTTCAAGCTATTTTTAGAATTTTTTCTATAATTTTCCTCCTTTTTCATGAGTCTTTTTCTTGCCAAATTTGAGGAATAAAGGAAGATCTCTGTGGTTTTGAGTAAAGAAACTGGTCTAACACTCTAAAAAAAGTTTTCAGAATTTTTTGAAGATTTTTTGGATTTTTTTTGCAATTTATTTAGATTTTTCAGGTATTTTTCTTTGTTTTTGGATAATTAAATAAAAAATTAAATAATAATATTTAAAAAAAAAAACCAAGGCGCTTTCTTCTTTTTGAAAAAAAAAAAACCCTCCCCCCCCCTCCCCACCGACACCACCGACCATCCTCCCCCCCCCCCCCCCCCCCCCACCCCGCCCACCCCCTCCCCCCCCCAACACATTTTTTAATTTTTATTATATATATCTAATTCAATTTTTATTATTTTTTAAATTTTAATGGCTAAAAGCTTTTGGCTCTGGATCGTGCCTCGGTTAGCCGTTTTTTCCAAAAATGGAGTCATTTTCATGTTTTTTGGCACCTCTGAACTCAGTTTTTGACTTTATTTTTACAAATTCCCACTTTTTATATGACTTTTGGTCCAAACACACATGTTTTGAACACGTTTATCACATGTTTTTATTTCAGCAATTTGTCCAAATGGTCTATTCTCACTTTGTCTTACCTTATGTTTAATAATATCCCATATGTACCCTCTGTAGCCCTCCAGTTTGATCATTTTAGCCTCCTCCCGACCCCTGATTCCTACTCACAATCCCTCCCTTTACAAATATGCCCAGCCACATCCTTAACCCTCCCTGCCCCATCCATCTTCGCACCCTCAGCCCTCCCTTCCCCATTCTTAACCCTCCCTGCCCCATTCATCTTCGCACCCTCAGCCCTCCCTTCCCCTTCCTTTCTACCCTCCCATTACCCCCTTTTTTTTTTTTTTGCTTTTCCATTCCAAAATCCCACTTTTGGTTCTTCTCTGGTGCTTGTTCTCTCCTGCTTTTGGTGGAATTGGTTGCTGCTCAAATGTCCTATTCAAGTTTTTGCAGCTCTATTTTCATGGTGATCAGAGTTTTAGCTATAACTCTCCGGGACGAAGAGCACATTAGGTGGTGGGCAATTGTTGAGCCCATAAAATTCATGTTGGTCAAAGTCAACTAAAGTCAAAGTCAATTGGTCAAAGTCAACTAGTCAAAGTCAACAAGTTCAAGGTCAAAGTCAACAGGTGCAAAGTCAAAGTGTGTAAGTGCAGGTGTCAAAGTGCACAGGTAGTGCACAATGAATTGTCCACAAAGGTTGAATCGGAGAAAGTGGGTTGCGGGTTGCAGAGGTATTTTCTCTAATTTCCCTAAGGTTCAAAGTGTGTTTTAAAGTGTTTTGGAAGGTTCAGGTGAACCCTCCCTTATGTGCAAAAGTGAAGACTTAAAAGGAAATGTGAAGGTATGTGAAGCGGCAGCGTACGTACAGGTGAAAGTATGGCCCCCCCATTAAAATTTTTGGTTTTGGACTAAAGTCACTACAGGACAAAAGAGTGAGTCGTTGGCTGCCACTTGTGAAGACAACCTTGGGACATCAAAGTGAGCACCAAGATACCATTGCAGTTAGGAGCGTACGTGATCGACACACTCAAATCAAGGCAAGGGCCATTCTTGGACCAATCTTGGAATAAGCAAGAGAGCATAGTCTAAGAAGAAAGAAAGAGAAGTGCAAGAGTCACCAGTGTGCGACGACGCAGAAAAGTGGAAGTGAAGGAGTGCATAGGGAGTGCCTAAGGGATTGTGCAGGGAGTGCTAAGCTAGTCCCCCAAGTATCTCAAGGTCCCATTGCAGTAGGCGCGTGCCGACAGAAGGTATTCACTCCTCCCCCCTTTGTGGAAGCTTGGTGCAAGGTGTGCACAAGGATAAGCTTGAAGCAGGTGGAGGTCTGGTGCAAAGGAGGCCGGCGGCAATGGATATTGGGTATTTTGTAATTGAGCACTCTGTGGGATGGTGCTCAGAGAGGTATTGGCTTGTCTTGTACTTCAAACATTGTAATTGTCTTACTGTAATCAATCAGCAGAAGCTTCCAGGTGTATTTTCTCTTCTTGTTTCTTCCCTTTTCTCCTACAAACCCTCAAACTCCTTCTGGTCTAAGAATCCTCCCCCCAACAGGTACTCTCGGGGTCTAGGCAATGGAAAATTGTGTTCATCTCTTTCATGCCTATGTGCTCTATGTCTCTTTCTCCAAAAAGCTTCCTCTATTTCTCTATTCAAGAATAGTTCTATGCTTTTGTTGTCTTGGGGAACCCACTCTAGGGTAATCATTCTATTCAAGACGGATTTGCCTCGAGGAGTCTTGGGTTCTTTACTAGGTCTCCTTCCTCCAGGTCTCCTATCTCATTCCTAGGAATGACATTTTCGAACTCATCTGTCATGTCTGGTAAGTTGGTAACCACTTACATGGTTCCTTGTTCATCAATATAAGAACCCTCTTTGAATTTAGACATTGGGTGTTCAAGTTCAAAGGGTTGATCGGCATTTTTGAGTTGGATAACTGATCACCTCAAACCATCCTCATAGATGTGTGCACCTAATAGATTGGTCCTGATATATTCCAATTGTGTTTTTTAGGGACCTTATGGTGTCTGTAAATAGGCAGTGCCAGAGCTACTTGCAGGTCTCTCCATGATAAAAGATATTTTTGAAACATTAGTTTCCGAACTTAGCACATAGGGATATCACTAAGTTATTGTGCCCACGACCTAGCTGTGTGATTGACACTAGCTTCAAACAATCTGATGCTTTATCTATCTCCCCCTAGGTGTCCACCTGATCTAAGGTTCATAAGCTTTGTCTACTAGTACCAATTTTCCCAAGTACAATCATGTTGCAATGTTCTTTTGAATCATTTACTTGTTCTTTTATAGATTTCTTTGATATAATCTTTTTTGACAAATATCGTCGTTACGAATACTTGAGTTTTATCGCATGTTGAGATGTGATCGATCCACTTAAGTCCTTTTCCTTTAGGGTTTGTTGAAACAATATCTTAGCTATGCTTGAACTTGAGAACTTAGGGTTTTCTTGGACTTGATTCGTACCTATCGCAGCCCTAATTAATCAATATTACTACTCCTATTTAGCCTAAGCTAAGAATTGATTGAGGCAGTTAAGAATGCTTCCAAACTCAAGTCACTTCTCCTTTGATCACACTTGAATGATCAAGACACATGTTCCCAAGCTTGCAATGCACTTGCCACCTTGCTTTGACACCCATGAATGGATCTCAATGGACCTATAAAAGTCCCAAGTTTAGATCAAGCTTAAACTCTAATTTATTTGACAGATAGTTTGATTCAAGCATTTAAAGACCCATTTTCCCCTTTGTATTGCTCAAAATCCTCTAGAGCCCCCTTAGCTTCCTAATCCCACTTGAAAGTCCTGTAGAATTTTGAATGAGCTTTTCAATGCACTCTAAACAAATTTTTGATGAAAAAGTTATGTCAATTCAGGCTCCTCGGGGTCAAACAAACAAACAGGACTTGTCAAAAAATTGCAATTTTTTTAGAGTGAGACAACCAGAAAGTCACAATTTTGTGAAAGCCAAAAACCCAAAAGTTATGATGTTTTTCCCAACAAGCATCCACAAAATCACGATTTCTTTCTCTTTTCTTCTTTCAAAAGTTGCGATTTTCTCAAAAATGGGATTGCAAAAAATCATGATTTTCTCAAAAATTGGATCACAGAAAGTCGCGATTTTCTCAAAAGTTGCCTTCCAAAAAGTTGCAATTTTCTCAAAAATTGGATTGCAGAAAGTCACGATTTTCTCAAAAGCGGGATTGTAGAAAGTCGCAATTTTCTCAAAAGTGGGATTGCAAAAAGTCACAATTTTCTCAAAAGCTGCCTTCCAAAAAGTCGTGATTCTCTCATAAGTTGCCTTCAACAAATTCATGATTTTCTCAAAAAGTCACGATTTTTTTCAAAATTTGTTTTCCCAAAAACTCGCAATTTTTTTGAACTCCACTCATACCAAATTTTTGCTAATGTTTTATATGCCTATAGAGGCCCCTTTTCCCCGTTTCTACTCTCCTTCACTCTAAAAGATCAAAACAATTTGCAAACACTAAGAAAATGGAAACACAAAAAATCATGATGTTGTGTGACCACCAAAAAGTCACGATTTTGTGTGACCACCAGAGAGTCCCGATTATGTGACAATAAAAAAGTTTTGATTTCAAAAAATCCTAATTTTTTGAGTGATTTTAGGGAGGAACAAGGGAATCATGATATTAAAAAAATTTGAATCTTCTAAAAAGTCATGATTTTTTCCAAAAAGTCATACTTTTTTGAGAATTTTGGCAGGAAATTCAAAATCAATTGCCAAGACCTATGTGTCATGTAGAAGGTCACAAAATCCACAGAAACTCACACACACAAATACTTTGTCTCTCTCTCCCTCTCTCGCACAACCACAAATGAAAAATGAGGTGAAAATAGTGACTATATAGTCAAAAACAAAAAATTTATGTGAAGATGAAGATGGGAGAAGATGGTGATCATGATGTTGACATTGTAGCATCACAACTCATACTTGTCAATCCGGGAAGCATCTCATGAGACCCAAATGTTTGCGTAGAAGCACTCAACAGACGTAATGGCGATTAACAACGTAATTAAAAAGAAGACACTACATAAGCATCGCTAATGATGCACATAATCGTAATTACAAGCATAATCACGATGTAATTGCACATTAACGTGTCACAAGCATTAGACAAGAAGAGAGCAAGTACATGTGCACATCATGATGACAAGAGAGCTCGAGTCTAACTACAAACTAGCATTATCTCATTACTTCTAGAAAAGCTCTCCAAAATGAGAGGTAGTGACCTCTTTATATACAAAATGGGCAAAAATGCATGCTATGTGGGATTTCTAGACTGAAAGTAGAATGAATCCCACTTATTCTCTAGTGTGGCACTCACACACACCTATACAAGAGTGTTGTATTGAACTGAACGAAAGGTAGAAAAAGGTACAAATGATGATGAAAATAGAGTGGATCCAAGAAATATATGTTGTGTCTTCAACACTCCCCCCCTCCTTGACTTTGTCGTCCTCGACAAAGCTTTTGCAAGTATGGAGCTTTTTGTGGAAGAGCGTGTAGGAGTTTCTTTTGATTGCATGATCCTTGCGTCATTGGAGTGCTCTGCTGTGTTGCTTTCCTTCATCTTTCCTTTTGCATGTTTGTTTGGAGTTGATTGTCTTTTAACTTGTTTCTTTTGCCTCATGTAGATGGGAAGAATATGCTAGAATGCTTTGTATTTCTCTTCTTTTCCTTTTTTTGTAATGGATGGATGATGTATGAGAATGAAATGACAAAATGTAGATGATAGATACAAATAGATGAAATTGATTAATCTCTTCTTAGTCCATGTGCATGAGTGGGGACTAAGGGTGCATGGGTGAAGGACAAAAAAGCATCTATGCACGGTCTTGTAATATGACCCTATCTTATGCATACTCTAAAAAGTGCATACAACAAACAATGGTGCAAAAATGGATGGATCTTGAGCAAAGTGCTCAGGGGTGAATCAATGATGAGGCTTTCTCCAAATGTCCAACTCCAAGAACCTTTTCTTTTCCATCAACCATTTGAAATGGATGATACCTTTGTCCACCAACCTGAAAAAAGAAAAATGAAAAGAAAATTTTTGCAATGTATGTACATGTGCCCTCTTTGTGCCCGGGTCAAATTTAGTGTGCCTAATGCTTGGACTTTGGATGAGGCCCTATTTGCATGCTTACTTGGTGTGCATCTTGAACATATGTTGTGCATTGGGCAAGGTTGCGTTTGACACCCATGGATGCTGCACGAAGAGGTTTTAGGCCACCAATATGTCTTTGCTTTGCTTGTCTTTGCCTTGAAGTTTCTCTTAGGATCTTGTTGGAGTTTGGGCTTGATTTCTTTGGATCCTTTGGTTGGAAGTGGTCTTTCTTGAAGATAAGGCATGGTGGGTCTAGACCATGGATTATGGATTTGTTTGTGAGAGGATTGATTTTGTACAAGGGATGTCTTTGGTACCCATATCATAGTGGGATTTGGTTGGGCTCTAAGTAATTGCTTGGCCACCTAAATTTGCTTTATATTACAAGGGAAATGTGATTTCTTCTTCTTCTTGATGTAAAGGTCTTTTGGGCCTTCTATGTGAGACTTTAGGGAGAGCTCATCTTTACAAGGGGAAATCAACAATGGTTGATCTTCTATACATACAACATGTTCATGCAATGGATCATTGGGTTATGTGGTTTGAGGTTGATCTAGAGATTCATCCATACATTTATCCTTATTACACATAGAAGCTCTAGATATACAAATGGGTGATGTATTGGCATGATTGACCATAGATTCAACATCATTTGCCATAGTATTGATACAAGGTATTTGCTTATCCTCTTCTTGATGAGCTAAGTGTAGCACATCCTTGCTCATGGATTCATGAGAGGAATCCATGAGAGAGGAAGAGAGGGCCCTTCCACATCCCCCAAGCACTTGGAGTCCTCCACTTCATCATTCATCAAGGTTTCCTGCAACTTACTCAAAGAAGGATTAGATAACAAAGCATGAGTGGAAAGACAATTTTGTGGATTAAAAGCACAATCTTTGAATAGATGATTATTTCCACAATCCTTACAATGAGGATAATCATTAGGATTTTCAATAGACACACATGTAGGAGTGGATGGACAAGGCACTTCAAATTCTTGATGATTTTTTTAAACAAAGCTTTGAGTGCCAATGATCAAGGCTTCATCTATACCTTCCATGACAAAGAATGTTTCCAAAAATTGCATATCATCCACCAAAACAGGCAACACAACTTCACCCATGCAATCATAATTTTCACCATTCATGAGGATAGAAGAATGAGTTGTTGGTTGAATGTTCTCAAAAATAACAGTCACTAGATCGATATGAATCGAATTCCACTCACAATTAAGATTGATATAAACACTCATCCTTCTATGTTCATATCCTATTCTTAAATCCACAAAAGTATTGTTATACTCTCTTGTTGCAAGTAAGAAGCCTACCCCAGCAAATATTTCATCCATTTCCTCAACTCCTTGCAAGTTTTCTCTAGTTGTTTCACCCTTATGTGAGATTATTTCATGCATTTCCAGTTTGTTTACCTTCTCTTTTTCAATTGTATCCCCCTTTCGTCTCTCTTTTGATTTTTTCTTTCCCATGTTGGAACAAATTTTTAGTTTTTGGAGTGTTTTCTAATATTTGTTTTGGGTTTTTGTGTGTTTTTTAATGTTTTTTTTAATATGTGTAAATAAGTTTTCTAATGGGGTTCTCCTACAAAGATTAAAAAGAATCTCATACAATGTATATGTGGGATAGTCAGAGAAATTTTGCAATGAGTGAGAGCAAAATGATTTAACAACCACACTTATATCTAGGATGATATGTTGGATGATATCCTCTACACATGAATGCCCATTGATAGTGCACTTTTTGAAATGAGCATGGGAGAAAGGATCATAAAAACTTCACCAAGCATGAGCTTTCATTATGACCTTAATCTTTTGATGCAATACTTTATTGTTGAGAGAACTTTGAAAATTATGTTAACATCCAAACCCATGGAATTCTCATGGATAAATTCATCACATCAAGTCAATGAAGGATCATGAATACAACTAATTTGAGAGCTCTTATGCCTAGGAACAATGTGTCTTCCCTTTTTCTAATAGAGGTATTTAAATTCACTCAATGGGTTATGGTTCTTCCCCTTTGTCATCTTACATTTTTAAGTGAAGCCCCATGGTTTGGTGTTTTTAACTATTTTTCATCTCGTTTGAAAACGAATACCTTATTTAACTCATCCCAAATATGGCATTTATTTACAGGTATCGAGCATATATTTGTTTTCATTTTGTTCATTGATATATATATATATATATATATATATATATATATATATATATATATATATATATATATATATATATATATATATATATGAAAAAAGTTAAAAAACTTGGCAAGCTGAGAAAGAATATAGAGGAATTCCCATGTCTTTTCCCCAAAGCTAGTCAGCGCACTAATAGCTCGACTTCCTCGAGCAATATGACCTCCATGATTACTCCCCCTCCTCATATGGTTTGTTCTAGGAGCCCCAGCATGCACCTCCATTAGAAGTTTATATGGAACAGATGAAATAGGAAGCGGAAGTAGAGGTTGAAATGGAGCTGAATGTGTTTTTGTAGTAGGAAGATGTTGTCCAACATTAGAAATCTCTTTGGCAGGCTACACCTCTCTATATACTTGCTTATAAACCTGGTGGCTCTTTCTAGAAGCTTTTCGTGCAGATTGAGAAGCTGGGAATGATGCTGAACAATATGAGACCCCTAACTGGCCCCATGAAAAGGCTTAACTTTAGTGGTATTAGGCTACATCCTTTTTTGCTTCTGAAAGCCTCGATTCTGCATTCTGTAAAGATGAAGAGACTTGAGCATTGGAAACTAGGTCTGATGGACTGAGGTCTCTCTGATTTTGACCGGTTGCTTCTGCAGAAGATACTACTGTGCTACCAATTAGGAAGTGTCTAGGTGTTGGTTTTGTCAATGCTTGAGTAGATGACTGACAGCTAAAGAGGGCTGAACTATTGAAGTTGTTGGCATTGATGACCCTGTGCTAGGATTGCTATAGAATCTAATCTTAAAGAAAATTCTAGACGTCGGTGTTCATCCTGAGGTCTGTAGAAGCCCTGCCAATAATACGACATGCTTACACTAGGCACCTACGGTGGTGATGGTGGACCCCATAAAGGTACTCCATTATGAGCTATATGATACTAGAGGACTCTATGTTTGTTGGCAGCAATATCACTCTCTCTCTTGGAAATCTATGGTGCGTGCAATTTGATCTACTCTCATATGCATGAGTTGCTGCAGTTTCTTGGCAAGCTTCAAAACGTGATGCATCCAATTGGGAAAAACTCAGTTTTCTCACTACTTTGCCGACCTCATGATGATTGCTTTGGTGGTTTGATGATAGGAACAGCCTCAGCCTTAAGGTCCTCCACTATTGTTGCTGCAAAGATATAGGACAGTAGGCCCCTCAATGAGGCAGCAAACTATTCCATGTTCCTAGAGGTTCACCTTGCTTAAAATCAAAAGCTCCAGGACCATCTCTTGTTCCTACCGCAAATCTGGAACCCACTACACTAGGATGCATATGGACCTTTGCACCATTTGACAAAGCCACATCTGTATGAGCTTGATGGTCCACACTTCCATAACTACTCCATATGCTCCAACTGAGCTGAGAGTGGAACCACCATAACCACTAGCAGTGAATTGTATCCCATTCTTGCATTCGAGTTTGAGTCAAACTAACTGAGCATACCTCCACCATAGTCCCCATAGCCACCACATTCTGCATCATAGGGCCCATCAACATAACCCCACTCCTAGAGCCATATGGTCCACCATACGGACCACCAAACTATTCCAGAGGACCATATCCTCGGTCAAGCTCCTTCGTTGACTTCTTTGATACGGCTTTCTTGCTTCCCATCAATTTTCCACCCATCTCAAGAGTTCTCCCTCTTGATAGAAGTTCATTTATCGATTGCTCACTGTCAAAAGTGATGAAACCAAAGCCTGTGCATCTTCTTGTGCCATGCTCCAACATATCATGGTTCTCAGCCACTTTATCAAACTACAAAAAGAAGTTGTTGAACTCTACTTCAATGACAAACGTAGGAATTCCACTAGCAAATATCTTCTTGGTGTGTGGCCGTTTCACCATGCTTTCACGAGGTATAGACCTCTTGATCTCAACCGTTCTCCTATCATTAAGGCGCATATCTTTGATTACCTTGTTGATAACAAATGGATCCGCATAGGTCACAAACCCAAAATGATTGTGCGCCCAATCAGAATCCATAATCTCACCATATTTCTTGAAATCTTTGTTAAGTTTTTCTGTTGATGTTTCTCATGAAAGCCATTTTATAAAAAAAATTCCAACATTTGAGGATTTATTGCCCCTATCATTTCTGGAACCTTATCTCTCCCCTTATCCATCCCTCTATGGCTCAGCTCCATCATCTTCTCCATCTTCCTGATGGCTTGCCCCCCGTCATCTATATACAAATGAACAAAATTTGGGAAAGAATGAAGCAAAGGGCTCAGAGGCGACAAGCTTATGTGTTGGTTTGTAGGAAATGGGACTGTCTTGCGAGCAAGAGTGCATGATTTCCCTATCTCTTGCGCTCTCTCTCATATCTACACACACATGGTCGATTAATTACCCAAAAAAGGGAATCCTAATCATACCAAGGGTGGATCATTTCAACAAGTTATTGTAAATCTTGCAAGCCGCAAATGATCACAAAAGCGTTAAAAAATGAAGAACTCAAAAATCATCATGAAAAGTTTGCATACACGTCATAAACCATCACGTAAGCGACAAGAGAACGATCCCCGACAACGGCGGCAAAATTTGTTGACGTTGTAGCATCACAACTCATACTTGTCAATCCGGGAAGCATCTCATGAGACTCAAATGCTTGCGTAGAAGCACTCAGCAGACGTAATGGCGTTTCGTCAATGCATGATTAACAATGTAATTAACAAGAAGACCTACATAAGCATCACTAATGATGCACATAATCATAATCACAAACATAATCACAACGTAATTGCACATTAACATGTCACAACCATTAGATAAGAAGAGAGCAAGTACACGTGCACATCATGACGACAAGAGAGCTAGAGTCTAACTACAAACTAGCATTATCTCATTACTTCTAGAAAAGCTCTCCAAAATGAGAGGCAGTGACCTCTTTATATATAAAATGGGCAAAAATGCACGCTATGTGGGATTTCTAGACTGAAAGGAGAATGAATCCCACTTATTCTCAGTGTGGCACTCACACACACCTATACAAGAGTGCTTTATTGAACTGAATGAAAGGTAGAAAAAGGTACAAATGATGATGAAAATAGAGTGGATCCAAGAAATATATGTTGTGTCTTCAACAAATGATGATGATGAAGGTGGAGAAAAAAATCAATAACTTAATAGAAAATGACTGTTTTTTAACCTTCCAACATCGCGAATCTACGATCTTACCATTACAACGTTCATCCTCGAGCAATGTTTCCTAGCAATGGTGCCAAAATTTGGTGTAGCCCAAGCATGAGCACCACCTCCTTTACTTGTCAATCCATGGGGATGTGCGAGGATATGAAGATTGCGAGCAATTGTGGCAAGCCAATGCGAGTGACAAGCACATACATGCACACACATACACACACAAGGCAGGACAACAAAAATAGGAACAATGGAAGCATTGATTCTCAATAACTCGATTACACTCTTCAAAAAGCTCTTTCTCGACTTGTTAACCTCAAAAATGCTAAGCTCCACTAACTCTCCCTCAAGAATGAGCTCCCTGGCTCTTTTTATAGTTTTTTGACTAATTTTGGCCCTATCCAGATCCATTGTCTAGCCTAGTAAAAAATTAAGTTCCAAAGCTTATTTGAGGGCTCAAACGAAATCAGAAAATTATGAAAATTGATATGTAGCTATGTCTAATACTCAACAAGCTTGAGAACTCCTTGTATTGAACAAAATGGAGTTCCAAAAATGTGAAATGATATTTACAATGGTTTTTAGAGATCAAAATCACTATTTTTATAGGGGTTTCTTCTAAAAATTTGACATATACTTCTTGGCTCCCTACATGCTCCCACTTCTTTGATGTGTTCCCATACCTTGTGCGTGACCTTGAGTGCCAAAAACCTAGTTGGATGAGAGTTAAGTGGTTAAATGCAATGGAGTGATTGATGCACTATGTAGGTTTACATGTTAGTACTCCTAGTTTTATGCGTTGTTGAGATTTTCATATGCTCGTTTTGTAGAGGACTATGGGAAGTTTTTTTGATATTTTACTTTTTGAACTATACAGTAACTCCTTGAATATTTATTGGTGTGAGCATATAAATTCTAACATAATCCTTTTCAATGGTCATTGTTATTCATTGATCCATTTTTCTAGGTAGAATTTGTTGAATTTTTCCCATAATTTGACACTTGATCCTCTTTTCTTTTATCCTAAGTGGGGTTTGGAATATTTTAGCTCCATTATCATTCGAGTTAGTTCTCTATCATCATGGCATCATAGTGGTGTGGATCAAGGTCTAGTGCTAGTGTTCCCAAGAGGAGCTATAACTTGTTGAGGTAAACAAGGTACATAGTGAGGTAGACCCATTTCACAAGCAAAATGAGAAAGCCACAATGCTTCATTACATGCTTCACTTTCTGCAACATACTCTACTTCTGTGTTGGAATAAATGTACATGCTTGAAGATGAGATCTCAAAGAGATAGACCTCTAGCAAAATGAAAAATGTACCCTGATGTAGAGTTTCGATTGTCTACACAACTAGCCTAATCAAAATCTATGTAACAAATAATGGATGCATATCCTCTACCTAAGCATAGAAACTTGTCCTTAGTGCCATTCAGATATCTCAAAATCATCTTGACCACTTCCCAATGCTTTTTTTCAAGATTAGAAATATATCTACTCACAACTCCCACTACAAATGCAATGTCTAGTCTCGTGGCTACCATAGCATACATCAGACCACCAACAACATAATAATAAGGAATTTTGGTCATGAATTTCTTTTCCTCATCTAATTTGAGGCAATTATCCTTGCTCAGTTTCACATATGTGGGAAAAGGTGTACTCAATGCCTTTCCACCTAGCATATTAAACATGTGAAGTACTTCGGATATGTACTCAATTTGAGACAAGTATATGCATCTTTTACTCTTATCAAGAGTAATATGCATGGCAAGAATATGTTTGGCATACCTCAAATACTTCATATCAAATGTCTCACTCAACTTCTTTTTGAGAAATGACAACTCATAAGAAGACTTCCCAGCAATCAACATATCATTAACATAAAGTATTAAGCATGTCAAGCTACCATTTGAGCATCTCTTTCTGTAGAGACAATGATCCTCATTGCCTTGAGAATAGCCTTAAGACTTCATGAAGGCGTCAAAATTTGGTACCATTGTCTAGGGGATTGTTTAACTCCATATAAGATCTTCTTTAGCTTATAAACTAGAATTTTTGTGCCAAGACCTACATAACCCTCTGCTTGTTCATATAGATATCATTTGTAAGATCTCCATGCAAGAAATTAGTTTTCACATCCATTTGGACTAGCTTTAGGTCCTCCATTGCAACAAATCCAAGCAACATGCACAGGGTAGTCATCTTGACTATTAGAGAGAAGATTTCCTCAAAATCAATGCCATGTTGTTGGTTAAACCCCATTGCAACAAGTCATTCTTTATACTTTGGAGAAGCACTATCTGATGTGAATTTTAGTTTATATACCCATTTACATGGTAAAGCCTTGCCCTTTGGCAAAGGTATTAAATCCCAAGTGCCATTCTTGTGAATAGAATCCAATTCACTCCTCATGGCATGCTCCTAGTTCACATGATCCTCTATTTGCATAGCCTCTTTATAGCAAGAAGGCTCACCCACATCTGTTAGCATAGAAAAACCCAAACTTGGAACATATACATTAGGTGGATGCAAGACACGTGCAAAATGTCTTAATGGTTGCTTAATAGGAACATTTGTAGATAGATTTGATTGGACATTCTCTTGAACGTCCCCGTGTGTAGCATTTTTATGCATGTTAAATGGATGATTAGTATCCTCAATTCTCACTTCAACCTCCTTAATTGGTTTTCTATGCATCTTGGACTCATTGAAAATGACATCACTACTTTTGATCATTGACCATGCTTCTGGATCCCATAAGTGATATCCAAACTGGCCTTCTCAACCATACCCAAGAAAAATGCATTTCTTTGACTTATGGTCTAGGTTTTGTCTAAGATTCTTGGGTATATGAACATGCAATTCACACCCAAAAACTCGAAGATGATCATAATATGGTGGCTTCCCTATCCATAACTCTTATGCCACCTTCATACCTTTGGTAGTACTAGGTGAAACTTTAATCACGTGAACTATAGTCAATACTACTTCTGCCCAAAAGCCTTATGAAAGGTTTGCATAGTGTAGCATAGAAAGTACTCTATCCTAAATAGTTATATTCATCCTTTCAGTAATATCATTCTATACTAGTGTATAAGGAGTTGTAAACTCTCTAAGAATTCCTCTTGATCGATAGAAAATGTTGAATTCATGTGAGGTGTGCTCGCCCCCATTATCTGATGTAAAACCTTGAGCTTAGTTCCTTTTTTAGTCTCAATTGAAGCAAACCATTTTTTGAAGGTAGGGAATACCTCATCCTTTGATTTGATAGGATATACCCAAACTTTTCTAGTAGCATCATCTATGAAAGTGACAAAGGAAAGAGAAACACCTAATGACCTTGTGGGCATAGGACCACACACATCTATATGAATGAGATCTAAAGGCTGAATTGCAGATTCAATGTGTGCCTTATGCACATTCCTAGTTTTCTCTCCATATTGACAATGCTCACAAAATGAAAAATCATAGAAAGCATAATACAAATAAGTAACCTGAATGAGAAAGGTTTTCCATTCTACTAGGAGATATGTGGCCTAAATGGCCATGCCAAATACAAGCCATAGGCTATTCAGTAACAACTAAGAAGTGTTCTTTCCATGAAACAAGTAAACAATAAAGTGAGCCAACTTTGCTTCCTTTTGCAACAAGCATATTGCCCTTTGATATGCAAAAGGACTAAGCATGGAAAATCACCTTGTAACTGGGGCCATCAAGTTGACCAATCGACATCAAACTCTATGATAACCGAGGTACATGGCATACATTATGCATAGTAAATTTTGAACCATCAATGAATTGCACAACCACATCTCCAATCCCCACAATATCGTAGTGGTAAGATTCACCAAGTCCCATGGTACCAAGAGACTTTGCTTCATAATTAGAGAACCATTATCTATGTGGTGTCACATGGGAAAAAGCACCAAAATCTAGCAGCCACATGTGGGAAAGAGAATCAGCCATAAGAGCCTCAGTGGTACAATATTGTCAAGTGTCAACACATCAGCATCATCAAAAATAGCATTAATTTCTTCAATCTTCACAGTCAAAGTAGATGGTGTAGGTAGTTGTTTAACATGCCCATCAACATTCTCTCATTTGCCTTTAAATCATTGATCTTACTCTGCATGGTTTATACCTATTCTTCTGAAATGTTGGCTCTACTTGCTAAAAAATCTTGCATTTTACTATTCTGATGCTTGAGTAGAGTATTTATGCCTGCATTTTTTCCGTTGCAGCAACTTTAGCACAAAAGTTTTGTTCATCTTTCTCCATCTATAAAGAGCATAAGGTCAACAACTTGGCTGTATATGCTAGAGTATGAGACTGAATTTGATAATCCTTCATGAACCATGGATAAATAGTTGAAGAACACTGAATCATAGGTAGATTTAGGCATTGCTTCATGAGAGTTGGAAAACTACCCTGTTTGTGAGAAATAGTCTTGCTTCATTCTCTATGAGGTAGAGGGTCTTTCTTGATGTGTCTCCATGTGTTGCAAACCCGGAGGTCGCTCTTTAGTTTACTTCTCCTCAACAACTCTTCTTCGTTCAACTTTTTCTTCAACCACCTTTCACCTTCTCTCAACTTCCTCTGTTGCAGTGAGCTCTTCTTGTTGCCTCCTATGTGCATCTTCTTACGTTTGCTCATGCATGTGGCATAGCTATTCTTCTTCTGCACGTTGAAGTGGTTCCTTTACAATATGAACGCGAGCTCTTTTCTCTACATTAAGTCAATCTATTTCATTGGTGACAGATCGCTTACCTTGATGCTTAATCTCTTGGAGGGAAATAGGTTCCTCAACCACTTCAAATACTCAATAGTCAAGAAGACATCCTGGGAGAATCAACAAAGAAAACAAAATACCTAATTTGGTGTCCAATCGCTTCACCTTCTTTGTTCTTCAACACACACGAAAAACTTCCTTATTTATTCTTTTGAACACAATATCCACCCAGTTGACTTGTCCATTGGTGGAAATTGCATCCACCATCAATGAATAGTGTTTGGGGCGCACCATAATGCTTGATCTGAATGTTATTGTAAAAATTGCTAATCACAACCCAAACTTCCATGGGTTGGTGTCTAGGAGCCTCGTATACTTGTATTCCCTACAACACAGCTTAGTGAATATGCAATCCATCTCCTTGATTGAGACCCACCATTCGTACTGTGGTTACATTGGCTGCCCATCGAGGTTGGAAATGTTACACTTATGTGTTCCTCGAGTAGCTTTGATGTGAACCTTTTCCCTATACATGGGCACTTTTTACTCTAGTTCTGGCTAGAGGTTTTTTCCCCATGTTACCACATACTTGATACTATCATATGTGGTGGTACTTTGTACTTAGGGATATTATTCAGCTCCTACTTCAGTTTAGTTCATCGATCAATAGAGAGAGCTATTCCAGCCATTGTCTTCTCCGTGTGTCTTCCTGCGTTTGTGCTCCTTGTGTGTGCTTCTTGTGTGTCTCTCGCACTTCTACACACACCCAATAGTGGTATCAGAGCAGGTTCAGCTTCTTCTCAAGTTTCGATTTTTTGCGTCACGGCGCGCGTGCACTTTAATAGTGCAAATCGACTTCGGAGCATAGAAGTGTGAATTTCAGCAGCCCGGAAACATTTCCACCAGGTGTGTTGGGGTTTTACCCCCATTTCGAAGCCATTCGTGTAGTCAGAATCGCCATCAGAGTGACAGTTTGTGAGCTGAAATTTCAGCACTCATTTCAGTTTTCGTCGAAGTGAAGATTTTGTCACATTCTTGTTCCTTAGTGAAATCACTACAAGAAAAAGGGGGGCGTAGCGATGCCCCCGAATCGAATTATGCGACGAAAAAAATGAAAACCGTCACTTATGAGACGAAATCGTCGCATAAGCGACGGTAAAAATTTCAGATTTTTTTTTTTGGCCGAGTCTCGTCGCATAAGCGACGATAGCATCGCATAAGCGACGCTAGACCACAAGCGTCGCTAGTAGCATCGCTGGTTAGCGACGCATTTAACGACGTTGGAAAACTGCAGAGCGTCGCATATGCGACGCTCTGGAATGTTAAAAAAAAAATTCAATTCTCCCGGCACATTTGTGCCGGGCCTTGAACGCGAGGAAGAGCTGTAAGACCGAGAGAGAGAGAGAGAAAGATCGCGCGCACGAGGGAGAGAGAGAAGCGAGACCGGTTAGGTATGCGCACACACACACTTACACACACACATATGTACACACACATTCACACACATTCACACACATATACATACATGCATACATATTGCATATGCATATGCATACATACATACTTACATGCATATGCATACACACACACATATGCATACATACATACTTACATGCATATGCATACACATGCATATGCATATGCATACATAATGCATATGCATATGCATACATAATGCATATGCATATGCATACATAATGCATATGCATACACACATACACATACACATGCATACACACATAGACACACATATACACACACACATATGCATACACACACACATAGAGAGACATACACACACATACACATACATGCATACACATACACACATAAACACATACACACACATAGACACATACACACATAAACACATACACACTCATAGGTACACACACATACACATAGACACACACACATATAGTATATACACACACATGCACACATAGACACATACACACATACACATGCATACACACATACAGACACATATACACACACATACACACACATATATGCATACACACATAGAGAGACATACACACATAAACACATACATGCATACATTTGCATACATAATGCATATGCATATGCATATAATGTACATACATACTTACATGCATACATAATGCACATGCATAGATACATACACACACACAGATACATACACACATAGACACATACACACACATGAACACATACATACTCATAGATACACACACATACACATAGACACACACACATACACACACATACACACATAATGATGCATACACACACATACACATGCATACACACATACAGACACATGTACACACACATACACACATAATGATGCATACACACACATACACATGCATACACACATACAGACACATGTACACACACATTCACACACACATTCACACACATTCACACACATATACATACATGCATACATATTGCATATGCATATGCATACATACATACTTACATGCATATGCATACACACACACATATGCATACATATATACTTACATGCATATGCATACATAATGCATATGCATATGCATACATAATGCATATGCATACACACATACACATACACATGCATACACACATAGACACACATATACACACACACATATGCATACACACACACATAGAGAGACATACACACACATACACATACACACATAAACACATACACACACATAGACACATACACACATAAACACATACACACTCATAGGTACACACACATACACATAGACACACACACACATATAGTATATACACACACATGCACACATAGACACATACACACATACACATGCATACACACACATACACATGCATACACACATACAGACACATATACACACACATACACACACATATATGCATACACACACATAGAGAGACATACACACATAAACACATACATGCATACATTTGCATACATAATGCATATGCATATGCATATAATGTACATACATACTTACATGCATACATAATGCACATGCATAGATACATACACACACAGATACATACACACATAGACACATACACACACATGAACACATACATACTCATAGATACACACACATACACATAGACACACACACATACACACACATACACACATAATGATGCATACACACACATACACATGCATACACACATACAGACACATGTACACACACATACACACATAATGATGCATACACACATACAGACACATGTACACACACATTCACACACACATTCACACACATATACATACATGCATACATATTGCATATGCATATGCATACATACATACTTACATGCATATGCATACACACACACATATGCATACATACATACTTACATGCATATGCATACACATGCATATGCATATGCATACATAATGCATAAGCATATGCATACATAATGCATATGCATATGCATACATAATGCATATGCATATGCATACATAATGCATATGCATATGCATACATAATGCATATGCATACATAATGCATATGCATACATAATGCAAATGCATACACACATACACATACACATGCATACACACATACAGACACATGTACACACACATACACACATAATGATGCATACACACACATACACATGCATACACACATACAGACACATGTACACACACATTCACACACACATTCACACACATTCACACACATATACATACATGCATATATATTGCATATGCATATGCATACATACATACTTACATGCATATGCATACACACACACATATGCATACATACATACTTACATGCATATGCATACACATGCATATGCATATGCATACACATGCATATGCATATCCATACATAATGCATATGCATATGCATATGCATACATAATGCATATGCATACATAATGCATATGCATATGCATACATAATGCATATGCATACATAATGCATATGCATACATAATGCATATGCATACATAATGCATATGCATATGCATACATACATACTTATATGCATACATAATGCACATGCTTACATACACTGTCATAATGTATACACACACATATGCATACATACATGCATACACATACACACACATAGATACATACATACACATAAATACATACACACTCATAGATACACACACATACACATAGACACACACACATACACACATAATGATGCATACACACACATACACATGCATACACACATACAGACACATGTACACACACATACACACATAATGATGCATACACACACATACACATGCATACACACATATAGACACATGTACACACACATTCACACACACATTCATACACATTCACACACATATACATACATGCATACATATTGCATATGCATATGCATACATACATACTTACATGCATATGCATACACACACATATGCATACATACATACTTACATGCATATGCATACACATGCATATGCATATGCATACATAATGCATATGCATATGCATACATAATGCATATGCATATGCATACATAATGCATATGCATATGCATACATACATACTTATATCCATACATAATGCACATGCTTACATACACTGTCATAATGTATACACACACACATAGACACATACACACATAATTATGCATACACACACATACATATGCATACACACACATATGCATACATACATGCATACACATACACACACATAGATACATACATACACATAAATACATACACACTCATAGACACACACACATACACATAGACACACACACATACACATAGACACACACACATACACATAGACACACACACATATACACACACATACACACATAGACACATGCACACGTAATGATGCATACACACATACACATGCATACATAGACACACATAATAATGCATACACACATACATATGCATACACACACACATGCATACAAACATATACACACATATACACACACATGCATACACACATATACACACACATATACACACACATATACACATACACATGCATACACACACACACACATGCATACACACATACAAACACATATACACACACACATACACACATAGATACATACACACGTAATGATGTATACACACATACACATGCATACATAGACACACATAATAATGCATACACACACATACATATGCATACACATACATATGCATACATACATGCATACACATACACACTTAGACACATAGACACACATAGATACATACATACACATAAACACATACACACTCATAAACACACACACATACACATAGACACACACACATATACACACACATACACACACATACACACATAGACACATGCACATGCAATGATGCATACACACGTACAAACGCATACATAGACACACATAATGATGCATACACACACATACATATGCATACACACACATATGCATACATACATGCATACACATACACACATAGATACATACACACACATAGATACATACATATACATAAACACATACACACTCATAGACACACACACATACACATAGACAACACACACATATACCTACACACATACACACATAATGATGCATACACACACATACACATGCATGCACACACATAAACATGCATACACACACATACACGTATATATATTGATTTCTAACCATTTTGTTTTATATGTTAGGTATTATGGATCCCAGTAGAGAGAGAAAGGCGAAACTCACTCTCATAAAAAGTCTTATGAGAGCAAGAGTTCGGTCAGATATTCTAGGGGCCATAATGCGGGACTACGCAGAGATGTCCGATGAGGAGCTGGATTATACGATCCAGATGCTTACGCGATCAGACGAGGGCTCTTCTGCGGATCCACATGCAGGAAGAGAGCTATCTGCTCATAGGTATGTTTTTTTTCATAAATTTTTTTAATGATATTATAGCACATATTTTTATTTATTTCTATCTATCTATTTTCAGGAAACCTATACCACCTCCAACACGTGATAACAGAGCAGAGACATTGCCTATGAGGACATGCATAGGCACGTTAGGACTAGAGTGCGACATAGAGCCAGAGGGGAATATTGTATACATAGGAAATGGATTGGAGTTCAAGAGGAGAATGCGTGCACTATGCGACTCTTACCTGCGCTTTATCCACTTACCGTGGAAGTAAGTAAAAGTTTTACATATAAATTGAAATATATATCTTATGTTTTATTTATATTATGTTTTTTATTTTTGTAGTGAGCATGATGAGAGGGATAAAAAGTACGTGCTCAGTTCACTTGAGACGGAGTTTGGGACAGGGTGGTCTCTTAAATGGTGTTTAAAAGAGATGCGGACACTTATGGCGCATCATCGTGACAATGCACGGTATGTATGTATATGAGAGAGAGAGAGAGACAGAGAGAGAGAGAGAGACAGAGAGCACTAATCTCGATATTAGGGTTTTGAAATCCCTAATTTAAAAACTCTAATTCAACCTTTTAGCCATATGTTTGAAGTATATGTACACCTCCGACGTCCTACTAGAGAGATGTCTCTCTTCCCAACCTTATGCCTCTATATATAGCTACTCGAATCAACAAGGATCATGATTCATAATATATGTAAAGATATATACACATCATGTAGATAGGATACATAAATATAAAATGGAGTAGATATATTATGCTTCACACATACATGCCTAAATGCACACATAAATATATATATACATACTAACATATTTACATGTACATATTTACACATACATGTACATGCCTACATGCACACATAAACATATATATACATGCATACATATTTACATGTACATATTTACACATAGACACATAAACATATATACATGTACACAATTATAAACACTTGCATATATTACGTACATGAATACATGTATACATATATCACACACATGCAAACACATACATATACATGAAATACATATATATGCATACTAATATATGTATACATATAATACACATGAATACACACACATATGCATACATACATGATAAAAATTTACTCCTCGAAGATAAAGCTATATATAAAATAATTAGGCATACCCCCGAGCTTCATGTTCTAACTTAGAAGAACATGATTTCATCTCTCTAGTAGGATTCATCGTTATTCAAGTTAATAAAAAAAACCTATTATCTGATATCCATTCAGAAGCTTCAAGTTACTATCTAATCTGCTCATATGTTTTCATTATTGCCATCATTTTGGTAAGACATCAATATAGTCTCATCTTCATTATCCTTATTGATTTCATTTATTTCTTCTATTGTTAAATCTATGTTCTCATGAATCACATCATCTATTGGTGGATTAATATCTATTTCTGGTAATTCCTCTTCCTCATCAGTAGAATCAGCATGTAGAGAATTATCCTCTTCATCAAAAAGATTAGTATCATTATCACGTATAATGAGTCTAATTTCTATTCCAGATGTTGATGTATCAGTATCTGATGCTGAATCATCAAGAGGACTTTCTTCAATCTCCCTAACAATAAACTGTTCAAACAATGACCTACCTCTAGGTTGCACATGAATGACTTGCCACCAAGGATGAGCATCTGGGTTTTTATAAAAAAATGCTTGTTCAATATGCCTAGGAAGAATATATGGTTCTTTAGTAAATCGCATTACCTTGGAAGAATCAATTGCCCAAAACCCAGATAATTCCTTTCTTATTGTAGAATTACTACCTTTATACTCCGCTCGATACCAGTCAACCTTCAAAATGACCTATCAAAATATATAACAACAAAAACGTCCCATTATTAGGTGCTTAAAAAAATAACTAACTCTAAAAAAAATATATAAACTTTTTTCTACCTGTTTGAATGTACGAAATGAAATTTCGTAGATACCTATAATAGTTCCTATGTAACCAAGTTCGCTATCTATAAGGTTTGTGTCTTTTGAGCTAGCACGTGATAGTTGCTTGAAACAAGCAACAATACTAGAATCCTCTGTTTTACGTAAAGAATCAATGGCTTTGATTCTAATATGCTGTCCAAAAGCCCACATATTAGTGAACATTCGAGCCTGCAAAATAAATTCAATTAGTAAATAGAAACTAACATACATATATGAAAAAAATAAAATATATATTTTAATAAAATTACATTTTGTTCACAACCTATCATTAACTCTCTTTGCTCATCTGAGATTTCTTCATTATTTGCGTTGGCGCGTTGCAAACGACTATATAGCCAATCTGTGAAAGAAGGTATATCTGTAATCTCATTATTATCGAGATTACGTCTAGATCTTTTGTTTTTTCGCCTTTTACTTTGGAGACTTTGAAGTTCCTCGTACTCGTTAACGAATGCTTGCATGCATTCGCTATTATATGCTACAAAAGTAGAAACATCATTTTTTCTTGAAATGTAAATAAGAATGGAACCCCCTTACCTGATAATACCTCATCTGTTATTTTTGAAGAAGACTCGTTGGTCCATGCACGTGGAGCTTCTTCATGAACTCTTTCAAGGTACTCACTAACGTAATGCATGCACTCTTCAAGCATCCAACCCTTTGCCATGGATCCTTCTGGTTTTGCTCTTTGTCGCACATAACCTTTTAGTATTCCCATAAATCGCTCGACCCAAAACATCCATCGAGTGTTGACAACACCGGCAATCTCTATCTCATCTACAAGATGGACTAGTAAATGAACTTGAATATCAAAAAATGAAGTAGGAAGTTCTTTTTCCATCAAACATAGTAGCTCTTTGCATTCACGTTTTTTTTGTGGGATCGAATTTTTATCGATCTCTTTGGATGTAATCCACCTATACAAATCATAAAAACAATTGTAAAGAAGTTAATTAAAAAATAAAAGATATCCAATATTCATACATATTAAATACAAAAGTATCATAATTACCTTATAAGTGATCCAAGACGATAGATCACATCTCGTACTCCTTTCGTTGTACATCCATCGATAACCAAAGGTAAAATATGTTTCAAAAAGTTATGCCAGTCATGGGTCTTTAATCCAGATAAGCTCTTATCATCCATAGTAAACATGTTTTGAAACGATGCTCCATATCCTGTAGGAGTCTTGATCAATTGAATTCTATTGTTGATAGTCTGTATCTCTTTTGTTGTAAGTACCCAAGGAGCAGATACATAAGTCGTTTCTTGTCGATGTCTATCAAAAACTGGCCATAACTTTGGTTTGGATTTTTGATCTTTCAAATCATTCCTTGATGTTGTGGTATCTTTTAGTCCAAGAAGATGCTGCCATAGTGAATAACCAATATTTTTGAATATATGCATAGGATCAAGAAGATGACATACTTTTAACTCTTTCCAATACTCCAAAGAATACCATATTGATATGTTCTCTGCGAGTGCCAATTTCCCTTTACCTCTGTTCACATACTCATTATCTGAATCATCACTGAAGATTTCTACTTCTGGATCTATCAGAGGTCCATCTGTCCATTTTTTATACCAATCCATAGGCGTCATAGGTTTTGGATACTGGCCTGTTTCAAGCTTTCCATTAAAATGTATCGCTTCTCTTTTAGATCTTAATGGATGATCATCAGGCAAGAATCGTTGATGTCGAAGATAAATATTTTTGTTGAGATTCTTACTATAGATTGATCTCAACCAATCACCACAATATGGACAAGCTTTATAACCCTTAGTAGATATTCCTGCATCATGGAAAAGGATAAAAATATAATTAGATTAAATCATATTTATTTACATGCATATTGAATAAAAAAATTACATCAATACCTGAACAAACGCCATATCCAGGAAAATCGTGAATAGTCCAAGCCACAATACCACGAATCGTAATATGTCTTTCATTGATGCTTTTCGATATATCAATGACATTAATACCTCTCCATAATTCTTGAAGATCGTCAATGAGAGGAGCAAGATATACATTCATATCTTTAACTTGTCTTTTGCCTGGGATTAAAAGTGAAAGCATTAAATGTTCCTTTTTAATGCTAAGATATGGCGGAAGATTGTAGTTTATGACTACCACTGGCCATGTTGACCATTTACTGGATTTCATGGAGAATGGATTAACCCCATCTAATGCAACTCCTAACTTTAGATTCTGTGGATTTTGTGCAAATTCAGGCCATGTAGAATCAATATGCTGAAAAGCAACACTATCATGAGGAATTCTGATTATTCCATCAGTACTTTTGTGATCATGTCCCCAAGTCAAAAGCTTTGATAATTCGGGGCTTTGAAACATATGTCTAATCCGTGGAGCCAATGGAAAATGTCTCAATACCTTATTCGGGATTTTACCTTCTTCACCCTTATATCGAGGAGATTGACATTTGGGACATGTCAAAGAGTCTGCATATTCACCTCTATATAAAATACAATCGTTAGGACATGCATGTATACATTGATAATCTATACCAAGATTGTTGATTATCTTCTTCATTTCATCATGTGAGGTAGGAAGAATATTTTGACTTGGTAAAAACTTTTCAGATAATAACCTGTAAGTTTATCAAAAAAAGATATATTAAAAAAGGTAAATAAATATACATACATATATACATGTAGGTTTTTATTCTTACTTTAGATAAGGTAAGAACAAGAACTTGAATTGAATAGATACTTTTTGTCCGCGCATCTTTTAAAACTATTAATGCATCTTTCAAAATATTTACGCAAAACAATCGTATCCTGTCAATTCACACATATGTTCATATAATGGTGACATGGATGAATCGCATGCACAGAGGTTAGTCAAGATAGAGCAAGATTTCTCGGGTATGCAGTAAACCTCTTGCATGTCAATGATGAGCATCTGAACTTTAGGATACAAAGTGGACTACTCCATTATAATCAGATTGCTGTCTCTTGAGTAACCTCTGTGCATGCGACTCATCCATGTCACCATTGCGAATATTTGGAAAGATGCATTAATAGTTTTAAAAGATGCGCGGACAAAAAGTTTCCATTCAATTCAAGTTCTTGTTCTTATAACCTTATCTAAAGTAAGAATAAAAACCTACATGTATTTATATATGTATATATATTTATGCATATATATATATATATATATATATATATATATATATATATATAAATAGATAGAAAATTGAAATTTATACCTTAATAGTGTCGAAATAGATACATTACTCCATCCAAAACGATTTTGAAGGTTGAGAATAAGTAAGCTCGCATTTAGTCGTGTCAAATGACTTCCTTCATATACATGCTTTAGACATTCCTCTCGAAGATATTTCTCATTTTTAGAAATATCCATGCTCTCACTGTCATTTTGATACCAATCCTCAATAAAATCTGCCATGCCATCATCTTCATCATTGTCACACAAATCTTGTACTTTATCATCTTTTGAATATAGATCTTTCAACTTTGCATATTGCACATGCTTAGTTTTGCGTAGCCTCCTCATGGAAGCTTCTGATAAATGAGGTCTTATTGGTAATTGTGAATGTTGTGGATGAATATCATCAACATCATACGTTGGAATCTACACATATAAATAAAACTCATTAGTATTTCATAAATGAATAAAAATTAAACTTCAAATATAAAATTAAGTATATAATTTATTAAATATGGATAGAAAATTTTTATTCTCTCTAGCTAAAAGGTGCTCTTGGAGGTCTACGCCATCCATAATTCACTAATAGTTCATCACCAGCATGTAATGTAGTAATAGCATTGACAACTATGTATCTTGATACATCTCTACTCATGTATGGTGATTCATGAC
This sequence comes from Ceratopteris richardii, assembly GCA_020310875.1. Taxonomy (NCBI): domain Eukaryota; kingdom Viridiplantae; phylum Streptophyta; class Polypodiopsida; order Polypodiales; family Pteridaceae; genus Ceratopteris; species Ceratopteris richardii. The sequence goes on from CM035415.1 coordinate 118,233,875, forward strand.
TATTTTCACGCTCCTCAAATGTGCAATTAGTCCTTGAACTATTATGTAACCCTCGACTACTATTTATTAAACCTGCTATATTTCCATGTGTGTAAGGTCTTCCATCAGTATATAATCTTTCATTTTCTGCATGTAAAATCCTTCTACTAGTAAGAGATACTGCGTTCAAGCATATTCCATAAGTACTCATGCTTTGAACATGACGTGAAAGTCGATGCCAATCTCCCCATCCATATATAGGACCACAAAATGACATAAGAGTGACTTCAGAGTTCGGAGGCACATACAAATCCTCTACAATAAAGAGACCGCGACCAGCATTAGTAATAGTGGATGGAGCAATCATATAGCGATTACCCCAAAAGTTGAAAACCTCTCCATCTAAAGGAAGTGGTCCTCTATTCCATCCTCCATATCTTCTTCTATCATATGTTTGTACTAAAGAACGATCACGAGCTGGCAATGGATAATCTCCAGCCGTTTCATTCTCTAAACCAGGAGGTAGAGGATTTCTAGAAACCTCTGCTTGTAATTGATGAACAGCAAGTCCATGACGTGTACGAGGTATATTAACATTATGAGAAAAATCATCATCATCATCATCGAGCAAGTATTGTTGTATATCAATAATAATTTGATTTTATACATGGTTTTTAAATAAAAAAATGACATTAATATATATAGAAAATACATACCCAAGCATTATCACGTTGACTAGGTGATGGTGCATGCTCAAAAGTACCATACTCTGCCTCATGTTGAATACATTCCAATCGTGGTCTTCGATACGTGCCATAACAAGAGTTACACCAACATATAATATGCTCTTGATAGTAAAATTCATCATAATTCCTATCAGAGGACACATGTGAAGTCGTTGCATGGGTAGGAGGTGGTGGAGTACCCTCTGATTGATTAGAATCTGCACATTATAAGAAACATAAAAAAAATATATAAGTTATGTATCCATCAAATATAGTTAAAATTAAATATTTCATAAACTTACAGTATAAAGTCGTTGCACGATGAGGAGACGGTGGTGGAGTTCCATCTGATTGATCAGAATCTACAAATAATGGTATTTGATATTAATAATTTGATTATCTACATAAATAAAAAATTCACATATACATATTTACACATACACACATATTCACATATACACATTTATACATACACACATATTCACATATACACAACACATATTATTGTGGGATAAATGCATGTATTTTGTATGAATGAGTGTATATGCATGCATGTGTGTGTACGTATATATGTGGATATGTATATGTGTGTTTATGTTATATGTATGTATATGTGTATATATATACATATATGCATGCGTATATGTTTGCATGTATATGTGTATGTGGGTATGTGTATGTGTATGTGTATGTGTATATGTGTGTATATATGTGTATGTATTCTGACTTTTTTTTCTGTTTGAGATGAAATTAACAGGAGATATTGTATGGTTGAAAAAAATAAGAGGCGAGCTAACATACCACCTGAGTCGTGGCAGTTTTTTCGTAGACAGCTATGTCTTCAGGAGTCATTTCCTCAGCAGAAGGTACACAAATTAATAGTTTATATTTATAATTTTTAGATATTGTAGTAATTTTTTAATTTAATTTATGTATTTTTTTCCTTGAATAAACAGGCTACTGCAAAGAAGAGAGTGGAGTCGGGCCACACATCGCACTTAGACCAAATGGGCCATAATGGTTTTGTAGCTACGTTTGTAAGTATATGTGTTATTGTGAGTATATTTTTTATTTTAGTTAAAATGCAAGCAACTAATGTTTTTTATTTGTTTCATTGCAACGAAAGGATTATGGCCGATATCCTACGAAACACGAGATCGAGTATGCTACACATTGTGGATATCGGCGTTTGAGCGAGTATATACAAGAACATCCTGATGCCTTTGTGAGTATTTTTAAATTTTATATAATTATTTTGTTGTTATGAATGTTTTAATTATTTTATTGATTTATGTTTGTTATATGTAATACAGGAGTATTATGGGGAGACAAATATGGATGAGGTGGAGAGACAGACACAGGAGGGACGATCTCGATCGTCACAGGGTGATCATGAGGATGAGGATCAGGAAGATCAGGATGATCATGATATTGCTGATGATGATGATGATCATGATGATCATGATGATGATGATTAGGATTTTAGTTGATTATGAAATTGGATTATATGTATTTACATTGATATATATATATATATATATATTTATCTATATATTTTTCATTTCAGTCATGTTTTGAATTGTGTGTATGGTATTAAGTAATGAAGAGTTTTGTTCTATTGATTGTTATTATTGTTTATATTAAGCATGTGTTTTAATACTTTAATTATATAATTCATTCATATGTGTGTACCTAAGTGTATATGTATGTGTGTGTATATGTATGTATGTGCATGTGTATGTGTGTGTATATGTATGTATGTGCATGTGCATGTATAAGTGTATATGTGTGTATGAGTATGTGCATGTGCATGTGTATGTGTGTATATGTATATGCATGTATATGTATAACTCTATGTGTATGTGTGTGTATGTGCATGTATGTATATGCATGTGCATGTATAAGTGTATATGTATGTATCAATATGTGCATGTTCTTGTGTATGTGTGTGTATATGTATATCTCTATGTGTATGTGTGTGTATGTGCATGTATATGTGTATATGTAGGTATATGTATGTGTGTGTGCTTCTTCATCATGTATAAGTGTCTGAGTGAATATCAATAAGTGTGAGTATGGTATGTAATGAAAATAACACAATTCAAATGATCTACAAATAATAGAAATTGTACTTACAATTGTGACCCATAGTTTTTGCTTGGTTAGCTTCTTGAATAACCTGTAATAACGAGAGAGAAAAGAGAGAGAGAGAGAGAGAGAGAGAGAGAGAGAGAGAGAGAGAGATCTAGAGAGAGAGAGTGAGATCTAGAGAGAGAGAGTGAGATCTAGAGAGAGAGATCTAGAGAGAGAGAGAAAATTCAAAGAGAGAAAGATGTAGAAAGAGAGAAACAAAGACAGAGGGAGACAATAACAGAGAGCTTAAGCAAAACAACAATTCTGCATATACTTGCTTCAGCTCGTAAGCGCAACGCAATTGCGAACGTTGGAGATCTCTTCGATCGGATGCGTGAAAATGCTGATTGTAGAGCCTCCAACATTTTAATTTTTATCCGTCAATAGATCGTCGTATAAGCGATGCAACGCGTCGTCGTATAAGCGACATTCGCTTAGCGTCGCGTATACGACGGTCTGCACCGTCGCTTTTACGACAGTGTGCACCGTCACTTATGCGACGCAAAAAAAACGTCACTTAAGCGAGGCCTTTGACAAGCGTCGCTTAAGCGACGTTAGGCGGAAGCATCGCAAATACCGTCGTTTTTTGCATCGTATAATTGACGGTCCGCGCTCGACGGTAATTCCGACGCAAGTTGCAATTTTATAGCGACGAAATTCTGTCGCGTTAACCGTTGCTACACGCCCGTATTCCTTGTAGTGAATGGCGGGCAGCAATGACTTGTTTGGCATGCTTCAAGCTGAAGATAAGCTTGATGGGACCAACTATCCGATGTGGTCTTACATGATGAAGCACGTTCTTGTTGCAAAAAAACTTTGGAACATAGTGGCAGATGTAGATCGAAGACCGGCAGGTGCTTCTACTTCACAGTCTACTGTCACAGATGGAGCTTCTTCTTCGAGTACTATGGTTTCTCCTTCTCCACCTACACAGGAGCAGCTTAGATGGGATGGAAAAGATGCTCAAGCTCATGTTTTGATTGCGTTTCACTCTTGCTTCTTTGTATGCCGTGCGTAATGAAGCATGTGTTGCATACTTGAGGAAGCAACTTGAGGATGTATGTATGGCTGAAAATGAGTCAGTGGATGTGTATGTGACACGCATCAAGGACTTGAAAGAGCAATTGGCAAACATAGATGAGATCGTTCCGAATGCATCACTCATTTTTACATTGTTGAAAGGATTACCGAAATCTTTTCAAAGCTTTGCTACTACACTTCGTTTGGTTGCAAAAGGAAATCCTAATATGTATGCATTTGATGAGGTTGTGTCTCTTATTTTGCAAGAAAAGCAATCTAGAGTGAATAGGAGTGATTTGATTGAAGGAACGCAAGCACTGCTATCTCACAAAAGGGGAAAAGCAAGTATGGTTCAGCTTTTGGTTCATCGAAACCAAAGCCTCAAGCTTCCTCTTCCACTCATTCCTCTAATGATGGTGATTTGCAAAAGAAGAAGAGATGCAAATATTGCCGGAAGGCTGGTCATACTATTGATGAGTGTAGAAAGCTTGCTAAACGCAATGAAATGAAGAAGGAATCGGGCATGTCTATTGCTAAAAATTCAGCAAATGCAAAGAATGATGAACCTAACATGGCTCAAGATTTTTGGGCATGTGTTGTTACATGTCATTATGATGCTTCTTTTACATTCTAAATGTATGGTTGTGAGTGAGGCTGATTCGGATTGGTTCTTTGATAGTGATGCTTCAAAGCACATAACATCATGCAAAAGATTTTTTGCCTCTTTGAAAGATGCACCTAAAGGAGGACATGTGGTGTGTGCAAACAATGCCTCTTATCCTATCATTGGAGTAGGAGAAATTGAGCTTACGGCTACAAATGGAGGTGTGATTCTCTTGAAAAATGCATTGTATGTGCCCGGTATCAAGAAGAAATTAATTTCAGTTCCGTTGATTGCCAAAGTTGGACTTCATGTACACTTTGTTGATGATAAGTGTATGGTTCATGATTTCATCAATGGCGATATTATCGTGATGTCTGGTACATTATGTAATGGTTTGTATCGCATGGATACATACAAGAGGGCTGCCTCAAATGCCTTAGTTGCTCATACTTCTTCCATGGCTAGAACGGAGCTTTGGGATGCTCGTTTTGGTAATTTAAACTTCAATAGTTTGCTCTACTTTCAAAAGAAGGACATGGTTATTGGCTTGCCTACACTTGAGTCCATTGAAAAGCATGCATGTGAAGGTTGCATTCTTGGAAAAATGCATTGTGCTTCTTTTCCAAAAGATAGTCACACACACACTACAAGAAAATTGCAAATTGTTCATAGTGATGTATGTGGTCCCATCAAGACTCCATCTTTTGGGAAGCATGTATATTTTGTTACCTTCATTGATGATGCTACTCGTCATACATGGGTGTATCCTATGAAAGCAAAGAATGAGGTATTTTCTTGCTTCAAAGCATTTTTAGCTATGGCTGAAAATTTTTCTTCACAAAAGCTTTTGACTCTACGCACGGATCGTGGTGGTGAATACATGTCACATGAGTTTAATGCTTTTCTTCATGAAAGAGGTATTTCACACCAATGTACGGTGCCATATACACCTCAAAAAAATGGTATTGTCGAGCGTAAAAATAGAACTCTACTTGAAATGGCATGATGTATGGTTAAAGGAAAGCATCTTCCTCATAAATTTTGGATGGAAGCGGTCATGTGTGCAAATTATGTGTTGAATCGCTTCCCTACAAAAGCATTGAGAGTCATCACTCCTTATGAGGCTTGGAATGGTCATAAGCCTATGGTTAGTCATATGCGTGTGTTTGGTCGTTTGGCATATGCTCTTGTGCCATCACAACAACGTCAGAAACTTGATGACAAGGCAAAGAAATGTATATTTGTTGGTTATAGTGCTGAAAGTAAGGGATATCGGTTGTACCATCCATTGACGAACAGAATTATTGTGGGTCGAGATGTGGTATTTGCTGAAAATTCAGTTTTCCCTCTACTTGAATGCAAAAAACTGCCAACAGTTAGCTCACAAGATGTGTTCAATACACTCATGCCTTTGCTCCAAAATGGTGCGCTTGACTATGGCCATGTAGACCAGCCAACTGAGGTTCAAAGGGTTGAAAAATTCCAGCCAAATAGGGCTGAAAATGCAGAGAATTTCCAGCCAAACATGGCTAAAAAAATTCAGCCAAAAATTGCCAAAACTGTTGGAAATTTTCAGCCACATATGGCTAAACATTTGCGTCCAAATATGGCTGAAACTAAGCACGAAATTCAGCCCACGCATGATGTACATATTGAAGATGTTTTACATAATGAACGCATGTCTATCAAGAGTGCACAATCTATGCCAAAGTGGCTGAAACAAACTTTGCAGGACAGCAAATTGAGTGCACCTTTACTTGGTAGAACAAGATCAAGCTCTCACCATGCATCAACTAATTTTGTGGATTATTCTCTTATTGCTACAGAATGTAATGAAGAGCCACTTTCTTTTGAAGATGCATGTGACGATCCACAATGGATGAGTGCTATGCAATCAGAAATGGATTCCATACATAGGAATGGTACTTGGGAGTTATGTGAATTGCCAAAAGGAAAAAATGCCATTGGTACAAAGTGGGTTTATAAGATTAAGAGAAAATCTGATGGTAGCATTGATCGCTACAAAGCTAGATTGGTTGCCAAAGGATATGCACAACAATATGGCATTGACTATGAGGAAACTTTTGCACCTACTTCACGCATGACTACCATTCGTACCGTGGTTGCATTGGCTGCCCATCGAGGTTGGAAAGTGCATCAATTGGACATAAAAACAGCCTTCTTGAATGGAGATTTGCAAGAAGAGGTTTATGTGAAACAACCTCCTAGATTTGCTATGAAAGGGAAAGAGCATATGGTTTCTCGCTTGCATAAAGCCTTGTATGGTCTCAAGCAAGATCCACGTGCATGGTATGACAAAATACATAAGCACTTGATTGCTCTTGGCTTCACATGTAGTCCAATTGAAAGCACACCCTATGTACGCAAAAATGGGGCTGATCTTATAGTGCTTGTTCTTTATCTTGATGACATACTCTTGATTGGGTCATGTGATGCAAAACTTGACATTCTTATGGCTGATTTGCATCATACTTTTGATGTCACTTATCTTGGTCTTTTGAGCTACTATCTTGGTATCTAGTTTGTATCCGTTGAGTGAGGAATTGTTATGCATCAAGCAAAGTATGTTGAAAAACTACTTCAGCGTTTTGACTTTGAGGATTATAAGCCAGTTTCCACACCAGTTGAGACAAGATTCAGGTTCTCAGTTGAGGATTCTAGTGATGCATTTGACACTTCTCTTTATCAGCAAGCTATGGGATGTCTTATATATGCATGCAACAGAAGGCCGGATATATCGTATGCAGTTTCCCAGTTGAGTCGATTCATGCATAGCCCTGGCACTAAGCATTGGCAAGCGGTGAAACGTGTGTTTAGATATCTTCGAGGCACTTTGAGCTTAGGTCTCTTTTATGGCAGAGATGTTCAGCCATGCTTGCATGCTTTTATAGATAGTGATTGGGCTCGTTGTTATGATACTCACGTGTCCACTAGTGGTAATTGCTTTTTCTTTGGAGACTCATGCATATCTTGTTTGAGTAAGAAGCAACCTACAGTGGCGACATCGAGTTGTGAAGCTGAGTACAGGGCAGTTTTCACAGCGACAGTGGAGTGTATATGTCTGAGACGCCTATTGATGGATCTTTGCATGGAGATTGATGCTGCTACGCATATTCTCACAGATAGTCAGAGTGCTTTGGCTGTTGCACGAAACCCAGTGTTTCATGCACGGACCAAACATATTGAGGTGCATTATCACTATGTGAGAGAGTGCCTTCATGCAGGAGATATTGATTTGGTATATGTGCCTACACAAGATAATGTGGCAGACATATTCACCAAAGCTCTTACACGGGAAAAGTTTGAAGCTTTTCGCAAAGCTTTAGGCTTGTTACCTTGTGGGGGCTGAGCTGTCACTCCCTGTATGTGTTCACATCATTTGCTCCAGGGGGGTTTGTTACACTTATGTGTTCCTCGAGTAGCTTTGATGTGAACCTTTTCCCTATACATGGGCACTTTTTACTCTAGTGCTAGCTAGAGGTTTTTTCCCCATGTTACCACATACTTGATACTCTCATATGTGGTGGTACTTTGTACTTAGGGATATTATTCAACTCCTACTTCAGTTTAGTTCATCGATCAATAGAGAGAGCTATTCCAGCCATCATCTTCTCCGTGTGTCTTGCTGCGTTTGTGCTCCTTGTGTGTGCTTCTTGTGTGTGTCTCGCACTTCTACACACACCCAACAGGAAAGTGCATCAGTTGGACATAAAAATAGCCTTCTTGAATGGTGATTTGCAAGAAGAGATTTATGTGAAGCAACCTCCTCGATTTTCTATGAAAGGGAAAGAGCATATGGTTTCTCGCTTGCATAAAGCCTTGTATAGTCTCAAGCAAGCTCCACGTGCATGGCATGACAAAATACATAAGCATTTAGTTGCTCTTGGCTTCACATGTAGTTCAATTGAAAGCACACTCTATGTATGCAAAAATGGGGCTGATCTTATATTGCTTGTTCTTTATGTCGATGACATCCTCTTGATTGGGTCATGTGATGCAAAACTTGACATTCTTATGGCTGATTTGCAGCATACTTTTGATGTCACTTATCTTGGTCTTTTGAGCTACTATCTTGGCATCCAGTTTGTATTCGTTGAAGGGGGAATTGTTATGCATCAAGCAAAGTATGTTGAAAAACTACTTCAGCGCTTTGCCTTTGAGGATTGCAAGCCAGTTTCCACACCAGTTGAGACAGGATTCAAGTTCTCAGTTGAGGATTCCAGTGATGCATTTGACACTTCTCTTTATCAGCAAGCTCTGGGATGTCTTATATATGCATGCAACACAAGCCGGATATACAGTATGCAGTTTCCCAGTTGAGTCGATTCATGCAAAGCCCTGGCACTAAGCATTGACAAGTGGTAAAATGTATGTTTAGATATCTTCGAGGCACTTTGAGCTTAGGTCTCTTTTATGGCAGAGATATTCAGCCATGCTTGCATGCTTTTACAGATAGTGATTGGGTTTGTTGTTATGATACTCGCGTAGCCACTAGTGGTAATTTCTTTTTCCTTGGAGACTCATGCATATCTTGGTTGAGTAAGAAGCAACCTACAGTGGCGACATGGAGTTTTGAAGCTGAGTACATGGCAGTTTTCATAGCTACAATGAAGTGTATATGGCTGAGATGCCTATTGATGGATCTTTGCATGGAGATTGATGCTGCTACACATATCCTCACTAATAGTCACAGTGCTTTGGCTGTTGCATAAAACCCAGTGTTTCATGCACAGACCAAACATATTGAGGTGCATTATCACTATGTGAGAGAGCACCTTCATGCAGGAGATATTGATTTGGTATATGTGCCTACACAAGATAATGTGGTAGACATATTCACGAAAGCTCTTCCATGGGAAAAGTTTGAAGCCTTTCGCAAAGCTTTAGGCTTATTACCTTGTGGGTGCTGATCTCACACTGTGTTCACATCATTCGCTCCAAGGGGGTTTGTTACACTTATGTGTTCCTTGAGTAGCTTTGATGTGAACCTTTTCCCTATACATGGGCACTTTTTACTCTAGTGCTGGCTAGAGGTTTTTTCCCCATGTTACCACATACTTGATACTCTCATATGTGGTGGTACTTTGTACTTGGGGAGATTATTCAGCTCTTACTTCAGTTCAGTTCATCGTCAATAGAGAGAGCTATTACAACCATCGTCTTCTCCATGTGTCTTGCTGTGTTTGTGCTCCTTGTGTGTGCTTCTCCTGTGTCTCTCACACTTCTACACACACCGAACAATTCCAACAAGTCACCAAGAGGTAATTGTATTGTAGATTTACAACAAATATGCCAAGAATCTGCTACACTATTACTAACTTTCATAATATTGGGTACCCAAGATTGAGTGATTGGTGCATGATCCGGGATAGTACTTTCTAATGGTGATGTCATTTGAATTGCTATGGTATCTTTGTTTATCTCTTCCATTACTAGATTATCTTGTCCGATCCGATTCTACCTACGAGAACTTTCTTTTAGAAATTCAACTAGAGCTTGTTTTATCCCATCCCTTTACTTGATCATAAATCTGATGATGTGTAGTAACATCCGGAACTAACGTGGGATAAGCTCTGTTCTGAAGCTTTTTAGATCGAGTAACTATCAAAGCTACTCGATCCTCTAAGTCTAAAGCTACCATATTAGTCATTGGGGCCTTAAGTCTTGCTTCCTGCTTTCTCCTATGATAGTCTTGTGCATCTGGAAAATCAACACAAGTATGTCCAAATTCCAAACAAAACTGGCATTGTGGTCCTTTACCTTCATTCTGATATTCTCCTTCGTCCCTATGATATCGATTGAAAGGTCTATGTCCTCATCCATATCCTTGGTAGTTTGACTGATTTTAACCCTATTACTTGAAAAGCATGGTTCTTGTGTATTTCAAGAATTTCCTAAATCATTTAAATGAATATTATGTATAGAGGGTGATGAACACCATTGACCATTATATGGGGGTCGGTTATTATATCTACATTGGTCTGTACCATGATATAAAAGGTTACAAATTGTAGAATACACTTGATCAAGGCATAATTTGCGGCTACATGTCTCGAATTTCTACATTTTCTACAATATAAATGATTATACGGATGAGTTACTACCAAAAGAATTTGAAGTTATCATATTCATGGCTTATAGAGAACATTTCCAAATAGGATTGGCTGCCTTCGAATTCCGTTCCAATTGCTCTATAGCATTTATAATTTGATCTAAAGATATAGTACAATCCAATGCAAACAAAAAAAATGTCTCTTTTAGTAAAGAATTAAGCCCATCCATAAACTATACATGTACCACATCATCGGGAGGATGCTAAGCTTCTGAAATCTGACACAAGGTACTCTGGAATAAAGAAGCATAATCTACAACCATTTGAGTTGGTTTTTGCACCATATATTGTAAAGTAATAAATAATTGAATTGTAGTTTTGACGATCCAAAATCATTGTAAAAATGTTATTTTTAAAGCATCATATGTTGCAAAAAGATCTTGGGCGAATTCAATTAACCATCGAATGGCTTCATCTCCAAGAGTGGCCTGACACACTTGAAATTTCCTAGCAACATTCCAATTTCCTTCTAGCAAATCATATTGTGTATCGAAAAGAAAAAGATGCACATCAAGATCATCATCAATTCTTTTGTTGAACTTATTAAAGTGCATTCCGCTAATTCAATGAATTGGGCCCGCCACATTAATCAAAACTTGCCAACACTTCCACTCTTCATCATCAGGTACCAACGAGAATTTTTCCTCTTCAAGCTTTATATCTTCTTGGGATTCTGTCCCAAATACTACACCAACCTGCCTTCATAGTACCATCTGCTTTTCTCCCAGCTACTCTATCTAAACAGAATCCAAGAGGCCCAATACCACACCTGAATCCCAGGGTCTTCTCTCTCATTCTTTGTCTGATTCCTCCTTGTCTTGCAATTTTTCTATGTCGTCTACTTGCAATTTTGTTACCTATAAAGTTTCCTACACTTCTAGAAGTTGTGTCAGCAATGGGTATGGTAATACCCCTTTGTTTACCAAGGCATATAATTGTTCGGATACATGATCACTTCTCAAACTTCCACCATTGAGAGAATTTGTATGTTGTGAAGTAGATGATTCCGTTGTTGCAAATATTGCTTACTATTCTTGGCATTTTGGAAACCACTTACCTGAATGTGTTGGCATGATCATCCTCCATTGCAGTCAATATCCTTTCTTCCTTCATTTGTCTACTTACTACATTGTTTGTCACTTCACCGAGCATGGTGTGATGATACCCCATCTCATCATGGTTGCCAAAATGTTTGTCGTAAAAGTCTAGCAACTTAAGGCTCGAGGAATGGGGTTATCAGAATAGTATGTAGTGCATTTCTATTCCCTAACTATATAGAGTACATAGATTATACAAGAAAGAAAGTATTCGAATACATAGACTCACAAACATAGGAACAAGAAAAGGATAGAACTATAATTCTTTCATTCCAATGCAGAAATACAATGATATCATAAAAGAAAAGGATAGAAATATAATTCTTTCATTCCAATGCAGAAATACAATGATATCATAAACAATTACAGTCAGCATACACAGTCAACACCTTGAATTGTATACAAGATTTTGTACGAAGTGGACTACACTTTTGGTTCTTACGAGTTGCTCCTTCTTCTTCTCTCTCTAGAGTTCTTTCTTTGCCCTGGTGTCTATAACTTCCACAAATCAGTTACAAGGCAAAAGCCCTTCCTAATGGTCAATATTCCTTGGAATTCTAAAGGCACGAATAAAATACAATATTTGGGTAATACAATAACTAGGTGTCGAACCAACGATAGCCTAACAATAGTATTCTACATAGGGCCTATAGAATATGCAGAAAACAGTACACAGGGAGCACGAACACATATTTCTTAGGCAAACACAAATGTGGTCAAACTTTCAATATGTAGCTAACTAGGTTACTATATGTTTTATTAATGAACATATACAAAAGTGTATGGTGGCCATTTGGCCTTTAACAAGGACACTAATGATAACACAACTCAAGTATAACAGAGCTTCATGGAACAAAAAATTGTTTATGTTGCCTGAATCAACCCGTAGGTGTGATTCCTCTCTTGGGAAGAGGAGGAGGTAGCAGGTCATCTACGAATAGAGTCCACCTACCCATCTAGATAGTTATGTCTGCAAGTTGCTCACATTGGAGCAAGCATGTTTGCATTGCGCCCCCCCCCCCCCCCCCCCCCCCAATGATGTGCAAGAATCAGGAGAAGAAGATTTTCTTCTTTCCTTGGAATATGAAGGAGCTTATTAATGAGGGTGCTGTATGAAGGCTTTACAGAGGATAATTTATTCGTTTGTCGGATAAATACAAACCCAAATCAACATATTTCAGATTTCATGCAAAAAAAACCTTTCTCTGTGTTCCCTCGCCATTCAAAAAGATTTCCCTACAACATAGAGTAATCAGAGAGCGATATATGCTCAACTGCTCCTTGCTTTATCAAGAGAGAAAGATTGGAATGATATTTTCGCCTCTCCAATCACCTATAGATGCCTTGATCCATTACGAAGCATTTTCTTAGGCCACACTTCTCTTATTTTGGTCTAAAAAGGGGATTCATTGTGGCCCTCTTGAGTTCCATCAAGATCAAAGCTCACCCTCTTCAACCTCTGCAACCATCCAAAGGAAGACTTTGAGGCTCCAAAGGAGTGCAAAGAAGCTTCTTTTACATTACATGGTGGATGCATGGACTTCAACAATGTTTCTAATATCCACGTTCAGTTAAAGGGTTTTTTTGGGTGATAGCCACGTTAGTATTCTAGCAGCGTGAGAGAGAATCAAGTCTACATCAAACCAAATCATGTTGGGAAGTATTTCTTGTGAACATTGTGCATCCCCTTCTGATTTTGTTGCACACATGCTTTAATGCTCGGAATTTCAAATTTGAGTGCGAGCTTATGTGTGATGGAGGGAACTTTGCGCCACATTATATCTACGAGTATTACTAGTGCATTCATATTTGCTTCTATGCCTATATCATCAATTGCATCTTTCATGCCTAATCCACTAGTAGTTCCACATGCATCGCAAAGAAATGTTTCTATTTCAAGTCATAATCATGCAAAAGATGCATAGGACATAGGAATTAAGGATGTGACGTCTCACATTGAGGGAACCATGATTAAAAGGAAAACATAAAAAACTACTTCTAAAGCTTCTTGAATCTTTTGACAGAATTAAATATCAACTTAGGTACATTTTGGGTTTACTCTAAGGGCCCCAAGATATAAGTAGGACTACTATTTGTATTCATACTAATATGATAGTGGTTGTGCCAATGTTTGACTCCATGGAAAATGTTTTTTCCATTTCCCAAGTAGATTTATGAGTCATCTCAGCTTGATGATTCCTACTACTCCTCTATTTGCAACTCAATCAAGTAAAAATATAGGTGTAATTCATCCCTTCGATCTTTCCTTAGGGAAAGATCTCCAATCCTCTTACTTCTTAGGAGAAGATAGGGATAAGAACATGTCTGCGGAAGCATGCGAACAACACAAGGAAGAAGATGAAGCTTGGAGCACAACACACAATACTGAATGTATTACTAGAGAATGTACAAAGATAAGTAGCCAATTAGGGCAACAGGTGTATATTCAAGCCAAGAGAAAAAAGTCTCCTAAAGAGGGGTTGAAAAACCTTTCTACACAAAGCCACGGGGCTGAAAAACATACACTTCTTCATGCAATTCACCATTCAGAAATGCACTTTTAATGTCCAACTGATGTACATCTCAACCATGATGGGCTGCAAGTGCACAGATTCTCCGAACAGTAGTCATATGGCATGTAGGTGCAAAGATCTCATCAAAATCAATGCCTCTTTCCTGTGCATAGCCCTTTGCAACAAGCCTAGCCTTATACCTGTCAACTGTTCCATTAGGCTTACGCTTCAACTTGTAAACCCACTTAGTGCCAATGGCCTTCTTTCCAGGAGGCAAGTAACATAAAGACCAAGTACCATTCTTCATTATAGCATCATATTCAGATTGCATAGCAACCATCCAATTTTCTGAATTTTGTGCTTCGTCAAATGAAACAGGCTCATTCTCATCACATAGACTAGATGCAGCCATAGCATAGCAATCTGATGCAAAAGAGGCACTATGAGAGCCTGATCGAGTACGATATGATAGAGGTGCATCTAATTTGTTGTCACGCAAAGTCTACACCAGCCATTTTGGCATAGTTTTTGCTTCCTCAATGTCAGCTCTCTCATCAACAAGTGCATCATGTAAATTTGCATCAGAAATGGGATGATCTGCATCATCACATGAAACTTGCAAAGGCCTCAAAGTTGCCTCATTAGGACCAACACCAGACTGTCCACCTGTAAAAAGAGGCAGCAAAGTATCATACATGTCTTTGGAGCTAACTATTTATTTTGATTAGTAGTTTTTGATAAGGGGCATAATTAGTGAACTCTTAAGATCTATAAGGCTATCTTAAATTTTTGCTTAAGCTTGCATTTTGTCGATAGCACAAGTGAAAGAATGGATAAATATGTGCTTCATCTCATATAGAAATATGCCACCAATATCATATATATCTCTTCTTCAGTATTGGTATCATAGATATTGTTATATGTTTAATGAAATCTCTTAAAAGGCTCATTGTCTAGTGACATGAATGCACATAAAACTTAGAATATACTATTGAGGACACTAATTTTATGTGCATTGTCTCATATATATAAGCCTGCTACCAATATCATACATATATCTTCTTCAAACTTGGTAGCATAGATATTCTTATATGTATAATGACATCCCCCCCCCTTTTTTTTAAATGGAGGTTCAGCCGAAGCTTACTCCCCCGAGCTTTAACTTTGAAATTGCAACTGTACAAGTGAATGAGCATAGTACCCACGGAACCCCCGCGTATCCCACAAAGCAGGGGTTAGACAAGGAGACAACTTGGTTACAATTGGTTTGACTCGCCTAAGCCATTACATATCCAGCCTGGGGCTTGAACCCTGGACCTCCGCCTCAAGAGGCCAAAGCTCAACCAACTACCCTATGGGACGTGGATCATTGTCTAGTGATGTGAATGCTCATCATCCCCAACTAAAGATATCCTTGCCCTACGGGACTTGGATCATTGTCTAGTGACATGAATGCTCATCATTCCCCCAACTAAAGATATACTTGTCCTTATCCCCAACTAAAGATATCCTTATCCACAACTAAAGATATCCTTATCCTCAACTTTCCAAGAGTTGTATTTTAGGCCACGACCGTAAATCTCACAATACAACTGAAATTAAATGAAATAACTACATGGTCATGAACGCAACTTAAATTAAATGAACTTTCAACCACATGCCGGGTCAACGTGCTGCATGCGGCAACCGGAGAGTGCTGCAAGCCGCCAACTCAATACATAAGTGACCGACAGAATTCGTGTGAGCTTGGTCGGGCTCTATCACGCGCAGACGTGCAGCTTCCGCTCGTGACAGTGTGACGCACAGACGTGCTGCTCCCGTTTGAGTGGGAGAGCGATGGGTGAAGGACGCGTCTGCGTCGTCACTGGAGGTCGAGGTTTTGTTGGGCGACACCTGGTCCTGCAGCTTCTGAGAAGTGAGGATTGGAAAGGGGTCCGGATTTTGGATCTTGCTGATCACATCTCATTGGACGATAAGGAGAAGTCAAGCCTCCTCTCAGCTTCCTTATTGTCTGGGAAAGCTACATATGTTTCTGTCGATGTACGTCACTATTCTCAGGTTTTTGAAGGTGAGAAAAAGATTCTCCCTGTTGTGTAAGGAAAATGTAGATTTGCAGTAGAGCGTGAAGAGTTGTGAAGAAACGCGGTTACAGTAAAGAAAAGGCTCAGGTTTCGAAGCAAGAAAATAGCATAAACTGTGTCAGTGATGAAATAGTAAAGTAGCGAAATCAATTTAAGTTGAGTTCAGACTTTTACCACGGAAGAGAGATGGTTTTTTTCTGCATAAGGAGATGCTAGGAATGCTGAGTTGAGGGGGTCACGTGTGTTTACAGGACAGGGCCTCATCATCTCGATAGAGCCAAGTAGCTTACTTTTAATAGCTTTTATCATGCTTGAGCCTTCATATATTCTATCTTTCCCATGACTCCTTGATTTTCACACATGACTTCATTTCTTTCTCATGACTCCTTGATGGTTACACATCTGAGGGCTTTGATCAAACTTAAATTTTTTCTCTTTTTTAGAAGACAGAGAAAAACGTATTGATGAGCAGAATTACATAATGTACAAGGGGCAGGCCCCCATTAAAAGGCCAAAATAGGAAAGGCCTCACAACAGAACCAAAGGTAACAGAACTACAAAAGGTACTAAGGAAAGCAAAATCCATACATAAAACAATGTCTCGGGCCTTGTGCGAAAATTAGAAGACAATTGAGCGACATTGCACTTACAACTTCGATAAAAAAGAGATGGACTTTGATCAAAGTTGTAAGTGCAATCTCGCTCAATTGTCTTCTAATTTTTGCACAAGGCTTTGCTCTCTCTATTTTCTCTCTCCTCTCACAGTAAACTACAAGTTAGCGCTTGTAATACACCTTTTCCTATATGAACATGCCAATATGAAGACATCAAGATGATGTCTCCGTCCTGTCAATATGCAATCCAATTTTTCCCTATCCTACTCTTAATAAAAATGAAATAATTTGATCTATTTATGGCCTATAGCTTTTCTCAACGCACACCTTTCTTTTGATGGCTTTGCTGAAGCTTTACTTTAATTTTACTCTACAACATTTCCTACCCCTTACTTACACTTTTGTTGAAACATGGTTTTGGAGGATATGAAAAATGTTATGTGATCATGGTTGCTCCCATTAGTCTTTATGTACACCTTTGTGCATAGTCATGCACATTTGATGCTTCCATGTATCCTTTCCCTTAAGAGGCCCCTTGGGAAGGCAATTGAAAACTGGAAAACCATCTCTGAATAATACTTACCTTCTCCCATGTAGCACAATCTTCTAAATTATGTTTTCACTCTATCAAACTCTCTCTGTATAAGTGACTTCTAGTTTGTTTCTCTCGAGTGCATAATATTCTCTTTGGTTCATGTGGAATAAATTGAAAAAACTTAGGCTCTAGAACCTTATCGGTGAGAATGAGGTTGTCAGATTCATCGGACTTTCTCATAGCTTGTTCATATGAAAGAGTGGATGGATTTGGCTATCTTTGGTAGCAGGAGATGGTAACCTATCTTTCCTTTTCTCTCGAGTACCATGAATCGATTGCAATATACGTGTCCTAGAATCTTGTCTTGCCTGACCATAAAAACACACTTTTTTGGGTTCAGGCAAACCTGATATTCTCTACATTTATCAAAGATTTGGGAGGGCTCAGGTATATGTGTTTGTCTAATATTGGAATGAGCACATAGATCATCAACATAGACTTCCATGTTTTTCTTCAAGAACTCTTTAAATACATGACACATGAGCCTCTAAAAAGTAATTGGTGAGCCCAAATGGCATTACTCAAAAAGTAAATATGCCCCACTCTGTAGTAAAAGTCATCTTATGTTGATCTTCTAGAGCAATGACCACTTGATTGTAGCCTGAGAATCCATCGAGGAAGCTCTAAACTTCCTTGCCTGCCACTCTTTCTAATAGGTGCTAAGTGATAGGAAGCAAATAACTATCTCTAATTGTGGCTGTGTTAACATTCTTCAAGTTAATGTAAACTCGTAACTTACCATTTCTTTTTGGGCACCACTACAATGGGGGATACACATTCGATGTGCTCAATTTCATAGATGAATCCATCTTCTACTAAATAATCTATATCTTCCTTGATCTTGGCAGCATAATTGTCATTATAAGTGTAGGGCTTCTCCTTAGAGGGTTTGGCTTCTGAGGTCATGGGAATTGTATGTGAGAATATGTCACGGTCTACTCCTTTTAAGTCCTTATAAATCCATGCAAATACATCTCTGTATTCTCTTAGCAAGGCTATCAACTCTTCCTCCTCATCTTCTATCAAATCATGTCCTATGTATGTACATCGTTCTTCTCCTTCTTCTATGGTCGCAATGATTTTCTTAGTTGTCTCTTTCTTATCATAGGCATCTCCTATGAGTGCTTCCCATTTAGGCATTCTTATCATGACTTTTCTATCTTCTAGCTCATACTTCTTAAAATTTTTAGGCACCTCAAACAAAGATTCTTCCTCTTCTAGTGAGACTTCTCTCTTCTTTCTTTTCTTACCTTCACTCTTGGTGGTTGCCTGTGTAGTTAACCTCATATCATTTGTATGCTCTTCTCGGCCTTGAGGGTGAGCTTCTACTTCATATAGGTATTTTTCTTCTGATGCCCACAAAGGGTCCATAATAATTGATTCTAGATCTGAGTCACTTGCTTCTTCAAGCATATCAGTGCTAGGCTCACATTCCTGGATAACCAAATCACACATTTTGGTTCTATAGTGAAAACCAAACTGTCATAGCCATCTTCATCACAGTGTGGTGTCCTTTGCTCTTCATTGATGGCTAGATCCATTGTCACTAGGATTTTTTTCCAATTGTGAGGTTCAAACTGTTCATCCGAAAAGACTACAAGTGCATAGGTTGGGTCTTGAATTGATATATGAGTTTCCTTCGCACCTACCTCTCCAGAGTTTTCTCTTTTTTCTTCTTCTACAACTTTGCACATCCATAAGTGAGTGTCTTTATGCATCCAAGAGGATCCTGAGGAATGCACAGACTCTGTATCATCTGTGGCTCTATGGATGGGATTCCACTGGATAAGGGGCACGTTTTATGAGAGTAGTCCTTGAGATTGACTTTGATTGTAACTCTTGAATGTTGTAAATACAAGGAATTGGTTCTTGAATCTTGTACTACTTGCAACTCTCTCATGAATGGTCTTCCCAAAATCATCTCATAGGCCTAATTTTTGTTAAACTCATAGATGGAAAAAGTATTCTTGAACTCTACACCACAAGAGTGAGAGTTATCCCTTCTAGAAATCCTAAGGGTCTCTCTATGTGACCATTGGCCATTCTTAATTTCATTCTCGTTGGCTTGAGTGTTGGTTTGCCCTAATGCTTCCATAGGGAAGTGGTAGCAGTTGCAACTCCTGCACTTGAGTCCAAAATAGCCTTGGTGGTGTAACCCTGATGAGTGATAGGAAGATAGGTGTTTCCTTCTTCTCTTTTGCTCATGTATCCTATCTTGTGCAAGGGTATTTTTGGCACCGTTCTATGTGATCCTACTTGGGAATGGGGTTTAGCTACTTCTAGCACTTGATTGGCTTCGTGTTTCCACAGTTATGGCTTAACCTTGATAGTCAAAAATTATAAATAGAGCTAGAGAGCTCATTTTATAGTTTTTGACTAGGTTTTGGCCCTGTCCAGACCTAGTGTCCGGCCTAGTTAAAAATTAGGTTCCAGGGCCAATTTGAGGGCTTAAACGGAGTCTAAAAAATACGAAAATTGATATGTAGGCACTTCTAAGGCTCCTCAAGCTCAAGGACTCCTTGGCTTGCACAAAATGGAGCTATAGAAATACGAAATGGTATTTACAATGGTTTTTAGTGATTAAAATCACTATTTGTGTAGGGATTTTCTCTGTTGATTTGTCGTATACATCTTTGAGCTCCTACTTGCTCTTTCTTCTTGTGTGCTCCACTCCTTGATGTCTGAAAAATTTAGATGGCCTACTTGCCAGATCTTCTTTGGCTACTGTGTCTGCTTGTGCTATCTCTTCGTTCCGACCCTCTTTGTCTTGTGGCTCCTTTGGTTCCCTGACTGCAGCCAACACCTTGATTAGCTCCTCTAAAGTGAGATTGCTCTACACGTTAGTGTTCTTTACTACCTCTGTATTCCTAGGTATGGCTGACTCTTTGTTTCTTATCATGACCATGGGTGCTGTCATACAAGTAGACTTTGCTTCCCGTGGGAATGTGAAATGGGACAATTCTTGTAGGGCATTAGAATTAAAGTCTAATCGTTCACTTGACTGGGATCCTCCTGCTCTCCGTAAATAGAAGGAATATCTTGTGGGAATTGATCATGTAAGTCATCCACAAGTTCAAAGGAAGGAGGATTTTCACTTTCTTTAGCCCATTTCTCTTTCTTGTGAATATCGATTCATCGAAGAAGAGGTGTCTAGTTCAGTGGAAATAGGCACATAAGCTTCCTTTGGAGGAAGGTTTATCTTTTCACTTGCCTTGTCCTTACCTTGGAGGATGGCATCCTTTCCAGATTTTGCAATTAAACTCTTCAATCTTTGCAATATGCCTTGTCCTTACCTTGGAGGATGGCATCCTTTCCAGATTTTGCAATTAAACTCTCCAATCTTTCCAATAGTCCATCAAAATGCAAGTGAGTCTTAGCTGAACTAGAGCAATTAAAAAGGCAAATAGCTTCAAACATGGTTTGAGCTAATTCCAGCATCTTAGCACAAAGCTTGGTTTGTTCAATCTCTAGATCAACTGTGTGGTAACACTTTTCATGATCTATTACATTTGGCCCTTCTTAGATTCTAGCCTGATATGCTCTAAGCATCATGTCTAGATCTTCGGGAGTGGGATCTGCTAGGATTGATCCTACTCTAGGTGGTGGTGGGGTTGTGTGAGGTGGGTTAGAATGTGGTGGATTAGAAGGTGATGGGGATGGTGGTGGTGGTGGTGGTGATGTGTGAGAGTGGGTTTGAGAGGTGATTTCGATTATCTTGTCTTTCATTTCTCTTAAGCTCTCCTCAAGCTCGCCTATTTTCTTAGACCATTGTCTTTTCATTCGCTCACGGCTATCCTTCCAAGCTCTTATCGTTTTCTTAGTTATACTCTCAGTCTCACTGACATCACAACTCTTTTTGTGTCCTAAGCCTTGGCTCTTCTGTAATGTCTGAGCTCTCGTGATCACTTGCATTGGGGAAGTGGAAGTTACACTTCCAGTAGAATCTACTACTAACCCAATGACATTGATATGAGTGATCTTTGGCCCATTGTTTGGGTTCTTAGGACAATCTCGTAAGAGGTGCTCCTTCTCACAATCTAGACAAAAATCTTGAATTATCATTGATTGGGGTTGCTCTGGTGCAAGTATAGGGCAATCATGAATGAAGTGATCACCTTGGCATCTTTAGTACGGTCCTCTAGATGCTGGGGGTCTGATCTGTCTAGGTTGGGGCCTAGAGTTAGGGATTGCGTACATGACATTAGCATATTTTGGCTCCAAAGTAGGTTCCCTCGGGTCTTCATAATAGTATGTCTCATTATGCTAAGGTGATTGCATATAGTAAGCCTACGGGCTATCAACATGAGTCGAGTCAAAACTATGACCATTTGGGTCACTCTCTCAAAGAAATGGTGATACTGACACTAAGGCTCTATTCAGATTTTCTTTAGTGGCTGCATAATTCACTAGGATCACATTGGTTGGAGGTGGAGGTTGTTGGACTAACATTGGCTGAGGCCTTTGTTGAGCTTGATATTGTGGCAGGTAGGGTTGTTATGCCCTAACATATGGCTGCGATGGGTGCTAGTTTTGGTATCTCCCTTGTTGTGGATATGGCTATGGATAATTTTGCTAATAGCTTGCTTGTTATAAGGGCAATCCTGTGCGATGTGATTAGTATACCTCCTTTCTATGGTGCAATATTGGCTATTAGGATTGGCTTGGGGTTGACCCATGATTGGGCACATGTTAGCCATATGGTCTCCACCACAAGTATAACACCATTTATTGGGGAAAATCTAGGTATCTGTTTGCTAGGGACTCCTAATTTTTGAGCTACCTTCTCTAGAAGTTCCTCTATAGATATGGACTATTTGGAAGTGACGGTAGTAGAGCTATCTGAATCTTTACAGATCTTTGAAAAATCAAATTCCTCCCCTACATTATCTTCAATATCTATGCACATGCGTACACACTCTTCTATGGATCTAGGATCCTTTAAGTACACATTAGATCTCAGTTTGGTACTTAAAAATCCGTCTAAGAATAATGCCACTTGTTTGGCTGGAGTGGGCGACTCTGCAACATGCCATCTCTCTAGGCATTGTCTAAGCCTTATTCTTGCGAGTCTCACTGTCTCTTGAGGTGTTTGTTTAAAACTGTGTATCAGCGAGGAAGTAGTGTGCCTGATGCTACTTTTGGAAAATTCAATAATGAATGCTTTTAGCAACTGATCTATATTCCTGAGCTGACCTTGGTGCAGTGGATGGAACCACATTAAGGAAATGTTCTTGAGAGTTAGACCAAAGGTGTTGTATTGAGTGAATAGATCCTCGACTTGTTCAGCTCTCAACACTTGTTTAAACTCTACTACATGATCGTAAGGGTCTCTTGTACCATCGAAGCAATTCTTCATGGCCTTCACCAATTGTGTGGGCCTCAAGATCATAGGATGTTCTCTAGGACAAGGCAAGGGAAACTCATCCATGCCTCTTTAATGTCTAGGATTTCTATGTCTTTCCTGATCAGTTCTTTCTGCATCTAGTCCTGACCTCTCTCTTCCTAAGGGATTTGCAAAGCTCACTTATGGTCTCTCTCTAACTCTTTCTCTCTGGGATTCATGAGATCTAGAGGATCCTGCTCCTTAGAGGCCCTGGAAAACATTAGACTTTGGTGGGGGGGAAATCAATTGACCCTTCCAAGAGTATGCATGCTTACCATGATCTGTAACCAAGAACATTCTCTCCAATATGTTATCTAGGTATACAATTTTGCCTGGAATCTTTGGATCTTTGAACTCATAAATAGTGAATCCACCTATT
Source organism: Ceratopteris richardii (assembly GCA_020310875.1). Classification (NCBI taxonomy): domain Eukaryota; kingdom Viridiplantae; phylum Streptophyta; class Polypodiopsida; order Polypodiales; family Pteridaceae; genus Ceratopteris; species Ceratopteris richardii. Next base: position 118,257,131 of record CM035415.1, read on the forward strand.
TCACTAGGTTGATCTGACTCGAATCTCCAAAAGGCTTTCTCTATTTCTCTATTCAAGAAAAGTTCTATACTTTTGTTGTCTTGGGGATCTCACGTTGGAGTAATCACTCTCATCCTAGGTCTCCTATCTCATTCTTGGGAATGATATTTCCAAACTCATCTGTCATGTCTAGTAAGCTAGTAACCACATACATGGTCTCGTGCTTATCAATATAAGAACCTTCTTCAAACTTAACCATTGGGTGTTCAAGTCCGAAAGGTTGATCAGGATTTTTGAGTTGGACCATGGATCATCTGAGACCATCCTCATAGATGCGTGCACCTAACTGGTTGGTCCTAATATACTCCAACTATGTTTTATAGGGGCCTTTTGGTGTCTATAGGTAGATTGTGCTTGCACTCCCAATTGGTCCTTCCATGTTAAAGGGCATCTCTGAATCACTCGTTTCCGAATTGAGTATGCAGGGATAATCACTAAGTTGTTGGGCCCAGGACCTAGCTGTATGGTTGACATTAGCCTCATATGATCTGATACTTTGTCGGTCTCTCCCTTGGTGTCTACCTGACCTAAGGTTCATAAGCCCTACTGATTATCCCAATGATCCTTGTACAACCACATTGCTGATTCTTTGATATGACTTACTTGATCCTTTTGATCTCTTTAGGATGTATTTCCTTGTCTTTGAATATGCATCATATGGAGCACTTAAGGATTTTTCGTACTTGATGTTCTTCGTCCAATTAGATTAGATTCTTTTCCATTAAGTTGTCCCTTGACTGCGCTTAATCTATCCTTGAACTTGAGAATTTAAAGGATCTTATAACTTGAATGTTCCTATCGTGCCTCTAATCAATCTAAACCACTATTCGCACTTAGCCTATGCTAAGAGTTGACTGGGGCGGTTGAGAGATCTTCCAACCTCAGGTCGCTTTCCTTGTTGCACTTGTATGTCTAGGAAGCACATTCCCAAGCTTGCAATATGCACTTGCTCTGGATGCCCTTCAATGCTCTCAATGGACCTGTAAAAGTCTCACATTTAGATCAATATTTAAACTCAATTGAAGTAATAAACCATTTTCATTCATGTAATTCAAAGACCCAATTTTGCTTCGCCTTTATGAAAATTTCCCTTACAGATCCCTCAACATTCTTACCCCTGTTGTAGGTCAACTTCAAAATACCATATCTATAACTCCATGTATCAGTTTTACAAAAACTAGTCGATGTTTGTGTGGGATTTGAAACAAGCTTTTCCAAGGAGCTCAAGATCACTAGAAATGGGTTTCATATGAAGAAGTTATGTTTGTTCAGGGTTCAAGGGATTAAAATAGGAAAACATGCAAATAGAATTTCTCGAATTCTTTGCTTGGGGCCTCAATATGTTCCTATCACTTGCAATTTATGCTCGATATTTACCAAAAAATTAAAAAACCCTAAAAAATCCGAAATTGCCTACCAATCACGATCAACAAGGTTGTCAATCGCAATGGATAGAGCTGTCCGTCGTGGCCAATTTTTCGTGATGGATAGGGTCAATCGCAATTGATGGGTTGATCGTGATGGACTATGTCAATTGCGATTGATGGGTTGATTGCGATGGACGGTGTCAATCGCGATGGGTTGATTTTTTTGGGTTTTTTGTGTGAATATCTATCAATCGTGGGCCTCTAAGTTTCCACGGATAAGTTTCTCATCAAAGTGGAGTGTCAATTGCAATTTTTCAGTCGGCCGTGATGGACAAGGGTGTTTGTCACAATGGACACCTCTCTGATGCGATGGATATCAATCCGGATGGACAGGCAGTCTCTCATGGGTGTCAACCACGATTGATTGATTTTTTCGGCTTTCTTCATAGCTATGTGTCAATCTTGGGTCTACTGGTCGCGATGGACAAGATTTTGGTCGAGTGCATGTGTCAATCGCAAGTTTTGTGTCGATCATGATGGACATAGTGTCCGTCGCAATGGATACCGTCTATCACGATGGACAGAGGTGTCCATTGGGGTCTGTCAATCGTGATGGATAGGTAGTCCATCGTGATGGACATTGTCAATTGTGATGGATAGAGGAAATGCAATATTTTGAAATTTTTTGTGGATTAGTGATGTGCAAGGCCTCTAGATTATGAATAGTCACTTAGTTTTACCAAATAGAGAACTTTTCTAGTCAATTATGATTGATAGAGGTCAACGCCTTGGGACCTGTGTAGACATTTTTTGTACCTGTTCAAGTTGCTGGAGATGCTGTGGAAGCTCATACCTACAAGAACACTCAAAAAAACATGAGAAAATAGCACACACAAATTTTCTCTCTCCCTCCCTCTCACAAGTAAAATGAGCGGAATGAGATGGGGAAGGTGATATAACCAAAAAAATAAAAATTTTACAAAGGTGGAGATGGAGGTGGGAGATGTTGAGGATGATGATGGTGATGATGGCGATGAGGTAAAAAAAGAGAAAATAAGGAAAGGTAAAGTAATTACCTATAATTCCAATGTCACAAATCTATGTTTTACCATCACACACTCGTCCTTGAAGCTCTCTCCTAAACAATGATGCCAAATTTGGTGTCACTCTAGCACAATGGCAAGTACCAATGTGAGGAGATCCATCTTATAAATGCCAATCCGTGGAGACATGAGGACTCGTATGACGACTATGAGCAAGTGATGGCACAAGTGTGTGAGTGAGAAACACACTAACATGCACACACATGCACACACATGCACACACAAGGCAAGAACAAAGAGAGAAACAATGGAGTGCTTTCTATTACTCAAGAAATCTCTTACAATACCTCAAAACTCTAACAAGCTAACCTCAAAAATGAGCTCTCTAGCTCTTTTTATAGTTTTTGACTAGGTTTTGGCCCTATTCAGACCTAGTGTTTGCTTAGTTAAAAATTAGGTTTCGGGGCTTATTTAGAAGCAGAGCCTAAAAATTATGAAAATTGGTATGTAGCTATTTCTAATACTCCTCAAGCTTGAGGACTCCTCAGCTTGCAGAAAACGGAGTAGAAATAATAAAAAATGGTATTTACAATGGTTTGAAGTGACTAAAAATCATTGTTTGGGAAACATTTCTCCTTGAAAAAATTATGTGTCTTACTTGTCGGATCTTCGTTGACTACCCTGCCTACGTAGTCCTGCTTGGCTCTCCCTTTGTTCTGACTCCCTTCGGTGGCTTCCCTGTCTCGTAAGTCCTTGATTGCCCTGATTACTACCAACAACCCCTCTCCTCGTATGTCTTCAGCATATGACCCCCACTTTCAAAATGATGAAGCCTCCCTTTCTTTCTACCTCTTGACTATTAACTACACCATGCAACTGAACCACCCCTCTCTCTCAATCTCTCACCATAACTCACACATTGAGGTACGGAGAGAGAGAAGGGAGACGAGGGAGAAGGGAAGATAAGAGACAAAAGAATGAAGCCTAACTTGGAAGAGGGGGAGGGTGTCTGCCAAGGTTCATGCAGGGTAGTAAATATGCATGCAAGGTACACCTATTTTCATTAAAGCGAAAGCTTTACATATTGTATATGAGCTCCAAAGGGAAAGTCAAAGAGCCATATGTTTTCTAAGGCTTACAAATGAATAAATAATCAGGGCCTCAATTTTACATTGAATGGCCAAAGGTCCATGATAAAGGGAACACCAAGGAACATTACATCCATATCAAATGATATAAGACTAGATACAACACCAAATTATCTCATAAGAGTGGTTAATACATGACTTAAATAGGGTCCAATCAAGGGTAACATATCCAATTGTGCAGCGGTTAACAAGACACTTATACTTTTGCTAAAGTAGGTCCAACCATCATGGTGCATTAGGACACTTATACTCTTGCTAAAGTATGTATAAAGACAGTTGCAACGTATATTTAAAGACCTGTTTTTAAAATGAATGAAGGTCATGAAGTATCTTATGAAGAGTATGGATAGACCTGTTTTTAAAATGAATGAAGGTCATGAAGTATCTTATGAAGAGTATGGATAGTAAAAACAACATTTTTGGGATAGGCATAAGAAGGAAAACCTTGTATGAGTCGTTTTCGCATACAACCACTTTTAGAATCAATGAAGTTCACGAAGTATCTTGTGAAGATTATGGATAGTAAAAACAACATTATTGGGATTGGCATAAAAAGGAACAACCTACATGAGTCATTTTCTATTACAACTACTATACATGTGGGTATAATTAAACTATGAAAAGAGAGATTTAGCCATATTGGATATCCTATAGGAACAAGGATGCACTATAAGAGCATAGTTTCACATTGATCAACAATTCTAGGCATGAAGGAACCATGTGAAACTTGCATGATGGAAAAGAAACACACAAGGCATTCCCACAAGAAAGCAAGATCAGAACATGTTGTCCTTCAAATTCTTTGCATGTTAACTTGTATAGCAAGATTCTAACACATGTCTTTGCTGGAACCACCTACTTCATATTAATCTTTTATAACTAGATGAGACAAGAAAGACTATGAAGAGATTAAGATCATATGGTGGTGGTGAAGAAAAATAGTTGTGGACCTAGAGGAACATGAAGAAATATCTACAACCAAGCTAAGCAATGCAACCAATCTCAACAATAACAATAAGAAGATGAAAGATACCAAGAAATTAAAGATCATACATTCTTATATGAATGGACCTATGAGAGCAGATTCTATTTAGTGATTGAGATATTTTGTGACATGTAGAGATGATTTCTCTAGATATTCATGGGTTTTCACTCTTAAAGCAAACTTAGAAGTATTCCCGATATTGAAGAATTTCTTATCTATGGTTCTGAATGAAAGTTAATGTAAGATCCAGATTTTGAAAAGTAATAGAGGAGAGTATTTGTCAAAAGACTTCACATCTTCCCTAGTAGACAAATTAATCTCTCATTAACTAATTATTGCATACAATCAAATACAAAATGGTATTTTAGAGAGGAAGAATAGGGTATTTGTCAAAATGTTGTGTAGTATGATGTCCATAAAGAAACTTTCACCTAAATTTTGGTTTGGTGTAGTCACATAGCCAACCACATTCTTAACATGTCTTTCACAAAATCTTTAAGGATCATTACTCCTTATGAAGCTTATTATGGGGAAAAGCCCCATGTAAATTACTTCAAAGTTGTTGGATTTCTAGCCTATGTTCACATTCAGAAGAAGGATCTCGATAAGCTAGATGTCAAAGAAATCGCAACAATATTTGTTGGCTATGCAATTTAAAGTAAAGGATACATGTTCTATGTACTGGAGATAGATGATATCCTACTCTCCCATAATGCTTACATGGCAGAAAGTCAGATATATGATATATATTTAGATATTATAGAGTTCATCAAAGATTTTTATCATGCATTTTTCAAGATAAATTTGGATACTTACATTCAGCCATATAGGGGGGGTGAACAAAATTCTCAAATTTCAAAGGTTACACTTGATAAAGGTACAAAGAAAGTTATTGAACCTACACCACCATCTACAACTCCATCTTCTCCTATTTCTTCATTACCTCTTGATGTACTAACTTATGAAGTTAGAGAAACCTCTAGAGCAACAGAGGAAAGAGTTGCAAATGAACCAAAACTTTCACCACCATTCTAGAAACTTCCAAAATGATATTGAAAACACTATAAGGATTGGACAATTTAAAGGAAGAACCAAAAGTTAGAAAGATAATGTAGATCAAGTAAATTATGCTGAGCATTTTGAGATCAACAATATTCTTACACTAAATTGAGTTGAAGATGAACCTACTAGTGTGAAAGATGCATTAGAAAGTCTTATTTACAAGAAAGCAATACAAGAGGAGATTGATTCTATTTATAGGGATCAAACATAGGAAGCTATTTGAGTTACTGAAAGCTAAGAAAGTAATTGGTATCAAGTGGATCTTCAAGCTCAAAAGAAAAGAAAATGGTAAAATTGATAGGTTTAAAGCCAAACTTGGAGTCAAAGGTTATGCACAAAAGAAAGGAATTGACTATGATGAAACATTTTCACCTACATCTATAATGACCATAGTCAGAATAATACTTCACTTGTTGCATATTTTAGTTTGCAAGTATAGTCATTAGATATCAAGATAATGTTTCTATATGGTGATCTATGTGCAGATATCTACATTCAACAACTAGAAGGTTTTGAAGAGACAGGTAAAGAGCAATAGTATGCAAACTTATCAAAGCACTCTAAGGTTTGAAGCAGACATCAAGAGTTTGGTATGAATATACATTTGTACCTATTATCTATAGGCTTCAAAAACTCAGATGCAACTCCAATCCTCCATATTAAACCAATGTCAACTTTGTTGATTATAATCATTATCTATGTGGATGATATGATCACAAAAGACCCAAGGATTCAAATCTTCAGCTTTTAAGTCACAACTCAAGCATACATTCGATCTTAATGACCTTTGGATTTTACATTACTATATGATACAACAAAAATACATTGATAAACTTTTAGATAGGTTTCAAACGACTAATTATAAAACTATGCAGACACCTATGGATGCTAATGTGTCATTATAAGCAGACACAAATTCAAAACCTTTTGATGTCACTTTGTATGGTCAAAGAGTTGGATGCTTGATCTATCTATGTAATGCACATCTAGATATTTAGTTTGCAATTTCTCAATTATCAAGGTTCATGCACAAACCACTCAAGATCCATTGGAAAGCAATGAAGAGGATATTTAGATATTTGAGGGGAACATCAAATCATGCTATGGTATTTATAAACTCATAGTAATTTCTACTTATAGGTTTTTCAGATTTAGATTGAGCAAGTGATTATCTTATCTCATGGCTATCGAACAAACAATAAATTGTATCCCCCTCATCAAGTGAAGCAGAGTGTAGAGAAGCATTTAAAGCTACACTTGAAGCAGTTTGGTTACAAAAGTTTCTATGCTACCTTGATATTCATGTTCATACACCAATGCATAAATTTTTAGATAGTCAAAGTGCTATAGTTATTGCAAGGAATCTGTTTCATCATGCAAGGATAAAAAATATTGAGGTAAATTAGTATTATATTAGAGAACAAATATAAAAAGTGCATATTGAGCTACCTTATGTACCTACAAGTGAGAATGTTGCAGAGATATTTACCAAATCATTATCTAGAGATAGACATCAGAAGTTTTATAAACAATTGAGCCTGATGCCATTATAACATTGAGGGGGGAGGGGAGTAGTTGAAAAACAATGTTAAAATGTCCCAAAGTTGCAATTATTCCAACAATTCTTATTTTAGGACAACCAAAAATTGTTTAGAATCAACAAGATTTTTATTGTACCATTTTGAAAGTAGTATTTGAGAGCTTTCTAATGATATATAACACTTTTGCATTTGGTTCAAATTTGATCCTCAAAAGCTTAACCCTAAATTTGCTTTTCACCATGTTATTGATTATGCTTTTCATGTGCTTTTAACCAAAAAGCATCTCTAAAAGCACTTTTTGGTCGCAAAATCTTGAGCACCTTCCCAAAAGCAATTCGCATGATGCTTTTGCCAAGGCACAACCAATTCGTGGAGATTTTTGTTGGAGGAAAAAGTGTTTTTTAGCAAAATTATACTTTTTTGGTAAGACTTAGCTAAGCTATATAAGTAGAAGTTATTTGCTCCTCATAATCATCAATCTGCAAACTAGTTTAGATAAGATCTTCGGTGGTGAGTTAGGAGGACTCGAGGAGGAGGATCACATGTGTATTTGAAGGAGTTTGGAGACAACCAACCTTGTTCTTCTTCACATACCATTGTCTGTATGCTAATTTTGGAGAGTCTTGGCTTCTAATTTAGGTTTCTACTATTGTTGTTGTTGTTTTTGTACTAGACATTGAGCTATTAATTCAACATGAGGAGGAATCATTATTGGTTCTCTACATGAGACGAGACCTAATTCTATTGAGGGTTTGCTGTTTTGAGTATTTGGAATAGTTTGTATCCTTATATTTGCATATTTTCACTCGCATCTTATGCCTCTTAAACACTTTTCACTCAATTTTGTAACTAGAACCTTAGATTTAGCCTACATTCTATATTTATATCATACACATATATTACACTTCATATATTTCATTCTTTATATGTAGTAGCATTAAGATTATTCACTTTCATAATTATCATCTGTTGTGAGAACTAAGAGGAGTAAAGACAAGAGGGAGTAGAAAGAGAACAAGGGAGAGAAGAAGAGCAAACCCCCTAAAATTTTAATAAATTTTTTATTTTCTTTTCCTAAAATCCCTTGAAAAATCTCGAGAAGGTTTGTAAGTGCTCTAGAGGAGTCCTCTAGATGCATGATCCTTAAAGAATGTAACATTACTATTGTACAATAGTAGGAACTTAGTGATTTATAGCAAAAGTGATGATCTCTTATGTGGAAGGACCAAAAGTAGGGCATGTGTAAATAAGTCACTTGTGACTCTTTTGTAACAATTTTTTTCCATTGTGAAGAACTAACTTTTTAGAACTTCAAATTTGCCTAGAGGTATCATCTACCCCTCTCCATCTCCTTTTGTTGTTTTGGTGTGCGTGTGAAGCATAGGAAGCATAGAAGCGAGAATTGTTTTTAGTCATAATTTGGAGCACAGAGATCAAATCAAGTTGAAGATACCACCATTGGAGTTAAACCTCTCAATGAATATATTTGGGTATTAGAGCTGAGAGAAATCACTCGATTTGTGATGGCTACTGCACCAAGTATCGTGATACACATCACTTTGTAAGAGGTGTCATGTAAGGTAGATTTTGCCTGATTTGCATGCATTACTTGTCCCTTTCCTACATTAACTATTATGTGTGCATATGTGTTTATACATTTGATGGGGTTAAATTCATGGATTGATAATTTAATGAGTGTATCAATGCCATTTTGGTGCTATTGTCAGGAATCGACCTCAATCAAGGTGCCTACATGATGGTTGAAGTGTTGTTGTGAGGGTAGTGAGCATGAAAAAGTGAATTTGGTAGCTTGGAAAGTCATATTTCCCTTGCACTTGTTACTTCATAAACTCCTGTGTGTGACAAGTTTTTAGGATTAGGTTGAGTGGAGGATTTAGGGTTAGGAAGTAGGAGAGAGGGTTTGGAGATATGTTGCAGAGAAAAAAGAGCACTAAAGAGGATCCCCAAAATTTTCAAAATTATGGGCACAATTTTTCTTCTACAAATGCTTATGGAAATCTCATGAAAGCCATGTAAATGCACTAGAGGAGTCCTCTAGATGCATAAATCCCAAGAAATGTATCATAATCTTTGTAAATAGTAGGAAATTAGGGTTCTATAATAAAGTGCCGATCTCTTGTGTGAAAGGACCATTTTTTATGGCACATGTATATAAGTCATTTGATGACAATTTGTAAAGACTTGTGAGTAAAAGAGCTCTGATTTTCGAATTTGCTTCTTCTTCCTCTTGCTTCTCCTTGCTTGTGAGGTTGCATGTGTGTTTGTAGCTTGGAATGAGTGCATGGAAGTGTTGATTACTGAATGCATTGCTGTTCTGAAGTGTGTAATGTGTGTGTGAGGCATGAGGAGGTGTGTGGTGAAACTAGGTGAGTTGTGTAGCTCTGTTTTCACCCATATCTTGAAGTAGAGTTGTCAGAATTGGGCAAGAGTACAACCATTGGATGTAGGTGTGTGGTGAAACTAGGTGAGTTGTGTAGCTCTGTTTTCACCCATATCTTGAAGTAGAGTTGTCAAAATTGGGCAAGACTACAACCATTGGATGCGTCTCGTCGAGAGCTTTGAAATGAACCCGTATTTACCATATTCCAAGTTCGAAGTTGAGAGAAAAGTATGCTTTTGTGCTTACTGTTATTTCATGTATCACGACACCATTTCCACCTGTGAGACTGATGAATTTGCATGAAAATACTCATTTGCATTTCATAAAAGCTATTACACTCCATTGACCATTGTGTAAGTGCATTTCTTCATACACTCGGTTAGGTCCAAGATACTTTTCGGATTGATAATTGAAATGTGTGATCCCCATTATAGGCACTTGTTGGTGATAGAGGAATAATCTCTTTCATTGCAAGTCCCTAAGTACTTGCTTAGGTACACACATTTTTTGGCGCCGTTGCCGGGGATGTATGAGTCCAATTGAAGTGCTCACATGATGGTAAGAGCTTTTAGAAGAAGATACGAGTTGTGAAGAGGTGAATACTCTGGTTTAGTAGACTTAGGAGAGAGAGTGAGTATGAGTAGAGAGTAGGAAGAGGAGAGGAGAACTAGTGTAGGTAGATAAATTTCCCAAAATCTCAAAAAAAAACGTATTTTCTTTCTGTACCTCTCAACCTCTCGTGAGCCTAGGGTATAAAAGCCAAGAAAGTCATTTGCAAAAATCACTTGTCCAGGCAAGTATCATGGAGAGCAGACGACCTGTATCATGGCCGAGTGATTGCGTGCATTTGTTGCTTTATAGGGAAGCTAAACAGAGAGGTAAGCAAGAGAGAACATCAATGAGGTGAGACTACCTAAAATCCACTGAAAAAATCAAGTTAAAAGCTTTGAAAACGTGACCGCAGAAGCGATCAGTATCGTGGGGCAAGTATTGTGGGATAGAGGGAGTCTTTGTTTTCCACTGTTGGCATACAAGTCAGATGAAGAGCATACTAGCGCAATGGAGGAGTCATGCACAATACGGCAACAAGGCCCAATCATTTTTTCCATGGACCATTTACAACTCAAGTGATTTTAATCACTACACAAACATTGTAAATTCCGTTTTTGGTAGAATAGACTCCATTTTGTGCAAGCCGAGGAGTCCTCGAGCTTGAGGAGTATTAGAACTAGCTACATATCAATTTTCATAATTTTTAAACTCTGTTTGAGCCCTCAAATAGGCTCTAGAACCTAATTTTTAACTAGGCCGGACACTAGGTCTGGACAAGACCAAAGCTAGTTAGAAAACTATAAAAAGAGCTAGAGAGCTCATTTTTGAGGTTAGATTGTTTGTGAATTGAGCTGATGTAAGAGACTTTTTGACTAATGCAAAGAACTCCATCGTTCCTCTCCTTGTTCTTGCCTTGTGTGCGCGTGTGTGTGTATGTGTGTGCATGCTTGTGTGCTTCTCACTCACACACTTGTGCCTTCACTTGCTCATAGTCTTCATACTAGTCCTCACGTCTCCATGGATTGACAATTATGAGGTGAATCTTCTCACGTTGGTACTCACCATTGTGCTAGAGTGACACCAAATTTGGCGTCGTTGCCGGGGAGAGATCTTCGAGGACGAGCGTGTGATGGTAAGACGTCGAGTTGAGACATTGGAGTTATAGGTAATATCCTTCCTTTTCTTTATTTTTCTTCATTTTTTCCTTACTTTTGCATCACCATCATCACCATCATCATCCCCACCATCTCCCACCTCCATCTCCATCTCCACAAAAAAATTTCAGTTTTTTGGTCATATTACACTCCCCACCTCATTTCCCTCATTTCATTGTGAGAGAGAGCGAGAGAGAGCTTGCATGCTATCTGTTTTTGGTGTGTTTTTGAGCTTTTGTTGCAGGAACTAGATGTACCAGCTTCTCCAGCAGTGTGCGCAGGTACGACAGACTCTGCACAGGTGTCGAGATGACGACCTCTGTCTGTCGTGACAAACAAAAAAACTTAATATTTTATGAATGCGTGTTTGGCATGGTAACCTACACCATTAGAGCACTCCAAATCACTAGAAGTTTCTCAAAAATTTGCATTTTTTCAATCTATCGCGACAGACACCATCTATCGCGACAGACACCGTCTATCGTGACAGACCAAATCACGACAGACGACAGACACCATCTATCACGACAGACACCGTCTATCGTGACAGACGCCATCTATCGCGACAGACATCGTCTATCGCGACAGACCCATCTATCGCGACAGACACCATCTATCGCGACAGACCCATCTATCGCGACAGACACCGTCTATCGCGACAGACGCATCTATCACGACAGACACCGTCTATCGCGATAGACCCATCTATCGCGACAGACGCCGTCTATCGCGACAGACGCCATCTATCGCGATAGACACCGTCTATCGCGACAGACCACTCTATCGCGACAGACACCGTCTATCGCGACAGACCACTCTATCGTGACAGACACCGTCTATCGCGACAGACACTGTCTATCGCGATAGACATCGTCTATCGCAACAGACACCATCTATCGCGACAGACACCGTCTATCGCGACAGACCACTCTATCGTGACAGACACCATCTATCGCGATAGACAGACATTTTCGACAAAAATTAAGGGGTAAATTTTTTAGAAATTTAGGCTAAATTTTGGGCATATTTGCACTCTCAAATACTCACACACTTGCAAAGGCCTTAGAAAAATGCATTAAAACTCTTGAAAGGTTCTGTTTGTCTGTTTAACCCCCTAAACCCTGAACGGTCATAACTTTTTCATACGAAATCCATTTTTTGAGCTCTAGGGCTTGTCGGAAAGCTCGTGGCATATACTACGGATATGCGTTGATTTTCAGATAGGATATTTGGAAGTTGACACACTGAGGGGTAGGAACACCAAGGGAGCTCTAGAGGAAATTTTTAGCAATACAAAAGGGGGAACAAGGGTCATTAAAAAAGTGTCTGAAATAAATTGTCTATCAATTGAAGGATCAAATTGAAGCTAAACTTGGGATTCTTACAGGATCATCGAGAGCTCTTGGAGAAAGCAAAGTAAGTGCGAAGGCAAACAAGCTTGGGAACGTGCTTCCTGGGTAGACCAGCATCTCCAAGAGGAGCGACTTGAGGTTGGAACATCACTTAACCCCCTTAGTCTATTCTTAGCATAGGCTAAGTGCGAGTAGTTGTTCTGATTGACTAGGGGTACGATAGGAACACTCAAGTTTGAAGGGCCCTTAATTTCTCAAGTGCAAGGGTAGGCTAAATTGTAGTCAAGGGATAACTTAAAGGAAAAGAACTTAAACTAAGCGGACGCAGAACATTAAGTACGACCCACGAAAGGGCTCCTGATGATGCTTAATTAAAAAAAACAAGAAAACACATCCAAAGGAACTTAAAAGGAACAAGTAACTAGTACCAAAGAATCAGCAACGTACAAAGGGCATATGAACCTTAGGTCAGGTAGACACCTAGGGAGAGACAGACAAAGTCTTAGATCTTCAGAGGCTAGTGTCAATCATACTGCGAGGTCTTGGGCCCTGCAGTTGAGCCATCATTCGTATTACCCTACTTTTGAGACTAGCGAGTCTGAGATGTCCCACGGTATGGAGAGACCTACAGGAAGTTCTGGGGTGCCATATTTACATAGGGTGGAAGGCCCTTACAAGATGCAACTCGAGTACCTTAGGACCAACCGATTACGTGCTAGCATCTATGAGGACGGCCTAGGAAGAGCGGTGGTCTAGATTAAAAACCCTGACCAATCCATTGGACTAGAGCACCCAGCTGTCAAGTTTGAAAATGGAGCATACTTGGACAAGGAAGGGACAATATATGTAGTCACCAGTCATCCCGATAGGACAGATGAATTTGGGAATGTGGTCCCGAAAACGGACTTAGGTGACCTAGAGCAAGGAAACATGGGCAAAGAACCTAGAACCCCCCGAGGCAAATCTGTTCTCACGAGGATTATCACACCAGAGTGGATTCCCCAAGATAATAAGAGCATAGATCTCCTCTTGAACCAAGAGACGGATGAAACCTTTTGGATATATAGACCTAGTCAGCCGAGTGAGGTAGGAACAATCATGATATATGAGTTCAAAGATCCTGATTTTCCAGGAAGAGTGACCTACTTAGATCACTCTTCAGAGAGGATCTTTGGGGTTACAAAAAATGATAGGCATGCTTACACTTGGAAAGGAGAATTTATTTTCCCCCAACCAAGATCGAATGTGTCCTTTGGTCGCCAAGGAGCTGGAACATCTCAAGCTCGGGGGACTCAAAGAGAAAGGAGTCGAGAGAGACCTGAGGTAAGCTTTGCCAACTCTTGGGGAAGAGAAAGAACGAGAATGGAAACGAATAGAGGGGAACCTGAGGGACATAGAGCCCCAGGGAACCGAAGAAATGCCGATGATTTCCCTCTGCCAAGACCGAGAGAGCACACGAGGACCTTGAGACGAACCCAGCTAGTTAAGTCCATGAAAAACTACTTCGATGGCACTGGAGACCCCTATGATCATGTAGCTGAGTTTAAGCAAGTCTTGAGAGCTGAACAAGTTGAAGACCTGTTCACACAGTACAATGCCTTTGGTTTAACCCTTAGGAACACCGCCCTGACATGGTTTCAGCCACTAAACGAGAGGCAGTTTAGAAGCATAGATCAACTTTTAGAGGCATTCATTATCGAATTCTCTAAAAGTGGCATAAGGCATAATACTTCCTCATTGATATACAACTTCAAGCAGACCCCGCAAGAGACTGTGAGACTTGCAGGAAGAAGATTTAGGCAATATCTTGAGCGATGTCCTGGTCCTGAGTTACCCACGGCCGCTAAGCAAGTGGCTCTATTCTTGGATGGATTGCTAAGTACCAAATTGAGATCATATGTGTACTTGAAGGACCCCCGGACTATAGAAGAATGTGTACGCATGTGCATCGATATTGAGGATAACCTAGGGGAGGAGTTAGAGCTATCCAAAATCTACAAAGATTCAGATAGTACCTCTAGCCTCTCTTCCTCACAATCCACATCAATTGAGGAACTTGCGGAAAAAGTAGCTCAAAAACTAGGTGTCTCTAGTAAACAAATTCCTAGATTTGCCCCAGTAAAGAGGTGCTATACTTGCGGTGGTGACCATATGGCAAACGCATGTCCCATCACAACTCAACCCCAAGTGAATTCTAGCAGCCAATATTGCACCATAGAGCGAAGATACACAAATCACTCAGCACAGGACTGCCCATACAATAAGCAAGCGGTTAGGCAAACCTACCCTCATCCATACCCTCAACAAGGCAGATACCAGAGTCAATATTCACCACAACAGTATATTAGGCCTCAGCAAAATTACCAACCACAATATCAGGCCCAACTGAGACCCCAGCCACTGCTAGCACAACAACCACCTGCTCCTACTAATGTGATTCCGGTCAAGTATGCTGTTGCAGAAGAAAACCTGAATAGAGCGATAGTCCCAGTAACACCATTAATCTCAGAAAGTGATCCCAGTGACCATAGCTTTGATTCTACACATGTTGATAGTCCCCAGGCTTACTACATGCAGTCTCCTGAACATGGTGAGTCTTACTACAGTGAGGAACCGAGTGAACCTATTTGGGAGACAGAGTATGCGAATGTCATGTACACGAACCCCAACCCTAGACCTCAACCTAGGCAGGTAAGACCTCCATTTCCTAGAGGGCCATGCTACAGATGTCAGGGAGATCATCTCATTCGTGATTGTCCCTTGCCTCCACCTACACAACCCCAGTCAGTGACAATCCAGGGCTATTGCCAAGAGTGTGGAAAGGAGCATCTCTTACAAGACTGCCCAAAGAATCCTAATAATATGCCAAAAATCACTCCTATCAATGTGATTGGCTTAGTGGTAGACCCCACAGGAAGTGTGACTTCCACAGCCCCAGTGCAAGTCATCACGAGAGCCCAGACACTTAAGCAAAACCAAGACTCAAGCCAGGAAAAGAATGTGGAGGTTAGTGAGACTGAGAGCCAGAATAAGAAGAGGACAAGAGCTTGGAGAGATAGCCGTGAACGTATGAAAAGGCAATGGGCAAGAAAGATGAGCGAACTTGAGGAAAGCCTACGAGAAACCAAAACCAAAATCATAGAAATCACATCTCAAACGCACTCTCACACATCCCCACCACTACCATCCCCTTCACCCTCCATTTCTCCACCCACCAATCCACCACACGTAACCCAACCACCACCCCGAGTAGGATCAGTCTTAGCCGATCCCACTCCTGAAGATCTAGACATGATGCTTAAAGCATACCAGGCCAGAATTCAAGAAGGGCCCAATGTAACAGATCTTGAGAAATGTTACCCTAGAGCCGATCTAGAGATAGAGCGAACAAAGCTTTGTGCTAAAATGGTCGAATTGGCGCAAGCCATGTTTGAAGCCAGTCATTTGTTCAATGGCTCTAACCCCATCAGAACACCATTGCACTTTGATGGTCTATTGGATAGATTGGAGGGGTTACTTGCAAAGTCTGGAAAAGGAGCCACCTCCCAGGCTAAGGAGAGGGCAAGTGATAGAATAAGCATTCCTCCCAAGGAAGCTTATGTGCCTAACTCCACTGAACCAGACACCTCTTCTTCTATGAATCAATACACACCAGAATTCTTGCGAGAGATTCAAGAAGAGAAATGGGCTAAAGAGAGTGAAGTTCCTCCTCCCATTGAACTTGTGGATGACACACACGATCAATTCCCACAAGACCTTCCTTCCATTTATGGAGAGCAGGAGAGTGCCCAATCTCAAGAAAGATTAGACTTCGAATCTAATTCTTTACAGGAACTACCCCATTTCATAGGCCCATGGGAAGCAAAGTCCACTTGTATGAGAGCACCTACAGTCATGGTAAGAAACGAAGATTCAGTCATACCTAGGAACACAGAGGTAGTGAAGAACACCAAAGTGCAGTGCAATCTCACTTTGGAAGAGCTGCTCAAGGTTAGACCAGAAGTGTGGAAACATGTAGCCAATCAAGTGCCCGAAGTAGCAAAACCACATTCCCAGGTAGGATCTCAAAGAACAATGCCATAAATACCATTGGATAAGATAGGAGACATGAGTGAAGGAGAAGAAGGAAATACCTACCTCCCAGTTACCCATCAGGGATACACAACCAAAGCAATTTTGGACTCTGGTGCAGGAGTTGCAATTGCTACCACTTCCTTATGGAAACATTGGGGCAAGCCAGCACTCAGACCAACAAGAATGAAATTGCAGATGGCTGATGGTCATATTGAGAGGCCCTTAGGATTGCTAGAAGGAATAACTTTCACTACATGTGGTGTTGAGTTCGAGCATACTTTTTCTATATGTGACTTTAACAAAAACCAAGCCTACGAGATGATTTTAGGGAGACCATTTATGCGGCAGTTGCAAGTGGTACAGGATTGGGGAACCAATTCCTTGTATTTGCAGCACTTAGGTGTTACAACCAAAGTCAATCTCAAGGATTACTCTCATAGAGATGTCCCTCCTATCCAATGGAACCCCATCCATAGAGCCAAAGATGATACGGAATTGGTGCATTCCCTAGGATCAGGATCCTCATGGATGCATGAAGACACTCACTTATGGATGTGTAAGGTAGCAGTAGAAGAAGAGAAGAGAGAAAAAGCCAAGGAGGTAGGTGCAAAAGAAACCCATAGATCAATCCAAGACCCAGCCTATGCACCTGTAGTTTTTCCATACGAAGAATTTGAACCTCATGGCTGGGCAGAAATTCTAGCAACAATGGATGTAGCCATCAATGAAGAACAATGGACACCTCACTATGATGAGGATGGCTATGACATTTCAGTCTTCTCCATAGAGCCGATCATGGGAGAGGCAGTTTTAGAAGAGTGTGAACCTAGCCCTGATGTATTTGAGGATGTGAGTGACTCCAATCTAGAGTCAATCATTATGGACCCACCTTTTGCATCAGATGAAGAATACTTCTATGAAGTAGAATTTCAACCCCAGAAGCACAGAGAGCTTACAAAGTATGTAAGGCTAGCCACACATGTAACCCCTAAGGAAGAAGGAAAGAAAAGAAAGAAGAGAGAAGTCACACCAGAAGAGGAAGAATCTTTGTTTGAGGTCCCGGAAAATTTTAAGAAGTATGAGATAGATGACAGGAGAGTCATGATTAGAATGCCTAAACGAGAGGCGCAATCGGGAGAGGCCTATGATAACAAAGAAACCACCAAGAAAATAGTGGTAGCCATAGAAGAAAGAGAAGAGAGGTGCACTTACATAGGACATGACCTCACTGAGGAAGAAGAGCATGAGCTGATAGCCTTGCTAAGAGAATACAGAGATGTATTTTCTTGGAGTTACAAGGATATGAAAGGAGTGGACCCGGACATATGCTCACATACAAATCCCATGACTACAGAGGCCAGACCCTCAAAACAAAAGCCATACACATACAATGACAACTATGCTGCCAAGATCAAAGAAGAGATAGACCGCTTGGTTGAAGCTGGATTTATCTATGAAATTGAGCACACTGAATGGGTATCCTCCATTGTGGTGGTGCCCAAGAAGAACGGAAAATTACGAGTATGCATTAACTTGAAAAAGGTTAACGCAGCCATGATCAGGGATAATTACCCGCTTCCTATCACTGAGCATCTATTAGAAAGGGTGGCAGGCAAGGAAGTGTACAGCTTCCTAGATGGGTTCTCTGGCTACAATCAAGTGGCCATTGCACCAGAAGATCAACATAAAACGGCTTTTTCCACAGAGTGGGGTATATTCGCTTTTAGGGTAATGCCATTTGGGCTTACCAATGCTCCCGCAACCTTCCAAGGGCTGATGTGCCATGTATTTAAGGAGTTCTTGAGGAAGAACTTAGAAGTCTATGTTGATGATCTTTGTGCTCATTCCAACATTAGACAAACCCATATTCCTGAACTCAGACAAATTTTTGACAAATGCAGAGAATATCAAGTCTGCTTGAACCCAGAAAAATGTGTTTTTATGGTCAGGCAAGGCAAGATTCTAGGACACATAGTGTCAAAGAATGGCATATCCACTGATGAAGAGAAAGTGAGGGCCATAGCCGACTTACCTAGGCCAAAGAACGTCAAGGAAGTACAGGCTTTCATGGGGCATTGTGGTTATTACCGACGATTTATACACATGTATGCCATCATAGCAAAGCCTCTGTATGGACTGTTGACTAACTCTGAGTGGACTGATGAATGTGAGCATTCCTTCAATGAGCTTAAACGGCGATTATGTTCAGCACCAATCTTAACCACACCAGATTTGAATAAGCCTTTCCATGTTCATATGGATGCATCCAATTATGCCATTGGATGTGTGCTTGCACAACCTACTGGTGAAGGTAATATGGATCTTCCAATTGCCTATGCGAGTAGACAGTTGAATGTAGCTGAGCGAAACTATACCACTACCGAACGAGAGGGGTTGGGCATGGTGTATGCAGTTAAAAAGTTTAGACATTATTTGCTTGCAAATAAGTTTAAATTTTTTACTGATCATCAAGCTCTACTATACTTGGTAAACAAGCCATGCAACACAGGTAGATTGGTGAGATGGTTCCTCTTACTGATGGAATATGACTTTGAGGTAGTGGTGAGAAAAGGCAAGACTCATTTGAGAGCAGATCATCTCTCTAGGCTCACATCCGGAGAAGCCCCACAAGGAGTATCAGATGATCTTCCTGATGCTTACTTGTTTAATTTGGAAGTAATACCTCAGTGGGCTAAGCCATTAGTGCCAGTATTGACATACGGGCATAACCACCCAGTAATAAACACTCAAGGTAGAGAGGTAGTAAAAGCCTAGAAGTACCATATCATGGCAGGAAGCATGTACAAACAGACAGATCAAGGGATCTTGGCTTGTTGTGTAGAAGAGGACGAGTACACTAAATGGTTGCATTTAGCACATGTAGGTGCATTAGAGCAACACTACTCAAAGAACCGAACCTTACAGACACTAAGGAGACTCGGAGTGCATTGGCCGACTATGGAGGCTGATGTCCAAAAGTTGTGCAAGGAATGCCCAATCTGCTGCACTAAACCACCTGTGGAACATGCCACTCTTTATCAAGTGTCCATAGTGCCAGATTGGAGTGAACCTCTAGTATCCTTCTTAACGACGAAAACATTCCCTCCAGACATGACCCTGGCTAGGCAAAGGAGTTTAGAACAAGAAGCCCAGGATTATTCACTCATTGGTGATAATCTATACAAGCGTGGTAAAGATGGTTACCTGAGACTATGTGTCCATGAGAGTGAATATCTCAAAATCTTGGATACTGCTCACCAAGGTGTAGCAGGGGGACACTTTGGACCAGATCGGGTAATCAAGGCAATACTATTTGCGGGCTTTTGGTGGCCAACCCTTCACATGGATACACATACCTATGTGAAACGGTGTGATGTTTGTCAGAGAACTCAGTACCCTATACACAAGGATGAGATGCCACTGAAGCCTATGATGGGAGGACGTGCGTTCTATAAATGGGGAATAAACTTTGTTGGTCCTATTAATCCCCCAGCTAAGGGTTCACATGCTGAATATATCATCGTGGCCACATACTATCTAACCAAGTGGATAGAAGCGAAAGCTACTACAAAAAATGATGCTCAAACAACAGCAAAGTTCTTATTTGAAAATGTATTCACGAGGTACGGATTTCCAATAGAGTTGGTGAGTGATAGAGGCACACACTTCTTGAATGAAGTCATAGAAAACCTTCTCCAAGAATTTTTGGTGATACATAAGAAATCGACCCCCTATCATCCACAAGCTAATGGCCAGGCTGAGAGCACTAATAAGATCTTATGCAATGTGCTGACTAAACTAGTGAACAATAAACACTCTGATTGGGACAAACAGCTACACCATGCTGTTTGGGCATACCGGGTTGCCTATAAAACGGTACTCCAAGCCACCCCCTTTCAGATGGTATTTGGCCAAAATGCTGTGCTACCTCTAGACTTTTTGATACCTACATTGAAGGTAGCACAAGAGCATGACTGGACAGGCCATGAACTCTCCTCTTGAATCTTTGATCTTGAACGTCTAGGCGAAACACGATTGAGAGCTACAGCAGGAATCTATGCAGCGAAGAAGAGGCAAAAGGCATATTTTGATACACATGTGAAGGATAAAGGCTTGAAAGCAGGCAACCTAGTCCTAGTCTACACATTGAAGCAGCATGCACGGAAATTAGAGAAAAGAGGTTACGGGCCAATGATTATCAATAGAATCTCCACAAGTGGCGCAGTTCAACTAGCCACTTTAGAGGGCGATATTCTACCAAGTTACATAAGTGGATGCAGATTCAAGTTATATCAAGAACCCCTCACTAAAGAGATGCTAAATCGACTCAACACTGCCAAGAAACGTAAAGAAGAAGAGAAATGAATTAGAGAAGAAGCACATGCAGAAGCTTTAGAACGCATCCGACGAATGAAATTGAGGAGATAAGGCAGAGACCCGCCTATGCTTGACACTCAAGAATCTGTAGGCTATCCTATGGCCATGTGCGAGACTTCAAGTGGGCATTCCCATAGAATAATCGACTGACGGCCTTTTGTAACTCTAGGAGTAGGACAAGGGAAGGGTGCAAAGGTTGTAAGAGCTTTGATTGACTCAGGTGCATCCACTAGTGCTGTCAAGTTGTCTTACTGTCAAGAATTGAAATTAACTGTCGATCCTATAGAAGCATATCTCATAGGATTGGGAGGTGTGGAAACCCCTTGCATGGGCGAGGTGGATCTTCCCATCTCCATTCAAGACGAAGTGATGACAGTCAAAGTACTAGTGTGTCAAGATGAGGACCTCATTGAGCCTCTTGTCTTGGGTCACGACTGGATCTATGATCATGCAGTCAACCTCAACCTAAGAAGTGGACTTCTCCAGGTATGGGTAGATCATAGCCGAATTACAGTTGAATTGGAAAATGAGGCACTCAAGGAACTAGGCAAGGCACAAACTCCTGGTCCTTCCAGGGGCGCACATGAAGTTGACAATGCTATTTTTGTCCAAAACTGTATGATGCAGAAAGAGGCTTGTCTCAACAACGGAGCCAGGGAGAGGACGGAACTCCCTTCTTTTCCAAAGACTAGAAGGTTGCAACAACCAACGGCAGATCAAATACAGAAGAAGCAGAACACTACCGATATTGGATGCCAAAAAAAGGAGCAAAGCAGATTGTTTCAGCCATGGAAACAAGTATGGAGGCGAAAAGGCAAATACCCGGTTTGGACCAGGCCGACCCCACGGCCAAAACCTCTTATTAGTAGTCAACAACACGACACTAATAAGAAGTCCTTCATTAATTCTTCCACGAAAGTGAATTCTATTTGGGTACCCAAGAAGTCAATGAAGGCCAGCCCACAATCACGACAAATCTGGGTGCCTAAGGCTTGCTTGCGGGCTCAAATAGCTACACCAAGGCCGCAACCGATACAACATGTTTCACTCACTTGAACATCTGAGGCCCACTCTTACACATCCCGCACGGACACATATTCTTCCATGAGCACTAGTAGAATCAGTTGTAAATGGGTCCCTAAAAAGCCTCATCTTCAAGCAGATACCCCTATCAAACTCTTCAGAGTCTCCACAAAATCAAGATCAAAGCCCATCCACTGCATTTGGCAACCTAAAACTTGTAATAAACCCCCGGACCCCAGTTGTAAATCCATGCCCACCTACTAACTACGTCACTCTCACACTACATCATTCCACTTAGTTCTTAGGTCCAACCAATTCCTAACTACACACACAAGCATAGAGCACTTATTAACCTACTAATCTCTCCCGAACCTCATGATAATGTTGTAATGGGGACAAAAACGATTCTAACTTGTCCTTTACAATGTTAACACATGTTTCTATATTCTCACAGAATCAGGAGGCAAGAAGTAACATGGCAGAAGCCACAGGTCCGAGCTCACAAGTAGGAATACTTACTGCAGGAATCGATGTGGATAGTCTACCTGTGGATGTGCCACCAACTGAACGACCTGTGGAGCTGCAACACCTTCAGCAGATCCCGGTACGGGATCCACCCACAGGGATCACAGAAAGAGTCCATGCCAATTCTCATTGGTTCAATGGCATGCCAGGTCCATTAGGAGAGGCCAAGTATATATGGGAGTCTAAGTGCGAGTATGACAGATCATGGGTTCGATTCCAATTTTTCTCCAAGGAGTTTGAGACTCTACAGAACACCGAGGATCTCTAGACCATATGGCAACGTGCAGGGCTAGCAGAATACTTTGAAGCACCACTACCTAAACCGGATCTCCTCCGATGCTATTATTTGGTCTCCACATTACAAGCTAATGAAGAAAAGGACAAACCAGGATCATTTGTTCTTCCTTCCTTGCTGGGCAACAACGAGTTAAAGAGGTTTAAACTTACCTTGGAGTTGGTGAGCTCTACTTTGAATATGCACGGCACACATGTACCTTCTGAGAAGGATGCTCTCGTTCCTACTAACATGAAGGATAGGAAACTACTGAAGCTTAAAGACATGGCAGCACTCACACCAAACGTGTCCATCCCTCTCCGTATGTGCATGCAACATTTTGCTTTCCCCGGCCAAGACCGCTTCACACAACCACACAAAAGAATCTGGTTCGCTCTCTACTTAGCGGAGACAGGTGCTTTACCAATTAAGCTGCCTTTATGGATTATAGATCAATTGTATGAAGCAAATAAAAGGTCTTCTAGGAAATTAGTGGTGAACGGTTGCTGTGCAATCACATGCATTATTTACCGGTGCCTAGCATACGATGTTCCCATTGAACATGCCTTAACTTGGGCACAATTACAAATGTTTAAGAGGCTCAAGACGTCCACACATCAATCCAAGCGCATGAGGGGTGCGATCCCTTGTGTCCAGACAAGGGAAGTTCTGACTACTCCTGAAGTATCGCCACGAGGGGAGGCCACTGTACCTCCCTTTACCATTAGGATACCCAGGTCTGGATCTGAAACTACGACACAAGCTGCCCCTTCAGCTCCTCCTGCTCCATCTGAATTTGAATTTGCTACAACTGGAGATGCTGAAGGAATGGATCCCCAGGACTTTGAAGCATTCTTACGAAGTACACAACTCTCTGATGTAGAGTTTTATTCAGATGCAGAAGAACAAGGCACATCTTCACAAAGAAGAAGAAAATCTACAGACGGCCGCCATGTACATTGGAGTGACGCTCAGCAAGGTCAACAACAAGGACACCTAGAAGAAGAAGGAGCATATGAAGAGGAGACCACTGAAGCCCCAGCCTATACAACAGAACTCCGAAGGTTGTATCAAATTATGGAACGAGTGTGATCGCAACAACTGCTCACCGAACAGAGCAGTAGAGTACTCATGACTCAGCTGTTGGAAGAAGGAGGAGTTGACTCAGAATATAGTGAAGGTCTCTTATTGATGGCAGAAACATATGGGGTAGTAGAAGCAGTGCGGACCGCCATTGGAGGTCTCCAATTCAATATGATCCACGAAGATTCCAGACATGACCACGCTCAGGTAAGAATATCCAGATCCCCATTACAACGACAGAAGGGCCAATTATTACATCCGAACCCATCGGGACAACCTCCCAAGCAACAGAAACTGCTAGCCAAGAGCACCCAAGCACCCATGAGGAATCCACCGAGCCACTACCACCCACACCCCCACCATCGCCTCCTAGAGCAGAAACCGTGGAAATCACCTCGACCGCTCAACCCACCGAACCAACCTTCATCTTCTGTACTCCCATCTCTAGTTCAACCCTATTCTCCACCTCTGATAACCCAATCTATGAAGCAACCCCCATCACTACACAATCCACCGAATCGCTCATAGAGCCTGCCCTAGGACAACCATCCCCCATGCCCTCAGCCATAGGTCATCCTGACCCTAGATCCATATTCATGGGTTTCCCTGCTACCACGCAACCCTTAATGCCCTCCTCAACTCTACGACCTCAACCCCCAACCTCCATCTCTCCACTTCTCCAATCCCTCCATAACTTCCTTGCTAGAACTTTTCAACCCAGGTCTCAACCATTCCCTTTATTTTCAGCTCCATACCCCACTTCTCATCTATTCACCACTTTCACACACACACCACCTACCATTCCAATGTATATGGTAGACCCCACACTCGCACCCACTCCTGAAAGTATGGACATTTTCACCACCCACGGCACCTGCCCCTCCCCCTACGCTTCCACCTCCTCCCATTCCCCCTCCACCAATTTCACCCACACACACGTCTTCAATAGACACATCATTCACTCTTCCCCTTCCCCAATTCCCTTCCCATGCATCTTCCATTGTAAACACCACCCCCTCATCTATAGGCAATGCATTGGACACCATGCTAGCTTGTATATCAAACCTAAGGACAGATTACAATCAGCTCCAGCAACAGAATGAATGCCTGCAAGAGCACTCGGAGACACTACAACACCGCCTTGCTGCACTAGAGGAGGAAAATGCTCGCCTCCACACACAATTCCAAACTCTCCAAGAGGCTCATAGCATATTGGAGGTACAATTACAGAACACAGATCAGGAAGCAATACAAGTGGTAGAAGGTCATCTACGGACACAGATGGAACACAATTCAAAGCTTCAGTGAAATATGGCCCTACTCAAGCGACATCTTGCTGCCGCTCATGAAGAGAATCGACGCCTGCAATTACAAAATCAGGAAAACCTAGGAGCAGCTATCGAAAGCACACCTGGGGCACCCATCAGCCCATCAAAGTTTCAAGCAGTGACCCCCGACAATATCAAGATCATATTGGAAGACTATGCCATGCTGCTTGAAGCACATGACCTACTATCAGAGGAACCGGGTCAACTGAAGCAGAAACACCAAAAAGAAACAACAACAGCCTCTCAAACCACCTCCTCCGCGGCTTCACTTCTCACAGACTCAGAGGCCTTAAAAGATCTCCAGAAACAGGTCACCAAATTGCAAGCACGTCTACTACAATATGAGAGACCACCTTCCCCTCCAGAGGCTCCCACCGACGAAGAAGTAGTACAAATTCTTGTGGAACAAACATTTGAAGAAGAATACGACCCACAACCCTTCCCAGGAGGCCAACAAACGGAAGAAGCTCAAGACACATTCGAAGCACCACGGCCTCCATGGCTACGTCAAGTGGAGGAAATTGGGAGTTCTCACGAAGAGCGCATAGTAGTGCAAAATCAGGCCATGAGGGTCATAGAGGAAACTGTGCTACAATCTGCTTACTTCAAGAACCTGTCATCGAGACGCCTTATCCTCTCATCTGAACTCCAATACAGGCCTTATTATATTATCTTGGCTGATTATAATGCAGAAATACAGAGAGTCACGGGTAAGATTCCTACCTTTGCTACCCAATTTCAACCCGAAGACCTTCCTCCAGAGGTGCAAAAAGGCAAAATTCGTCAACCCACCTGGCGGCAGAAACTTCTAGAGACATATCCAGAAATGCTACGCACATGGAACAACGCGCCTTTACATCTTCTATACAATCCATGCTACGGTCCAGTTCCACGCCGCAGGTCTTGGAAGGCATTCAATATCAAAGTGCAGAACAACGCGCAATGCAAGGAATGGATAAACTACCCGTACATTGCGCCACCACAAGGACCACCGTCGGTAGCGTACATGATGGGAACAATTCGACATTGGATGCCGCGATTGAAGCCCATGCCAGATGTGGCAGCTCAAATGATGCTTAAGATTTTAGATATGATGCAGGTAGTCCTGAAAACCTTTAAAAATGCAGCCGCACCACAGGTACATCTACCGGGGTTTACCAATGGAAATTATGATTTGGTGTATGACATGAGCACCACCCTCAGTATTCGTGTGGCTTACGCCTGGCATGCACGCATCAAATACCTCCTTGCATGTTACAAACAGACCTTCGAAGAAATGTTCAAATCAGGTTTCTGGGAGTATCACTCGGAGGTCTTTGCTCCGAAGCCAACACACCTGCTCCATCTCTTTGCTTGTGAACAAGCAATGTACTCTGAGTACTACACCACACCGCAACCAGAGGTCCCTGGCGCAATAAATTGGGATGCATTGGAAGCTGATCTAGCAAGAGGCTTAAGGATAGGAGAACACGAACTTGCCACCAATGTCATCCAATACTATATCGACCACCCTATAGAACAGAGGTCTGTCAGGGGCGACAGATGCTAGGAAGGGGGGAGTATTGGCATACAAGTCAGATGAAGAGCATACTAGCGCAACGAAGGAGTCATGCACAATACGACAACAAGGCCCAATCATTTTTTCCATGGACCATTTACAACTCAAGTGATTTTAATCACTACACAAACATTGTAAATTCCATTTTTGGTAGAATAGACTCCATTTTGTGCAAGCCGAGGAGTCCTCGAGCTTGAGGAGTATTAGAACTAGCTACATATCAATTTTCATAATTTTTAAACTCTGTTTGAGCCCTCAAATAGGATCTAGAACCTAATTTTTAACTAGGCCGGACACTAGGTCTGGACAAGTCCAAAGCTAGTTAGAAAACTATAAAAAGAGCTAGAGAGCTCATTTTTGAGGTTAAATTGTTTGTGAATTGAGCTGATGTAAGAGACTTTTTGACTAATGCAAAGAACTCCATCGTTCCTCTCCTTGTTCTTGCCTTGTGTGCGCGTGTGTGTGTATGTGTGTGCATGCTTGTGTGCTTCTCACTCACACACTTGTGCCTTCACTTGCTCATAGTCTTCATACTAGTCCTCACGTCTCCACGGATTGACAATTATGAGGTGAATCTTCTCACGTTGGTACTCACCATTGTGCTAGAGTGACATCCACAGACACATAGGGGGAAAGAGGAGAGTAGAAGGATCACTTAGGTGCAAAAAGTTTCAAAAAAATCCTTTAATTTGAGTGTGTTAAGCCCAAGTATCGTGGCCGATTGAGTTCAAGTATCGCAATACTTGAATTCTCGTGTATTGCGATACTTGGCAGGTATCGTGTATCATCAATACCTCTTACTCCCTGTGTATCACAATACCTTGGTATCGTGTATCACCGGGTTGAGTATTGTGACACTCAGGTATCCTGTATCACGAGTCCTCATGTATCATGTATCATCGGTACTTTGGTATCAAGTGTCGCCAATCCCTGTGTATCGTGTATCGTGACTGACTTGTATCGTGATACTAAGGCATCGTGTATTGTGTTGGTCTTGTATCACGATACATACATATCGTGTATCGTGCCCTCCTGTATCGTGACCTTTGTGTATCATGTATCGTCCTCATACGGGGATCGTGTATCATGATCATCATGTATCGCGGTACATGAGTATTGTCTATATTCTGCGTATCGTGTATCATCTTGATTCTGGTATTGTGTATCGTATTGGTGTTGTATCCTGATACATGAGTATCGAGGGTCCCCTGAGTATCGTGTATCATCTGTTAGTCAGTGTATCGTGTATTGTATGCACTGCAAGTATCGTGTATCGTCCCAATCCTGTATCGTGACCCGAGAGATATCATGTATCATCTAAGGTCAAGTATTATGTATCATGGACATCCCAAGAAAGTAGAACTCAAGCTAGGCTAAGCCAATTCCTAGGATAAATATAAGCCTAGGAGATGTGCAAAATTGACTGAGGTATTTAGTGAATGAACCTTCACTCAGGACGTGTACTAGGAAGCCGACGTAGTGTCATATCTTCAACTAGGAGTATAAACTTAACTAGTGCCAATTCACAGTATTCTGACACTTCTAGTGAATCAAACGAAGAAGATAGGATGGCCTCGGAAGACATGCATAGTTCAGTTCCTTTGACAGGATTCATGTCCATCATTGAAGGAGAATATAGAACCTCACTGGAGTATGTAACACTAAGCTGAAGAAAACACAGAGAGAGCCTTGGTACCAACTACTCCTTTGACTGGCACGGACAGCTACAATCAATCCTATGACCAAACTTGGGGAGATTATTATTCATACAAAATGGACCCTATGAATTACGAGCAGACCTATGAGCAATACTCATATGGGCAAAATAACTACAATCAATCATATGGTTATGGAGTTGAATATGCGACTCTAATGTACACCAACCCGAGAGCTCAGACACCTTCTAGACCTGTCATTAGACCTCGAGTCCCTCAAGGACCATGCTACCACTGTGGAGGAGAACATTTCATTAGGGAATGCTCTTTGCCCTATCAACCACCTCAGAAGGTTTGGGAAGGATATTTTCGTGATTGCAGAAAAGAACATTTGTTTAGAGACTGTCCAAAACACCCTAATAAAATGAACCACATCACCCAAGTGAACATAGTAGAGGTAATAGAGCCTTCAAGAAGTGACAAAGAATATACAGTGCCCTAGAAGGAAATTACAAGAGCAAGAGCCAAAGAAGGACTAGAAGAGTTAAACTCCACTAGACACGAAACCAACAAACCAGAAACTCCAGTAACTCAAGCAGTGCCAGATTCAGAAAAATTTGGAGAAAATTCAAAGGAAAATCGGACTCAAAGATGAAAAGCTCGATGTGAGAAGCTAAGAAATAAGTGGACTCAACAAAGAGAGGAAAAGAAGAGCAAAAAGGAGTCACAACACATTACAACTCCCACGCTTGAAAAGGATTTTAGTGCTGGGGAAAAGGAGCAAGGTAAACAACAAGCAGGATCAGTTCTAGCTGAACCCATGCATGAAGACCTAGCCATGTGGATAAACACTTATCAATCTAGGATTAAAACCGGACTAACTGTGGAACAACATGAAGTGAGTTACCCTAAAGGGGATTTGGAAAGAGAAAGGCTAGCAATCTGTAAGAAATTGATAGAATCAGCCCAAAATACCCTAGAAAAACCTATCCAAGACCTTCCAAAAACAAGGATACCTGAGAGCAAATTTCAAGAAAGATTGAGAGCTCATGACCCTCTAGAAGAAAGAAGGACTATAGAGAAAGCAAAAAGCATAGCCAATGAAAACCCTCAAGGAAGTTTGATAATTCCCGAAGTAGAAGCTAACTGGCCGAAGGATTTATGGGCTAAAGTCCAAGAAGAGAGATGGAGAAAAATTGAGGGTATTGATCCGCCCTTCGAAGTGTTGGATGCAGACGAAAATCCAGGAATGATAAATCATGAAATGAATTACGAGGAAGGTGAGGAAGTAATGGAATGCATGGACACACTACCGAACTATATGGGAGAATATGAACAAAATTCTAAACTTTATCATGCCGCAACAGTAAGAATGAAAGAAAAAGAATTTTTGAGCAAGACATCAGACATAGTACAAAAATTGAAGGAGACTAAGGTGCAGTGTTCAATAACCTTAGAGGAATTACTTAAAATTAAACCACAAGTATGGGGCAAATCAGCGAAGCACTTCATGTAGAGAGAAGTAAAAGCGAGTAACAAGGCGGCCAATGAAGATACACATATGATTCAAATTCCTATAGATAAAGTGGCCAACGTCAGTGAAGAGTATGAAGGTAATACATGTCTACCCAGCATTTTTCAAGGTTACACCACAAAGAAAATATTAGACATGGGAGCAGGAGTAGGAATAGCGACAAACGAAATGTGGGAGAAGTGGGGAAAACCAGCATTACGACCCACAAGAATGAAATTACAATTAGTTGATGGCCACACCAAAAAACCCCTAGGATTGCAAGAGAATGTAGTGCTTACAACATGTGGAGTAGATTTTGAACACACACTAGCCATTTGTCAATTTGAGAGAGCTGGTAATTATGAAATGATCTTGGGAAGACCCTTTATGAGACAACTAAGGGTACAACAAGACTGGGGTAGAGATGTGGTATATTTGCAACATAGGGGCACAACTACAAGAATAAACCTCCATACATACGCATATCATGATGTCCCACCTCTACAATGGAACTCGATACACAAAGAAGAGGATGACCTATCAGTCCATAGTGCAGGATCGGAAGACCAATCTTGGATGCATGAGGTACCCAACTATGGATGTATAAGGTAGCTAAGAGGGAGGACGAGAGGAGACTATAGGGATGGATGGAAATATTGGCCATGTTGGATGTATGTGTCAATGAGGAAGTCCTAACCCTAAACGAGTGCATAGATAAGGAGTTGTAAAACGTAAATCTATACATGGTTGTGCTACAGGAGACCGAGGAAGGAGAGTGGATAGAAAAGAATTGGACATAAGATTATGAAAGCATAGAAATGGAACCTGAAACTCGAGAAGGAATTCAGTTAGAAAAAGGATGCAAAGAAATGGAGACAGGAAACAACTCTTGCCAAGAACAAAAAGAAAGTCCGAAAGATATCCATGTAGAAGGAGTCAGTAGAGAAGAGAATATACCACGGTTCAATTTGAGGTCCCTAAACATTTTAAAAAATACGAGGTGGAGGAAAGAAAGATTGCTATCCAAATGCCTAAACAACAAGCACAAGAAGGAATAGCATACGATAATAAAGAACAAACTAAAAAAACTACAGTAACCATGGAAGGAGAAGAGGAAAGATGTACCTTCATAGGAAAAGACATGTCTGAAAGCGAAGAATGAAAATTCATAGAGTTGATTCGAGCCTATAGGGACATATTTGCATGGACATACAAGGACTTAAAAGGAGTGGATACATCCATTTGTTCCCATCGTATTCCCATGAATCTTGATGCTAAACCATCCAAACAACAACCATACACATACAATGACATGTATTCATCCAAAATCAAGGAAGAAATAGACAAATTATTGGCAGTAGGATTCATTTATGAAATCGAACACACTGCATGGGTATCACCTTTGGTAGTAGTGCCAAAAAAAATGGGAAGCTTAGAGTGTGCATCAACCTCAAAAAGGTTAATGTAGCCACCATTTGAGAGCAAGTGTACGTAGATGATTTGTGCACCTATTCTGAACAACGAGTGGACCACATATCAGAGTTAAGGAAAATTTTTGAGAAATGTAGACAATATAGAGTCTCTTTAAATCTAGAAAAGTGCATCTTCATGGTAAGACAAGGAAAAATTTTGGGTCATATAGTGTCTAAGAATGGAATTATCTACCGATGAAGACAAGATCAAAGTTATTCTAGAACTACCCCGACCAAAAAATGCAAAGGAAGTACAAGCATTTATGGGACACTATGGATACTATCAAAGATTTATCCACATGTACACCATAGTTGCTAGACCTCATATGGCTTACAAACTCAGCTTAATTGGACCAAAGAATGTGAGAAATCATTTAATGAGCTGAAAAGCTGATTGAGTTCAATGCCTATTCTAAAGATACCAAATGGGAAGAAGCCATCTCATATCCATGTGGATGCTTCCAAATTCTCCATAGGATGTATCTTAGCATAGCTGGCAGAGGAAGGAAGACTTGATCATCCTATAGCTTATGCTAGCAGGCAACTCAATCAAGCTAAACGTAATTACACTACCACTGAACGAGAAGGGTTAGGAATGGTATATGCGGTAAAGAAATTTCAGCATTACTTATTAGTAAACAAATTCAAATTCTTTATTGATCATCAAGACCTACTATACCTAGTAAATAAACCTTGTAATACGGGAAGACTAGTGAGATGGTTCCTTTTATTAATGGAATTTGATTTTGAAGTGATGGTTAAAAAAGGAAACACACATGTCAGAGCTGATCATCTTTCTCGAATGACACACGGAGAACCTCCAAATGGAGTGGTAAATGACTTGCCTGACACTTATCTTTTCAACTTAGAAATTTGTCCACAATGGGCTGAAAAGTTGATAGCTATACTCACCCATGGACCTAGTCATCGGATTAATTCAGATAAAGCCCAAGAACTATGGAAGACTTGGAATCTTCACATTGTAGCGGGAAGCCTATATCATTAAGATTCTAATGGACTTCTTTTGAGGTGTGTAGATGAGGAAGAACAGGAAAATTGGCTGAAACATGCGCACATAAACCCATGGAAGAAACATAGAAGCATTAGTAGTACAGTGCAAGAACTCAAAGAGTAGGAGTTTATTGGCCAGGGATGTCGAAGGATGTTCACAGACATGTAGCCAGTTGTCTTAAGTGTCAAGAAAAAAGGCCTAAGGAGAACTCGACACTATGCTATTCCACAATCGCACCTAGATGGACTTGTACTTTAGTGAAATTCTTAAGGACACGTGAATACCCAGAAGGAGCAAGCCTCACAAGAAAAGGAGCTCTCGAGGAGTAGAGTAAAGATTATACCCTCATAGGGAGACAACTATTTATATGCAGTCAAGACAACCAATTACATCTATGTATACATGAAGACGAGTATATCCATGTGTTGGAGATGGCACATACTGGGGCAGCCAGAGGTCACTTTTCCACGGATAAAACTACAAAAATGATTCTCTTTGCTAGATTATGGTGGCCAACTTTATAGCAGGATGCCACTACTTATGTTCAAAGATGGGAGGTATGTCAAAGAATTAAATATCCGATACGCAGAGATGAGATGCCATTATGACCTATGATCAGTGCTAGAGCCTTCACTAAATGAGGTATAGATTTCATTGGACCAATTAGCCCCCTAGCTAAAGGGTCTCATGCTGATTACATAATTGTACCTATGGATTACTTAACCAAATGGGTGGAAGCAAAGGCCACTAGGAAGAATGATGCAAGAACCACCGCCAAGTTCCTCTTTGAGAATATCTTCACAAGGTTTGGACTACCCATTGAAATTGTGAGTGACCGGGGCACGCACTTCATTAACGACGTGATAGAGACTTTGATGAATGAATTCCTAGTAATTCATAAGAAATCATCCCCTTATCATCCGCAAGCCAATGGACATGCCGAAAGTTCCAATAAAGTGCTTTGTACCATTTCAACCAAGATAGTAAATAATAAATGATCAAATTGGGATAAGCAATTACATCATGCCATTTGGGCCTTTCGAGTTGCGTATAAGACTGCTATAGGCACAACACCTTTGAATCTTGTGTACGGACAAAATGCAATCTTACCAATTGATTTTTTGATTCCTACTCTTCGAGTAGCTGAAACATATGAGTGGACTATACGTGAATTATCCCAACAATTGGATCAGATTGAAAGATTGCATGAAACTAGACTACAAGCAGTAGCAGGTATTATGCGGCCAAGAGGGAACAAAAGGCCTACTATGATGCCCATATCAAAGATAAGGGACTAAAAGAGGGGGACTTAGTCTTGGTGTACACCTTGAAACAACACGCTAAGAAATTGCAAAAGAGAGGACATGGGCAATTGATAATTAATCGTATCTCTATGAGTGGATCTGTGAACCTATCCACTTTAGATGGAGAAGTCTTGCCAAACTAAATAAGTGGTTGTCACGCGAAGAAGTATTCAGAACCCTTAACGGATGAGATAATGAGTAGATTACTTAAAGCAAGGCATCGAAAGGAAGAAGAAGAGAGAATAAGGGAAGAAGCAAGGCTTGAAGCATTGGAACACATAAGAAAGCGAAAAGAATGGATGAAAGAAAGCGATGATAGATAAGGACAAGGAGAGGAGCCTATTCCCATGGCCAATTATAGGACAACAACACTACGACCATAAGACCACAAGTTAGACAACCCTATCTCAATTTGGGAGTAGGAACCGAGGAATAGCACTTGGTGGATGCATTGATTGATATCGGAGCAGCATTAAGTAGCATACACTTATCTTTGGCCCAATGATAAAGTGTGTCACTTAATCCCACTAAGGCCTACATGTTGGGCATAGGAGGAAACACAATTGAATGTGTAGGAGCGGTCAACCTATCTCTACACCTGGGTAACAACTCAATGCATCAAAAGTTTTTAGTATGCCAAGATGATGATATAGTGGAGGAGTTAGTGTTAGGTCAAGATTGGATATATGAATTCGAAGTGACTATCCAGTTAGCCTTAGGTTATATATTCGGGAAGATTGGACAGAGAGAGGTCTTTAGTCTATTAGATGAAAAACCTCTAAAGATGATTAGTGTGAAATGTAATAGTGTTGAATGTGTGTCTGCATGTGAACCTACACCACCCTTGAACCATGATATCCCCGTGTCCACATCTATCTCGAATCCCAAAACCACTTCTCTTCTTACTCATGATTCCCGACTCAACCCTTCATCTTTACCCAACCAACTGGAGATAACAAGTGAGGGTCTTACTACGAATGGGCTACAAGGAAGCATACAACCAGACACGAAGTTAACACTAATACAAACAACTGTGAGAAGAAGGATGCGATAAATATGGGTGCATAAAGATTAGTTAGACATCTATCGGCCTCAATACAAGGAGACTAAATCCATTCAAAGAAGGCACCAAATTGAATCTTCAGTTATAGATAGGCCCACAACCATAGTGCAAATCTGGATATCAAAAATATTGAAGGCGGCTCAGCCATCAAGAAATCGAATATGGATACCCAAAACAACTATCAAACTTACCAAGGAGCAAACAACCAAAGTACAATGGAATCAATGGCAACAAAAATGACTCTTCAAAAGACACACAACTCCAATGAAGCAGATGCTGCGAAGGAAACAAGAAGGAATTTCTACGGCAAGTCGATACTCATGGCAAGTGAAAGTACATCAAAACTGAATATCTTCAACAAACATCAAAAGTTTCTAGAAGGACATTCAAAGCATCAGAACTAAGAACATGTGGATACCAAAGTCCGAGATAGCACCACTAATGATTCGAGTAGGACATCCCACTTGCACTCATGATGATTTTTATGCACCTAGAGTAAGCATACTAGGGCCACATTACAAGGCCATGCATGAGGCACCAAAGTATCATTGTACTACTAAGTGAGCACATTTCCCACCTAGGGAATAGGATCACCATGTACAATAAATAATAAGCACCAATTGCTTTGGCTATATCCTTAATGTTTCTATTTTCATTGCAACCTAAGAAAAAATGGAGTTCAAGGTATGTTTTTTACACACTTGTGAGTGTGGACGTGACACACGGAGCGAGCGATCAACACACCACTAGAACTTATTTCATAATTGATACTAATCGTTGAATACTTCCAAAACATATGGCTTCCCCAAGTTCTGAGGCTACCAAGAACGCATCAAATGATTCTGAAGCTACACATGAAGCGGAAGTGTTGGAGTTTCCCTTGGAATCTACTGTTAAGGCTAGGGGACATTGGTTCAAAGATGAAAACCCATCAAGTGAGCACTTGTTTCTTATCACTATAAGGATCATGGATACACAACATCAATTCCCAGTGATGACCCAAGATTTCAGAATCTTGCATGAGATGCGCAGAGTAGTGAATGCATGGACTCAAGCTGGAATTGAGGCTTACTTAAAGCTCCCTATCTACAAATCAAACTTTCAATGATGCGCACAAGTTATGAATACCTTACATCCGGCTCTTGATAAACCCTCAGTCCCTGAAGCTGTGGTCTTAGATCACAACGGGGAATCTCAAACTATCCGATTCATGCATGAACTAATTAAAGCAGCATTCGACTGGACATTGGATGGTCTTACAGATCTAAAGGATGAATGCCATGAGGCAAAGAAAAGAAATTTCTTTGACATCAACAAAATAGACATTGAAGAGGAAGTCACATTGGTGCATCAACACTTCTTTTCCAAGTATGAATAGATATATGGATCCTTAAAAGATCATAGTACAATTGTTATCTCATGCTGTCAAGCAAATTGGGAATCAAGTTAACATGACACCCTTCATTCAAGAGTGAATCTTTGAAGCCAAAAGGCAGTGGGGTCACAAAAAATTCTTAAATGGAAGTTCAACTCTCACATTGCTCATCTATCAAGCATTGAACATGAAGGAGTGTCTACGGTCGATGATCTCGACGGCTGAAATGGCAAGGTATGTGAAAGCGGCTACAATGCCAAAGAAGAGAAAGGGTGTAACCCTAGTAGAACAAGACCAAGTTCCAAACCGACTATGAGGAGTGCAAAACGAGCTCGTGTGGCTGAGGCATCACAGACACCACAATGTAAAAGAACACATGAGCTCCCTAAGGTGTCGATAGCTAAAACACTAGCTATTACCAAAAGAGACTTATCCACTACACTAGAGGCCACACATGTCCACATGAGAGGACAAATCAACCTTACGGTATAGGACCACCAATACCATCAAGCGAGAACACGAAAATCAACACAAGTAGAAAGGAATGTATCTCACCAAGACCGATACAAAGAATTGGTAAACTAAATAAAGTCAAGATAAACTAAATAAGCAGTGACTCAATTTTCCATTACTCCCAAGCCCTAGAGTTATTTGCCTATGGAAGATTACATTATCAAAACAATAGAATTTTGGTTATCTCCGTATGCAAAAGTTCCTGACCTCACTATCAAAGTGACTAACAAAATACTTAGCATGATTCTAACTGTACTCAAAGTATTTAAGCATGCAGAGTACACATTTTTGAATTTTATTGGCATCAATCAAGGCACAAATGTTTTGGTATTCAACCTTTCTGTACTCAAAGTATTTAAGCATGCAGAGTACACATTTTTTAATTTTATTGGCATCAATCAAGGCACAAATGTTTTGGTATTCAACCTTTCTGTTATGCCAAAAAGACTAACCATTATGGCCTATTATTCGTGACTCATGTTTTTGCCTAGTACACATATGCAAACTTTTGAAGAAGCCTTCTTGACTGGATTTTTTGAGATTTATTCATAAATCTTCCTAAAGATGTCCACGAATTTGAATGTAAGATTAGTCACCTATGAACTCAATTTTTTTGCTGACCATCACCAACCACCACATGATGGTGTCAAGTCAGAACAATGGACGCAACTCATGATACATGAAGCCAATCTACTAAATGAAACATAGCAAAAGGTATACAAGACGTAATCCCATCGACATCCAAAGCCTGACGGGGATGACAAAGTTCAAGAGGGGGATGTGTGGAGGAATCCAACAAAAGAAGAAGAAGATGAAAATCAAAACAAAAGACTGTGCAATAAGAAGTATCACCCTCTGCCCAAAGCCCCACAGGGACACGCATCAGGCTACAATGCAAAAGGACCAGGTCCCGAATGTGAAGAGAGATGGTGGATGCAATCCAAAGATGAGTAGGTGCTGCTACAACCAGCTTCACACCAGCCAACTGAGACTTCAGAGTTGATTAGTAGACCCTTTGAGCTTCCTTTTGGGCATAGCAAATAGACTTAGCAAGCTTCCCAATCCAAGTTAAAACACTTCAAATGATGGACTGAGCACTGAGAACAAGTTTCATCAATTTCTGGAACATTCCCACAATTCTCGGGGCTCTGCAGAGATAGACCAATAAGCAGTAAAATGCAGATATCTCCAAAAGTAAGTATTCAATGACCTTGAAAATTTATATGCACAAAGTAGACAGTACAAGCTATCCACTGCAAGTTAAATCACTGAAAAAGGTTCAGTAGAACTCGAGATAGGACCTTCTGAAGTTACTGCTCTGAGTGAGTATAGCAGAGAACAAAACAGAGAAGTAGATGATAATAAATGTATAGATTCACATATGATTACAACCACATTGGCAATGAATCTTTGCACAATGGGAGTATAATGATAGAGCTATGGAGTAAGCTCTCCAATCTCTAAAAAATGACATGAAGTGGTCACGTACAAGGCTTGCTAATCGCCTCTTCCTTCTTGCTCTTTTTATAGCTATTCTTGGAGGGAGTTTTGAATTCGAATTCGAATGGCTCCACCTAAAAGTGATCCCCAAAGTTAGGAGAGATTCCCTCAGCTCAAAAATTCGTGATTTTGGTAGTTGGAGCCACAAATTTGCTTTTACATCATGGATGAGGTAAGCCATCCTTTTCCTTTTTTCTTTTTCCATTTACAAGAGATAAAATGTACTCTTTTACAAGAGGTGTTCACATGACTACTCATGTGACTTACAAATGAGGATAATATCAAATATATCAAGCATGTAGGCTTGGGAAAAATGCACCAACAGCTCCCCCTCAAGCCTAACATGCTTGGCCTTCAAATAAGTCTTCAATTGTCCTTGATTTCTTGCAAGCCAATCATCAACTTGAATCTACTTAACTTTGTACCATCAAGAGCTTTAGTCAACATGTCTGCACATTGCATATCTGTAGAGACATAGGATAGTTGAATATCCTTGCTCATTAGCTTCTCCCTTACATAATGGTAGTGGACTTCAATATGCTTGGTTCTAGCATGGTATACCGGATTAGCTGCTAGATGTAGTGAGCTTGTGTTGTCACCAAAAATATGAGGTGTTGAAGAATGAAGTCCAAGATCTGTGTACAAAGACTTTAACCACATGATTTCTTGAGTTGCATTAGCCAAACCTCTATATTCTGCTTCAGTAGAAGATAATGCCACGGTTGGTTGCTTCTTCGATGACCAAGAAATGATTTTTGAACCTGCAAATGATATATACCCTGATGTGCTTCTTCTATCATCTTTAGATCCGGCCCAATCTGCATCTGAGTAGACCTTTAGCTCAATATCTGAAGTATATGAATAGAACAAACCTTCATTCATGGTCCCCTTGAGGTACTTGAGGACTCGCTTGGCCGCTTCCATATGTGGTCTTCTTGGCTTATGCATAAACTGACTCAATATGCTAACAGTATAGCATATATCCACCCTTGTGAGTGTTGCATAGTTCAAACTTCCAACCAAGCTTAGATAGCTTGTGATGTCTTCAATTGGCTCTCCTTCATAAGCACTAAGCTTATGATTTTGCTCCATAGGTGTACCTGCACACTTGGTATTTTCCATCTTGAACTTGACGAGCATGTCATGCACATACTTCCTTTGTGTGATGTATATACCTGAATCTGTGTAGATCAACTCCAATCCAAGAAAATAAGTGAGTGGTCCGAGGTCACTTATTTTGAACTCCTTCATTTGAGCCTTTACTTGTTTGATTCCTTCAAGATCATTGCCTGTGATAATAATATCCTCAACATACACACATAAATAGATCACATTAGATCCATTCCTCTTTATGAACAAAGAGGTATCCGCCTTGCTAGCTTTGAATCCTTGGTCCTGCAAATAAGTCACCAATCTGAAATTCCAAGCTCTTGGAGCTTGCTTCAATCCATACAAAGCTTTCTTTAGTTTGCATACATAGTTACGATGATGTGCATCCTCATATCCAGGAGGTTGTGCCATATACACTTCCTCAGAAATCCATCCATTCAAGAAAGCATTCTTTACATCAAGTTGATAAAGATTCCAATTTCTAGATGCAGCAAGACTAATGAGAACCCTAATTGTA
This sequence comes from Ceratopteris richardii, assembly GCA_020310875.1. Lineage (NCBI taxonomy): Eukaryota > Viridiplantae > Streptophyta > Polypodiopsida > Polypodiales > Pteridaceae > Ceratopteris > Ceratopteris richardii. Next base: position 118,297,051 of record CM035415.1, read on the forward strand.
GGCATTTTTGCAACAAGAGAGAAAGTCTCCTCATAATCAATACCATGGGTTTGAGCAAACCCTTTAGCAACTAACCTTGCTTTGTGTCTATTTATACTTCCATCTGGATTCCTCTTGATTTTGTATATCCATCGAGATCCGATTATCTTCATAGATGGCTTGTTAGGTACAAGCTCCCAAGTGTCATTCTCCTTCAAGGCTTCCATTTCTTCATCCATTGCATCTCTCCAAGCTTTCTTGCTTTGTGCTTCTTCAAATGTGGTAGGTTCTTCATTGGTTGAATCCTTTGCAATGTAGATTGAGTGCTTCGTGACCAAAGAAGTATCATAACCAAACCTCTCTGGTTTCTTCTTCTCCCTTGAAGACCTTCTAAGTGGTTGATGTGAGCTCTCGAGTCCATATGTAGCATCCTGCATCTTTGCTTTACCTTTGTTTTTCCATAGCTTTAGTCTTTCCAAGTCTTCTAGGTCAATCTCCGAATCACTTTCTTCAAGCTGCTTTGGTTCCTTTGGTTGAAGTGATGGAAAATCTTCATCCAGGTCATATGGCAGCTTCACTTTCCTGTCATCATCAAACCATGATTTGTTTTCATCAAAAATTACATCTCTACTCACAGAAAATCCTTTATTGGTTGGATTGTACAATCTATATCCTTTTTGGTTTTGATCATAACCAATGAATACACACTTCTCTGCCTTGGGATCCAATTTCCCTCTTACTTGAGAAGGAATGTGAGCATAGGCTAAGCATCCAAAGATTTTACAATGCTCTAGACTAGGTCTTCTTCCATTCCATACTTCATATGGAGTGGTTCCATCTAGTGACTTAGATGGAAGTCTATTTATGAGATATGTGGCTGTAGACACAGCCTCTGCCCATAGGTAGTTTGGCAATCCCTTTTCGTTGAGCATGGACCTTGCTGCTTCGACAATAGCTCTGTTCCTCCTCTCTGCTACACCATTGAGTTCGGGTGTATACCTTGTAGTGACTTCCCTTTTAATGCCTCTTTCATGCAAGAAGGCATCAAATTCAGAAGAGAAGTATTCTCCTCCACCATCTGATCTGAGTCGTTTCAAAGTCCTACCTATTTGGTTTTCAACAAGAGCAATATACTTCTTAAAGCAATTAAACACTTCATCCTTGTGCTTCATGAAAAACAGAATGGTCCACCTGCTACAATCATCTATGAAAGACACATAATATCTTGAGCCTGATATAGATGGCTCCTTACTTGGACCCCACACATCCGTGTGCACTAGATCCAAAGGATTTTGATACATATATCCTTTCTTATTGAAAGGTTGTCTATGAGCTTTGCCTAGTTGACAAGCTTCACACTTATAAATCATGAGTTGCCTTGTGATATTAGGCAAACCAAGTACACTTTGGTCCCTGCAAATCTGTTTGAGTGTCCTCTCACCAATGTGAGCAAGCCTTTTGTGCCATATCTCCAACTCTGTAAGAGTTTGAGATCCATAGCTAAACAAAGCTATGTTCTTTGTATCTTCCACTTCAAAAGTGAAAAGCCTTCCTGTCTTTTCTCCTTTGGCGATCCTTCGAAAGCCTTGCCTTGGGTCTTCAACATATGCTCCAAATCGATTGAATCTAACCTGCAATCCTTTTTCAACAATCTGTCCAACACTTATTAAATTTTTGGTAATTGTAGGGACATACAAGACTTTGCTTAAGAGGTTCATATTCCCATCTGATGTCTTCACATTACCTATCTTCTCCACTGAGTGCTTTGTGTCATCTCCTGTCTGCACTTCATGCTTGTTATGAGGATCTTCCAAATCAGAAAGTAAAGCCACATTTCCTGCTACATGGTTCGAGCATCCCGAATCAATGTAAAATATGTGATCATCATCCTTACCCTTCTTCGCTGATAGATTCATAATCAATAATGAATCTTCTTGACTTTGGTCCTCTGCATAGTTATTGTAATCTCTTCTTCCTCTATGGCCACTTTGATAGTTGTTGTTGTTGTTGTAATTGCTGTTGTGGTAGTTGTTGTTGTTGTAGCCTCCATTGTATCTACCTCTATTTGATCCATAGCCACCTCTATTGAATCCTCTTCCTCTTGAGTTCCTCGGGTTCCTGAAACATTCTTCTGTAGTATGGTTAGATAAGCCACATATGTTGCAAGGTTGAGATGATTGGAATCTCCCCCTGCCTTGCTTTCCACCTCTGCCTCTTCCTCTAGCTCTTCCTCTACCTGCAAAGTTTGCTTGGAAAGAGCTACCTTCATCTTCATTCTTCATATTCTTTGACTTGTCCTTGACCTTAGCTTTATCAGAATATAAGGCAAAAGTTTGATTACCTCTTGAGGACTCACCACATTTGCTAATCTTTGCTTCATGAGTGAAGAGTTGGCCCATGAGTGTGTTGAGGTCGGGTACATGCATATCCATGTATAAATCCATGGCTGTTGTGAATGACTCCCACTTGTCGTCTGCTTTGATTCCATTCATGATTTGTCTTATGATTTGCTCCTCTTCAATTACCTCTCCAATGCTTCCAAGTTGGTCGGAAATCTCCTTCATCTTTGTGACATAATCAGTCACATTTTGCTTTGGGCTTTTCTTCATTGTTGTGAACTCCATCCACAATTGGTTCTTCCTTGCTCGAGTGTTGGAAGAGAAGAAAGAAGCAAGTGCATTCCAGGTCTCTCTTGATGACTTGCATCCCTTGACATGAGGTAAAAGAAAATCAGAGATTGAGTTTAGAATATAGGACCTTGCGAGTGCATCCTTCGAACACCAATTCGAAAGTCCTTCCACTTCTTCATGTGATGGTTGCCCTTTGTTCCTCATGGTTGGCATTGCTTCATCTCCGGATATGAATCCATATAGATTCCTCCCTTGAAGGTAAGCCTCCATCCTTAGAGACCATGCGGAGTAGTTGTTTTGATCCAATTTGTCAATTGTTGATGGAAATCCATCTCCCATGTTGCTTGACTATGCTCTGATACCACTGTGAAGAGAGATGGTGGATGCAATCCAAAGATGAGTAGGTGCTGCTACAACCAGCTTCACACCAGCCAAATTTTTTGGGCATAGCAAATAGACTTAGCAAGCTTCCCAATCCAAGTTAAAACACTTCAAATGATGGACTGAGCACTGAGAACAAGTTTCATCAATTTCTGGAACATTCCCTCAATTCTCGGGGCTCTGCAGAGATAGACCAGTAAGCAGTAAAATGCAGATATCTCCAAAAATAAGTATCCAATGACCTTGAAAATTTATATGCACAAAGTAGATAGTACAAGCTATCCAACGCAAGTTAAATCACTGAAAAAGGTTTAGTAGAACTCGAGACAGGACCTTCTGAAGTTACTGCTCTGAGTGAGTATAGCAGAGAACAAAACAGAGAAGTAGATGATAATAAATGTATAGATTCACATATGATTACAACCACATTGGCAATGAATCTTTGCACAATGGGAGTATAATGATAGAGCTATGGAGTAAGCTCTTCAATCTCTAAAAAATGACATGAAGTGGTCACGTACAAGGCTTGCTAATCGCCTCTTCCTTCTTGCTCTTTTTATAGCTATTCTTGGAGGGAGTTTTGAATTCGAATTCGAATGGATCCACCTAAAAGTGATCCCCAAAGCTAGGAGAGATTCCCTCAGCTCAAAAATTCGTGATTTTGGTAGTTGGAGCCACAAATTTTCTTTTACATCATGGATGAGGTAAGCCATCCTTTTCCTTTTTTCTTTTTCCATTTACAAGAGATAAAATGTACTCTTTTACAAGAGGTGTTCACATGACTACTCATGTGACTTACAAATGAGGATAATATCAAATATATCAAGCATGTAGGCTTGGGAAAAATGCACCAACACCAAAGAGTGGAAATAAAGAACAACAACTAGGACTTTTCATGGGAGGACCAAAAGTTAGAAAGAGGTAGAGGCTGAGAAGCAAAAACGCGGTACTAAGAATATCACATTATTGGCCATTGGATGCGTGTTTGGCAGCCCAAATTAATACAACAAACGAAGACATGATGCAAAGTTTGTCAAGGGATGACAGAGATAAAGAGGGGGAGAGTGTTGTAGAAGAATAGAGCACTAACGAGGAGCCCCAAAATTTTCAAAATTATGGGCATAATTTTTCTTCTTCAAATGCTTATGGAAATCTCATGAAAGCCATGTAAATGCACTAGAGGAGTCCTCTAGATGCATAAATTCCAAGAAATGTATCATAATCCTTGTAAATAGTAGGAAATTAGGGTTTCTACAATAAAGTGCCGGTCTCTTGTGTGAAAGGACCATTTTTTAGGGCACATGTATATAAGTCATTTGATGATACTTTGTAAAGACTTTTTTCCATTGTGAGTAAGAGAGCTCTAATTTTCGAATTTGCTTCTTCTTCCTCTTGTTTCTCCTTGCTTATGAGCTTGCATGCGTGTTTGTAGCTTGGAATGAGTGCATGGAAGTGTTGTTTACTGAATTCATTGTTGTTCTAAAGTGTGTAATGTGTGTATGAGGCGTGAGGCATGAGGAGGTGTGTGGTGAAACTACGGGAGTTGCACAGCTCTATTTTTGCCCATGTCTTGATGTAAAGTTGTCAGAATCGGGCAAGAGTACAACCATTGGATGCGTCTCGTCCAGATCTTCAAAAGGAACCCATTGTTTACCATATTCCAGGTTTGAAAATGAGAAAAAAGTCTGTTTTTGTGCACACTATTGTTTCATGTATTGCGACACCATTTCCACCTGTGAGAGCAATAAATTTGCATGAAAATACTCATTTGCATTTCATAAAAGCTATTACACTTCATTGACCATTGTGTAAGTGCGTTTCTTCATACACGAGATTATCAAAATGTGTGATCCCCACTATATGTACTTGTTGGTGATAAAGGAATAGTCTCTTTCATCGCAAGTCCCTAAGTTCTTGCTTAGGTACCCTAGAGTAGATCACTTAATCCCAAAGAAAAAAAAATGTTCATCTTTTTCCTTGAGTTTTTGGTTTCAACAGGGACTAAAAACAAAATTTTGTTACATTCCTAGTCACTTTTTTTTTGCAACTATCGTGGAGAGCTTGGATGACTTGTATCATGGACCTTGTATCACTTAGATCTCAGACTTTAGCAAGTTTCTAGCATCAAAGTATTAAGGAGACTATCCTTGAGGTGATCACTAGACTATGAAATAATCAAAGTTTTGATTGAGCATGCACATGGGGTGACACGACATACACTCAATATCTTGAGGTGCTATTGGGGATAAATGGAAAGAATTTCCTAGCCATAATCACCTAGGGGTGACAAGGAGAGCAAAAGGAACACAAGCACACAAATTTTTAAATTTGGACTTCAAAAAGTCAAAGTATTGTGGCAGATCGAGTTTGGTATTGCAAGAACAAATTCTCATGTGTCATGATACTTGGTAGGTATCGTCCATCACTGATACCTTACTCCTAATGTATCGTGATACCTAGAAATCATGTACCATCTAGTCGAGTATCGGGTTCTCTTGGTATTATCATCGATACTTTTGAAGTACCTTGTATCATGCTATATCATGTATTGTCTATCATTGGTCACTTGTATTATGTATCAACGATGCTTTCCCAAGTATCATGTATCAAGAATCTTAGAGTGAGATGTCTACGAAAGCACGCAAACAACACAAGGAAGAAGAAGAAGCTTGGAGCACAACACACAATACTGAATGTATTACCACTAGAATGTACAAAGATGAGTAGCCTGTTAGGGCAATAGGCATATATACACGTCAGGAAAAAAAAACCTCCTAAAGAGGGAAAAAAGTGCCCCGACGGTCCTAGAGTATTCACACACATCACTACCTGAATATATCAACGAATCCCCCTGGGAGTGATGCAGTGAACAAGGAGTTGATACTCATGTATAAAGAAGTGCCAAGCTATGTGGAATCAATCCACAAAAATAAGTAAGCCCAAAGCTTTGTGGAAAGCTTCAAACTTCTCCCTAGGCAGAGCCTTCGTAAAAAGGTCTGCAATGCTCTCTTGCGTGGGCACATATGCCAAGCTTATCTCCCCAATACAGAACCTATCCCTAACATAATGATAATGCACCTCAATGTGCTTAGTGCAAGCATGGAACACAGGGTTCCTTGCAACAACCAATGCGCTCTGACTATCAGTGAAGATGGTGGTGGTAGAAGACTGACCAACACCAAAGTCAACCATAAGGCATCTGAGCCACACACACTCAACAGTCACTTTGAAAGCTACCCTATACTCAGCCTCATAACTGGAAGTGGCCACAGTAGGCTGCTTCTTGCTCAGCCAAGATATGCATGAGCTACCAAGCATGAAGCAAAAACCACTAGTGGACACAGGAGTGTCATAGCAACCAACCCAATCACTATCTGAAAAAGCATGCAAATCTAGCGGTAGTGATCTCCCCTTGAGATAAAACAATTCAAATAGTCGGGTACCACTCAAGTAGTGAAAGATGCGCTAATGCTTGCCAATGCTTGACACTTGGGCAATGCATAAACCTGCTCATCTTTGAGACAACAAACGGAGTATTTGGATGAATAATGCATAAGTAAATCAAGCATCCAACAACCTGTTCATAGAGAATAACATCAAATGCATCTCCAACATCATGAAGACTCAATTGTAAACCTATCTCCATAAGAGTGACAATAGGCTTACAGTCTTCAAGGCCAAAATGCTACAATAATGTGTCAATATATTTCATTCGGCACAAAGTCATTCCACCATCAACTTGCATAAACTGAATGCCCTAATAGTGATGCAAATACCCCAAATTATACATCTCAAATGGGGCATGCAAATCATCCTTAAAATCAGAAATATTCCTTTCATGAGGACTAGTGAGCAGCACGTCATCAACATACACCTCAATGATCAGAAGCACATCATTAGCATGCTTAACATATAAGGTGCTTACAGTTGGATTGTTCTCAAAACCATGTGCAAGCAGATAGTAATGTATCTTTTCATACCAAGCACATGGTGCTTGCTTTAAACCATATAATACCTTCTTTAACCTGCACACTTGGTTTTCATGCCCTTTCTACACAAAGCCACAAGGCTAAAAAACATACACTTCGTCATGCAAGTCACCATACAGAAATGATGTTTTAATATCCAACTGATGTACATTCCAACCATGATGAGCTGCAAGTGCAAAGATGCTATGAACAATAGTAATTCGACAAGTAGGTGCAAAGGTTTCATCAAAATGAATGCCTCTTTCCTGTGCATAACCCTTTGCAACAAACCTAGCCTTATACCTATCAACTGTTCCATTAGGTTTATGCTTCAGCTTGTATACCCACTTAGTGCCAATGGCCTTCTTGTCAGGAGGCAAGTCACACCAGGTACCATTTTTCATGATAGCATCATATTCAGATTGCATTGCAGCCAATCAATGTTCAGAATTTTATGTTTCATCAAACGAAATAGGCTCAATCTTATCACAGAGACTAGATGTAGCCATAACATAGCAATCTCATGCAAAAGAAGCACTATGAGAGCTTGATCGAGTATGATATGATAGATTTTTTCAGATACTAATTCATATGCCAGACAACCAAAAACACGCAGATGAGCAACAGATGGCTTGCAACCATGCCAAGCCTCATATGGAGTGATATACTACAATGCTTTAGTGGGACACCTGTTAAGTACATATGTTGCACACATGACAACCTCAAGCTAGAAAATATGTGGTAAAGCCTAGCTCTTGACCATACACCTCACCATTTCCATGAGTGACCTATTCTTCCATTCAAGAACTCCATTATGTTGAGGTGTATATGGCACTATACATTGATGTTTTATCCCATGTTCAACCAAAAATGCATTAAAGTCGGAAGACATATATTCCCTCCCTTGATGGGAACAGAGGGTGCCCATTTTACATGCTGACAGATTTTTAGCCAAAACCAAAAACTGTTTGAAGCACATAAAGACTTCGGTCTGCATAGGACCACAGACATCACGATTTAGAAGCTGTAATTTTTGAGTAGCTTGAACTGAACCATATTTTTGGAAAGGAGGAATGTTGCATTTTTTCCAAAATACAGCTTTCACATAAATGTTTTCCGGGTGCCTCAAGTTTGGCCAAAGAGGACACCATATCAGGTTTCTGTAGGCATAGCAAGCTAGCAAAATTCAGATGACCAAAGCGTGCATGCCAAAGATTTGCATCTAACATAGCTTGAGAATCATGTACTGCACGTGTTGAATCATTCACAGATTTTTCATAATCTATGAGCTTATACAACCCACGAGATAAAATGCCAGAAGCAATAATCACACCGCCATTTGACAAATCATGAACTATATATCTGTCATCAACAAATTTCACAACCAAACCAATCTTGGCTAAGGCCGAAATTGATTACAAATTCTTCTTGATCCCTGGCACAAATAAAGCATCTGACAATGTAAAAGAACTACCATCAGTAGTAGTCAGAATGATCTTACCAACTCCCATAATAGGATAAGAGGAGTTTTGGGTGCATTTAACAGTATTCCCTGTAGGGGTAGGTTCGAGTGAAGAGAAGAAACTGCGCTGTGAGGTAATATGTTTGGTCGCCCCACTATCAAAGTACCAAATATTTGATTCTACTATAGACATGCACTGCTGTCACTCTAGCACAACGGTGAGTACCAACATGAGAAGATTCACCTCATAATTGTCAATCCGTGGAGACGTAAGGACTAGTATGAAGACTATGAGCAAGTGAAGGCACAAGTGTGTGAGTGAGAAGCACACAAGCATGCACACACATACACACACACGCGCACACAAGGCAAGAACAAGGAGAGGAACAATGGAGTTCTTTGCATTAGTCAAAAAGTCTCTTACATAAGCTCAATTCACAAATAATCTAACCTCAAAAATGAGCTCTCTAGCTCTTTTTATAGTTTTCTAACTAGCTTTGGTCTTGTCTAGACCTAGTGTCTGGCCTAGTTAATTTTTAGGTTCTAGAGCCTATTTGAGGGCTCAAACGGAGTCTAAAAATTATGAAAATTGATATGTAGCTAATTCTAATACTCCTCAAGCTCGAGGACTCCTCGGCTTGAACAAAATGGAGTCTATTCTACCAAAAAGGGAATTTACAATGTTTGTGTAGTGATTAAAATCACTTGAGTTGTAAATGGTCCATGGAAAAAATGATTGGGCCTTGTTGCCGTATTGTGCATGACTGCTCAGTTGTGTTAGTATGCTCTTCATCTGACTTGTATGCCAACACTCCCCCCTTCCTAGCGTTTGTCGCCCCTGACAGACCTCTGTTCTATAGGGTGGTCGATATAGTATTGTATGACATTGGTGGCTAATTCGTGTTCTCCTATTCTTAAGCCTCGTGCTAGATCAGCTTCCAATGCGGTGTTGTGTAGTACTCAGAGTACATGGCTTGTTCACAAGCAAAGAGATGGAGCAGGTGTGTTGGCTTCGGTGCGAAGACCTCTGAGTGATATTCCCAGAAACCTGATCTGAACATTTCTTCGAATGTCTGTTTGTAGCATGCGGGAAGATACTTTATCCGTGCATGCCAGGCACAAGCTACTCGAATGCTGGGGGTGTTGCTCATGTCGTACACCAAATCATAGTTCCCATTAGTAAACCCCGGTAGCCGTATCTGTGGTGCTGCTACATTTCGGAAAGTTTTGAGTACTACCTGCATCATATCCAAAATCTTAAGCATCATCTGGGCCGCAACATCAGGCATAGGCTTCAATCGAGGCATCCAATGGCGAATTGTGGCCATCATGTAGGCTACTGATGGTGGCCCTTGTGGTGGTGCTATGTACGGGTAGTTTAGCCATTCCTTGCATTGTGCATTGTTCTGCACTTTGATGTTGAATGCTTTCCAAGACCTGGGGCATGGAACTGGACCGTAGCATGGATTGTATAGGAGATGTAAAGGTGCATTGTTCCATGTGTGTAGCATTTTTGGATATGTCTCTAGAAGTTTCTGCCGCCAGGTTGGTTGACGAATTTTGCCTTTTTGCACCTCGGGAGGAAGGTCTTCGGGTTGAAATTGGGTAGCAAAGGTAGGAATCTTACCCGTGACTCTCTGTATTTCCGCATTATAATCAGCCAGAATAATATAGTAAGGCCTGTATTGGAGTTCAGATGAGAGGATAAGGCGTCTCGATGACAGGTTCTTGAAGTAAGCGGATTGTAGCATAGTTCCCTCTATGACCCTCATGGCGTGATTTTGCACTACTGTGTGCTCTTCATGAGAACTCCCGATTTCCTCCACTTGTCGTAGCCATGGGGGCCGTGGTGCTTCGAATGTGTCCTGAGCTTCTTCCGTTTGTTGACCTCCTGGGAAGGGTTGTGGGTCGTACTCTTCTTCGAAGGTCTGTTCCACCGGAATTTGTACTATGTCTTCGTCGGTGGGAGCTTCTGGAGGGGAAGGTGGCCTTTCATATTGTAGTAGGCGTGCTTTCAACTCTGTGACCTGTGTCTGGAGATCTTGTAGGGCCTCTGAGTCTTTGAGAAGTGAAGCTGCTGATGAGGTGGTGTGAGGGGTAGTCGTTGTGTCCTTTTGTTGTTTCTACCTCAATTGACTCAGTTCCTCTGAGAGGTGGTCATGTGCTTCAAGCAGCATGGCATAGTCTTCCAATATGATCTTGATATTGTCGAGGGTCACTGCTTGAAACTTTGATGGACTGATTGGTGCCCTTGGTGTGCTTTCGATGGCTGCTTCTAAGTTCTCTTGGTTCTGTTGTTGTAGGCATCGATTCTCCTCGTGAGCAGCTGCAAGGTGTCTTCTAAGAAGTGCCATATTTTGTTGAAGTCTTGAATTGCGTTCTAGTTGTGTTTTGAGATGGCCTTCTACCACTTGTATTGCTTCTTGGTCTGTGTTCTGCAAATGTACTTCCAATACACTATGAGCCTCTTGTAAAGTTTGGAATTGTGTATGGAGGCGAGCATTCTCCTCTTCTACTACAGCAAGACGATTTTGGAGCACCTCCGAGTGCTCTTGCAGTCATGTGTTATGTTGCTGGAGTTGATTGTACGCTGTCCTTAACTGTGAAATACATGCTAGCATGGTGTCCAATGCATTGCCTATAGATGGTGGTGTTGTTTGTACAATGGAGAATGCATGGGGAGGGGATTGGGGAATGGGAAGCGTGAATGATGTGTCTAATGGAGATGTGTGTGTGGGTGAAATTGGTGGAGGGGGAATGGGAGAAGGTGGAAGTGTGGGGGGAGGGGGAGGTGCCGTGGGTGGTGAAATGTCCATGCTTTCAGGAGTGGAAGGAAGTGTGGTGTCTACCATATACATTGGAATGGTAGGTGGTGGGTGTGTGAAAGTGGTGAATAGATGAGAAGTGGGGTGGGGGGCTGAAAATAAAGGGAATGGTTGAGACCTAGGTTGGAACGTCCTAGCAAGAAAGGCGTGGAGGGATTGGAGAAGTGGGTTGATGGGGGTTGGGGATTGAGGTCGTAGAGGCGGGGAGGTCATGAAGGGTGGTGTGGTAGTAGGGAAACCCATGAATATGGATATGGAGTCAGGATGACCTATGGCTGAGGGCATGGGGGATGGTTGTCCGAGGGCAGGCTCTATGAGCGATTCGGTGGATTGTGTAGTGATGATGGTTGCCTCATAGATTGGGTTATCAGAGGTGGAGAATAGGGTTGAACTAGAGATGGGAGTATGGAAGAGGAAGGTTTGTTTGGTGGGTTGAGTGGTCGAGGTGATCTCCACGGCTTCTGTTCTAGGAGGCGATGGTGGGGGTGTGGGTGGTAGTGGCTCGGTGGATTCCTCATGGGTGACTGGGTGCTCTTGTCTAGCGGTTTCTGTTGCTTGGGAGGTTGTCCTAATGGGTTCGGATCTAATAATCGGCCCTTCTGTCGTTGTAATGGGGATCTGGATATTTTTACCTGATCGTGGTCGTGTTTGGAATCTTTGTGGATCATATTGAACTGGCGACCTCCTAATGGCGGTCCGAACTGCTTCTACTACCCCATATGTCTCTGCCATTAATAAGAGACCTTCACTATATTCTGAGTCAACTCCTGCTTCTTCCAACAGCTGAGTCATGAGTACCCTACTACTTTGTTCGGTGAGCAGTTGTTGTGAGCGCACTCGTTCCATGATTTGATACAGCCTTCGGAGTTCTGCTGTATGAGCTGGGGCTTCAGTGGTCTCCTCTTCATATGCTCCTTCTTCTTCTAGGTGTCCTTGTTGTTGACCCTGCTGACCGTCACCCCAATGTACATGACAACTTTCTGTGGATTTTCTCCTTCTTTGTGAAGAGGTGCCTTGTTCTTCTGTATCTGAATAAAACTCTACATCAGAGAGTTGTGTACTTTGTAAGAATGCTTCGAAGTCATGTGGATCCATCCCTTCAGCATCTCCAGTTGTAGCAAATTCAAATTCAGATGGAGCAGGAGGAGTCAAAGGGGCTGCTTGTGTTGTGGTTTCAGATCCAGACCTGGGTATTCTAATGGTAAAGGGAGGTACAGTGGCCTCCCCTCGTGGCGATACTTCAGGAGTAGTCAGAACTTCCCGTGTCTGGACACAAGGGATCGAACCCCTCATGCGCTTGGGTTGATGTGTGGATGTCTTGAGCTTCTTAAACATTTGTAATTGTGCCCAAGTCAAGGCACGCTCAATGGGAACATCGTATGCTAGGCACCGGTAAATAATGTGTGTGATTGCACAACAACCGTTCACCACTAATTTCCTAGAAGACCTTTTATTTGCTTCATACAATTGCTCTATAATCCATACACGAAGCTTGATTGGTAACGCACCTGTCTTCGCTAAGTAGAGAGCGAACCAAATTCTTTTGTGCGGTTGTGTGAAGCGGTCTTGACCGGGGAAAGCAAAATGTTGCATGAACATACGGAGAGGGATGGACATGTTTGGTGTGAGTGCTGCCATATCTTTAAGCTGCAATAGTTTCCTATCCTTCATGTTAGTAGGAACGAGGGCATCCTTCTCAGAAGGTACATGTGTGCCGTGCATATTCAAAGCAGAGCTCACCAACTCCAAGGTAAGTTCAAACCTCTTTAACTCGTTGTTGCCCAGCAAGGAAGGAAGAACAAACGATCCTGGTTTTTCCTTTTCTGCATTAGCCTGTAATATTGAGACCAGATAATAGCATTGGAGGAGGTCTGGTTTGGGTAAAGGTGCCTCAAAGTACTCAGCTAGCCCTGCCCGTTGCCATATGGTCTGAAGATCCTGTGTGTTTTGTAGAGTCTCAAATTCCTTGGAGAAGAATTGGAATATGACCCAAGATCTGTCGTACTCACACTTAGACTCCCATATATACTTGGCCTCTCCTAATGGGCCTGGCATGCCATTGAACCAATGAGAATTGGCATGCACTCTTTCTGTGATCCGTGTGGGTGGATCCGGTACCGGGATCTGCTGAAGGTGTTGCAGCTCCACAGGTCGTTCCGTTGGTGGCACCTCAACAGGTAGACTATCCACATCAATTCCTGCAGTAATTATTCTTGCTTGTGAGCTCGGACCTGTTGCTTCTGCCATGAGAGTGCTTGTAGTTGTTGATGCTTATCTTCTAGAAGAAGAGAGAGGCACATTAGCATTGCATTGGAAACAAGATGTTATGGTGTTCCCTCCACAATACCAACATGACATTCCGAGTGGTTAGAGGTTAGTAGGTGAAGTGTTTGTGATGTGTGTACAAGTGGGTTAGTAGGTTAGGGTTCACTCTAGATGCATACTTTGGTTGTGCAATGTTCTCAGAATGCACCTACATCAAAGGGGAAGGATTTACAGAGGTAGGTCAGGGGGTTTGACATGGGGTTTAGGTCTCCAAACTTTGATGCTAGAATTGTTGTTTTTATTGGCGATGATGTGTGAGGGTTTGCGGACTGAAGTGTGTTGGGTTTGGGACTTTTTGGGTACCCATTTCCAGACATACTGAGGCGTGACCGAGAATGTGGTGGTGTGGAGTGTAGATGGTTGCCTTTGGATGGGAGCCAATAGGACTCGTGAATGTTGGTTTGATCTTGTGATTGGGGATGAATTTATTTGAGCTAGTAAGCAGGTCTTGGGCACCCATATTTGTCTAGCTTTTGGGATCGCCTTCATTGACTGCTTTGGAATCCAAATAGAAATGGTTTGTCTAGACCGATGTCTAGGGTACTCCTTCGCTGTAGTCCTCGACATTGTAGCTTGCTTGATGCCTTTTTGGAATCCTGTCTCCAAAGCCGAGGGTTGTTCACCTTTGCGTATCCAGATCTGCTTCATGCCATGGGGTATTCTGTATTGGACCGGTTGGTGTTCCTTCTTCTTGGTCCTCGGGCTCCTCTGTATCGTGTACTCTTCCGCTTGCTTTCCTCGAATTCTCTTTGGAAAAGAAGGGAACTCCTCGTTGACTTCTATACCTTTGTCATCAGTGGCAATCTTTTGCACCATAGGACTTTGGTCAAGAGTAGCATAGTTCATTTCAGATGGACTCCTAGAAGGACCAAGATTCGGTGCCTCTTCTAGTGGCCTAAGTGCTTGATTTTATAATTCAATCGTTATGTGGTTTTGGCCTACCCATGCATGAAGGAGTCCACTTCTTAGGTTGAGGCTGACTGCATGAGCATAGATCCAGTCTTGGCCCAGGACAAGAGGTTCGGTAAGATCCTCGTCTTCACACACTAGCACTTTGACTGCCATTAGCACCTCTTGAATGTAGAGGGGAAGTTCCACCTCGCCAATGCAAGGGGTTTCCACACCTCCCAATCCTATGAGATATGCCTCTATGGGATTGATTTGTAATTGAAGCTCTTGGCAGTAAGAAAGTCGAACTGCACTCGTGGCGGCCCCTGAGTCAATTAAAGCTCTCACTGTCCTTACACTCTCTCATCCTACTTCTAGCGTTACAAAAGACCGTCGATCGATTATTCTATGGGAACGTCCACCTGAAGCCTCGCACATGGCCATAGGATAGCCTACAGATTCTTGAGTGTCAGTTATAGGCGGGTCTCTGCCTTGTCTCCTCAATTTCATTCGTCGTATGCATTCTAAAGCGTCTGCCTGTGCTTCTTCTCTAATTCGTTTCTCTTCTTCTTTACGTTTCTTGGCAGTATTGAGTCGATTAAGCATCTCTTCCATCAGGGGTTCTTGATATAACTTGACTATGCATTCACTTATGTAACTTGGTAGAATATCACCCTCTAGAGTGGCTAGTTGCACTGATCCACTTGTGGAGATCCTATTGATAATCATTGGCCCGTAACCTCTCTTCTCTAACTTCCGTGCATGTTGCTTCAAGGTGTAGACTAGGACTAGGTCTCCTGCTTTCAAGCCCTTATCCTTGACGTGTGCATTGAAATATGCCTTTTGCCTCTTCTTGGCTGCATAAATTCCTGCTGCAGCCCTCAATCGTGTTTCACCTAATCGTTCAAGATCGAAGATTCTAGAGGACAACTCATGGCCTGTCCAATCATGCTCTTGTGCTACTTTCAAGATTGGTATCAAAAATTCCAATGGTAGCATTGCATTCTGGCCGAAAACCATCTGAAAGGGCGTGGCTTGGAGTACCGTTTTATAGGCAACTCTATATGCCCAAACAGCATGGTGTAGCTGTTTGTCCCAATCATGAGTTTGTTATTCACTAATTTCGTCAGTACATTGCATAAGATCTTATTTGTACTCTCAGCCTGGCCATTAGCTTGGGGGTGATAGGGGGTAGACTTCTTATGTACTACCAAGAATCCTTGGAGCAGATTTTCAATAACTTCATTCAAGAAGTGAGTCCCTCTATCACTGGCTAGCTCTATAGGTAATCCATACCTGGTGAACACATTCTCAAACAAGAACTTAGCTATTGTTTGTGCATCGTTCTTTGTTGTGGCTTTTACTTCTACCCACTTGGTTAGATAATCCGTGGCCACAATGATATACTCAGCATGTGAACCCTTAGCTGGGGGATTAATAGGACCAACAAAGTCTATTCCCCACTTAGAAAATGCACGTCCACCCATCATAGGTATCAGTGGCATTTCATCTTTGCGTATAGGATACTGAGTTCTCTGACACACATCACACCGTTTCACATAGGTATGTGCATCCATGTGAAGGGTCGGCCATCAGAAGCCCGCAAATAGTATTGCCTTGATCACCCGATCTAGTCCAAAGTGTCCTCCTGCTACACCTTGGTGAGCAGTTTCCAAGATCTTTAGATATTCACTCTCATGAACACAAAGTCTTAGGTAACCATCTTTTCCACGCTTGTATAGATTATCACCTATGAGTGAGTAATCTAGGGCTTCTTGTTCTAGAATTCTTTGTCTCGTCAGGATCATATCTGGAGGGAATGTTTTCGTCCTCAAGAAGGCTACTAATGGTTCACTCCAATCTGGCACTATGGACACTTGATAAAGAGTGGCATGTTCCACAGGTGGTTTAGTGCAACAGATTGGGCATTCTTTACACATCTTATGTACATCAGCCTCCATAGTAGGCCAATGCACTCCGAGTCTCCTTAGTGTCTATAGGGTTCGTTGTTTTGAGTAGTGTTGCTCCAATGCACCTACATGTGCCAACTGCAACCATTTAGCGTACTCATCCTCTTCCACACAACAAGCTAAGATGCCTAGATCGGTATGCTTGTACATACTCCCTGCCATGATGTGGTACTTTTGAGCCTTTTCTACCTCCCTATCTTTAGTGCTTATTACAGGGTGATTAGGCCCGTATGTCAACACTGGCACTAGTGGCTTAGCCCACTGAGGTACCACTTCCAAATTAAACAGGTAAGCATAAGGAAGGTCATCTGATACTCCTTGTGGGGCTTCTCCCGATGTGAGCCTAGAGAGATGATCTGCTCTCAAATGAGTCTTGCCTTTTCTCACCACTACCTCAAAGTTGTATTCCATTAACAAGAGGAACCATCTTACTAATCTGCCTTTATTGCATGGTTTGTTCACCAAGTAAAGTAGAGCTTGATGATCAGTAAAAAAATTAAACTTATTTGCAAGCAAATAATGTCTAAACTTTTGAACCGCATATACCATGCCTAATCCCTCTCGTTCGGTAGTGGTATAGTTTCGTTCAGCTGCATTCAGCTGTCTACTTGCATAGGCAATTGGAAGATCCATATTACCTTCACCAGTAGGTTGTGCAAGCACACATCCAATGGCATAATTGGACGCATCCACATGCACATGGAAGGGCTTATTCCAATCTGGTGTAGTCAAGATTGGTGTTGAGCATAATCGCCGTTTGAGCTCATTGAAAGAGTTCTCACATTCCTCAATCCACTCAAAGTTTGTCAGAAGTCCGTACAGAGGCTTTGCAATGATGGCATACATGTGAATGAAACGTCGGTAATAACCACAATGCCCCATGAAAGCTTGCACTTCCTTGACATTCTTTGGCCTAGGTAGTTCTGCAATAGCCCTCACCTTCTCTTCGTCAGTGGAGATGCCGTTCTTTGACACTATGTGTCCTAAAATCTTGCCTTGCCTGACCATGAAAACGCACTTTTCTGGGTTCAGGCAGACTTGATATTCTCTACATTTGTCAAAGATTTGCCTGAGTTCAGGTATATGTGTTTGTCTAATGTTGGAATGAGCACAAAGATCATCAACATAAACTTCCAAATTCTTTCTCAGGAACTCTTTAAACACATGGCACATCAATCTCTGGAAGGTTGCGGGAGCATTGGTAAGCCCAAATGGCATTACTCTAAAAGCGAATATGCCCCACTCTATGGCAAAAGCCATTTTATGTTGATCTTCTGGTGCAATGGCCACTTGATTGTAGCCAGAGAACCCATCTAGGAAGCTGTACACTTCCTTGCCGGCTACCCTTTCTAATAAATGCTCGGTGATAGGAAGCGGATAACTATCCCTGATAGTGGCTGCGTTAACCTTCTTCAAGTTAATGCATACACGTGATTTACCATGCTTTTTGGGCACCACTACAATGGGGGACACCCATTCAGTGTGCTCAATTTCATAGATAAATCCAGCTTCAACCAAGTGGTCTATCTCTTCTTTGATCTTGGCAGCATAGTTGTCATTGTATGTGTATGGCTTTTGTTTTGAAGGTCTGGCCTCTGTGGTCATGGGAATCGTATGTGAGCATATGTCAGGATCCACTCCTTTCAAATCCTTGTAACTCCAAGCGAATACATCTCTGTATTCTCTTAGCAAGGCTATTAGCTCTTGTTCTTCCTCTTCTCTCAGGTCATGGCCTACGTACGTGCATCTCTCTTCCCCTTCTTCTATGGCTACAACTATTTTCTTGGTGGTTTCTTTGTTATCATAGGCCTCCCCCGATTGTGCCTCTCGTTTAGGCATTCTAATCATGACTCTCCTGTCATCTATCTCATACTTCTTAAAATTTTCCGGGACCTCAAACAAAGATTCTTCCTCTTCTGGTGTCACTTCTTTCTTCTTCCTTTTCTTTCCTTCTTCCTTAGGGGTTACATGTGTGGCTAGCCTTACATCATTTGTAAGCTCTCCGTGCCTCTGGGGTTGAAATTCTACTTCATAGAAGTATTCTTCATCTGATGCAAAAGGTGGGTCCATAATGATTGACTCTAGATCGGAGTCACTCACATCCTCAAATGCATCAAGGCTAGGTTCGCATTCTTCTAACACTGCCTCTCCCATGATTGGCTCTATGGAGAAAACTGAAATGTCATAGCCATCCTCATCACAGTGGGGTGTCCATTGTTCCTCATTGATGGCTACATCCATTGTTGCTAAGATTTCTGCCCAGCCGTGGGGTTCAAATTCTTCATCAGGAAAGACTACAGGCGCATAGGTTGGGTCTTGAATTGATCTATGTGTTTCTTTTGCACCTATCTCTCTGGCTTCTTCTCTCTTCTCTTCTTCTACTGCTACTTTGCACATCCATAAGTGGGTGTCTTCATGCATCCATGAGGATCCTGACCCTATGGAATGCACCGATTCTGTATCATCTTTGGCTCTATGGATGGGATTCCATTGGATAGGAGGGACATCTCTATGAGAGTAATCTTTGAGATTCACTTTGGTTGTAACACCTAAGTGTTGCAAATACAAGGAATTGGTTCCCCAATCCTGTACCACTTGAAACTGCCGCATAAATGGTCTCCCCAAAATCATCTCGTAGGCTTGATTTTTGCTAAAGTCACAGATAGAAAATGTGTGCTCAAACTCTACACCACAAGTAGTGAGAGTTATCCCCTCTAGTAGTCCTAAGGGTCTTTCTATGTGACCGTCAGCCATCTGCAATTTCATTCTCGTTGGTCTCAGTGCTGGTTTGCCCCAACGTTTCCATAAGGAAGTGGTAGCAATTGCAACTCCTGCACTTGAGTCCAAAATTGCCTTGGTTGTGTATCCCTGATGGGTAATTGGGACATAGGTATTTCCTTCTTCTCCTTCACTCATGTCTCCTATCTTATCCAATGGTATTTCAGGCACTGTTCTATGAGATCCTACCTTGGAACGAGATTTTGCTATGTCTGGCACTTGTTTGGCTACGTGTTTCCACACTTCTGGCTTAACTTTGAGTAGCTCTTCTAAAGTAAGGTTGCACTGCACTTTAGTGTTTTTCACTACCTCTGTGTTCCTAGGTATGATTGAGTCTTCGTTTCTTACCATGACTGTGGGGGCTCTCATACAAGTAGACTTGGCTTCCCATGGGCCCATGAAATGGGGTAATTCCTGTAAAGAATTAAACTCAAAGTCTAATCTCTCTTGGGACTGGGTGCTCTCCTGCTCTCCATAAATGGAAGGAATATCTTGTGGGAATTGATCATGTGCGTCATCCACAAGTTCTATGGGAGGAGGGACTTCACTCTCCTTTGCCCACTTCTCTTCTTGAATCTCTCTCAGGAACTCTGGTGAATACCTATTCATAGAAGAAGAGGTGTCTGGCTCAGTGGAGTTAGGCACATAAGCTCCCTGGGGAGGAATGCTTATTCTATCACTTGCCCTCTCCATAGCCTGGGAGGTGGCTCCTTTTTCAGACTTTGCAAGTAACCTCTCCAATCTATCCAATAGACCATCAAAGTGCAATGGTGTTCTGATGGGGTTAGAGCCATTGAACAAACGACTGGCTTCAAACATGGCTTGCGCCAATTCGACCATTTTAGCACAAAGCTTTGTTCGCTCTATCTCTAGATCGGCTCTAGGGTAACATTTCTCATGATCTGTTACATTGGGCCCTTCTTGAATTCTGGCCTGATATGCTTTAAGCATCATGTCTAGATCTTCCGGAGTGGGATCTGCTAAGACTGATCCTACTCGGGGTGGTGGTTGGGTTACGTGTGGGGGATTGGTGGGTGGAGGAATGGAGGGTGAAGGGGATGGTAGTGGCGGGGATGTGTGAGAGTGCGTTTGAGATGTGATTTCTATGATTTTGGCTTTGGTTTCTCGTAGGCTTTCCTCAAGTTCGCTCATCTTTCTTGCCCATTGCCTTTTCATACGTTCACAACTATCTCTCCAAGCTCTTGTCCTCTTCTTATTCTGGCTCTCAGTCTCACTAACCTCCACATTCTTTTCCTGGCCTAAGTCTTGGTTTTGCTTAAGTGCCTGGGCTCTTGTGATGACTTGTACTGGGGTTGCGGAAGTCACACTTCCTGTGGAGTCTACCACTAAGCCAGTAACATTGATAGGAGTGATTTTCGGCATATTATTAGGATTCTTTGGGCAGTCTCGTAAGAGATGCTCCTTTCCACACTCCTGGCAATAGCCCTGGATCTTCACTGATTGGGGTTGTGTAGGTGGAGGCAAGGGACAATCACGAATGAGATGATCTCCCTGACATCTGTAGCATGGTCCTCTAGGAAATGGAGGTCTTACTTGCCTAGGTTGAGGTCTAGTGTTGAAGCTCAAGGTCAAGGACAAAGCATGGAAGTGCATCAAGGAAGTGGACACACAAGAACAAGGAGCAAGTAGGGAGCTCCAAGAAGCACCTGTCAAATTTTCAGAAGAAATCCCTATAAAAATAGTGATTTTCATCACTAAAAATCATTGTAAATACCATTTTCCATTTTTGTAACTGCATTTTGTTCAAGCCGAGGAGTCCTCGAGCTTGAGGAGTATTAGAACTACCATCCTACCAATTTTCATAATTTTTAGACTCCGTTTGAGCCCTCAAATAAGCCCTGGAACCTATTTTTTAACTAGGCCGGACACTAGGTCTGGACAGGGCCAAAACCACTCAAAAAACTATAAAAAGGGCTGGAGAGCTCATTTTTGAGGTTAGCTTGTTGTAGATTTCAGCTTTGTAAGAGAGTTCATTTGCAATCGAAGATCTTCCATTGTTCTACTCTTTGCTCTTACCTTGTGCGCGTGTGTGTGTAGGTGTGTGCATGCTTGTGTGCTTTCAATCACGTACTTGTGCCATCACTTGCTCACGGTCTTCATACCGGTCCTCTCGTCTCCACGGATTGACATTTATGAGGTGTATCTCCTCACGTTGGTACTCACCATTGTGCTAGAGTGACACCAAATTTGGCGCCGTTGCCGGGGAGAGAGCTTGGAGGACGAGCGTGTGACGGTAAGACGTAGAAAAGAGACGTTGGAAGGTAAAAAATCACCATTTTCAGTTTAGTTTCTGAGTTTTTTCTTCTTCTTCATCTTCACCTTCATCATCATCTTCTTCCCTCTTCATATTCTCTGATTTTCTCCATTTTCACCTATATCTTCACCTCGTTTTTCACTTGCGGCTATGAGGAACAAGTGCGGAGGCTGTTCAGAGCAGAAACGCTGAAGAAAAATTCTTGAAAAACCTCTCAAAACTCCAAAAATTTGATTCAGTATCGCGTGGGCTGAAGCGACCTGCGTTTGGTATCGCGACGGTGGTAGTGTGACTTTGGAGCTAGATTTTGCATCTATAGGCTGATAGAAGTGACAAGGAGGAAGTAAGGTACACATATTTGCAAAAAATATTGAATTTGGGCTTAAAAATCTCCAAGTATCGTGTCCGGTTGAGTTTTGGTATCGCGATATCAGAATTCCCGAGTATCGCGATACTTGTCGAGGTATCGTATCATGCACGCCCACTTGAGGTATCGCGATACCATTCTGGTATCGTATCGTCAAGTGCTGGTATCGCGATCGCGGTCGCCCCGGTGGTATCGTATCGTGGTCCACATGGTATCGTATCGTGCCATTCTTGGTATCGTATCGTTGATCGTGTAGTATCATATCGTCAGCCAAGTTGGTATTGTATCGCCTCTAATTTCAATATCGTATCGTGACTAAGTGGTATCGTATCGTGAGGAGGATTGGTATCGTATCGCCGGCCAACCAAGTATCGTATCGCGTAAATTTCTGGTATCGTATCGTCAAATCCTGTGGTATCGTATCACTCAAGAACTCAGTATCGTATCGTGTCATTACAGGTATCGTATCGCGAGGTTAAGTGGTATCGTATCGTGCAAATTAGAGATATCGTATCGTGACCACTTTCAGTATCGTATCGCCTAAGAGAGGAGTATCGTATCGTGGAAGTTGGTATCGCCAAGGTGGTATCGTATCGTCCAAGGTGGTATCGTCTCAAGTGGTATCGTGTAAGACAAAGGTATCGTATCGTGAAAATTTGGTATCGTCTCGCCTGTCCTGAGTTCCCAGAGAGATCCTGCTTCCCTGTTTTAACCCCCAGAACCCTGAACTGGCATAACTTTCTCATACGAAATCCGTTTGCTGTGATTTTGGTTTTGTTGGAAAGCTCAGGATTATTAGATAGGGTATTTTGAAGTTGACCCTCAGGGAAACTAGAAAACCAGGGTGTCCCAAAGGATTTTGAGAAATATAAGAGAACTCTGAGACTAGAAGCCAAGGCTTATGAACCTGAGATCTGGCAGACACTTAGGCAAGGATAGACAAAGCATTAGGTCATCTGAGGCTAGTGTCAACCATACAGCCAAGTCTTGGGCTCAACAGCTTAGTGGTTATCCTTACACACGAAGTTCAGAAACCAGTGACTCAGAAATGTCTTTTAGCATGGAAAGACCCACACGTAGCTCCGGCACTGCCTATTTACAGACACCAGAAGGTCCCTATAAGACCCAATTGGAGTATATCAGGACCAACCAATTAGGTGCTCGCATCTATGAGGATGGTCTAAGACGATCAGTGGTTCAACTCAAGAATCCTGACCAACCCTTTGGACTTGAACACCCAGTGGTCAAGTTTGAAGAGGGTGCTTACATTGATAAGGAAGGAACCATGTATGTGGTTACCAACTTACCAGATAGGACAGATGAGTTTGGAAATATCATTCCTGAGATTGAGATAGGAGACCTAGAGCAAGGAGACCTAGGAGGAGAACCAAAGACCCCTAGAGGTAAGTCAGTCTTAACCAGAGTGCTCACTCCAGAATGGATTCCCCAAGATAATAAAAGCATAGAACTATTCGTGAATAGAGAAACAGAGGAAGCCTTTTGGAGATTTAGGCCAGATCAACCGAGCCCAGTAGTCACCATCTATGAATTCAAGGATCCAGAGACACCAGGGAAAGTTGTCTATCTAGATCACACATCTCAAAAATTATTGTTGGTATCAGATCATGACAGACATGCTTACACTTGGCAAGGTGAATCAATTTTCCCTCCACCAAGATCTAATGTTTCCCAGGGCCTCCAAGGAGCCGGATCATCCAAGGCTCATGAAACCCAGAGGGAAAGAACTAGAGAGAGACCGGAGGTAAGCTTTGCAGACACTGTAGGCAGAGACAGATCAGGATATGGAACAGAAAGACCCAAAAGGGAGAGACATAGAGTTTATAGGCATCAAAGAGATGATCTTGATTTCCCATTGCCTAGACCACGAGAGCACTCAAGAACCCTTAGACCCTCTCAAGTGGTTAAGACAATGAAGAACTACATTGATGGATTTGGAGATCCTTATGATCATGTGGCGGAGTTCAAACAAGTGCTAAGAGCTGAACAAGTTGAAGACTTATTCACCCAGTTCGAGGCATTTGGTTTGACTCTTAAGGGTACTGCCTTAGCTTGGTTTCAACCTCTAAACAGTCGCAACTATAGAGAGATAGGTCAGCTGCTAGAAGAATTCATTGTGGAATTTTCCAAAAGCGGTATCAGGCATAACACATCATCCTTGATCCACAGCTTCAAGCAGACACCCCAAGAAATAGTGCGACTTGCAGGAAGAAGGTTTAGACAGTACTTGGAAAGATGCCCTGTACCAGAATTACCCACATCAGCCAAACAGGTGGCACTGTTTTTAGATGGCCTATTGAGCACAAAGTTGAGATCATATGTGTACTTGAAAGAGCCTAGATCCATAGAAGAGTGTGTGCGGATATGCATTGACATAGAAGACAACTTGGGTGAGGAGTTAGGACTATCCAAACTCTATAAGGACTCCGATAGTTCTACGAGTCATAACTCTAGAACCTCCACTGAGATAGATGAGATAGTGGAGCAAGTGGCCAAAAAGCTAGGAGTTCAAAATAGACAAATGCCAAGGGTCACTTCATTGAAGCGATGCTATACAGGCGAAGGAGATCACATGGCTAATGTTTGCCCGTTGACGACTCAACCCCAAGGGAACCCTA
The DNA here is from genome assembly GCA_020310875.1 of Ceratopteris richardii. NCBI lineage: Eukaryota > Viridiplantae > Streptophyta > Polypodiopsida > Polypodiales > Pteridaceae > Ceratopteris > Ceratopteris richardii. The sequence continues at coordinate 118,321,535 of CM035415.1, forward strand.
ATGCTCTGTATTGCACCATTGAGAGAAAATACACAAATCATACGGCTCAAGATTGTCCTTACAATAGGCAGGCGGTTAGTCAAAATTATCAGCAACCTTACCAGCAGGGTAGGTATCAGAATCAGTATCAACAGCCATATTATAGGCCACAACAATATCAACCTCAATACCAGCAGCAAGATCAGGCACCATATAGGCCACAGCCAGTCCTAGGAAACCAACCACCAGCTCCTGCCAATGTGATCCCAGTTAAGTATACAATGGCGGAGGAGAACCCTAATAGAGCATTGGTACCGCTAACCCCATTGATACCAGAAAATGACTCTCACGCTCATGGTTCGAACTACTTCCATGAAGATAGTCCATATGCTTATTACATAGAGTCACCAGAGCAAAGTGAGACTTCTTAGTATCAATATGAGGCACCACCTATGGAACAAAATTGGGAGCCAAAATACTCTAATGTCATGTATACGAATCCAAATACTAGGCCCCAAGTGAGACAAGTAAGACCACAAGCCCCTAGAGGACCATGCTTTAGATGTCAGGGCGATCATTTCATTCGTGAATGTCCCCACCAACCAGCTCTGGGACTAGGACAAATCATCACAATACAAGGCTTTTGTCCTGAGTGCGGCAAGGAACATCTTCCTAGAGAGTGTCCCAGGAATCTCTCTAGTGCACCCAAGGTCACACCCATCAACGTGGTAGGCTTAGTGGCAGATTCAGGTTCAAGTAGCAGTAATGTGGCTCCTGTACAGGCAGTTACTAGGGCACAGGCTGCACAACAAGCAAAACCATCTGAGCAATCGGAGTCAAGTGAGTCAGGAGAACCTAGTAAGAGGAAACCAAGAACATGGAAGGATACCAGAGAGAAGGCTAATCGCAAGTGGAACAAAAAGATATCTGAAATAGAAGAAAGTCTAAAAGATGCCAAAACAAAAATAGAAGACATTGCATCTCAAAGCCCCTCGCATGCTGAAGCTCCATCCACTTTGCTTCATCCCACACCACCACCCATTGTAAATAACCCACAACCAGGGTCTGTTCTTGTAGATCCAACCCCAAAAAGCTTGGACATGATGTTCAAAGCCTACCAGGCTCGACTTCAAGAAGGGCCAACAGCTGCAAACCTAGACAAGAGTTACCCTAGAGCAGATTTAGAGATTGAACGGATGAAAATGTGCATGAAAATGGTAGAACAAGCTCAAGCTATACTTGAGACTAGTCAAAAGTTCAATAATACAAACTCTGTCAAACCGGACTTGCATTTCCAAGGCTTACTAGAAAGATTAGAGCAGTTGGTAAACAAACCACAAGTTTCTTTACCTCCACAGGCTCAACCAGTTATTGGAAGAGGAAGCTCACCACCAATGGGAGCTTATGTTCCTAATTCCACGGATGCTGGAATACCTCCTTCAATTCAACAGTACTCTCAAGAGTTCTTGCGGGAAATACAAGAAGAGAAATGGGCCAAGGAGAAGGGTAATTCCCCTCCTATTCCTGAGATTGATGATCTTCATGATCAATTTCCCCAAGACATTCCGTCTATCTATGGAGATCAAACAGAGCAACAAGAGGATGAGAGATTAGATTTTGAATCTAATTCTTTACAAGAGTTGCCTCATTTCACAGGCCCATGGGAATCTGAATCTCTCCAGATCAGAGCTCCCACAATATTGGTAAGAAATGAAGACTCAGTGATTCCAAGAAACACTGATGTTGTGAAGAACACTAAGGTTCAGTGTCATCTCACTGTAGAGGAGCTGCTCAAGGCAAAACCGGAGCTATGGAATCATGTGAAGGATCAAGTTCCAGAACTTGATTCCAATATGCCAAAAGTAGGCCCTAAGCAAAAAGTACCAGAGATAACTCTAGACAAAATAGGGGACATGAGTGAAGGTGAAGAAGGTAATACTTATCTACCAATCACCTATCAAGGTTACACAACCAAAGCAATTGTAGATTCAGGTGCTGGTGTTGCTATTGCGACCACCTCCTTGTGGAAGCGATGGGGCAAACCCACATTAAGACCAACGAGAATGAAACTTCAAATGGCAGATGGTCATTTTGAAGGACCTCTAGGATTGCTTGAAGGGATAACTCTAACCACTTGTTGTGTAGAGTTTGAACATACATTTGCTATATGTGACTTTGAGAAAAATAACATCTACGAGATGATCCTACGAAGACCCTTCCTACGACAATTGCAAATAGTACAAGATTGGGGAACCAACTCCTTGTACTTACAACACTTAGGGGTCACAACCAAGGTCAATTTGAAGGATTACACCTTCAGAGATGTACCACCCCTACAGTGGAATCCTATCCACAAAGCGAAAGAAGATTCTATCTCCGTGCATTCTGGAAGTTCACCTGATCCATCATGGCTGCATGAAGATACTCACTTGTGGATGTGCAAGGTCGCAGAGGAAGAGGAAAAGCGCCTAAAAGCGAGAGAAGAAGGAACTTCCCCAGGAGATAGACCAATAAAAGACCCAGCCTATACACCAATGATATTTCCAGATGAGGAATTTGAGCCTCATGGTTGGGCAGAAATCTTAGCTACCATGGACATTGCAGTCAATGAAGAACAATGGACACCTCATTGTGATGAGGAGGGTTATGATATTTCAGTGTTCATGTGTCAGCCCCTGTTGGAAGAGTGTGATCCTAGTGAGTTCATAGAAGAAGAAGAGAATGACGATGATCTAGAATCCATTGTGATGGATACTTACTTTGACTCAGAGGAACAATATTTAGAAGACATAGGAGTGTTAACCCAAAAAGAAGAAGAACCCCTCACGAGTATTAAAACGATAAATTCAAAGGAAGGAAGTGAAGGAGGTCAAAAGAAAAAGAAAAGAAAAGCGGTGAAACAAGAAGAGGAAGAATCATTGTTTGAAGTACCAGAAAATTTCAAGAAATATGAAGTGGAAGACCGTAAAATTTTGGTACGAATGCCTAAGAGAGAGGCCATTATAGGAGAAGCATATGACAATAAAGAAAAGACCAAAAAAATTGTAGTGACCATTGAAGGGAACGAAGAGCGATGTACGTACATAGGAGACGACCTAAGTGCAAAAGAAGAAGTAGAGCTTGTAGCTCTATTAAGGGAATATAGGGACGTGTTTGCGTGGCACTATAGAGACTTGAAGGGAGTAGACCCAAAAATTTGCTCTCATACTATACCCATGACGGCTGATGCCAAGCCCACCAAACAAAAGCCCTACACATATAATGACACTTATGCAGCTAAAATAAAAGAAGAAATTGATAGGCTGATTGAAGTTGGATTCATATATGAGATTGAGCATACTGAATGGGTGTCCCCCATTGTAGTGGTGCCCAAGAAGAATGGAAAATTGCGAGTGTGTATTAACCTTAAAAAATTTAATGTTGCTATGATTCGAGATAGTTATCCACTTCCAATCACTGAACATTTATTGGAGCGTGTCGCAGGCAAGGAAGTTTATAGCTTCCTTGATGGGTTTTCGGGCTACAATCAAGTAGCCATTGCCCCAGAAGATCAACACAAAACGGCTTTCACCACAGAATTGGGAATCTTTGCATTTCGTGTGATGCCATTCGGTCTCACCAATGCACCTGCAACATTTCAAAGGCTCATGTGTCATGTCTTCAAAGAGTTCTTGCGAAAGAACTTAGAAGTATATGTGGATGACTTATGTGCTCATTCCCAACAAAGAAGATACCACATCCCTGAGCTCAGACAAATCTTCAACAAGTGTAGAGATTATCGACTGTGTCTGAACCCAGAGAAGTGTGTGTTCATGGTACGACAAGGTAAAATCTTAGGTCACATTGTTTCTAAGAATGGAATTTCAACAGATGAGGACAAAGTAAGAGCAATAGCAGAGCTGCCCAGGCCAAGGAATGTTAAAGAGGTACAAGCCTTTATGGGTCATTGTGGATATTACCGTAGGTTTATCCACATGTATGCCATCATAGCCAAACCTCTTTATGGATTGTTGACAAGTTTTGAGTGGAACGATGAATGTGAAAAATCCTTCAATGAGCTAAAAAGACGCTTGTGCTCAGCACCAATACTGACCACTCCTGATTGGAGTAAACCATTCCATGTCCATGTGGATGCATCCAATCATGCCATCGGATGTGTGCTAGCACAACCCACGGGTGAAGGAAACCTAGATTTGCCGATAGCATATGCTAGTAGGCAATTAAATGCAGCTGAACGAAATTATACTACAACGGAAAGAGAAGGTCTAGGCATGGTATACGCTGTGAAAAAATTTAGACACTATCTATTGGCCAATAAGTTCAAGTTTTTCACTGATCATCAAGCTTTACTATATTTGGTCAATAAACCTTGCAATACAGGCCGCTTAGTGAGATGGTTCCTCTTACTAATGGAATACGACTTTGAAGTTGTTGTCAGGAAAGGTAGAACCCATCTTAGGGCATACCATCTTTCTCGTATCACTTCAGGAGAGCCACCGCAAGGAGTGTCTGATGAATTGCCCGATGCTTATCTGTTCAATTTAGAAGTTGTTCCTAAATGGGCAAATAAGTTGGTACCAGTCCTAACCTTTGGGCCTGCAAATAAAAATGTGAAAACAAGCAAAGAAGAAATTGTAAGATCACAGAAGTATCAAATATTGGCCGGAAGCATGTACAAACAAGATACAGAGGGTGTACTAGCTTGTTGTGTTGAGGACGACGAACATACTAGTTGGTTGCAACAAGCCCATGAGGGACTGCTAGGAAATCACTACTCTAAACAACGAACATTACAGAATCTAAAACGTCTAGGAGTGTATTGGCCTAGCATGGACAAAGAAATACAGGAGTGGATCCAGAATTGTCCAGCGTGCCAGAAGAGACCCCCAGTGGAGCATGCCACTCTTTATCACGTGTCATTAATTCCAGATTGGAGCGCTCCACTGGTAGAATTTATGAGATCAGGAACACTAACGAACGATGCTAGTCTATCAAGAAGAAGAAGCATAGAGCAAGAGGCTCAGAACTATGCATTAGTAGGAGACAACCTATATCGAAGAGGCAAGGATGGTTACCTAAGACTGTGCGTTCATGAATCAGACTATTTGAAAGTCTTAGAAACTGCACACAGCGGTGCTGCAAGTGGACACTTTGGGCCTGATAGAGTAATTAAGACCATTCTATTCTCAGGACTTTGGTGGCCCACTCTTCATATGGATGCACATACCTATGTGAAGAAATGTGACACATGCCAACGTGCCCAATATCCGATAAGAAAAGATGAAATTCCCTTGAGGCCAATGATGGGAGGACGCGCATTCTCGAAGTGGGGCATAGACTTTGTTGGTCCTATTAAACCCCCAGCTAGAAACTCCCATGCAGAATACATTATTGTAGCCATAGATTACCTTACAAAGTGGGTGGAAGTAAAAGCCACGACAAAGAATGATGCTCAAACGACGGCTAAGTTCTTATTCGAAAATGTGTTCACTAGATATGGGTTACCAATAGAGTTGGTTAGTGATAGAGGTACACACTTCTTGAATGAGGTCATTGAAAATCTCCTTCAAGAATTCATGGTGATACACAAGAAGTCTGCCCCTTATCACCCACAAGCTAACGGACAGGCCGAGAGCACGAATAAGATCATATGTAACGTATTGACGAAACTTGTAAATAATAAACGCTCTGATTGGGACAAACAACTTCATCATGCTGTTTGGGCATACCGAGTTGCCTACAAAACGGTACTCAATGCTACCCCATTTCAGATGGTCTTTGGACAGAATGCCGTGTTACCATTGGACTTCCTAATCCCAGCCTTGAAAGTAGCACAAGAGCACGAGTGGAATGGACATGAGTTGTCCTCCAGGATCTTTGATCTAGAACGCTTAGGTGAGACGAGGCTACGAGCAGCCGCAGGAATCTATGCTACAAAGAAAAGACAAAAGGCATACTTTGATGCCCATGTGAAGGACAAAGGGTTGAAAGAAGGAGATCTAGTGCTGGTGTATACGCTAAAGCAACATGCCCGCAAATTGGAGAAACGAGGATATGGACCCATGATCATTAATAGACTCTCCACTAGTGGTGCAGTTCAATTGGCCACTTTAGAAGGTGATATCTTACCGAACTATATAAGTGGTTGTCGAGTCAAGTTATATCAAGAACCTCTTACAGAGGAAATGCTCATGAGACTCAACACTGCTAAGAAGCGAAAAGAAGAGGAGTTAAGGGTTAGAGAAGAAGCACAAGCAGAGGCTAGAGAGCGCATCAGAAGAAATAAGTTACGGCGGCTAGGCCTAGGTGTCAACACAAAAGCTCCAAAATATCACATGGACATGTGCCAAAAATCGGGCATAACTACTTCTCAAATAATTGATCGACGGCCCTTGGTGACTATAGAGGTAGGACAACGAAAGAGTGTAAAGACTGTGAGAGCATTGGTTGACTCAGGTGCAGCCACTAGTGCAGTTAGACTTTCATAGTGCCAAGACCTGCAATTGGACATCAAGCCCATAGAAGCCTATCTCATAGGATTGGGAGGTGTGGAAACCCCTTGTTTGGGCGAGGTGGAACTTCCCATTTACCTTCACGATGTTCCAATGAAAGTCAAAATGCTAGTGTGTCATGATGAGGACCTCACAGAGCCACTTGTCTTGGGTCAAGATTGGATTTACGACCATGCTGTCAACTTGAACCTAAGAAGTCAACTTCTTCATGTTTGGGCACATGAACAATGCATTACATTAGAATTGGAGAATTGCATGGCCACTGACCAAGACACCACATGCTCTCTTCTTTCCTCTAAGGCTAATCTTCTCGAACAAGATGTTGTAAATGTCAAAAGCTCTATGATCCAGACGGACACAATCATGGAAGGACAGTCGCAAAGGCAAGAACAACCTTCTTCTTTTTCAAAGAGTAAAGCATCCACATTAGTTCAACCTCAGAAGCAAACAAAACAGTGCAAGATAGCCAATCTATCAAATAGACAAAGAGCCTTCAAGAAGAAAGAAGTTATGGGCATGAAGCAGATCTGGGTAAAGAAAGGAGTGCAACCATCGATGTTGCCTCAAAGATTCCCACCCAACGAGATCGACCATGAAAAAAGAAGGACCAAGCACCTACGACAGGCTCAAGCACGAAGAATCCAACAAATTTGGGTACCGAAGCTATCAAAGAAAGCCGACCACAATCATGAACAAATTTGGGTGCCTAAAAAATTAGCTACAGCTCAACACGGGCGATTACAGATGTGGGTACCCAAGAAGCTCTTACATACACAACGGCCTATGCTCCCTACCATGCAAAAGGTCTCAACAAAGAAGCCAAGGAAAGCAAAGGGTAAGAACAAAACACAAAGAACAAACGAAGATAAACTCAACCCTTCTGCAAAAGTAAGTAGGCAATCATTAAGGATATGGGTTTGGAAGCCAAAAGCACCAACAACATCCACAGAACCAAAAGGCCAACCACACGAGATACCAAAGTTTGGAAAGCATCCAAAGATGAAGTGGCCTGAGGTGATCTCTACAGTACCAAACCCTATTCCAAAATGGGTTCCAATCCGGATGATTACATCATTTCGAGATCCAATAGACACCTCCAATCAAAGAATTCATCAAGTATGCAAGTAACATCAAAAGCCTCGACCAGCACCAACCATGTGGCTTTGGCATAACCCAGTCGTTTGCACCATTCAGGTCATGCATTTCCAAAGTATGCATCAATATAGGGCCACCTTACATGGCCGTGCATAGACACAATTGAGAAATCCCAGGCACATGAGACACAATTTTCACATGCAAAATATGTTATTGATACTAACCTCTTTCTTCTTGTTTGATGCCATCGTGTGCAACAACCCAAAAAAAAAAAAAAAGAGGCAAAGAAGAAGACTGTGCTTGAAAATGCTCATCAGCAAACTTTCAGCAAGGACATCCATCAACAAAAAGGACAAGCCGATGGTCAAACACCATGATGGAACTACAACACGAAGAGATGAAGATCAACAGACCCTTCACCATGGTAAGATGTGTATGCTTCAACAACACTATAACCATGATAGATTAGGAAACCTCTTCGTCAGCATACCCTTGAGCACTTAGCTCAAGACCCAATCTCTTGCACCATACTTCTTGCCATGCATTTTCCAAGTACGCATACGTAGGGCCACATTACAAGGCCATGCACAAGGCACATATTTTGTTCAATCCATGCACTTATGCACTTACCCATCATCCATTATGGGTTACAAGTACTTGGCATGAAAACTATGAAAGCCATCTTTGGAAGAATCAGAGGACATCACGGTGACCACTACAAGAGCAAGGAAGCCATCCACCATCGAGAGTTGCTCATAATCACAATTGACCACCTCCTTTGAGCAACTAGCCATTTTGGACAGCTCACAAATGCACCATGAAGATGGAATACAAGGCAGAAGTACGTACAAAGGGACTACAAACTGCAAGAGCTAGCAGTGGCAAAGTGAAGAACCAGACAAACGACCAGGCTACATTGGGAAGATGGATCGCCCCTGTTGGACGTAAAGGACGGTACCTCTCAACATACTACATGGAACGACCTCTACAACAAGGGTCTGTTAGGGACGACAGACTCATGAGGGGGGCGGAGTGTTGAAGCTCAAGGTCAAGGACAAAGCATGGAAGTGCATCAAGGAAGTGGACATACAAGAACAAGGAGGAAGTAGGGAGCTCCAAGAAGCACCTGTCAAATTTTCAGAAGAAATCCCTATAAAAATAGTGATTTTCATCACTAAAAATCATTGTAAATACCATTTTCCATTTTTGTAACTCCATTTTGTTCAAGCCGAGGAGTCCTCGAGCTTGAGGAGTATTAGAACTACCATCCTACCAATTTTCATAATTTTTAGACTCCGTTTGAGCCCTCAAATAAGCCCTGGAACCTATTTTTTAACTAGGCCGGACACTAGGTCTGGACAGGGCCAAAACCGCTCAAAAAACTATAAAAAGGGCTGGAGAGCTCATTTTTGAGGTTAGCTTGTTGTAGATTTCAGCTTTGTAAGAGAGTTCATTTGCAATCGAAGATCTTCCATTGTTCTACTCTTTGCTCGTACCTTGTGCGCGTGTGTGTGTAGGTGTGTGCATGCTTGTGTGCTTTCACTCACGTACTTGTGCCATCACTTGCTCACGGTCTTCATACCGGTCCTCTCGTCTCCACGGATTGACATTTATGAGGTGTATCTCCTCACGTTGGTACTCACCATTGTGCTAGAGTGACATCTAGGGTTGGGGGTCACGTACATGACATTCGCATACTCTGTCTCCCAAATAGGTTCACTCAGTTCCTCACTGTAGTAAGACTCACCATGTTCAGGAGACTGCATGTAGTAAGCCTGCGGACTATCAACTGAGATTAATGGCGTTACTGGGACTATAGCTCTATTCAGGTTTTCTTCTGCAGCAGCATACTTTACCGAAATCGCATTAGTAGGAGTAGGTGGTTGCTGTGCTAGCACTGGCTGGGGTCTCAGTTGGGCCTGATATTGTGGTTTGTAATTTTGTTGAGGTCTAGTACACTGTTGTGGTGAGTATTGACTCTGGTATCTGCCTTATTGAGGGTATGGCTGAGGGTAGGTTTGCCTAACCGCTTGCTTATTGTATGGGCAGTCCTGTGCTGAGTGATTTGTGTATCTTCGCTCTATGGTGCAATATTGGTTGCTAGGATTCACTTGGGGTTGAGCCATGATGGGACAAGCGTTTGCCATATGGTCACCACCGGAAGTATAGCACCTCTTTACTGGGGCAAATCTAGGAGTTTGTTTACTAGAAATACCTAGTTTTTGAGCTACTTTTTCCTCAAGTTCCTCAATTGATGTGGATTGTGAGGAAGAGAGGCTAGAGGTACTATCTGAATCTTTGTAGGTTTTGGAAAGCTCTAACTCCTCCCCTAGGTTATCCTCAATATCGATGCACATGCGTACACATTCTTCTATCATCCGGGGTTCCTTCAAGTACACATATGATCTCAATTTGGTACTTAGCAATCCATCCAAGAATAAAGCCACTTGCTTAGCGGGCGTGGGTAACTCAGGAACAGGACATCGCTCAAGATATTGCCTAAATCTTCTTCTTGCAAGTCTCACAGCCTCTTGCGGGGTCTGCTTGAAGCTATATATCAATGAGGAAGTATTATGCCTTATGCCACTTTTAGAGAATTTGGTGATGAAAGCCTCCAAGAGTTGGTCTATGCTTCTGAACTGTCTCTCATTCAATGGTTGAAACCACGTAAGGGTTGTGTTCCTAAGTGTTAGACCAAAGGCATTATACTGCGTGAATAGGTCCTCAACTTGTTCAGCTCTCAAGACTTGCCTAAACTCGGCCACATGATCATATGGGTCTCTTGTGCCATCGAAGTAATTCTTCATGGACTTAACTTACTGATTCGGTCTCAAAATCCTGGTGTGTTCCCTAGGCCTTGGCAGAGGGAAGTCATCCATATTCCTTTGATTCCTTGGGGCTCTAAATCCTTCAGGTTCCACTCTATTGGTTTCCGTTCTCGTTCTGTCTCTTCCCACTGGGTTGGCAAAACTTACCTCTGGTCTATCTCTATGTCTGTCTCTTTGAGTTCCATGAGTGTGGGAGGTTCCATCTCCTTGGTGACCAAAGGACACATTCGATCTTGGTTGGGGGAAAATAAATTCGCCTTTCCAAGTGTAAGCATGCCTATCATTTTTTGTAACCCCAAAGATCCTCTCTGAAGAGTGATCTAAGTAGGTCACTCTACCTGGAATATCATGATCTTTGAACTCATATATCATGATTGTTCCTACCTCACTCGACCGATTAGGTCTATATCTCCAAAAGGCTTCATCCGTCTCTCGGTTCAGGAGGAGATCTATGCCCTTATTATCTTGGGGAATCCACTCTGGTGTGATAATCCTCGTGAGAACTGATTTGCCTCGGGGGGTTCTAGGTTCTTTGCCCATGTTTCCTTGCTCTAGGTCACCTAAGTCCATTTTCGAGACCACATTCCCAAATTCATCTGTCCTATTTGGATGACTGGTGACTACATATATTGTCCCTTCTTTGTCCAAGTATGCTCCATTTTCAAACTTGACAGCTGGGCGCTCTAGTCCAATGGATTGGTCAGGTTTTTTAATTTGGACCATAGATCTTCCTAGGCCGTCCTCATAGATGCTAGCACCTAATCGGTTGGTCCTAAGGTATTCGAGTTGCATCTTGTAAGGGCCTTCCACCCTATGTAAATATGACATCCCAGAACTTCCTGTAGGTCTCTCCATACTGTGGGACATCTTAGACTCGCTAGTCTCAGAGCTAGGGTAATACGAATGATGGCTCAACTGCTGGGCCCAAGACCTAGCAGTATGATTGACACTAGCCTCTGAAGATCTAAGACTTTGTCTGTTTCTCCCTAGGTGTCTACTTGACCTAAGCTTCATATGCCCTTTGTACAAGTTCATATCTTCATGGTTGTGTGAGTCTACTCTTCACTATTATGCTTCTCGGATTTTTTAGTCAAATTGCAGAGATCATTTCTCTCAGTGTGGTGCATCATTTTCAATGATTTAACTTGCTAAAGTTTTCTTTTAGCGTCTAATATATGCTCACAAAATTTCGTTGCTATTGGAGTTCTCAATCTTGAGTTATGTTTAGTTGAAGTCAACCTTGTCTGTTCATATTCACTTCTCTGTAGATGTTCGATTTTTTTCAGTCAATTTGTTAGAGCTGGTTCTCTATGTGTACTTCATTTATTTGAGTCTTGAGTTATGATCATTTTTGTGCTCACTGGTCTAAGTACTATTGCAGCCATGAAAATCGGGATGATGTCATAACTTGCTAAACTTCATTCTCATTGTGTGATTCACTATTTCTGATGAGATTACTCTTGAAAGTTAGTTCTCTAAGTTAGTTAGAGAGTTCCCCAAAAGGAATTCATCTAATTGAGGTTGTGCTCAGAGAATTATTCAAAACACTAGACATGTGTATGAATGAAAATAACAAGTTTTTCATCTCTGAATTAATTCTAGCTCATCTGTTTTGATCTACCTTTTTGAGATTGATCTTCCAAGGTACATAGGGTGTCTAATACATCCATTGGCAAGCTAAAAGGGCCCACCCCATACTCTTGGAGTTCGTTTGGCTGGTGTAGATCAAGGATTTTGCACCACCACTTCATCTTCAAGCACATATCTATCCATCTCTTCACAGTTGGTACCATCCAACTTATCCTCAACATCCAACATACTGAATACATCACTGCTTTTAGCCATGGTTGGTGACTAAAATACCTTGATGCACAAAATTGACTGTATCTCAAAAAGTTGAACAAAAATACCTAAATGAATTCTCCTAAACCTATAACAGTCTTTGAAACGCTTATATTGGCAAACCAAAACTGGTATATACCTTTGGCACAAAAAGACAAAATAGCTTGCACATGCACTGCGATAGTGTATTCGGAGGCTGAAACAAGCCCAGATCACGATTTCGGCACCACAAAGTGAAGCCGTTTTGATCTTTGAAAAACCTTGAGTATACATACTAAATTTTGTGCAATTATGAGACTATGACTGGAGGGGTGTTGACGATGCCCTAGATGATGCGCGACCTGCTCTGATACCAATTGTTGGAGTTCGACCTCTGCGGAAGCACACAAATAGCACATAGAAGAAGATGAAGCTTGGAGCACAACACACAATACTGAATGTATTACCACTAGAATGTACAAAGATTAGTAGCCCATTAGGGCAATAGGCATATATACATGCTGGGGGAAAAAAACATCCTAAAGAGGGAAAAAAGAGCCCCGACGGTCCTAGAATGTTCACACACATCACTACCTAAATATATCAACAAGGAAATCTTGTATCATGATTCTCTAAGTATCGTGTATCATCGATACTTTCCCAACTATCGTGTATCATGACATCTTGTATTGTGAGCCTCAAAGTATCGTGTATCATGCTATACCATGTATCATGGATTGTGGCATATTTAGTATCATTATATCGTGAGGAATTGTCATTATGTTGGATCCTTTGGACCCTAAATATCATGTCTTAGGGAAAATAGAAACAATTTAGGAGGGAGTTTGAAGTGAAGATTTTCAAGAATTTTGTACACAGAAATTGAACAAACCACTTATAAGACTTGATGGTTTCCATAAGGAAATAGTGGGACCCTAGACTGTGAATGAACCTAAGGTTAGGACGCATCGTAGGGAGTTAAAGAAGTGTTATATCCTCAACAGGGAGTGTAACCAACAAGAGTGTTCACTCCATCTACGCAGACACATCTAGTGACTCAAAAGGACATTCAATCATGGCCTCTGAAGATATGCATAGCTCTATGCCTTTGGTTGGTCTCATGTCAACTATAGAAGGAAATTATAGGCATTCCTTGTAGTATATCTCTACGAGCTTGCATGGAGTCCCTATCTACCTAGATGGCATCAATAGGTCAGTGGCAAAGCTTAGGAGCTCTACCAATTTTGAGGTTGTGCAAAGGCCAACTATGAAATTTGAAGGAGGGTTTTGTTGGGTGTGTGTAGAAGTGCGAGAGACACACAAGAAGCACACACAAGGAGCACAAATGCAACAAGACACATGGAGAAGACGATGGCTGGAATAGCTCTCTCTATTGATCGATGAATTGAACTGAAGTAAGAGTTGAATAATATCCCTAAGTACAAAGTACCACCACATATGAGAGTATCAAGTATATGGTAACATGGGGAAAAAACCTCTAGCCAGCACTAGAGTAAAAAGTGCCCATGTATAGGGAAAAGGTTCACATCAAAGCTACTCGAGGAACACATAAGTGTAACAAACCCCCCTAGAGCGAATGATGTGAACACATACAGGGAGTGACAGATCAGCCCCCACAAGGTAACAAGCCTAAAGCTTTGCGAAAAGCTTCAAACTTTTCCTGTGGAAGAGCTTTGGTGAATATGTCTCCCACATTATCTTGTGTAGGCACATATACCAAATCAATATCTCCTGCATGAAGGCGCTCTCTCACATAGTGATAATGCACCTCAATATGTTTGGTCCGTGCATGAAACACTGGGTTTCGTGCAACAACCAAAGCACTCTGACTATCTGAGAGAATATGCGTAACAGCATCAATCTCCATGCAAAGATCCATCAATAGGCGTCTCAGCCATATACACTCCACTGTCGCTATGAAAACTACCCTGTACTCAGCTTCACAACTCGATGTCGCCACTGTAGGTTGCTTCTTACTCAACCAAGATATGCATGAGTCTCCAAGGAAAAAGCAATTACCACTAGTGGACACGCGAGTATCATAACAACCAGCCCAATCACTATCTGTAAAAGCATGCAAGCATGGTTGAACATCTCTACCATAAAAGAGACCTAAGCTCAAAGTGCCTCGAAGATATATAAACACACGTTTCACCGCTTACCAATGCTTAGTGCCAGGGCTATGCATGAATCAACTCAACTGGGAAACTGCATACTGTATATCCGCCTTGTGTTGCATGCATATATAAGACATCCCACAGCTTGCTGATAAAGAGAAGTATCAAATGCATCACTGGAATCCTCAACCGAGAACCTGAATCCTGTCTCAACTGGCATGGAAACTGGCTTACAATCCTCAAAGTCAAAACGCTGAAGTAGTTTCTCAACATACTTTGCTTGATGCATAACAATTCCCCCCTCAACGGATACAAACTGGATGCCAAGATAGTAGCTCAAAAGACCAAGATAAGTGACATCAAAAGTATGTTGCAAATCAGTCATAAGAATGTCAAGTTTTGCATCACATGACCGAGTCAAGAGTATGTCATCAACATAAAGAACAAGCACTATAAGATCAGCCCCATTTTTGCGTACATAGAGTGTGCTTTCAATCGGACTACATGTGAAGCCAAGAGCAATCAAGTGCTTATGTATTTTTTCATACCATGCACGTGGAGCTCGCTTGAGACCATACAAGGCTTTATGCAAGCGACAAACCATATGCTCTTTCCCTTTCATAGCAAATCTAGGAGGTTGCTTCACATAAACCTCTTCTTGCAAATCTCCATTCAAGAAGGCTGTTTTTATGTCCAATTGATGCACTTTCCAACCTCGATGGGCAGCCAATGCAACCACGGTACGAATGGTAGTCATGCGTGAAGTAGGTGCAAAAGTTTCCTCATAGTCAATGCCATATTGTTGCGCATATCCTTTGGCAACCAATCTAGCTTTGTAGCAATCAATGCTACCATCAGATTTTCTCTTAATCTTATAAACCCACTTTGTACCAATGGCATTCTTTCCTTTTGGCAATTCACATAACTCCCAAGTACCATTCTTATGTATGGAATCCATTTCTGATTGCATAGCACTCATCCATTGTGGGTCGTCACATGCATCTTCAAAAGAAAGTGGATCTTCATTACATGCTGTAGCAATAAGAGAATAATCCACAAAATTACTTGATGCATGGTGAGATCTTGATCTTGTTCTACCAAGTAAAGGTGCACTCAATTTGTTGTCCTACAAAGCTTGTTTCAGCCACTTTGGCATAGATTGTGCACTCTTGATAGACATGCGTTCATTATGTAAAACATCTTCAATATGTACATCATGCATGGGATGAATTTCGTGCTCAGTTTCAGCCATATTTGGATGCAAATGTTCAGCCATATGTGGCTGAAAATTTCCAATAGTTTTGGTAATTTTTGGCTGGAAACTCTGCATTTTCAGCCCTATTTGGCTGGAATTTTTCAGCCCTTTGAACCTCAGTTGGCTGGTCTACATGGCCATAGTCAAGGGCACCATTTTGGAACAAAGGCATGAGTGTATCGAACACATCTTGTGAGCTAACTGTTGGCAGTTTTTTTGCATTCAAGTAGAGGGAAAACTGAATTTTCAGCAAATACCACATCTCGAATCACAATAATTGTGTTCGTCAATGGATGGTACAACCGATATCCCTTACTTTCAGCACTATAACCAACAAATATACATTTCTTTGCCTTGTCATCAAGTTTGTGACGTTGTTGTGATGGCACAAGAGCATATGCCAAACAACCAAACACATGCATATGACTAACCATAGGCTTATGACCATTCCAAGCCTCATAAGGAGTGATGACTCTCAATGCTTTTGTAGGGCAGCGATTCAACACATAATTTGCACACATGACCGCTTCCATCCAAAATTTATGAGGAAGATGCTTTCCTTTAACCATACATCGTGCCATTTCAAGTGGAGTTCTATTTTTACGCTCGGCAACACCATTTTGTTGAGGTGTATATGGCACCGTACATTGGTGTGAAATAACTCTTTCACAAAGAAAAGCATTAAACTCATGTGACATGTATTCACCACCACGATCCGTGCATAGAGTCAAAAGCTTTTGTGAAGAAAAATTTTCAGCCATAGCTAAAAATGCTTTGAAGCAAGAAAATACCTCATTCTTTGCTTTCATAGGATACACCCATGTATGGCGAGTAGCATCATCAATGAAGGTAACAAAATATACATGCTTCCCAAAAGATGGAGTCTTGACGGGACCACATACATCACTATGAACAAGTTGCAATTTTCTTGTAGTGTGTGTGTGACTATCTTTTGGAAAAGAAGCACGATTCATTTTTCCAAGAATGCAACCTTCACATGCATGCTTTTCAATGGACTCAAGTGTAGGCAAGCCAATAACCATGTCCTTCTTTTGCAAGTAGAGCAAACTATTGAAGTTTAAATGACCAAAACGAGCATGCCAAAGCTCCATTTCAGCCATGGAAGAAGTATGAGCAACTAAGGCATTCGAGGCAGCCCTCTTGTATGTATCCATGCAATACAAACCATTACATAATGTACCGGACATCACGATAACATCACCATTGCTGAAATCATGAACCATACACTTATCATCAACAAAGTGTACATGAAGTCCAGCTTTGGCAAACAACGGAACTGAAATTAAGTTCTTCTTGATACCGGGCACATACAATGCATTTTTCAAGAGAATCACACCTCCATTTGCAGCCGTAAGCTCAATTTCTCCTACTCTAATGATAGGATAAGAGGCATTGTTTGCACACACCACATGTCCTCCTTTAGGTGCATCTTTCAAAGAGGCAAAAACTCTTTTGCATGATGTTATGTGCTTTGAAGCACCACTATCAAAGAACCAATCCGAATCAACCTCACTCACAACCATACATTTAGAATGTAAAGAAGCATCATAATGACATGTAACAACACATGCCCAAAAATCTTGAGCCATGTTAGCGTCATCATTCTTTGCATTTGCTGAATTTTCAGCAACTGACATGCCCAATTCCTTCTTCTTTTCATTGCGTTTAGCAAGCTTTCTACACTCATCAATAGTATGACCAGCCTTCCGGCAATATTTGCATCTCTTCTTCTTTTGCAAATCACCATCATTAGAGGAATGAGTGGAAGAGGAAGCTTGAGGCTTTGGTTTTGATGAACCAAAAGCTCAACCATACTTGCTTTTCCCCTTTTGTGAGATAGCAAGTGCTTGCGTTCCTTCAATCAAACCACTCCTATTCACTCT
The DNA here is from genome assembly GCA_020310875.1 of Ceratopteris richardii. Lineage (NCBI taxonomy): Eukaryota > Viridiplantae > Streptophyta > Polypodiopsida > Polypodiales > Pteridaceae > Ceratopteris > Ceratopteris richardii. The sequence goes on from CM035415.1 coordinate 118,339,067, forward strand.
AGATTGCTCTTCTTGCAAAAGAAGAGACACAACCTCATCAAATGCATACATATTAGGATTTCCTTTTGCAACCAAACGAAGTGTAGTAGCAAAGCTTGGAAAAGATTCCGGTAATCCTTTCAACAATGTAGAAATGAGTGATGCATCCGGAATGATCTCATCTATGTTTGCCAATTGCTCTTTCAAGTCCTTGATGCGTGTCACATACACATCTATTGACTCATTTTCAGCCATACATACATCCTCAAGTTGCTTCCTCAAGTATGCAACACGTGCTTCATTACGCACGGCATACAAAGAAGCAAGAGTGTCCCATGCCTCTCGTGATGTAGAACATGACCGAATGTGTGGAACTATATGACGCTTCACTGAAAGCGCAATCAAAGCATGAGCTTTAGCATCTTTTCCATCCCATCTAAGCTGCTCCTGTGTAGGTGGAGAAGGAGAAACCACAGTACTCGAAGAAGAAGCTCCATCTGTGACATTAGACTGTGAAGTAGAAGCACCTACCGGTCTTCGATCTACATCTTCCACTATGTTCCAAAGTTGTTTTGCAACAAGAACGTGCTTCATCATGTAAGACCACATCGGATAGTTGATCCCATCAAGCTTATCTTCAGCTTGAAGCATGCCAAACAAGTCATTGCTGTCCGCCATTTCACTAAGGAACAAGAATGTGACAAAATCTTCACTTCGATGAAAACTGAAATGAGTGCTGAAATTTCAGCTCACAAACCGTCACTCTGATGGCGATTCTGACTGCACGAATGGCTTCGAAATGGGGGTAAAACTCCAGCACACCTGGTGGAAATGTTTTCGGCCTACTAAAATTCACACTTCTATGCTTCGAAGTCGATTTGCACTGTTAAAGTGCACGCGCGCCACGACACGAAAAACCAAAACTTGAGAAGAAGCTGAACCTGCTCTGATACCACTGTTGGGTGTGTGTAGAAGTGCGAGACACACACAAGAAGCACACACAAGGAGCACAAACGCAGCAAGACACACGGAGAAGATGATGGCTAGAATAGCTCTCTCTATTGATCGATAAAACTGAACTGAAGTAAGAGCTGAATAATATCCCTAAGTACAAAGTACCACCACATATGAGAGTATCAAGTGTGTGGTAACATGGGGAAAAAAACCTCTAGCCAGCACTAGAGTAAAAAGTGCCCATGTATAGGGAAAAGGTTCACATCAAAGCTACTCGAGGAACACATAAGTGTAACAGGTTTTACATGGAAAACTTGGGAGAAATATACTTAGTGGCTAAACATCCATATCTAATCAATGAAAAAGGAGAAAGAAGATCTTATTCATCCAACTCGTATTGATAATAGACTCAAAGAATATATAGAATGATTGCAAACATTGAACAATTGTCTACGAGCATGTATAGACTCAGAAATACTTAGTAGATGATTTGAAAATTCAATAAACATCCCATAAGTGTGAGGATGCTTCTAGCAATGTATCATCCCAATCAAACAATATAGAGGAACTTGTAGACTTAGTGGAAAAAAGCTAAGTGTTCAAAATCCACAAGGCCAAAAAACTATCCAAACCAACCCCTAAGAACTCCCATGCTAAGGAGATGTGTGCATTGTGGAGGCGACCATCCATCTCATGCTTGTGCAAGAGGAGGACCTATTGCCGACAACCATATCAAAACAATAGAGAATAGGGTCAAGGACCTTGTCTATATTGTCATATTGAGCAAAGGTAACAATCATACCATAGATAAATACCCTTATAATAGACAATCTAGACCAACCCCACCACTGCCATATAGAACATTTGGATACCCAATGAGAGAACAAGGCAGGGAGGCTCTAAGATATGCTCCATATCAGGGACCACCCATGATTCTAAGACCATACGAGCATCAAGGATACAACCAACCTCAACCCGTGTGAGGGCAATAGCCCCCATATCCTCAGAATGTAGTACCTTTCAAATACACCCAGCCAAAAGAAAACATGGACAGGGATATAGTGCCTGTACCACCATTGATGAGTGTGGAGAATTTAAATCAAGGCTATGAACATGGCTATGGAGACTAATACTCCTCTGATCAAAATTTCATAGAGTATGAATCTTCTTATGAACAAAAATACTATGAGCATGTAATTTATGGAAACACTTATGGATTTGAATATACCAACCTCATGTATGTAGATCCTAGAGCTCAAGCTCCCACAAGACCTACAACAAGACCACCTGCACTTCGAGGACCATGCTATAGATGTGGAGGAGACCATTTTATTAGGGAGTGTAGGATGCCTTACCACCCACCACCCCAAGAGTTTGGGAAGAGTATTGTAGTGATTGTGGGAAAGAACACTTGTTTAGAGACTACCCCTAGAACCCATCCAAAGCATCACCCACATCTCTGATCAATGTAATTGAGGTAATAGAATCCTCACGGAGTGATAAGGAATACATAGTGCCATTAAATGCCATCACTAGAGCCTAAGCAAAAGAAAACATGGAAAATCAAAGACTTGATATTCTAGAAAAGGAAAACAAGATAGAATCTTCACCTCAAGTAGTAGAAGATTCAGAAGAATCCTTTGAAATCTCAAAGAGGAAAAAAGATCATCTAGGAATATTTGAGGCATATAGGTTGGATCTTGTACAGATCTAGCAACTCCTTGCCTATGCTGCCATCCTTTCCTCCTATCCTCTTCCTTTTTCGCAGTTTGGCATATCCATAGATGAGTGTCTTCGTTCATCCACGATTGATCGCTTGAACCTATACTGTGAATCGACTGATCATCTTCCTCCTTATGAATCTTATTCCATTGTAAGGGGGAAACATCTTGATATGTATATGTGTGGAGATTTATTCTTGTGGTGATTCCTTCATGCTATAGGTATACTGCATCCTTTCCCCAATCTTGCACTACCTTTAGCTGTCTCATGAAGGGTCTTCCAAGTATCATTTCATAATTGTTGGCCCTTTTAAACTGACATATCGCTAAGGTGTGCTCAAATTCAACACCACAAGTAGTTGAAAGTTACTCTTTCCAATAATCCCAAGGGCCATTCAGTGTGTCTATCTGCCATTTGTATCTTCATGCATGTTGATCTTAGAGCTGGTTTTCCCGATTTCTCCCAGATTTCTTTAGTTGCAATTCCAACTCCGGCTCCAGAATCCACGATAGGTTTAGTAGTGTAACCCCTATAAGTAATTGGCAAACATGTATTTCCTTCATCTCCCTCACTGAAATCTCCAACCTTATCGGCTGGGATTTTGACTGTGGCCACTTCATGAGGCATCTCCTTCTCTTCCATCTTGATCTCCAATTGACTGGTTAATTTCTCCTTCAAATGTGGTTTGACCTTCAAAAGTTCTTCCAATGTCAGAGTGCAAGGGATTTTTACCTTTTTAAGGTGTTGTATGATGTCCGATGTTTGGAATGATGGGTTCTCTTCTTTTTATCTTATTGAGGGAATGCGGTATAATTCCGAATTATGTTTGTATTCTCCTGTGTAATTGGGCAAGACCTTTTCACTGTCATTTTCCTTTTCACTTTGATCAAAGGGTAATAATCCTTCTGAATTCAGCTCGGGTATTGAATGTTCTACTTCACCTCCTGCTTCTAACTCTTCAAAGGGTGGTTCTATTCCTTCCACTTTCTTCCATCTATCTTCTTGGACTCTTGCCCACAAGTCTTTAGGCCATTCTCTGTCTACTTTGGGGACAATGGATCCTTCCCTTTTATCCTCATAGTGATTTCCATTATGTGTCTCACTTTTTGGTTTTCTCGGAGTCATTAGGGCTGACACACTCTTGGAATTATTTTTTTGGGAATTTGTGAAATGGGTAGTCTATAGGCAGGTTTTTCTAAGGTCTGTTGAGCTACTTCGATTAATTTCTTGCAAATCTCCAACCTTTCTTTCTCTAGATCACCTCTAGGATATTCTTTTTCATGTTGTTCAATGGCCGGTCCTGTTCTGATTCGTGCCTTGTATGCCTGAATCCACATGGCTAACTCCTCTGGCATGGGATCTGCCAAAACTGATCCTACCTGTTCTTGTTTACACTTTCCTTTTTTATTTTCTTCTTCACGTTTCTGTTGTTCTTTTTTATCTTGTTCATTTTTTTCCTTCTCCATTTGTTGCTGTAGTTTCTTTTCCTTTACCCTATCTCTACGATTCTTCCATCTCTGGATTCGTTTACTTGTAATACTTTTCCCAAGCTCTTCTGAGTCTTCAACTACTTGGGGTACAAGTATATTCATTCCTTTGTCACCTTGATTATTTTCTTCAGTTTTTTCTGGGGTCTCTCTAGCTTTAGCTCTTGTTATTGCTTTCGATGGCACAATGTACTCCTTATCACTCCCTGACGACTCTATCACTTCTATCACGTTAATCTGCACGTTAGAGTTAACTTTGTTGGGGTTCTTGGGGCAATCTCTGAAAAGGTGTTCTTTACCACAATCACTACAGTATCCTTCCCAGACTCGCTATGGTGGTGGTCGGTTTGGTAGTGTACATTCTCTGATATAATGATCACCTCCGCATCTATAACATGGTCCTCTAGGTACAGGCGGTCTATTCATAGGTCAGGGGGGTATGGGTGCCCTAGGGGCTGTGTACATTAATGACACATAATCCTTCTCATATCCGTACGAATAATTTGGTGCTTCCATGCCATATGTATATGGTTCGTACATTTGTCCATATTCTATCATAGAGCTCTCATAACTGGGATAGTTTCCTTGACTATGGTCATAAGATGAGTCATATGGTTCATTATTAGTCAAAGGCATGGTTGGAACTATTGCTCTTTCTAAGTTTTCTTCAAGTTGAGCCATTTTTACTGGGACAACATTCTGAGGATGGGGTGGTTGTTGCCCTAAAACCAGTTGTGGTTGAGTGTAATTTTGGTAAGCATAAGGTCATGGTAATGGTTCCTACTACTGATATGTAGGATATCTAAAGACTTCTCCTCCTTGATCTCTCTCAGAGTATCCATAAGGTCTCATGAACGGTTGTACTGGTCTTGTTTGCCGATTGTAAGGACAGTTTTTTGTACTGTGGTTTGTGTACTTTTGTTCTATGCTGCAATATTGTAGAGGGCCTGGAATAGGTGGTCTATTGTACGCATAGGCAGGTGGTGGGACTACTCACCTAGTGCACAAATGAGAAGGATGATCACCTCCACACTGCATACATCTTCTAAGCATGGGTACTCGCATGGGGTCATTGGGGTAGTTCCTCTGTCCTTGAACATTCAGTTTCTTTGCTACTAAGTCGGTTATTTCCTCCACATTGTTCTTAGGGTTTGATGCGCTGCTAACTCAATCTTCACTTTTCACACTACCTTGAGGTATTTTGAGGTCTTCTGTTAGATTGTCTTCTAGGTCGATACATTCTTTCATACACTCTTGCAAAGTTTGAACTCTTTTCACATATACTAATGATCTTAATAATCCATTCACTAACCCTTCCAAAAACAATGACACCATCTTGTTTTGAGTGGGTCTTTCTTCCACTAGGCATCTATCCACATCTTGTTTGAATCTTCTTGCAGCCAATCTCACTGACTCTGTAGGAGCTTGCTTAAAGCTATGGATCAATGATGACGAGTTGTTTTTAATCCCAGATTTAGTGAATTCCTCAATCATTTCTTGGTAGACTTGTTCCATGTTTTGAAAATTATTAGGGTCTAATGGCTGGAACCAAGCTAAAGCTGTGTTTGTCAGAGTTAGACCAAAGGATTCATATTGGATCAAGAAATCCTCCACTTGTTCAGCTCTGATTACTTGCTTAAATTCAGCTATATGATTGTAAGGTTCACTAGAATCATCATAATGCTTTCTCATGCATTTAGCAATTTGAATAGGCCTTAATCTTCTTCCTGCTTCAGGTGGTCTAGGCATCACAGGGAAAACTGGTCTTCCTATCGGTATACCAGGTCCTCTTACCACAGGTGGTCTATTTGGGATAGGGATTCTATTCCTTGGGTCAACAGGTGGCTGAGGCCGATAATTCAGATTATTTGCAGGCATAGCAAACTGCACATGGGGTCTCACCGGGATTTGTGTTTGTTGTGTTTGTCCTGACTGTTGATATGAATTATCTTGAAAGGTTCCTTGAGCGTTCTAAGAGGTAGTAGCTTGATCCCTAGGAGGGAACACCGGGATGTTCTGATACTTCAACCCTGCTCTTTCTAACTCTGTTAGAGGCCAGTATCTCCTATGATTTTTGTCCAAATATGTGATGATGGTGGGGAATTCAGGATCTTGTAACTCATAGATAGTAACTGGGTTAGGGGCTACTTCCCATAATGAAGAGTGGGCTCTAAGGAGATGCTCCATTCCATTGATCAAATACACATCCATCAAGGAGTCATCTTGGAGAACCAGGTCTCCTCTCCAAACCCTAACAATAGTAGATCTCCCTCTAGGAGTGGTCACTTGTTCTTCATGTCCCTCTGCATTAGGGTTATGAGCATTATCTTCTTCCCCGTGTTCATTGATACTTTCAAGGTGTTCCATAACTACATACTGGATGTATCTCTTGTCCATGTAAATTCCTCCTGCATACTTAACTGCTGGCCTAGGCACTATGTACGCATCTGAAGCTTTCTTCAATCTGGCCACTGATTGGTTTAGACCATCTAGGTAGATAGGTATCTCATTTTGGTTGGTGTTCACATATTCCAAAGATGTCCGATATTCTCCCTCAATGATTGACATCATGCCAATCATTGGTACGATATTTGCATATCCTCGGAAGCCATGGGAATTTCTTCCTCTGACTCACTAGAGGTTTCAGAATAATGTGAGCGGCTACTGGGTTCAGCTACACTTCCTACTGAAGAGATTACACTTCTTCGGCTTCCTAGGGTTCTCCCAGACCTCATCACTTAAAAGCTCTGATTAACCTTAGCCAACCTCCAGCTCCTAGAGTTCTTCCTTGAGGGTCTGAATTCTAGAGGAAAATTTGGTTGGAAAAAGACTGACAGAGAATCCACAATGCACGATACTTGACCCCTGTTGCTCTAGCACAATGGTGAGAACCACGTTAAGAAGCTCCACCTCCTTAATGTCAATCCGCGGAAGAGATAGGAGTGATATGAAGATCGTGAATGTGAGATGAAGTGAGAGTGAAGGTGAGAAGCATAGAAATGCACACACACATACACACACACTACGAAGAGACAAGCAAGACACAATGGAAGGTGAGAAATCAACTCTATTACTCAAGAACACTATTACAAGCTCAAAAGAACTCTAAGCTCACACTAACCAACACTAACCAACCTCAAAAATGAGCTCTCTAGCTCTTTTTATAGTTTCTAGACTAGTTTTGACCGGTTTCACATCTAGTGACCGGCATAGTTAAAAATTAGGTCCTAGATGCTATTTGGAAGGGTAAACGGTGTCTAAAAATAACGAAAATTGATACGCATATTCTACCTAAGCTCCTCAAGCTCGAGGACTCCTCGGCTTGCACAAAATGGATCTAGAAATTAAGAAAAGGGTTTTTTTCTATGTTACATATGTTACAATAGTGATAAAAATCATTGTTGGAGGTTTTTGAAAAGTATTTTTAAAACATGATTCTTTGAAAAAAGATTCCACTGGCTCATTGCTCCGTCATTACATGCTTCCGCGTTTTTTGTGCCTCTGGCTGCTTCCAACATCCCCCTCCCTCTCGCTTCTGTCGTCCCTGACAGAACCTTGTTGTGAGGTCTGCCGGATATAGTTCTGTAGGAGGTCTTGAGCGAGGGTGTGCTCGGAGATACGAATGCCTCGGGCCAGATCTGCCTCCAGTTTCTCCCAGTCGATTGGTTGCGGTTCTTCTGGTGGTGGGAGCTGATAGTGTGTGGAATAGACCATTCGTTCACAGGCAAATAATTGTAATAAATGTGTAGGCCTGCTTATGAATACCTCTGAATGGTATTCCCAGAAGCCGGTTGTGAACATCTCTTCGAACGTCTGCTTGTAGCACGCCGGTAGGTACTTGATTCTGCAATGCCAGGCATAACACACCCGTAGCGACGGCGTTGTACTCATATCATATACCAGATCGAAATTGCCATGCTCAAAGCCCGGGGTGTTTACATGAGGTGCCTTGACACGTCGGAAGACTTTATAAATCATTTGCATCATGTCAAAGATTTTGACAGTCATGTGCGCCGCTATATCATCCATGTGCTTTAGTCTAGGGAGCCAGTGGCGAATTGTAGCCATCATGTAGCCAACAGTTGGTAACTCAATGGGTGGCTTAAAATAGGGGTAATTCAACCAGTCTTGGCACTGCTTATTGTTTTGTACCTTAATAGCAAAGGCAGTCCAGGAGCGGCGTCATGGTACTGGTCCCCAACACGGGTTATACTTCAAATGCAAAGGTGCCTTTACCCATGTACTCATCATTTTTGGATACTTCTGTAGTAAGTCTTTGCGCCACTCTGGTTGATAGATCACTCCTTGCTGCGCATCAAGTGGTAGATCGGCCTCCTCGAATTGAGTTGCATGCGATGGTTTCTTACCTGTTACTTTCTCAATGGCTAACTAGTATTCAGCCATTAACATAAAATATGGTTTATACTATAGCTCATGCCCAGAGATGTATCGTCGCGGGGCCAAATGAGCAAAGAATGGAGACTGTAAAATTCTTTCCTCTATCATCGTCATGGCATGTAATTGTGCCTCTACTCTAGCTGAGTGTGTTGTTCCAAGTTCCTCAATAGTCTTCATCCACGCGGGGGTCGGGAGTTCATAAGTCATCTGGCCTTCGGCCGTGACACGTCCGCCTGGGATGGGTTATGGCTCGTATGCCTCTTCAAACGTTTCCTCCACCGGGATGGTGACAGTTTCTTCCTCAGCTGGTAGCTCCGGTGGTGAATCTGGCCTTGGTGGTGCTTCATATACTGCAATCCTTGATTCAAGGTTTGATACCTAGGCCCGTAATGCGTTGAGTTCCTCTAAGATGTCAGGAGAGGGGTCCACAGGTGCTGGTATGTCTTGGTGTGTCGGTGCTCGTAACTGGAGTAATTTATGATCTTCTTTGAGTTTCTGTAACTCCTCGTTCATGCGGTCGTATTCATCTAGCAGTCGTACATGATCTTCTAGCAGCATCCTCATCGAGTTTGAGGGAATGGCTTTGAACCGGCTAGGATTGAGTGGTTGGTCTGGGTGGTCGAGCGCTGCTTCTAAGTTTTCTCGGTTCTGATCCTGTAAACGCTGATTTTCCTCCTTGGCGGCTGCTAGGTGTCTTCGTAGTAAGCCCATGTTGCGTGTTAGCGTTGCATTGCGGATTGTTTGGGCTCTTAATAAGTTATCCAGGTCAGCATTGGCTGCTTTAGCGTTTTCTTCGCTTTCGAGTTCCAATTTGTGATATGCCTCACGTAATTCCTGGTATCGGGTGTTCAGAGAGGCATTCTCAATAGACAATAAATTAAGCTGCGACTGTAAGTCATTGGTTGTCCTCTGCAGCTGCTGGTAATTATCGCCAAGAGATGTGAACTCATCTCTTACTTGCGTCATACACATGAACATTTGTCGAAATGCATTATCTACAGTGGGTGATAGTACTAATGAGGTGCTAAATGAAGATGCAGTGGGTGTAGATGCAACGGGAATGGGGAATGGGGGTGGGGGTGGGAAGGTGTATGTTGTAGTGATTGTGGAAAATTGTACGATGTCTAAATTTGTTTGTGTTGTGAGTGAAATGAGTGATGGTGCAGCGGGTGGTGAGATGTCCATGTCATTGGACGTGCCCAGTGCGGTGACTATGAATATGGGTGTGACTGTGGGTGCTTGTGCTGGTGTAAATACGGGATTTACAAAGGTTCAGGAGTAATTTACAGGGGGGCTGGCTGGAGCAGCTTGGTGGAAAGGGGAAATAGGGGTTACAGTGGGTCGGGAGGTGAGACGGGGGAGAAGGTTAATGGCGGTGGGAATGGGAAGAGGGGTCGTGGAGTTGTGGGGAAGGATGGAAAAGTTGGAGGAAGGAATGGGTTGAACGAAAAGGTGGATGTGTGAGGGGGTAGACTAGGTCTAATGGGTGCCGGAATTGTGGGCTGGGTGGTCGTAAAGACGATTTCTGCTACGCCATTGGCGAATGAAGATGTTAGTCTGGGGGAAGGAGGGTGAAGAGGGGAGACTGGATGGACGGGCGGTGATGGGGGAGCGGTTGGGGTGGTTGGTACTTCAGTGACTACTGAGGTATGTACAGCTGTAGCACGGGGTGGGGAATCTACAAGGATGGCTTCTGCTGCCAACGAACTTTCGGGGACGAGGCACGCCTCCCTGGCTTGTTCCGAAGACTGCGCTCCTGTTGGTACACGAATGTATTTGCCGGGCTTTGAAAGTAGTCGTACCCTTCCGGGCTCAAACTGCGGTAGTGGCTTTCTTTGCAGGTATCTGAGTGCTTCGTTGGAGCCTACTGATTTGACTAACTCGCGGAATCCTTTGATGTATGCGTCTTCGAATCCGCCTGTGACAAGTTCCTGTTCTATTATTGTTTGACTCTCTTCCTCTGTCAGCTTTTTGTGAGCCCAAACTTTTTCCATAGTTCTATACAGCTTTTTAATAGCCAGTGTGTAAGCTGCTGCTTCGTAAGTTTCATCTTCATGGGTACTTGTATCACCATGTGTGTCTGTTTGTTGTCCTTGGCCATCTGTCTGCTCATGCTCTTGGGAGTCCTGAGTACCCTGGCTGGCTTCGTCGTCACCTTCGTCGTCATCGGTTGCTGTCCTTTCATCATCAGAGCTAGACACAATCTATCCTTGTGGCTGATCCCTGGGTGTGGTAGGGTAGCTAGGTCTTTCATATTCTTGAGAAAACAATTGTCCTTCTGAAAACTGGAACTCATTGGAGAATGCATCAGGAATCTCAAAATCAAAAGTTTGGTCCAGTGGCTCTGCTTGTCCTGCCTCCAAATGGGGTATTGGAAAAGAGAAAGCTTCCGCACCAATAGTGGTGGGAAGTTCAGCTGCTGTGGTGATAGGTTCTGTGGTTGTGGCTGCTTGGGGTTCAACAGTACTGGTGGCGCCCTCCGGCGTAACTGGTCTTGATAACCGTATACGAATTGGTGGTACCGTGGGAGTGGCTGTTGTTGGTGACTGCTCTGGAGATGGTTGTGGCGAGGGTGATTCTGGGACTTGTAAGCATGGGATGGTGCCTCTCATCCGCTTTCCGGCTCTGCCTTTGCTAGACTTTCTAGCCTTCTTAGTGGTCCCTTTGAATGCTTTCAGTTCCTCACTTGTCATGGCACGCTCAATCGGTAAGTCATACGCCAAGCACATATATATAATTCTCGTAAGCGCACAACATCCATTGATGACTTTCTTTCGTTCCCATCTATGTTGGGCCAAATAGAGCTGATCAATTATCCAGCTGGCTAGATCAACCGTTTGAGGTCCAGTACATGCTAAGTATAAACCAAACCAGATTCTCTTGTGGGGCATGGTAAAACGATCCTGAGCTGGGAAAGCAAATTGCTGCATGCATATCCGTAATGGCTTAGAAAGCTCAGGTGTTATAGCAGAAATGTCCTCCCACTTAGTTACGTCACCACGTTTCATCTGCTCGGGGACTAGCCGTTCTCTCTCCGTCGGAGTGTGTGTTCCATGTATTTTGAGAGCTGCACGAATTAAATCTTTGGACAAATAAAACCTTTTGAATGGAGGGTCATTTACCAAGGATGGTAACATGAATGTTCCGGGTAGATCCTTGTTCTCTGAAGCCGTTAAGGTGGTTACCAAGTAAAAACATCTGTAAAAATCAGGTTTAGGCAGAGGGTCACTAAAGTATTCTGTAAATCCCACTCGTGCCCAAACGTGCGTTAAATCTTGTGTATTCTGTAGTCCTTCAAATTCTCTTGAAAATAACTGGTACTTGGTCCATGTGCGCAAGTCAAATGCCAAATTGGCCTCAAATATGAAATTAGCGTCTGCTAAGGGTCCTGCTAGGCCTTGAAACCAGTGAGAATTACGATGAATCTTCTCATTGTATCCTCTAGGAGGGTGTTGACAGCACACGGGAAGAAGCAAGTACGGACACACATGCAGATCTAGCACTAAGGCAACCCTTCATTTTTTTCAAAACCCTCACATCATTTTAAAAGTGATTCTCATCACTAAAAACCTTTGTAAATATCATTTCACCTTTTTGTAGCTCCATTTTGTACAAGCCGAGGAGTCCTCGAGCTTGGGGAGCCTTAGAAGTAGTTGCCTGCCAATTTTCATAATTTTTAGATCTCGTTTGAACCCTCAAATAAGCCCTGGAACCTAATTTTTAACTAGGCCGGACACTAGGTCTGGACAGGGCCAAAGCTAGTCAAAAACTATAAATAGAGCTAGAGAGCTCATTTTTGGGGGGCTAGCTTCTTGTAGTTTTGAGCTTGTATGAGAACTTTGTTGCAATAGAAGTGATTCCATTGTCTTACTCTCTTTGTTCTTGCCATGTGTGCGCGTGTGTGTGTATGTGTGTGCATGTTAGTGTGCTTCTCACTCACGCACTTGTGCCGTCACTTGCTCGAGGTCTTCATACCATCCTCATGTCTTCCCGGATTGACATTAAAGGAGGTGCTACTCATCACTGAGCTACACCAAATTTTGGCGCCGTTGCCGGGGATCGAGCTTTGAGGACGAGCGTGTGATGGTAAGACGTAGAGAGGACGCGTTGGAATGGTAAGTAGTAGGTAAATTTCTGATTTTTCTCCATTTTCATCTTCATCTTCACCTCCACTTCATCTCCACCTCCACCTCCTTCTCCACTACATATTCCATCTTCCTTATCATTCCCTCATTTGTTGTGTGCAAGTTTGAGAGAGAGCAAGTGTGTGTGCTTGTCCTTGTGTGTTTTTTGCATGTTTCTTGCAGGTGGCAGCTCCATCATCATCTCCAGCAAGCTCAGCAGGTACAGAAATTGTCTGCACAGTCCCCGAGGCGTTGAGCTCGAGCTATCGCGACACTCCGAAAATTTCACCCAATCACGATTCTGAGTGCACCACGACACTGCGCAGGCCTAGAGCTCCCAGGATCACTAGATAGAACAGAAAAATTCACCATATCCCGAGCTATCGCGACACCTCGAGGTATCGCGACACCTCACGACCTATCGCGACACTTCGACCTATCGCGACACTTCACGAGCTATCGCGACACCTCACGACCTATCGCGACACTTCGACCTATCGCGACACCCCGACCTATCGCGACACCTCACGAGCTATCGCGACACTTCACGAGCTATCGCGACACCCCGACCTATCGCGACACTTCACGACCTATCGCGACACCTCACGAGCTATCACGACACCCCGACCTATCGCGACACCTCACGACCTATCGCGACACCTCACGACCTATCGCGACACTTCGACCTATCGTGACACCTCACGAGCTATCGCGACACCTCGACCTATCGCGACACCTCACGAGCTATCGCGACACCTCGACCCGACCTATCGTGATACACGGCCTTTAACGCATGAAAAGTTAGGGTTAATTTTGAGTGAATTGAAGGGTAGTTGAGCTTAATTTTAGGCACCGTGGTATAACTTTAGAACCTTGGAAGTGGGCAAAAGACCTAGAAACCAGAGAGGGATCTCCTGAACCCTGAGAGCCTGTTTTGACCCTATAGTGCCTGAATGGTCATAACTTGACCATACGAACTCCGATTGATGAGATTTTGGTCTCGTTGGAAAGCTCGTTGAGAATCCTACGTGGACCTTGACTGGTTTTTGTAAGAATCATACGCGGAGTTTTAGAACATGCATTTTTAAGTTGACCTTTAGGTGGAACTAAGTTGTTCTCAGATTCAGGGGGTACAGTGAACTACTCCAAGGGGGCTAAAATTATTGAAGTGTGTCTTTCAATTACTTGTGGCAATAGAGCTATACTAATGGGTGAGCTTTTGCAGGAACTTTGTGTGCGCTCAAGGCAATCCAAAGCAAGCTAGCAAGGGTGAGTACCAAGCTTGGGAGAAGTCTTCCTGGGCTTGTGAAGCAGTCTGGTCAACCAGCTAATTGAGGTTGGAAGATCTCTCAACCCTCCTTTGTCAATTCCTAGCCTAGGCTAAGTACGACTTAGGTGTGGTAATTAATTAGGGTAACGTTAGGCACGAATCAAGTCCAAGGGTATTAATCAACCAAGTGCAAGAATTAAGTAGGTCTTAAGTGCGAAAACTCTAAGGGACAAAAGGTAAAATTGGAGTCGATCACTCATCAAGTGCGGAAGATCACTTAAGTACTCCTGACGACGCGATTTCAGACAAGACCATAGACATAAAATTCAACTCAAAAGAACAAAGTGATTGGTGCAAATTAACCTGCAACGAGAGTGTGCTTAGGTCCGAGGGGGTAAATAAATCAGGCATATGAACCTTAGATCAGGCAGACACTTAGGCCGAGACAGACAAAGCCTCAGATCTTCTGAAGCTAGTGTCAATCACAATGCCAGGTCTTGGGCCCAGCAGTTGAGTGATTACTCATACACTCCCAGATCAGAAACAAGTGAGTCTGAGATGTCCTATCACATGGAGAGACCAGTAGGCAGTTCAGGGTTGGCTTGTCTAGAAAAGCCAGAAGGACCTTACAAGACTCAACTGGAATACATCAGGACTAATCGTCTAGGTGCTCGCATCTATGAAGATGGCCTGAGAAGATCGGTGGTCCAGATTAAGAACCCCGATCAACCCCATGGATTAGACCACCCAGTAGTCAAGTTTGAGAATCGAGCATACCTAGATAAAGAGGGGACTATATATGTAGTCACCACTCTTCCTGATAGAACTGATGAGTTTGGAAATGTGATTGCGGAGACCGACATGGGAGATATAGAGCAAGGGAACTTAGAGGGAGAGCCAAGAACTCCTCGTGGTAAATCTGTCTTGACCAGAATCATGACTCCAGAGTGGATTCCACAGGATAATAAAAGCATAGATCTGCTTTTAAACCGAGAAACCGATGAGGCTTTTTGGAAATATAAATCTGCTCAAACTCAGGAAGTGAGTGACCTCACAATCTATGAGTTTAAAGACCCTGATAGCCCAAGCCAAGTAACCTACCTAGACAATGCATCAGAGAGAATCTTCATGATCCCTGAGCATGGCAGACATGCCTACACATGGAAGGGTGAATTCGTTTTTCCCCAACCAAGGTCTAATGTTTCCTTTGGTCACCAAGGAGCTGGGACTTCCCAAGCTCATGGAGCTCAACGAGATAGAAGAAGAGACAAACCTGAGGTAAGTTTTGCCAACTCCCTGGGAAGCGAAAGAACGAGAACGGAGAGGAATAGAATGGAACCTGAGAGACATAGAATCCCATGGAATCAAAGGAATGCTGACGATTTTCCTATGCCAAGGCCGAGAGAACACACTAGGACCCTGCGACCAACTCAACTGGTGAAGTCCATGAAGAATTACTTCGATGGCACTAGAGACCCTTATGACCATGTAGCAGAATTTCGGCAAGTATTGAAAGCTGAGCAGGTAGAGGACCTATTCACACAATATAATGCTTTTGGTCTAACCCTTAGGAACACTGCCCTTACGTGGTTTCAACCACTAAACGAGAGGCATTTCAGAAACATAGACCAGCTCTTAGAGGCATTTATCATTGAGTTTTCTAAGAGTGGAATCAGGCATAACACCTCCTCACTAATTCATAGCTTCAAACAAACACCTCAAGAGACGGTCAGACTAGCTGGGAGAAGATTCAGGCAGTACCTGGAGAGATGCCCGATGCCGGAGTTACCCACACCAGCCAAACAAGTGGCACTGTTCTTAGACGGATTGTTGAGCACTAAGCTCAGGTCATATGTGTACCTGAAGGACCCCAGAACGATAGAAGAATGCGTGCGCATGTGCATAGACATTGAGGACAATCTGGGTGAGGAATTGGAACTATCAAAAATCTATAGGGATTCTGATAGCTCTAGTAACCTGACATCGGGTCAGTCCACATCCATCGAGGAACTTGCAGAGAAGGTAGCTCAAAAACTAGGTGTCGCTAGCAAACAAATTCCTAGATTTGCCCCAGTTAAGCGATGTTACACCTGTGGCGGGGACCATATGGCAAATGTATATCCCGTTATGGCCCAACCCCAGGCGAATCCTAGTAGCCAGTACTGCACCATAGAGCGCAGATACACAAACCACACCACACAAGACTGCCCATATAACAAACAAACTGTTAGGCAAAATTATCCTCAGCCATATCCACAACAGGGTAGATACCAGAATCAGTACCCACCACAACAATACAATAGACCACAGCAAACTTATCAGCCACCTTATCAAGGGCAGCAGAGACCTCAACCAGTCCTAGTGCAGCAACCCCCTGCTCCAACCAATGTGATCCCAGTGAAATATGCATTGGCTGAAGAAAATCCGAACAGAGCCATAATCCCAATCACCCCATTGCTATCAGATAGTGATCCAAGTGACCATAGTTTTGATTCCACACATATTGATAGCCCACAGGCTTATTACATGCAGTCACCCGAGCATAACGAGTCATATTATTATGAGGACCCAAGTGAAAATAGTGGGGAACCTGAGTATGCTAATGTCATGTACACAAACCCCAACTCTAGACCTCAACCTAGGCAGGTACGACCCCCATTTCCTAGAGGACCATGCTTCAGATGTCAGGGAGATCACCTTATACGTGATTGTCCACTGCCTGCCCCTACACAACCTCAACCAGTAACCATTCCGGGGTTCTGTCAAGACTGCGGGAAAGAGCATCTCCTACGAGATTGCCCAAAGAACCCTAATAACATGCCTAAAATCACTCCTATCAATGTTGTTGGGTTAGTTGTAGACTCCATAGGGACTGTGACTTCCACTGCACCTGTGCAGGTGATCACAAGAGCCCAGGCACTACAACACAACCAAGGTGATGGTCAAGAAAAGAGCCCCGAGGTGAGTGAAACAGAGAGCATAACCAAAAAGAGAACGAGAGCCTGGAAGGATAGTCGTGAAAGAATGAAAAGGCAATGGTCAAAAAAGATGAGCGAACTTGAAGAAAGCTTGAGAGAAACCAAGGCAAAGATCATAGAGATCACATCTCAACCGCACTCTCACACATTCCCACCGCTACCATCACCAACACCCTCCACCCCCCCACCCTCTAATACACCCCACGTGTCCCACCCACCACCGCGAGTAGGATCATTATTAGCTGATCCCACTCCTGAAGACATAGACATGATGCTTAAAGCATATCAGGCCAGAATCGAAGAAGGGCCAAATGTAACGGATCATGACAAGTGCTACCCTAGAGCTGACCTAGAGATAGAAAGAACCAAGCTTTGCGCGAAAATGGTCGCATTGGCTCAGACTATGTTTGAAGCCAGTCGCCTTTTCAATTACTCGGGCTCAGCCAAGACACAATTACACTTGGATGGACTTCTAGAGAAGTTAGAGAGCATAATTGCAAGATCTGCCAAGGAAGAAAAAAATCAAGAGAGAGGTAAAGCAAACAAAAACACGACCCCTCCCCCATCAAAATCTTATGTGCCCAATTCCACTGAACCAGACACCCCCCCCCTCCCTAGAAAGAGTAGAGAATCTAATGGCACAATCACAAAAGGAACTCGCCCCTCAACACCATGACAAGGCTAGTGAAAGAGCAGGTTTTCCTACCCAGAAAGCCTATGTGCCTGAAGCCTATGTGCCTAACTCTACGGAGCCAGACACATCATCTTCTATGAATCGGTTCACACCAGAATTCCTACGCGAGATTCAAGAAGACAAATGGGCTAAGGAAAGCGAAGTTCCTCCTCCCATTGAACTTGTGGATGACGCACATGACCAATTCCCACAAGACATCCCATCCATTTATGGGGAGCAGGAAAGCACCCAATCTCAAGAAAGATTAGACTTCGAGTCTAATTCTTTACAAGAACTACCCCATTTCACAGGTCCATGGGAAGCAAAGTCCACCTGTATGAGAGCACCTACAGTCATGGTAAGAAACGAAGATTCAGTCATACCTAGGAACACAGAGGTAGTGAAGAACACCAAAGGGCAGTGCAATCTCACTTTGGAAGAGTGGCTTAAGGTTAGACCAGAAGTGCGGAAACAAGTAGCCAATCAAGTGCCCGAGATAACAAAACCTCGTTCCCAGGTAGGATCACATAGGACAGTGCCAGAGATACCCTTGGATAAGGTAGGAGATATGTGTGAAGGTGAAGAAGGAAACACCTATCTTCCCATTACCTACCAGGAGCACACCACCAAGGCAATTTTGGACTCAGGTGCAGGAGTTGCAATTGCCACCACATCCCTATGGAAACGTTGGGGCAAGCCTGCACTCAGGCCCACGAGGATGAAATTGCAAATGGCTGATGGTCACATAGAGAGACCCTTAGGATTGCTAGAAGGAATAACTCTCACCACCTGTGGTGTCGAGTTTGAACATACATTTGCTATATGTGACTTCAGCAAAAATCATGCCTATGAAATGATTTTGGGAAGACCTTTTCTGCGACAGTTGCAAGTGGTAGAGGATTGGGGAACCAATTCCTTGTATTTGCAACATCTAGGTGTCACAACCAAAGTCAATCTTAAGGATTACTCTCATAGAGACGTACCACCTATTCAATGGAATCCCATCCATAGAGCCAAAGATGATGCGGAATCCGTGCATTCCATAGGATCAGGATCCTCATGGATGCATGAAGACACCCACTTATGGATGTGCAAAGTAGCAGTAGAAGAGGAGAAAAGAGAAAACGCCAGAGATATAGGTGCAAACGAAACACATAGACCCATTCAAGACCCAGCCTATGCACCTGTAGTATTTCCTGACGAAGAATTCGAACCCCACGGCTGGGTAGAAATTCTAGCAACCATGGATGTAGCCATCAATGAGGAACAATGGACACCCCACTGTGATGAGGATGGCTATGACATTTCAGTTTTCTCCATAGAGCCAATTCTGGGAGAGGCAGTTCTAGAAGAATGTGAACCTACCCCTGATGCATTTGAGGATGCAAGTGACTCTGATCTAGAGTCAATCATCATGGACCCACCCTTTGCATCAGATGAAGAATACCTCTATGAAGTAGAATTTCAACCCCAGAGACACGGAGAGCTTACAAATGAGGTGAGGTTAGCCACACAAGTAGCTTCTAAAAGCGGAGGAAAGAAAAGAAAGAAGAAGGAAGTCACGCTGGAGGCAGAAGAATCTTTGTTTGAGGTCCCTGAAAACTTTAAGAAATATGAGATAGACGATAGGAGGGTCATGGTAAGAATGCCTAAACGTGAGGCCCAAGCAGGAGAAGCCTATGATAGTAAGGAAACTACCAAGAAAATAGTTGTCGCCATCGAGGAAGGAGAAGAAAGATGCACATACATAGGTCATGACCTAACAGAAGAGGAAGAACAAGAGCTGATAGCTTTGTTAAGAGAATATCGAGATGTATTCGCTTGGAGCTACAAGGATTTGAAGGGTGTTGACCCAGACATATGTTCACACACAATTCCCATGACCTCAGAGGCTAAACCCTCTAAGCAAAAGCCATATACATATAATGATAACTATGCTGCTAAGATCAAAGAAGAGATAGACCGCTTGGTGGAAGCCGGATTTATCTATGAAATTGAGCACACTGAATGGGTATCCCCCATTGTAGTGGTGCCCAAGAAGAACGGAAAATTACGAGTTTGCATTAACTTGAAGAAGGTTAATGCAACAACTATTAGAGATAGTTATCCTCTTCCCATCACTGAGCATCTATTAGAAAGGGTAGCAGGCAAGGAAGTGTACAGCTTCCTAGATGGGTTTTCGGGCTACAATCAAGTAGCCATTGCTCCAGAAGATCAGCATAAAACGGCTTTTGCCACAGAGTGGGGTATATTCGCTTTTAGGGTAATGCCATTCGGGCTGACCAATGCTCCCGCTACCTTCCAAAGGCTGATGTGCCATGTGTTTAAAGAGTTCCTGAGGAAGAACTTAGAAGTCTATGTTGATGATCTTTGTGCTCATTCCAACATTAGGCAAACCCATATTCCCGAACTCAGACAAATCTTTGACAAATGCAGAGAATATCAAGTCTGCCTGAACCCAGAAAAGTGCGTTTTTATGGTCAGGCAAGGCAAGATTCTAGGACACATAGTGTCAAAGAATGGCATATCTACTGACGAAGAGAAAGTGAGAGCTATAGCAGAGCTACCTAGGCCAAGAAATGTCAAAGAAGTTCAAGCTTTCATGGGGCATTGTGGTTACTACCGCCGATTCATTCACATGTACGCTGTCATTGCAAAGCCCATGTACGGACTTTTGACAAATTTTGAGTGGACTAATGAGTGTGAGAACTCCTTCAATGAGCTGAAAAAGCGATTGTGTTCAGCACCAATCTTGACCACACCAGATTGGAGCAAGCCATTCCATGTTCATGTGGACGCCTCCAATTATGCTATTGGATGTGTACTTGCACAACCTACGGGTGAAGGGAACATGGATCTCCCTATTGCCTATGCTAGTAGACAACTGAATGCAGCTGAACGGAATTATACCACCACTGAGAGAGAAGGACTAGGCATGGTATATGCGGTTAAAAAGTTTAGACATTATTTGCTTGCAAATAAGTTTAAGTTTTTTACTGATCATCAAGCATTACTATACCTGGTAAACAAACCATGCAACACCGGAAGGTTAGTAAGATGGTTTCTTTTGCTAATGGAGTATGACTTTGAGGTTGTGGTAAGGAAAGGTAGGACTCATCTAAGAGCAGATCACCTCTCAAGGCTCACATCAGGAGAAGCCCCACAAGGAGTGTCAGATGACTTACCTGATGCTTACTTGTTTAACTTGGAAGTGGTACCGCAGTGGGCTAAGCCACTAGTGCCAGTGCTAACCTACGGGCCTAACCACTCAGTGATGGCCACACAGGATAGAGAGGTGGTAAAGGCCCAAAAGTATCACATCATGGCAGGAAGTATGTACAAGCACACGGATCAAGGGATCTTGGCTTGTTGTGTGGAAGAGGACGAGCACGTGAAGTGGTTGCAATTAGCACATGTAGGTGCATTAGAGCAACACTACTCAAAACAACGAACCCTGCAAACATTGAAGAGACTTGGAGTGTACTGGCCAACTATGGAAGCAGAAGTCCATAGAATGTGCAAGGAATGCCCAATTTGTCGCACTAAGCCACCAGTGGAACATGCCACCCTTTATCGCGTGTCTCTAGTGCCAGATTGGAGCGAGCCACTAGTGGCGTTTCTGAGGACGAAGACATTCCCTCAAGATATGACCCTGACGAGGCAAAGAAGTCTAGAACAAGAGGCCCTAGATTACTCACTCATTGGTGATAATCTATACAAGCACGGAAAAGATGGTTACCTGAGACTATGTGTTCATGAGAATGAATATCTGAAGATCTTGGAAACTGCTCACCAGGGTGTAGCAGGAGGACATTTTGGTCCAGATAGGGTGATCAAGGCAATTCTATTTGCAGGATTTTGGTGGCCCACCCTTCACATGGACGCACATACCTATGTGAAGAGGTGTGAGATTTGCCAGCGAACCCAGTATCCTACACGCAGAGATGAGATGCCACTGAAGCCTATGATGGGCGGACGTGCATTCTCTAAGTGGGGGATAGACTTTGTAGGTCCTATCAACCCCCCAGCGAAGGGTTCCCATGCTGAGTATATCATCGTTGCCACTGATTATCTAACCAAGTGGGTAGAGGTAAAAGCCACAACGAAGAACGATGCCCAGACAACTGCTAAATTCTTGTTTGAGAACGTATTCACAAGATACGGGCTACCCATAGAGTTAGTTAGTGATAGAGGCACTCACTTCTTGAATGAAGTTATTGAAACTCTGCTCCAAGAATTCTTGGTAGTGCATAAGAAGTCTGCCCCATATCATCCCCAGGCAAATGGACAAGCCGAAAGCACCAATAAGATCCTATGCAATGTATTGACAAAATTAGTGAACAACAAACGCTCTGATTGGGACAAACAGCTACACCATGCTGTTTGGGCATACCGAGTCGCCTACAAAACGGTACTCCAAGCCACCCCCTTTCAGATGGTTTTTGGCCAAAACGCAGTGCTACCGTTGGACTTCTTAATACCTACATTAAAAGTAGCACAAGAACACGAATGGACAGGTCATGAGCTCTCCTCTAGACTTTTTGACCTTGAACGATTAGGAGAAACAAGACTGAGAGCAGCTGCAGGGATATATGCAGCTAAGAAGAGACAGAAGGCATACTTTGATGCCCATGTGAAGGATAAGGGCTTGAAAGCAGGAGATCTAGTTTTAGTCTACACATTGAAACAACATGCCAGAAAGCTAGAAAAGAGAGGCTACGGACCTATGATCATCAATAGGATCTCCACGAGTGGAGCAGTACAACTAGCCACTTTAGAGGGTGATGTTCTCCCAAACTATATTAGCGGATGCAGAGTCAAGCTGTATCAGGAACCCCTCACGGAGGAAATGCTAAGTCGACTCAATACGGCTAAGCAACGTAAAGAGGAGGAAAAACGAATTCGAGAAGAAGCACAGACAGAGGCCTTAGAGCGTATCAGACGAATGAAGTTGAGGAGACAAGGGAGGGATCAGCCTATGACTGACACTCAAGCGTCTCCAGGCTGTCACATGGCCATGTGTGAGGCTTCAGGTGAACGTACCCATAAAATAGTGGATCGAAGACCTTTTGTGACCCTAGAAATAGGACAAAGAGACAGCACAACAAGCGTGAGAGCTTTAATTGATTCAGGAGCAGCCACAAGTGCAGTTCGGCTTTCTTATTGCAAGCAGCTGCAATTGGAGGTAAAACCCCTAGAAGCATATCTGATAGGACTAGGAGGTGTTGAAACCCCTTGCATGGGAGAAGTGGATCTTCCCCTCTACATACAAGAGGTCCTCATGCCAGCAAAAGTGCTAGTGTGTGAAGACGAGGATCTGACCGAACCTCTTGTCTTAGGCCAAGACTGGATCTATGATCACGCAGTCAACCTCAACCTAAGAAGTGGACTTCTTCAGGCTTGGGTAGGCCAAAGCCGTCTCACGATTGAATTAGAAAATCAAGCACTCAAACCAATAGAACGGGCACCAACTCCTGGTCCCTCCAGGAATCCACATGAAGATAACAATGTTGTTCTTGTACAAACTTCTATGGTGCAGAGGATTGTCAATCATACTGAAGGTATGGGAGCCAATGAGGAGTTCCTAACTGATCCAAAGAAGATTCTAAACGAGCAGACCGAACATCACCCGACACAAAGGAGGCTGATGATCAAGAGGCAGGAGCGCCAACCCATACAACATGCAGCATCTCGTGGTGCGAAGCAGATCTGGATACGCAAGGACGAAAAACCCACAACTCTAATAGCGGACTTTCAAGGAGACAAGAAACGAGCCTCACCATCAAGGAACAAAGTGAAGAAGCCCCCTAGGATAACCCCTAGGCATACCATTTCTATTTGGGTCCCTAAGCGGTCAATGAAGGCCATCCCTAATGCTAGACAGATATGGGTGCCCAAGGCCTGCTTACAAGCCCAAATTACTTCACCTTCAGGCACTAGGATGAAGCAACTTTCACAAGCACTCATGGCCAACAACTCAGAAAACGAAAAGATACCTACACCTCTCACTGTCTCTACTCCCATCAACCCTAGGAATGTCTGGAAATGGGTACCCAAAAGGTCCCAAATATATCACACTCTCATCCAGAAATCTTCACCGGTCTTTAGCTCTAAAAGTTACGAATCCGCTATCAAAGTTTGGAGAATTAAACTGTGTATTAAACCCCCTGACCCAATTCTATAAACCCGTCCACACTAACACAGGAGCATTCTGAGCCCATTGCATAACCAAAGTATGCATCTAGGATGACACTAACCTTTAACCACCACTCACACCTATCACAAACACTTCACCACTAACCACTGACCTCCGGGATTGTCATGTTGGTATTGTGAAGGGAACACCATTACACCTTGTTTCCTATGCAACACTAATGTGCCTTTCTTCTTCCAGTAGATAAGCAACCTACTCTCATGGCAACAGCGGCAAGCACAAGCTCTCAGGCAGGATCTGGTGCTCCAATCAATTGGGATGCCATGCCAGTGGAGGCCCCACCAACAGCTCGGCCTCAAGAGTTCGTGAATGTGCGGAGAATTCCTATTCCAGATCCACCCAATGGCCTAACCGAAAGAGTAAAAGGGCATTCTCACTGGTTCAATGAGATGCCAGGAGATTTGGGAGACGCGGATCACATCTGGGAATCCAAAATGGAATGTGGAGGAGTGTGGTGGACCTTCCAATTCTTCTCATGAGAATTCGAAGCATTGCAAAATGCAACTCCACTTCAAGATATTTGGCAAAAAGCAGGATTACAAGCTTATTTCAGTGCAGCTCTGCCTAAACCAGACTTCCTCAGGTGCTACTACTTAATTGCTACGCTGAAGCCAACAGGGGATAAGGATCATTCAGGCACATTCTGGGTGCCCTCCTTGTCCAATCTGGAGGAAATGAGGAAGTTCGAATTAAATGTGACTTTAATCAGGGAAGCACTTCAGATGTATGGCACGCATGTGCCTTCTGACCGCGACCCCTTGATACCGGAGTCGATGAAAAGCAATAGAATCAAGAAACTAAAAGAAATGTGCGCCCTCACCCCCAACATCGCCATACCTCTGCGGATGTGCCTCCAGCACTTCGCTTTTCCCGCTCAGGACCGTTTCACTCAGCCTCACAAGAAGATATGGTACGGGCTATATTTAGCAGAGACCGGAAGCTTGCCCATTAAGATGCCGGTATGGATCTTAGATCAAGCGTATGAGGCAGGCAAGCGGGGAGTGAGGAAGCCCACTTTACATGGTTGTTGTGCGCTGACAAGAATCATCTACAGATGTCTTGCATATGATGTGCCAGTTGCCCGAGCCCTAAAGTATGCACACCTGGAGCTGTTCAAAGGGCGGAAGTCAGGGAGTCAGCCTGCAAAAAGGATGCGTGGATCGCTCTCCCAGGTAACGATCCCTCAAGAAGCCACGACTGAAGCTTCTCCCAGACCAGAAGCTCAAGTCATACCTTTCACGATCCATCTTCAAGGAGTTCAAGCTAGAGAGGTGGTACAACCCGTTCCATCCGCCCCTCCACTACCTACCGATGCAGAGTTTGCATCCATGGCCACCTTCACAGAAGATCCAAATTTCGATTTTGAAAGATTCCTGCAGACGGTCCCCCTATCCGACAGTGAAGATTCCCTTGACAATGTGGGTCCGGGTGCATCAGCCCAAAGAGAACAGCCACGGGGCGAGACGAGCAGAGTACATGGGGAAGAAGTGGCACAACATCCTCATGACCCAAACACACAAGTGCAGGATGGCGCACAAAGAAATGAACCAGAAGACAGTGAAGAGGAGGCCCCTGCCTACACAGCACAACTCAGACGACTGTACAAGACAATCAAGCAGGTACAGAGGAGACATAAGATGACAGAAGAGGCAAACAGAGCTCTAGTGAACCAAATGCTTCAAAATGAGAATGTCGACTCACATTTTGTGGAATCATTGAACCTATTGGCAGAGACATGTGGGATCGGGGAAGCATTGAGGACGATGGTCTATCAGGAAAACCCTACCTATGATCAACGAAGGATTGATACACGTCCACGACGAGGGAAAATGATTCAAATGGAGGTCTCTACTGCCTTGCCTACTACAGTTTTCGAGGATGTTCACATGATGAGCGCAAATCCCATTGACGATCACGAGGTAATTACACCGGTACCATCTCCACCGCCACCTCCCATTCAACCCTCAGAACCCCTTTCCACTAGCCTTTCGGAACACTTGATATCCAACCCTCATGAAACCATTGTACACACCTCTGTTTTTACATCCTTCCCATTACCCACATCCATCACTTCCACCCAAACTTTTGAACCTCACACCGGTCATCCTGCCACCAATCAAACCATAATAGATCACCCTTCCTATCTCCCCGCCCTTGGACAACCACTTGCCACTAGCCAGACCTCATCCCATCCTTTCCCATCCACCCACACCCAAACCCTATCCACCACTTCCCTAGTAACCGCCTCATGCTCAACTCAGATCACACAACCATCTTTCTGGACAAACCTTGTCAATATACTCCAACAGGTGGATAATTATAATAAAAATTCCCTCTCCCAACCCCACTCCGCCACATTCACTGCCACCACTATCACACCACCCACCATTCCTGTATTCACAGTGCACGAATCACACACTCTCATGTCCGATCCCATGGACATCTCACCATCCACAGGATCACCCACCACCACGGTTCTTCCAACATCACCACGTGTCACGTCACTCACATCGCCATTGCCAAACACGGTAGGCACAACATCCACTTTTCCCTTTCCCATCTCCCGACCCCTTGCATTGTCCACCCTCACCCCTGCACCCACCTCATTTAGCCATGCACTCGACACCATGCTCGAAGCTGCTGCCCAACTTAAACAGGAGTACAGGTTATTAGAAGAAAACAATAGAGAGCTCTGTACATTGTCATCCCACCTCCAGGCACGTGTCACTGCCTTGGAGTTGTCTAATACGAAGTTACAGCAGGAGGTGACCACCCTCCAACAATACCAGGTGGAGCTCGAGTCCACACATACAGAGAAGCGTAAGGCAACGGAAGATCAACTTAGAGATCAGCTAGCCCGTAACGCTAGACTACAACGAAACATGGCCCTACTCCGACGCCATTTGGCGGCTGCCCAAGAAGAAAACAAAAGACTACAACAACAGAATCAAGACAACCTTGAAGCAGCCATGGAAAATACTCCAGGGGCACCCATCGACCCTGCTAAATTCCAAGCCATCCCCTCAGAGAATATACAACAAATATTAGAAACCTATGCCACGCTCTTAGAAGCTCATGATCAGCTTGCTGACCAAGTCAAAGACCTACAGAAAGCCCAAGTGCCTGCACCACCCCAACAAGAACCTAAAGAGATGGCCAACGCAGCAACCTCACCAGAGCCAGAATTATCAGTAACCAATGAGGTACGTGAGCTACGGCAACAGGTGGCAGAACTAAAAATTAAATTGTTACAGTATGAACGACCTCCCTCTCCACCTGATCAAACCATCGAAGAAGACACAGTAGTCATTCCAGTGGAGGAGACATTTGAAGACAATTACGAGCCTCAACCCCTTCCAGGAGGCAGAATTACGGAGGAAGGACAGGATACATATGAGGAACCCCCGTCAGCATGGATGAAGCAGGTAGAGGAGATGGGCCACACTCACGAGGAGCGCGTAGCAACTCAGATGCTCGCAATGAAGGCCATTGAAGAAACCATACTTCAATCCGAGTATTTCAGGCACCTTGCCCCTAGACGACTCATCACGAGCTCAGAATTACAATACAAGCCATATTTTGTATTGTTGGCCGACTACAACGTAGAGATCAAAAGAGTCACCAACAAGTGCCCTACCTTCGCCACCCAGTTCGAACCAGAAGATATACCAGAGGCAGCCAGAAAAGGGGCAATTTTTCAACCTACTTGGAGGCAAAGGTTACTGGAGACATACCCGGAAATGCTGAGAACATGGGATCACGCTCCCATGCATTTGAAGTATAACCCCTGTTATGGGCCAGTACAAAGAAGAAGATCATGGAAGGCTTTCGCCATCAAGGTTCAGAACAACGCAAATTGTAAAGAATGGCTTAATTACCCCGCCATTGCACCCCCAACCGGCACCCCCACAGTATCTTACATGATTGCGACTATCAGACATTGGATGCCACGCCTCCACCCCATGCCAGATGTAGCTGCCCAGATGATGCTCAAGATATTCGACATGATGCAGGTGGTGCTCAAAACTTTCCGCAATGTATGCCATATTCAGCCTCCGATTCTCGGGTTTGTCAATGGTAATTATGACCTGCTATATGATATGAGCACCACCCCGAGCATACGCGTTGCTTATGCATGGCACGCACGCATCAGATATCTCCCTGCCTGCTATAAGCAAACTTTCGATGATATGTTCACCACAGGGTTCTGGGAAGCACACTCAGAGGTATTCGCGCCAAGGCCCACCCATTTGTTACACCTCTTTGCATGCGAACAAACGATGCACTCAGAACTCTACACAACGCCACAACCGAACATACCGGGTGCAATCAATTGGGAGGCCCTCCAGAGAGACTTGGTTCGGGGACTACGAATCAAGGAACAAGAAGTGGCAACCGGCCTCCTACAGAACTACATTGATCAAACAATGGAGCAGAGGTCTGTCAGAGGCGACAGACGCTAGGGGGGGGAGAGTGTTGACAGCACACGGGAAGAAGCAAGTACGGACACACATGCAGATCTAGCACTAAGGCAACCCTTCATTTTTTTCAAAACCCTCACATCATTTTAAAAGTGATTCTCATCACTAAAAACCTTTGTAAATATCATTTCACCTTTTTGTAGCTCCATTTTGTACAAGCCGAGGAGTCCTCGAGCTTGGGGAGCCTTAGAAGTAGTTGCCTGCCAATTTTCATAATTTTTAGATCTCGTTTGAACCCTCAAATAAGCCCTGGAACCTAATTTTTAACTAGGCCGGACACTAGGTCTGGACAGGGCCAAAGCTAGTCAAAAACTATAAATAGAGCTAGAGAGCTCATTTTTGGGGGGCTAGCTTCTTGTAGTTTTGAGCTTGTATGAGAACTTTGTTGCAATAGAAGTGATTCCATTGTCTTACTCTCTTTGTTCTTGCCGTGTGTGCGCGTGTGTGTGTATGTGTGTGCATGTTAGTGTGCTTCTCACTCACGCACTTGTGCCGTCACTTGCTCGAGGTCTTCATACCATCCTCATGTCTTCCCGGATTGACATTAAAGGAGGTGCTACTCATCACTGAGCTACAGAGGGTTGTCTATTGGCATGGGTCCTGGAAAACCTTGAAACTCTGGTGGTTGTACCGTCGGATAAGATTCCGCGAGTAATTCTCCAATATGGGCCATTGGTGTGCTTGGGCCAGCTTCTGGTGGTCCTGCTTCGGTTTGCATGATGACTGACAAGTAAATGGAAAAGATCTGCTACAAACGATTAACACATTAGTATGGAAATTAATTATGATCCCAATAAAGTGAGACCGCAATCCCTTTCCATAACCGATGCGTAACCCGTGTAGCCAAGTGTCGTGAAATGATTGATACAATGATCTTTTTGCAGAGCTAATGCAGGTCTCTAGACACCTACATGGTTCAGATTATGCATACATTTCTTGATGATCTTTTATCATGCATGATGTGGGGTTATGGAGTGTGAATTTATACAAGGTTTGGTTGAGGGTGAATTATTACAAGGGTGGAGTTTAAACGGGATGGGAAAATTGCTAGATAATGAGGTACAAGAAGACGTCTGAATACGTTTCGCTATCCATTTCTTAAGAGTCCTTGGGTAGGTGGTGTGGTTCTGCTGAGGTACAGAAAGTGGTGTCGGGTTTGGTGGTATTGAAGGATGAAAAGATTTCGGAGGGGTATATATTACATGGCTAGAGGGTTGGGCTATAATCCATTGTTTAGGTACCCAAATCTGCATGGGTGTGGGTCTATGGATAAGGTATTTCTTGGCAATCCAAATCTGTCGAGTATTGGTACTTGTAGAAGAAGATCGAGGGGACTTTGAATGCTGACTCTACTTTTTTTGAAACTTTGTCCTGTTCTTGTCTGCAGTGTTGCCGATAGGCTGTGGTTGCTGTCCTTTTGGCACCCATATTTGTCTCATGCCACTTGTTCTCTGATTTTGATACTGCTGCTGTCTTTGCCTTATCTGGTGGTGTCGTCGGTCTTGGTTCCTCTATTGTGGTTGACTCCTTCGTGGTTGGGTTTGAGAGGTCCATTGGACACTCTGCTTTGGAAAAGAAGGGAGATCCAACACTTGCGTGACCTGCCCATTAGGAAGTGATTCGTTCTTTATCTTTAATCTAGTCCAGCCCGCAGCAAGCTTGGAAGGATGAGCACCGCAGGGTGTTGTGCTCCTTTGGCCGCTGATGCAACCCACCTGACCGCTGATTGTGTCCATCTGCCCTAGCGGTTGGGTAGCTGCCCCTTCTAGTTTGCAGGAAGCCCCAGGGAAGATCTCCTGTCGTCCTTCTGATTGACAATTGTCTATAGCCAAGCCCGAGTGGGTTGGTGTAGACGTAACGTGATTGATCTGACCCAAGATCTTCCGGTCTTCCATCACATGTATTTCATAGGGTCTAGGGTTACAAACCTCCGACCGAATGCCATTAGGGAAGTCAAGCGGTATCACTCGCTTCTGTTCTAAGGTTCCAATCTGTAAGGAGCCTTGTCTAAGATTTAGGTCCACTGAGTGATCGTATAGCCAATCTTGGCCAAGGATTAGGGGTTCTATCAGGTCGTCATCATGGAACACTAGTAGCTTCGCTGTCATGGTCACATCCTTAATGAGGATAGGAAGGTCCACCTCACCCATGCAAGGGGTTTCCATGCCTCCTAGCCCTATGAGGTATGCCTAAATTGGCCGCATTTCTATTCCTGAATCCTTATAATGGGACCATCTAATCGCACTAGTCGCAACACCTGAATCAATTAAAGCCCTGAGCTCTTGGCAAGGGTTGCCGTGCTCTAGCCTAACTGTAATGAATGGTCTTCTGTCCACTATACTAGGATGAGTGGTTGACTTTACTTGGCACATGGCCATGGGATATTTGGGTGTAGTTTCCAGATGGTTATAATGTTCTTTCCCTAGTCCTTGTCTTCTTAGCTTCATGCGCTTAATACGTTCTATAGCTTCTGCCTGAGCTTCAGCTCGTATTCTATTTTCTTCCTCCTTACGCTTCTTTGCCAACGTGAGTCGTCTAAGCATATCCTCAGTAAGAGGTTCCTGATATAACCTGACTCTACAGCCACTAATATAATTAGGCATTATGTTTCCTTCTAAGGTGGCTAACTATACTGCTCCACTTGTCGAGAGTCTGTTAATGATCATAGGTCCATAACCTCGCTTTTCTAACTTCCGTGCGTGTTGTTTCAGCGTATATACTAGAACTACATCTCCTTCTTTTAGGCCTTTATCTTTCACATGTGCATCAAAATATGCTTTCTGTCGCTTCTTCGCTGCATATATTCCTTCTGCTACCTTTAGCCTGGTTTCTCCTAATCGTTCCAAGTCCATTATTCTCGCTGATAATTCATGGCCGGTCCACTGATGTTCTTGTGCAACCTTAAGGGTCGGTATCAAGAAGTCCAAAGGAAGCACAACATTCTGACCAAAAACCATCTAAAAGGGAGTGGCATTGAGTACGGTCTTGTAGGCCACTCGATATGCCCAAACAGCGTGGTGTAACTGTTTGTCCCAATCTGAACGTTTGTTGTTCACGAGTTTTGTCAGTACGTTACAAAGGATCTTATTAGTGCTTTCAGCCTGACCATTGGCTTGAGGATGATATGGTGCGGATTTCTTGTGAATCACCATAAAATCCTGTAACAAATATTCAATGACTTGGTTTAGAAAGTGAGTTCCGCGATCGCTCACTAACTCAATAGGCAATCCATATCTTGTAAAGACATTTTCAAATAAGAATTTTGCAGTTGTGTGTGCATCATTCTTTTTTGTGGCTTTTGCCTCTACCCATTTCGTAAGATAATCTGTGGCAACAATAATGTATTCAGCATGTGTACCTTTTGCAGGGGGGTTAATGGGTCCTACAAAGTCTATACCCCACTTAGAAAATGCACGTCCTCCCATCATGGGTTTCAATGGCATTTCATCTCTGCGAGTAGGAAACTGAGTTCTTTGGCACACATCACATCTCTTAACATAGGTATGAGCATCCATGTGAAGAGTGGGCCACCATAATCCTGCAAAGAGGATGGCTTTGATTATCCTATCTGGTCCAAAATGACCTCCTGCAACACCTTGGTGTGCAGTCTCTAGTATGCTCAGATAATCGCTTTCATGAACACATTGTCTTAGGTATCCATCTCGTCCTCTTTTGTATAGATTATCGCCAATAAGTGAATAGTCTTGAGCTTCCTGCTCCAGACTACGTTGTCGAGCTAAAGTCATTCCTTGAGGGAATGTGTTCGTCCTCAAGTATGTCACTAAGGGTTCACTCCAGTCTGGTGTGAGAGACACGTGATATAATGTAGCATGCTCTACCGGTGGTCTTTCACAACAAACATGGCATTCTTTACACAACTTGTAGACATCTGCTTCCATTGAAGGCCAATATACTCCTAGTCTATGCAGAGTCTATAATGTTCGATGTTTTGAATGGTGTTGCTTTAATGCACCTACGTGTGCTAATTGCAACCAATTCGTGTGGTCTGATTCATCTACACAACAAGGAAGAACCTTTTGATTATCCTATTTATATATGCTTCCTGCTAAGATTTGGTATCTCTGAGACTTGGTAATCTCTCCTTCTTTGATCTTTATCCTAGGGTTCTTGGGTCCGTATGTCAGGATAGGGACTATAGACTTAGCCCATTCTGGTGCTATCTCAAGATTAAACAAATATGCATCTGGTAGATCATCCATTACTCCTTGAGGAGCTTCTCCTGATGTTAATCTGGAAAGGTGGTCAGCTCTAAGATGTGTCTTTCCTTTTCTGACTACTACTTCAAAATCGTACTCCATGAGTAATAGAAACCAACGTATTAGTCGTCCCGTGTTACATGGTTTGTTGAATAGGTACAATAGGGCTTGATGATCTGTAAAGAACTTGAATTTATTGGCCAACAAGTAATGCCTAAACTTCTTTATTGCGTAGATCATCCCTAATCCTTCTCGTTCCGTCGTGGTGTAATTTCTTTCTGCTGCTTTCAATTGTCTGCTCGCGTAAGCTATGGGGAGATCTATGTTACCTTCACTCGTGGGTTGTGCTAACACACATCCTATGGCGTAATTGGATGCATCCACATGTACATGGAATGGCTGACTCCAATCTGGGGTAGTCAATATAGGTGCTGAGCACAAACGTCGTTTAAGTTTGTTGAATGAATTCTCACATTCTTCTGTCCATTCAAAATTGGTTAAAAGAGAGTACAATGGCTTGGCTATGATTGCATACATGTGTATGAATCTCCTATAATAGCCGCAATGGCCCATAAATGCCTGTACCTCTTTCACATTAGTTGGTCTAGGTAATTCTGCAATTACCTTCACCTTTTCTTCATCCGTAGAGATTCCATTTTTTGACACAATGTGTCCTAGAATTTTGCCTTGTCTGACCATGAACACACATTTTTCTGGGTTCAAACAAACCTGATATTCTCGACATTTGTCAAATATTTGTCTTAACTCTGGGATATGCGTCTGCCTTACATTAGAATGAGCACATATGTCATCGACATAAACTTCCAAACTCTTGCGTAAGAATTCCTTAAAAACATGACACATGAGTCACTGGAAAGTGGAGGGTGCATTTGTTAAGCCAAAAGGCATTACACGAAATGCAAATATGCCCCATTCAGTGGCAAAAGCCGTCTTGTGTTGGTCCTCTGGTGCAATGGCTACTTGATTATAGCCTGAAAATCCATCAAGAAAGCTGTAAACTTCCTTGCCCGCAACTCTTTCCAATAGATGTTCTGTGATAGGAAGAGGATAACTGTCTCTAATCGTGGCGGCATTAACTTTTTTAAGGTTAATACACACACGCAATTTTCCATTCTTCTTAGGCACTACCACAATGAGGGATACCCATTCGGTATGCTCAATTTCGTAAATGAATCCTGCTTCGATCAGCCGATCTATCTCCTCTTTAATCTTTGCAGCGTAGTTATCATTGTACATGTATGGTTTTGTTTCGTAGGTTTTGCATCTGGAGTCATAGGGATTCTATGAGAACATATATCTGGATCTACTCCTTTCAAACCTTTGTAACTCCAAGCAAACACATCTCTATATTCGTGCAATAGAGCAACTAATTCTTCTTCTTCTTCAGCTGCCAAATCATGCCCTATGTATGTACATTTTTCTTCTTCTCCTTTTATGGCTACTATTATTTTCTTGGTTTTCTCTCGGTTATCATATACTTGTCCGTCATTCGCCTTCCTATTAGGAATTCGTACCATGATTCTTCTATCTTCGATTTCATATTTCTTGAAATTCTCCGGTACTTCAAACAAGGATTCTTCTTTTCCTGACATGGTTTCTTTCTTCTTTCTTTTCTTGCCTTCACTTTTGCTAGTCACTTGAGTGGCTATTCTCACGTCATTCATAACTTCCTCGTGTCTCTGAGGGTGAGTCTCTACTTCGTAGAAATATTCTTCCTCTGATGCAAAGGGTGGGTCCATGATAATTGATTCTAAATCGAAATCGCTTGCATCCTCAAATGCATCAGTGTTAGGTTCACATTCTTCTAAAATTGCATCGCACATGATTGGCTCTATCCTGAAAACTGAAATGTCATAGCCATCCTCGTCACAGTGGGGTGTCCATTGTTCTTCATTGATGGCTACATCCATGGTTGCTAGGATTTCTACCCAACCATGGGGTTCAAACTCTTCGTCAGGGAATACTACAGGTGCGTAAGCTGGATCTTGAAGGGTTCGTGGATGTTGTTCTGCACCTAAGGTCCTTGCTTCTAATCTTTCTTCCTCTTGTTGTGCAACTTTACACATCCATAAATGAGTGTCCTCGTGCAACCAAGAAGGATTTGATTCTAATGAGTGCACGGATTCTGTCTCTACTTGTGTCTTATGGATGGTATTCCATTGTATTGGGGGTACGTCTCTATGTGAATAGTCTTTAAGATTGACATTGGTAGTCACTCCTAAATGTTGCAAGTACAACGAATTAGTTCCCCAATCTTGTACAATTTGCAATTGACGCATGAATGGTCGTCCCAATATCATCTCATAAGCATGGTTTTTACTAAAATCACAAATGGCAAAGGTATGCTCAAATTCAACA
Organism: Ceratopteris richardii; assembly: GCA_020310875.1. Taxonomy (NCBI): domain Eukaryota; kingdom Viridiplantae; phylum Streptophyta; class Polypodiopsida; order Polypodiales; family Pteridaceae; genus Ceratopteris; species Ceratopteris richardii. The sequence continues at coordinate 118,373,943 of CM035415.1, forward strand.
CCACAAGTGGTGAGAGATATTCCTTCTAGTAAGCCTAATGGTTTTTCTATGTGTCCGTCAGCCATTTGTAGTTTCATTCTGGTAGGTTTGAGTGCTGGCTTACCCCAATGTTTCCATAAAGCGGTGGTAGCGATGGCTACTCCGGCTCCTGAATCTAAGATGGCTTTCGTGGTGTAGCCCTGATGGGTTATTGGAAGATAATTGTTACCTTCCTCTCCTTCGCTTACATCTCCGATCTTTTCCACGGGTATCTCTGGTACCTTATTTTGTGATCCTATTTGTGAGGGAGTAGTAGCAAGCTCGGGGAATTGATTTGCTTCATGCTTCCACAATTCTGGTTTTACCTTTAACAACTCCTCTAGAGTGAGATTACACTGTACCTTAGTGTTCTTGATCACTTCTGTGTTTCTAGGGATTACTGATTCTTCATTCCTCACTATTATCGTGGGTGCTCTCATATTAATTGACTTTGCTTCCCAAGGTCCTGTGAACTGAGGTAATTCTTGTAAAGAATTAGATTCAAAGCCTGTGTGTTCACTCAATTGTTCTTCCTCTACATCATCATATATAGAGGGGATGTCTTGGGGAAATTGCTCCTGCAAATCATCTATTTCTTGAATAGGAGATGAGTTCCTTGTCCTTTTCTCCATTTCTCTTCTTGGATTTCTCTCAAAAATTCATGTGAGTGCCTATATATCGAAGACAAATTGTCTTGACTTTCTGTATTGGGTACTTGAGACAGGGATGGTGCATTATTTTCCTGTGTCTCTGGGACAATAGGGTTCCTAGGCTGACCCTTTTTCTCTTTGCTTTCAATCAAGTATTCTAGCCTCTCCATTAGCCCCTGAAAGTGTAACTCCGGTTTTGCCATGTTATTCCAATTAAGATATCTAGAGGCTTCGAACAAAGCTTGTGCTAGTTCTACCATCTTCATGCAAAGTTTAGTTCTCTCCATTTCTAGATCAGCTCGAGGGTAGTTCTTACTCATTTCAGCTACTTGAGGTCCCTCTTTTAATCTAGCCTGATATGCACGAAACATCATGTCTAGATTCTCTGGTATGGGTTCCGCTAAAACTGATCCTGATTTCTGAGCTGGATTCTCTTGATTCAATTCCTGTGAGGTCAATTCTTGGATTTTGGCTCTAGATTCCTTTAAACTTCCTTCCAACTCAGTTATCTTTTTACTCCATTTTCTCTTAATTCTTTCTCTAGAATCTTTCCAAGATTTTGTCTTTTTACTGCTAGATTCTGCGACTTCACTACTTCCAGCTACTTTCCCTTGATTAAGCTGTTGGTTCTGTAAGAGCGCCTGGGCTCTTGTTATAGCTTGGATAGGCACATATGTAGGGTTGGATCCATCTGCGTTATTTACAATACCTATCACGTTGATTGGTGTCACACTCGAAGCATTGACTGGGTTCTTAGGACAATCTTTGATTACATGTTCTTTGCCACAATCGGCACAAAAGCCTTGGATGTTATAGTACTGTGATTGTCCTGCTATCGGAGGATGTGGACAATCCTTTATGAAATGATCTCCTTGGCACCTAAAGCATGGTCCTCTAGGGCCCTGTGGTCTCTGTTGTCTCAATTGAGGCCGTGGATTTGGGTTTGTGTACATCACATGAGCGTAGTCGGGCTCCCAACTAGGTTCCACTGGAGGGCTATCATAATGATATGTCTCCACATGTTCTGGTGACTCCGTGTAATATGCGGGTGGACTATCTACATGCGTAGAGTCAAAACTGTTTGAGTTTGGGTCACTCTCTGTGATCAAAGGTGAAGAAGGCACTAAGGCCCTACTTAGGTTCTCTTCTGCAGTAGCATATTTGACTGAGATGACATTCGCTGGTGGGGGTGGCTGCTGAGCTAAGACAGGTTGAGGTCTCTGTTGAGCCTGGTATGGGTAGTTCTGAGGAGGCCTATAGTAATAAGGCTGAGCATTGTAATGGCCTTGATACCTACCTGGCTGTGCGTATGCTTGCGGGTAGTTCTGTCTCACAGTCTGTTTGTTGTATGGGCAGTCCTGAGCCGTATGATTCATGTATCTTCTTTCAATGGTACAATATTGGCCGCTAGGGTTGGCTTGTGGTTGTGGTGCATTGGGACACACATTTGCCATATGATCACCACCACAGGTGTGACAACGCTTGTTCATTAGTACCCTAGATTTACTAGAAACTCCTAGTTTCTAGGCCACTTTTTCTGCTAGGTCCTCTATCGAACTAGACAATTTTGTGGATGCTAGAGATGAACAGTCTGAGTCCTTGTAGACCTTTGAGAGTTCCAACTCGTCTCCTAAGTCGTCCTCAATGTCTATACAAATTCTTATACATTGCTCTAGCGTTCTGGGTTCTTTTAGGTACACATAGGAGCGTAGTTTAGAGCTCAACAAGCCATCTAGGAACAATGACACTTGCTTGGCTTGTGAGGGTAGCTCTTGCATTGGACATCATTCAACATATTGTCTAAACCTACGTCTTGCGAGTCTAACTGTTTCTTGAGGGGTCTGTTTGAAGCTATGAATCAACGAAGACGTGTCATGTCTAATCCCACTTTTAGAGAATTCAGTGATGAATGACTCTAAAAAGTGATGGATGTCCCTAAATTGCCTTTGTTGCAATGGTTGGAACCAAGTTAAAGCTGTATTCTTTAACGTTAGTCCAAATGCGTTGTATTGCGTGAACATGTCTTCGACTTGTTCTGCTCTTAGTACTTGTTTGAATTCTACGACATGGTCATAGGGATCTCCTGTCCCATCAAAGTAATTTTTCATGGATTTCACTAACTGTGTGGGTCTCAGTATTCTTGCGTGTTCACGTGGTCTAGGTAGAGGAAAATCATCTCTACCACCTGGTATTCCATGATCTCTTTGTCTATCCACTCTATTAGTGTCCGTGGTTGTTCTATCTCTCCCCATGGGGTGATTAAAGCTTACTTCCGGTCTCTCTTTATTTCTCTCTCTTTGATTTCCATGGGCTGATGATGTTCCTGCCCCTTGTTGACTTGTATTCATGTTCGTTCTAGTTGGAGGGAATACCAGTTCACCTCTCCATGTGTATGTTTTTTTAGCGTGGTCAGGCACCACAAAGACTCTTTCTGAAGTCTCATCCAGGTATACAACCTTTCCAGGTGTATCCGGGTCCTTGAACTCGTATATCGTGATGATACCTACCTCACTAAGTAGTTCTGTCTTGTATCTCCAAAAGGCTTCATCAGTTTCTTTATTTACAAACAACTCTATGCTTCTGTTGTCCTGGGGGATCCGTTCTGGGATTAGTACTCGTGTCAGTACAGATTTCCCTCTAGGTGTTCTAGGCTCTTCTAGAGGTTCTTTTCCTTGAGATTTAGTTTCCGTCTCTAATTGAATTACGCCAAACTCATTCGTATTGTTTGGCTGCGTACTTAAGATGTACATCGTTCCTTCCTTGTCTATGTACGCGTCTCTATCGAATTTCACCACTGGACGTTCCAATCCAATGGGTTGATCGGGGTTGTGCATTTGCACCACTTGCCTTCGCAAACCATCCTCATAGATGCGAGCACCTAATCGGTTGGTTCGGAGAAACTCTAGTTCAGTCTTATAGGGTCCTTCTGGTTTTTCTAAGTGTGCTACATTCGACCCTACTTCTGGTCTATCTGTGCTAAATGCCATTTCTGATCCGCTGGTGTCTGAGCTCTCGTAGGGGTAATTACTATTCAATTGCTGAGCCCACGATCGAGTAGTAGTTCTTACACTTGCCTCTGATGATCTAAGGCTTCGTCGGTCTGACTTACCTATATGTTCGCCCGATCTAAGGTTCATTAATTTTCTTCCTTGCACACTCAGTACATGCTCAGATCGTCAATGATTCTTTGTTATTACTGTCTTGACTCTTTTTAGATTTCTTTAGATTTCTGTCTTAATGTATGCGCCAGGAATTCGACTTTCTATGGTACTTTTAAGTTCTTGTTCCGTCAGACTTATGTTCTTTCCTTTAGGTTTTCGTGTCACACACCTTTACTTTTGTCTTGGACTTGATAAACTTAATTCTCTTGAACTTGAGGCGTTCCTATCGTCTTAGATCCACAATGCTACCGTTTATCCTAAGCTAAGAATTGACTGAGGGGGTTGAGTAATCTTCCAACCTCGAGTCAGCTTTTTTGGTTGCTCTGATGCCCAAGAAGCCGCACTTCCCAAGCTTTATGCCCTTTCCTGTCCTGCTTTGGTTGCCTTTGATTGCCCTTGCTAGACCTGGAAAAATCCAATATTAGACCAATTCACAGTTGGATGATCAAGCACTTGAGTATATACACCTTTTAAGTCCCTTCCCTTTTGCCCAACTTTTCAATGCTTGCCCCCTGGCTTCCTAGTCCCAAACTAGGTCAACCTCAAAATAGCTTATCTAAAAATAGATGTATTCTTTAAGAGAAAAATAGTTGAGGTCACATAGTACTCGTCAAGAGCTTTCTAATGAGCTATTAAGCTCAAAAAACGGACTTCAGGTGAAAAAGTTATGACCGTTCAGGCCCTGGGGGGTAAAAACTGACAAACAGGTTTTTCTCCAAATATGAGCTAAGGGGTCTCCTATGAGTATAATCACCCAAAAATTTCCCAAAAATAGCCCCAAAATTGGCCAAAAAATGAAACCCTAAAATTTGCGATGGGGGTGCACAATCGCGATGGTCTGAGATGATCGCGATGGTCTGGGACCGTCGCGATGGTCCAGGCGACCCGTCGCGATGGCGTGAAGGTGAACCGTCGCGATGGTCCAAAAGTGAGCAATCGCGATGGCGTGAAAGCGAACCGTCGCGATGGCGTGAGTGTGAACCGTCGCGATGGCTCGATCAGGCGGACAATCGCGATGGCGTCAGTCAACGGTCAACGGTGAACAATCGCGATGGTCCAAAATGAACCATCGCGATGGTCACAAATGCGATGGCTTGAGCTAATCGCGATGGTCTAAAATTTGAGTCGTCACGATGGTCTGAGGGTATCGTCACGATGGCGTGAGATGCGAGCCGTCGCGATGGTCTAGCTTGCCACGTGGCACCGTCGGCGCGATGGTGTGAGCCAATCGCGATGGTGTGGGGTCAGCGAATCGTCGCGATGGTCCGCGAACCGTTGTGATGGTTCAAATGAACCGTCGCGATGGCGTGAGACTGTCGCGATGGTCCGGCCGAGCCGTCGCGATGGCGTGAGCCTATCGCGATGGTGTGACACAATCGCGATGGTCTGAGACCGTCGCGATGGTGCACCAAAGTATGATTTTTTGAGATGCAGCTATGGATTCGTAGATGCGCAAGGGTCGCCTACACGCCTGTGTGGTCGCTTACCAAAAATTCCGAAGTTTGCAGACCATCGCGATGCTCTGACACACTCGGAAATTTCTGACAGAAAGTGAAGTTTTTACCTTTTCCAAGCTTTCCTGATGCACTGGAGCACTGTACCTGCAAGAAAACTCAAGAAAACAAAAGCACATGCAAGCACAAAAGCTCTTTCTCACTCTCTCGCATGCACAAATGAGGGAAAATGAGGAGAATGGGTAGATATGGTGAATTTTTTGATTTTTTTGGAGATGAAGATGATGATGCGGTGATGAAGATGGAGTGTGGGGGAGGTGAAAAACACTAAAAACTAAGTAAAAACAACAACAAAAACTGAAATTTTTACCTTCCAACGCCACTTCTTGCTATACTCTTACCATCACACATTCGTCCTAGACTCGATCCCCAGCAACGGCGCCAAATTTGGTTTTGCTCTAGCACAATGGTGAGAACCACGTTAAGAAGCTCCACCTCCTTAATGTCAATCCGCGGAAGAGATAGGAGTAATATGAAGATCGTGAATGTGAGATGAAGTGAGAGTGAAGGTGAGAAGCATAGAAATGCACACACACATACACACACACTACGAAGAGACAAGCAAGACACAATGGAAGGTGAGAAATCAACTCTATTACTCAAGAACACTATTACAAGCTCAAAAGAACTCTAAGCTCACACTAACCAACACTAACCAACCTCAAAAATGAGCTCTCTAGCTCTTTTTATAGTTTCTAGACTAGTTTTGACCGGTTTCACATCTAGTGACCGGCATAGTTAAAAATTAGGTCCTAGATGCTATTTGGAAGGGTAAACGGTGTCTAAAAATAACAAAAATTGATACGCATGTTCTACCTAAGCTCCTCAAGCTTGAGGACTCCTCGGCTTGCACAAAATGGAGCTAGAAATTAAGAAAAGGGTTTTTTTCTATGTTACATATGTTACAATAGTGATAAAAATCACTGTTGGAGGTTTTTGAAAAGTATTTTTAAAACATGATTCTTTGAAAAAAGATTCCACTCGCTCACTGCTCCGTTGTTACATGCTTCCGCGTCTTCTGTGCCTCTGGCTGCTTCCAACAACCCCCAAAAAAGTCCACTATACTAGATACTTCACCCAAGCACAGTGTATCCCGATACTCGATATCTGACACACAAGAAGGGTATCACGATACTCGATATTTGAGCAAAGCGATACATGATACTTGACCACTTGGCTGGACATGATACACGATGCTTTTTATAGACGATACTCGATACTTTAGGAAACACGATATACGACATTTGAAAAACTCGATACACGATACTTGACCAATATTGCGTGCCAATCACGATACTCGATACTTGCCAGGTGTCGCGATCAGAAATCTTGCGATACGCGATATACGATACTCCACCAAAAAATGTCCACGATACTCGACACTCAACAAGTATCGCGAGAAAATTCCCAACGATACTCAATACTTGTCAAATATCGCGAAGAGTTACCCTCACGATACATGATATCAAACAAGTATCACAATCAGAGACTCACGATACATGATACTCCACAAGTATCGAGATCTGAATTTCATGATAGACGATACTTCCCAAGTATCGTGGAAAATTTCCAATGATACTCGATACTTGTCAAATATCGCGACGAGTTACCCTCATGATACACGATATTGCACAGGTATCGCGATCGAAGATTCACGATAGACAATACTCGACGAGTATCGTGATCTGAATTTCACGATACGCGATATATGACAAGTATCGTGAGGATTTCTCAACGATATACGATATTCGACCATTTCAAGTATCACGATACTCGACCACAGGAGTTCACGATACCTAGGTATCGTGATATCTCAACCGAGGGAGAACACGATACTTGGCCCTCTTTCCTCAGCCTCTATCACAGAATATACTCACCCTTTACCCTTTCCTAACTACTTATCGCAGGTCTTTCTACTAAGATGATTATTTTTGTTAGCACTGATAAGGAGAAGGTTAAAACACTCACTTTGGTAACTCTTCTTCCACTTCTCGACCACTCCTACTTTTCTGCGCAACTCAAATCACTCTGTTTCCCGAAGGCGATACTCGATGGCTTGTTTCTAGGATACTTGCTTAGGAAACAAGTGACTTGAAAAATGATATTTTTTTGGTTTTTATACCTTTTGAAAAATTCTCCTAACTACAAGGACTCAACACATCTAAGGCTAATGGCTATTTGAACCTCCTAGCTACTCCCTTCTTCCTCCTACTCTACTCACTCCACTCACTTCCCTAGGCTAACAACTTACTACACGCACTCCAAGAGTGAGAAGTAATAAGTGCGGATGAATGTGACTCACCAAATAAGAGAATTTCACAGCTCCTCTACTCGCTTCAATGCAAAAATCTACTTACCATCACACGAATGCCTCGGTTTGATTCGACACTCCCCGACAACGGTGCCAAAAACGTGTGTACCTAAGATCCAACCTAGGGACTTGCGGAGAAAGAGACTATACCTCAATCCCCTTCAAGTGCATATACTGGGGATTCACACTTTATTTATCAATCCGATGAGTATCAAAGCCTAGCCGAGTGTATGAAGACATGCATTCAAATGATGATCAACGCACATGAGTTTCCCAAAGAGTGTAAACAAAGCTAAGACTAATCCAAACAAGCTTCAACTGCCAGTCAAAGTGTCGCGATACTTGGTGCAGCAGCCAATAGTAAATTGAGCTTTTCTCTCAGCTCCGAACTCCAAATATAGTGAACAGCATATGCCTTTCAAAGCTCTCAAGAATACGCATCCAATGGTGTATTTTCACTCAATTCTGATGCTTCTAATTCAAGTTATGAGCAAAATACTGAGTCGCGGGAATGACCTTTCTACACTTCAGCACTTCCTTCACTTCACACACACCTTAACAACAGCAAACAAACGCTTTCATGGATAGACAACACTTCATAACACACTTTTCAAGCAATACACATGCATACAAGCTCACAAAGAAGATGATACAGAGAGGAGAAGACACAAATTCGAAATTCTGTGCTCTTGATTCTCACAATGGCAAAAAGTCTTTACAAAGAGTCATAAATTGACTTATATACATGTGCCCTAAAAATGGTCCTTTCACACAAGAGACCGGCACTTTATTCACTAAAAGGCTAATTTCCTACTAATTTACATGGGTAAGCTACTAATCTTCTGTGGGGATGCATCTAGAGGACTCCTCTAGTGCTTTTACATTGGAAATTATATTACAAAATGATTATGATACAAAAAATAAGGTGTCCAAATCAAAAAAATTTTGGGGCCCGTCTTTTTCTCTGCCTTGTGCTCTTCTTCGCTCTGCAACAGTTATCTTCATGTGTCTTCCTTGAAGGACCAAGAGTTGGTGCCTTTCCTAGTGGCCTGAGTGCTTGATTTTCTAATTCAATTGTGGTGTGGTTGGTATATCTCCTTTCTATGGTGCAATCTTGGCTATTAGGATTCACTTGGGGCAAGAAGAGAAAAAATTAAAAGCAAGTGAAGTTGGCTGAAGAGGAGGAAAAATCAGCAAAAGACCCTGAGCCTAAGATAAATTTTCTGGTCAATCAATACAAGAATGTGGTGAGGAAAAACCAAACGAAGGAACAAGCAGGATCAATTCTAGTGGATCCTATTCATGAAGACTTAAAAATTTGGTTGAAAGCTTATCAGTCTAGAATAGAGATAGGATCTATTTTAGAGAAATGTGATAAAATTTACTTAAGAGGAGACCTTGAGAAGGAAAGACTAGAAATATGTAAGAAATTAATTGAAATTGCTCAGATCATGCTAGAACAAGAAATACCAAGCCCCCATGAAATGAGAATCCTAGAAGAAACATTCCATAGATGTTCAGAAAACCATAATTCATAGTAAAAGAAATCTCAACAAACTAGGAGATTGAAGAAGAATAAGGTTTTGAGACCATCGAAGGAGATTCAGTGATCCTAGAATTTGATGCAAATTGGCCACATGATTTGTGGGACAAAGTGAAAGAAGAGAGATAGAAGAAAATGGAGGAGGATGTCCTTCCCTTTGAAGAACTAGACACTTCTTGGAACATGTCTAGGATGGAGCAAGAAGAAGACTTTGAAGAATTATCTACTGATCAAGATAGGAAGGAAGTAATTAGTCTAACTACACTTACTAATTATCTGATTTAATATGAACAAAAATTTGAGTTTTTTTATGCTCCAACAATAAGAGGTAAGGAAAAAAGATTTTGAGAGGAAACGTCAACCACATTGCAAGAGTTAGAGAGAACTAAAGTTCAATGCTCAATAATCCTAGAAGAACTCTTGCAAGTCAAGCCTCATTTATGGAGGAGACTAGCTAAACAACTAAATTTGGATGAACAAAACATATCTATTAGGGAAGAAAAGATGGAGAAGGAAGCAACAATCAAGACATCGGTAAACAAAGTTGGAGATTTTAGTGAGGGAGATGAAAGAAATATGTGCCTTCCAATTACATTTCAAGGATATATGACCAAAGCCATTCTAGATTTAGGGGCTAGAGTAGGGATAGCAATCAAGGAAATGTGGAAAAAATGAGGAAAACTAGCATTACGATTTACTAGAATGAAGCTACAACTAGCAATCAGTCATGTGGAATGACCTTTGGGGCCCTTTAACAATTTTTTCTGACAATTTATGAAGTAGAATTTGAACACGCTTTGGCTATATGCCAATTTGAGATGATCCTAGGAAGACCATTCATGCCATAGCTCACGGTAATTCAAGACTGGGGATGAGATGCTTTGTATCTCCAACACCAAGGCACAACTATGAAGATAAATCTCCAAAATTTTGCATATCGAGACGTTCCACCCCTTAAATGGAACACTGCACAAAAAGAGGAGGATGATGTGTCAATCCATATTGCTAGATCTAGTAACCAATCATGGATGAATGAAGACACCCAATTATGGATTTTCAAGGCAGCTAAATGAGAGGAGGAAAGATTACAATATTGGCAAGTAGGACACAAGAGGCATATGTCCATAGAAGACCCAATCTACATGCCACAAAAATTTCCCAATGAAGCATTCAAACCACATGGATGGATGGAAATCCTAGTGACATTGGATGTGTGCATAAAAAAAGAAGTACAAACCATGAATGAGTGTGTGGATGACAAAGGTTATGATTTGAGTTTTATATGGTAGTAATCCAAGAGGCAGAAGAAGGAGAACTAATAGAAAAGGAATAGAAAGAAGAATATGAAAGCATAGAAATGGAACTTGAATTTGACTAAGAAGAGCAATACTTCAAGGAAGTAGATAGGGTAGACACCAAGGAACATAAAAAAATATTTATTCTCCATAGAAGAGTATCAAGAAAAAACTAGAAAGGAGACCAATGAAATGGAGGATGAAAACGTAACAAATGAACACTGTGAAGTGTTAGGAAATTTTAAGAGATATGAAGGAGGAAAGAAAAATAGCTATTTGAATGCCTAAGAGAGTGATACACTCCTATGCCCCATGGCAAGAATGCAGATGGATGCTTAATTTGTTGCCCAAATTCCTCAAAATCCACAAATTACTCTTGAATATATTCCCAGCAGAGAGGGAATAGAAACACTTATACATATGTGAGCGGGGACCCAAACTTACGGATCACTTCTTGAGACTGCTCTCCTTGCTTCCCCGTTGTCTTTCTCTTACTCCCCTTTTCTTCCTACTCACTCCCACTCACTCTCTTACCCCTTTCTCTTACTCTTCCCCACTCTTTCTCACTTTCTCACACACTCTTTACACACATACACTTATACACACATTCTCTCACTAATTCCCTTTCACTCTCACACAAACTCCCTCTTTCACATTCTCAACAACTACGATGGTTAACCCAACACGTAGATAGAAACACCTCACAGCAACACCCTTCCTCAAACTCTTTTTTTTTTCTCTGAACCTACTTTGAAAACAACTTTTTTAAGTATGAACTTATCCATATGCCTATTTTTCATGTCGCATTTCCATACAACACAAGATGAGAGCAAAGTTATGGATTAGAGGAAAGAAATCGGGTGCATGCATAATCTACATTAGCTCCTAAGTTCGAAACAATTAAAATATGTTCTCAATCATACCGAAATTCATCTCGAATCTGACATTCTTCAGTTCTTCCAAATTCATAGAATGACATGTTCTCCAGCAACAATGAGACATTTACCCTTTTCTATTCAAGTAGTGACCTCCAACACCATTCCTTCTCTCTATATTTCCTTTTCCTCAGCACGCTCCAAATCCAATAGTCAAACTTCTGAGCCGTATATGTAGCACTGTAATGAGGGCTATATGTAGCACTGTAATGAGGGCTATAACTAATCCTCTTGCAATGACATTTGCAGCAAATTTCCTCATGACCCAAAGTAAAAAATTTACATTCTATATATCCAATGAAGCAACTTCATATCAATGTGTGCTCAACATCAACACTGTGCCTTCAATGCTAGCAGAAATACCCTCATCAACTTGTATATGTCCATGATGATAAAATTCTGGACTGCTACAGTCTTGGAGATGACGGTTGAATACGCCTATGCTAATTGTTTGAACAGATGGTCCACGTAACTATTTTTTTGAAAATGTGCACTTAACCAATGAAGATTACTGCGTTCTTGATGCTGCGATAGGTAAAATGTGGCTGTTGAACTTCCATAGAATCAAAAAGAGGATCCCCATACTTGTACATCTCCAAAGTTACGTGCAATTTGAGAAGGAAACGTGTGACACATGTGCAGTTCGCTCCATGCTACCGCATTGTCTGAAAGATTTCCGAATATCTCTATTTGTATATATGTACATGAAAGCCTTAATCACCCATGGATCACACGCTTCCGCTCCTCTACACGACACAAGATCTATTCTGAACTTCTTCGCATATTTAGGCCAAGTATATCTAATCTCACTGCATAGAGAAATGGTCCGTGCAAATGGTCTGCACAATACCAATCTTCAAATTCATATATGACACATGATCCTGTCAGAGATGTCTGTTTTTCCCTCTCCCATCAAATGCCACCCAAACCTTCTGACTTTAGCCGCTTATCTCCCCCTTCACCACCGACTTCTCCTCCGTGACTCTATCTCTTGCATACCTACAGAATCCGCGAAAAAACCTAGTAGCCCAAAAGCTCCGAGGATCGATGCCTCCTTTCTGCCACTCTTCGGAAGAGAGAGAGAGAGAGAGAGAGAGAGAGAGAGAGAGAGAGAGAGAGAGAGAGCCCAAAGTGTGTATCCTCCCGTTCGATCGAAGCTTCCTCCTCCCCTTGATAAAAATTTCCCTCGCGTACTTAATTCCGACAGAAACCCCCTCCGACAGGCCACACCTTCCTCCTAGAATTTGAGTGAGAAAAACTGAGGATATGCCCACGGATAGCTATAGCGGCTTCCCGAAAAAACACTCCAGTCATTTCCCTCATGCACATTTAGCGGGGGGGGGGGGGGCATAACCCCTCTGACATTTCAGGGGGCAGACAACCACCGCCACCCGCCATCTCTGCTGGCCTTTACATTCATCCTACTCTGTCAATAAGATCCCCTCGGATTACATGATCTTCACCAAAATGCTCCTCGACGATATGATCATGTCCGTGAACCCCATGCTCTATGTTCTTGGCATGCACATTTATTCAAAAGGCCCATCGATATGATGATACATAGAACAGTACCCTCACATATCATTTTGTTGTACACATATGAGACCAATGACCCATTATCACATGGCATTGCTCAAGCTAAGATTGCATGCCCCGAAGCAACATCCCTCACGGTCATAATGTTCAACACATTAAGTGCCTCCTTCATGCAATAGCACCTTGCATACATGTCAGCTACTGCAATATCTTTTTGTAGAACCCCATTCTTTCCATTTTCATATGCATGAATAGACGATTCCTAACATTCTAACTGTTCGCACAAGCTTTGCAAATACAAGTGAATGTGGAAGCATTCGGAAGAATCCCTTCCAACCCCAAATATTGTCCAAAACCATCAAAGCTTCTTCATGGTTGGCACAGCGGATCAGTAATGCATCTCATGAAAACAAGTCTCGTCATTTCTCTTTATGAGATTGTTGGTGTTGCCAGCAAGAGATTCATCTGCACATTAAAAATTACAATCCTCTTTCAACCCAACCCGAGCAAAATAAGGCTATGATTGAAGCATTTTTAAATTTGCATCTCGAACTAAGCCCGACTCGCATAGCATGCCTCTTCAAAAGATATCTCATCAAGCCTTGTATTGACCCATCCTCTACAAAGGGCTAGAAGCATAACCTGCACCACAAAATAGGAAGTGATAGGCATTCTTCTGATTATAATGGACACAACATCCAAATGACCAAAATGTCCACAAAGGACAACCATGCTGGTATGGTGTTCAAGATTGGGAAATACACCGAAGTCCTTGCTCATGGCCTCAAAATAGTTGTGGCCTTTACTTACCAAGCCTTGCTTCCCCATTGTCTTTTTCTTACTCACCTTTTCTTCCTACTCACTCCCACTCACTGTCTTACCCCTTTCTCTTACTCTTCCCCACTCATTCTCACTTTCTCACATACTCTTTACACACATACACTTATACACACATTCTCTCATCAATTCCCTTTCACTCTCACACACACTCCCTCTTTCACACTGTGATGGTTAACCCAACACGTAGATAGTAGCACTTCACAGTAGCACCCTTTCTCAAACTCTCATTTTTCTGAACCTAATTCAGAAAACAACTTTTTTAAGTATGAACTTATAGATATGCCTATTTACCATGTCATATTTCCATAGAACACAAGATGAAAGCAAAGTTATGGCTCATAAGAAAGAAATTGGGTGCATGCATAATCTGCATTAGCTCCTAAGCTCAAAACAATTAAAATAAGTTCTCAAATATATTGAAATTCATCTGGAATCTACCATTCTTCAGTTCTTCCAAATTCATAGGATGACTTGTTCTCCAGCAATAATGAGCCATTTACCCTTTTCTATTCAAGTAGTGACCCCCAACAGCATTCCTTCTCTCTGTATTTCCTTTCACTTTTCCTTTTAATTTCCTCAGGAGGCTCCCAATCCAATAGTCAAACTTGTGAGCCGTATATGTAGCACTCTAATGAGGGCTATATGTAGCACTGTAATGAGGGCTATATCTAGTCCTCTTGCAATGAAATTTGCAGCAAATTTCCTCATGACCCAAAGTAAAAAAATTGCATTCTATATATCCACTGAAGCAACTTCATATCAACACGTGCTCAACATCAACGCTATGCTTTCAATGTTGCCATAAATACCCTCATCAACTTGTATATGTCCATGATGATAAAATTGTGGACTGCTACAATCTTGGAGATGAAGGTTAAATATGCCTGTGCTAATTGTTTGAACAGATGGTCTAGGTGACTAAAGACAAGGACTTGTTGAACTTTCCATGCACTATACTAGCAGGAGACTGCAAAGTATTTGTTTTGAAAATGTGCACTTAACCAATGAAGCTTACTGCATTCCTGATGCCGTGATAGGTAAAATGTGGCTGTTGAACTTCCATAGAATCAAAAAGAGGATCCCGATACTTGTACATCTCCAAAGTTGCGTGCAATTTGAGAAGGAAACGTGTGAAACATGTGGAATTCGCTCCATGCTACCCAATTGTTTGAAAGATTTCCGAATATCTCTATTTGTAAATCTACATGACAACCTTAATCACCCATGGATCACAAGCTTCCGCTCCTCTACACGACATAACATCTATTCTGAACTTCCTCGCATATCTAGGCCAAGTATATCTAATCTCAATGCATTGGAATACAGTCCATGCAAATGCTCTGTACAATATGAATCTTCAAATTCATATATGAAACATGATCCTGCCAGAGATGTCTGTTTTTCCCTCTCCCATGAGGTGCCACCCGAACCTTCTGACTTAAGCCTTATCTCCCCCTTCACCACCCAATTCTCCTCCGTGACTCCATCTCCTACATACATGCACAATCCACAAAAAAACCCAGTAGCCCAAAAACTCCGAGGACCGATACCTCCTTTCTACCACTCTTGGGAAGAAAGAGAGAGAGAGAGAGAGGATGTGAGAGAGAGGGAGGCGAGAGAGAGCCCCCAAAGCATGTATTCTCCCCTTCGATCGAAGCTTCCTCCTCCCCCTGATAAAAATTTCCCTCGCATAATTAATTTGGAAAGAATCCCCCTCTGATAGGCCACACCCTCTTCCCAAAATTCAAGCGAGAAAAACTGAGCATATGCCCCCCGATAGCTATAGCGGCTTCCCCAAAAAACATTCCACTCATTTTCCGCCGTGCACATTTAGGGGGGGGGCATAACCCCTCTGACATTTTGGAGGTAGACAACCACCGCCACCCCCCATCTCTGTTGGCCTTCACATTCATCCTGATCTCTTAATAAGATCTCCTCGAATTATAGGATCTTCACCAAAATCCTCCTCGAGGATATGATCATGTCCGTGAACCCCATGCTCTATGTTCCTGGCATGGACATGTATTCAAAAGGCCCATCGATATGATGATACCTGGAACAATACCCTCACATATCATTTTGTTCTACGCATATGAGACCAAGGATCCATTATCACATGTGTTGTTATAAGGGTTGCCCATAATTTGTCTCATGCTATGGCATCCTGTAGCCCTCATAAAAATACCTTCTTTTTGTAATTAGGAGATGTCCATATGAACACTCTCCTAAACCCCTTTTTGATATTTCCTTTAGTCTATGGTATTGAAGCCTTTTCCATGAAACTCTTTTTTTTGCACAAATTCAAAATCCCCACGTAGAAAACTCCCACGCGCTCATTTCCTTTGGAGTGGGTTGTTAGAAAGAATCTTGAGAGATATGACCTTTTTGTGCTCCTTTTTTTACTTTTCCAAATGAGCACATGGGGAATTATGCTGAGCATATAAATAGAGGCTCACTTCTTGTAAAAAGCAGGTCCCTTGGCCATGGCCTTGGCCTCCATTTTGGTAATGGAAGAAGGTGTCATTTGTTATTCTCTTTCTTCCTTGTGTGCAGGGCGATGATCTATGTGTGTGGACTTGCATTTGGAGTTGGCTTGTGTGTGAACATTGCTCTCCTTTGCTCCTTTTTGACGTTGGCCATGGTGCCATTGATCATGAGCATGGGTGTGGATGCGTTGCTTGCACTTGTTGCAACTTCACTTGGAGAAGCTTCTCACTTCCATGTGAGGCGGTTAGGGTCCGTTGTTCCCCCTTTCTCAACAATTTGGCACTGTTGCCGGGGACGTCGGCCTTTTGCCGTTGGTTTTTCCAAGTTTTCTTGTCCATACTTCGTGAGATGCACCTTGACACTTGGAGGAGGATGAATACGTGTGGCCTTCGGTTGGCCTAGGGTACCTCTCTTCTTTTAATTTCTGAGTAGTTTTAGTTCATTTTTTTTGTTTGTTGCACAAAAACACCCCCTAACCCCCTTATCTCTCACTCTCTCTCATACACATAGTTCCACACACACACACACTCACAGTGGCATCACTTTCCACCGCTTCCATTCTTGTTTTCAGTGTTTGTCCTGGTGAAGGGGTGGGTAATACACTCCCTGTTATCCCTCCCTCTCTCTCATTCCTATAAGAAAATTTAAAAAAAATGGAAGGAAACACCATAGAAACGAAGTCTCGGATCGATGCCATCTTGTTTGGTAAAATTTAAAAGTTAAAAAGGCAATTAATTCACTAACAATTGGTTGTGAGAAGTTATCACTCTCGTGTCGTGGGCGTCTGTCCTTTGAATGTGGGTAGGTGGGGGAAGTTCTCTCCCTCATCCCTAATCTCTCTCTAAGATCTTTTAGCAATGTCGTGCCCTATTAGCTCCCCCTTCTCACATTCGCCATTTGGGGGTTGAGCTACATCGAGCTCCCCTTCCCGAGCGTTGTCAGAGATTGAGCTTCACCATGCTCTCTCTCTGTTCATGGACCCTCCGTCTTGGTACTGATATGCCTCCCAACCGGCTTCCACTTGACTCATGGTGTGGGCTCGTGAAGCTACTGTTCCCTACCTTCGTCGAAGCTGGGCATCGCAGCTCAGCGCTCCTCATTTGATGAACAGTCGAGGATTGTGGCATGAAAAGCCTTGGAGCGGGTCAAGCTCATCTGCGTGTTTTCGCCTCTTTGGCATATCACAAGGCTGTGCTCTCTTCGCTCCTCGTGGCTATTCCTCTGATGAAGGCCCTTTCCAGCTCCAGAGTTTAATAACGATTGCACCTTTGCAAGCTTCTGCACTGCGGGGGTCAGACAAATATTGGGCTTCCCTATCGTCTGTTGCGGGGGGAGGATTTCGTTGGTCTTATTCTGTCATCGTTCCTTAATTACAGCTGCATATTTGTGGATTTTGTGGTCTATGTTCGTGGTTGCACTGCTTGTGGTCATGACGGACAAGCTTCCCTTTTGCTACGAGCTTTTGTGGTGTTGAGATGTTAGTAAATGTTCCATCTCACGATGCAATCACCTGTGCATGGAGCCTCCACGCTACTCGAATCTGGTTGCCTGCTTCCCTGCGCATCACTAGAGGCAAAGCGAGACATGTTACTTGTTTTAGTGGAAATCTTAAGTGTGGCCATCAATCTTCTCCTTTTGCCCAGCTGCTGCGTGCTCTATTGTCGTGCCATTTGTTTGCAAGGACTTTTCGTGAATATGAAGACTTGGAACTGAGATCATCCTATAGGATATGTGTTTTGGAATTGATCAATCAAGATTTATCTCTCAAACTATTAATTGTGTGGGCTTCTAGCCAGTACAGAAGTTCAATATGAGAAGAAAATTCATCCACCTGTGCCTACAGAACGATTGATAAGCATGTTTGTTAACAAAAGCCTATAATCTCTATTATGTTGTTTTGGGATATGATGTGGAAAACATAGTGAGTGACTAACATAGGTCACGAAGGGAGACTATCTGTAAATGTTGTATGACATCTCAATGTCACAATCACCTGTTGGTATCAATGTTTTCTTTTATGCACCCATCTTACCCTTTATAACATACGGTCTGTGTTTTCTCCCTTTCCTCTCTAATCGGGAACAAACTCCATGATATTATCCTCTCAATGAAGGGGATGAACCTCTCTATTCTCTGCAGTAACCCACCTTCTTGATCTTCGTCATAAGATAAGTCCCTTGTGGGCAACATTCTCACCATGAAGAATTTTCTGGAAAATATGTCTTGAAGAGCACTAGAATATGATTTTCTATGTGGATGCTTATGTAATCACTTCTAAATGCTTCATACCTCGATTTCCTTTTTCTATTAACCTACAGGAAGCGATATCTTGTGGTTCAAAAGTCAAGGCATCCATGGCCATAGATGCAATGAAACCCTAATTTGTGCTTTATGAATGATTATAGTTTTTAACCATTTGCTTCATATAAACTGCAAGATAATGCTTGGTCGCTCTTCATGATGGATTCATAAGATCTGTATACTTGGTTAATGGGAAGGTAGAGCATGCCTGTACAGCTTGAATGCTTATTAATATTGTACTTCGTGATGGTTATTCTAGCCTAACTGATTGAAAGACTAATCACAGCTCGGAACACATAATATAATGTCTGATGCAGGGGTCTCTCTTTTGGAAATAAGATAATTTATTTTGGTTCGACTAGATGTGGTACTGACTTGGGTTTTGTGTCTTTGTGATTGACATATGGATTAGTCTCCAAAGTTCCATCTAGACTATGGAAAGGAACGCTAAATTTTTATGCAAAAGGAGTGATAAAGGTTATCCGTTTTACTTCAAGTCATTATGTGGGGGCACTTCACCTCAATAGGATACAATGACATGTGGACATGTGACTAACTAACTTGGTCGCTCACATCTCTCGAAGCTTAAGTATGTTCTGAGTCTGAAGGTTCTAATTGCCTTTTACTTCCCAAGTGTCCGCTCAATATTATAGATTTAAAGGGCTTCAAGATCAGGGTCTAGCTTGTGAAGTGATGATATGTGTGTTTTGGTGTTATGTTTGTTGCATGCTTTGTGGAGGAAAAGAATCGTATTTTTTGTACATTGATTAGAGTAGAATCGAGTCCTACAAGTCTGTGCTCTTGCACAATTACATGATGAGCTCAGAGAAAAGCCTGAATGCATTAAGGCATATGAATGTGGAATGTCTCTAAGATGTTGCAGATACTATGCACTTATGACTGTAGTTTTCTTCAATAAGCTCTATTTACAGATACACATGGGGATCATATGCATTGGTGACTAGAAATGCTAGAAATGCATATGAAGTATTTTTCTAGAAATAACATGATTGAAGGACTACTCACTTTATAACACCTAGACTCTACTGAGGGTTGGCTATGAATAGGGACTCTCTATAGGACACCATCACCACTTATGAAAGAGGCAAGAAATTGCTCCTGGCGGATATCTCAATTGATAAGTAGTGGTGCATTAAACTAGGGAAGTGGACCAAAACAACACTTGGAAGAAATTCTAAATTTTGCACATTCAATTGCATTTCATAAATAGTGAGGTTCTCTGTTAAGGACTTGATTGTCTTTTGTTGTACACACTGTCTTCAATTTTTCTGGAAAATGCCAGGAGAATTTCTTGTTCCAAAAAAAGCTGGAAACACAGTCACAAGAATCCGAATGCTTGTTTTTTGCCAGGGAAGAAATGCTCTGGTTTTACAATGCTCCCTTAGTGTAGTATAGGCCAACACACACAGCACTTAGCATTGACCCATTTTTTACTCCTCTAGATGCTCTCTTGTGAATAATGTGTTTTTTGAATACTCACAGGTTTAATAATCATTTTGAAATCTGATGACTGACCCTGTGGGATTGAGCCTACATGTTTTATCAATTCTGAATTAATTTATGTGATCACTCGATTACAGGATAATTACTCGTTGCATCTCTTTACAATGAAATGGATTGCTTATAACTAACATTCCAGGCACTAGAAACAGCGACTGCATTCATCCTTTTTTGCCCCTTCGATGATGAGACACCATGATTCACAGAAACCGCTCTTGATGACTTAAAAAGTTATTTAACCCTTGCCCAAGCATGTCTACTTGTGCTTTAAATAGTGGTGACATCTCACAAATATAAGTCAAAAGGACTGCCATTTGAGTTCTTGGCCTTTGGTGCTTTAATTTGCAGAATTGTAGGAATAGCTAGCTCTCCATGTGGGCTTGTCACTGGAAGAGCCAATCCTCTAGGACTTAATGTCCCTGAAGTGGAAACTACCAGTTGGACTAAATTTTATATTCTACCTCTTTTCAGAAACAGTCTACTCGTGTTTTGTATGTTTAATTTCAGGTTCTTGGGTGAGGCTCTATTAGTCCAACATGGGTCTACACAAAGGGATGCATGATGGGCTAACTGCCCCCCAAGGGGATTGTGTCGCTCAGCTCTAAAGGTTGAAGATTTGTAGATTGAATTAAAGATTGAAGAGTTGAAGACCTGAATCTTGCAGACTGAAGAATTGCAGGTTGAAATATTGCAAAATTTTGAAGATCAGAAGAGTTTCCAGACTTGACTCCAACTGGAAACAATTCAGTTATGTATGCTTCTCATTTCTTAGCTTTGTCGAGGACGACAAAGTCTAGGAGGGGGAGGAGTGTTGTTATAAGGGTTGCCCTCATAAAAATACCTTCTTTTTGTTGTCTCATGCTATGGCATCCTATAGCCCTCATAAACATACCTTCTTTTTGTAATTAGGAGATGTCCATATGAACACTCTCATAAGCCCCTTTTTGATATTTCCTTTAGTCTATGGTATTGAAGCCTTTTCCATGAAACTCTTTTTTTTGCACAAATTCAAAATCCCCACGTAGAAAACTCCCATGCGCTCATTTCCTTTGGAGTGGGTTGTTAGAAAGAATCTAGAGAGATATGACCATGTGCTCCTTTTTTACTTTTCCAAATGAGCACATGGGGAATTATGTTGAGCCTATAAATAGAGGCTCACTTCTTGTAAAAAGCAGGTCCCTTGGCCATGGCCTTGGCCTCCATTTTGGTAATGGAAGAAGGTGTCATTTGTTATTCTCTTTCTTCCTTGTGTGTAGGGCGATGATCTATGTGTGTGGACTTGCATTTGGAGTTGGCTTGTGTGTGAACATTGCTCTCCCTTGCTCCTTTTTGACGTTGGCCATGGTGCCATTGTTCATGAGCATAGGTGTGGATGCGTTGCTTGCACTTCTTGCAACTTCACTTGGGGAAGCTTCTCACTTCCATGTGAGGCGGTTAGGGTCTGTTGTTCCCCTTTTCTCAACATTATCACATGGCATAGCTCAAGCTATGATTGCATGCCATGAAGCAACATCCCTCACGGTCATACTGTTCAGCACATTAAGTGCCTTCATGCAACAATGCCTTGCATACATGTTAGCAATTGCATTTCCACGGGCAATATCTTTTTGTAGAACCCCATTCCTTCCATTTTTATATGCATGAATAGACATTTCTTGACATTATAACTGTTTGCACAAGCTTTGCAAATAGAAATGAATGTGGAAGCATTCGGAAGAATCCCTTCCAACCTCAACTGTCCAAAACTGTCAAAGCCTCTTCATGGTTGGCATAGCCGATCAGTAATGCATCTCATGAAAACAAGTCTCCTCATCTCTCTTAATGAGACGGTTGAAATTGCCAACAGGAGATTCATTAGCACATTAGAAATTACTATCCTCTTTCAACCTGACGCGAAGCAAAATAAGGCTATGATTGAAGCATTTTTAAATTTGCATCTCCAACTAAGCCCGACTCGCATAGCATGCCTCTTCAAAAGATATCTCATCAAGCTTTGTATTGACCCATCCTCTACAAAGGGCTAGAAGCATAACCTGCACCACAAAATAGGAAGTGATAGGCATTCTTTTGATTATAGTGGACACAACATCCAAATGACCAAAATGTCCACAAAGGACAACCATGTTGGTATGGTGTTTGAGATCACGAAATACACTAAGTCCCTTCTCATGGACTCAAAATAGTTCTAGCCTTTGCTTACTAAGTGTGCATGGCAACAAGCATTCACTACATGAACAAAAGTGCAAGAATTTGAATGGGTTTCCCCAAAACTGCATATGGTCAAAAGAAGTGATTGCATCATGAACATGCTCATATTTCCCATTGCCTGAAAATCAAAACATTCTTGGCATTCACATCTTCAAGAAGGAGTTCATGGAATAGTTCCTGTATTCTCATGAGCAATCGAGCTTCTGCATGCATGTCAACAACTACACAACCAACAATAATTTGTGATCGCATAAGCACATTGCAAGCCAGCTCCACATGTACTTCTCTACCCTTATCAATGGCCTCCACACTGCAACAAACTTTTAAGCTGCAAACAAAGGTAACAATATTTGGCATAGCTCTTTCAAGATCCATTTTAGCAATTATTCAATGCAAAGGATCGAGCACAAGATCTCATCATAGACATAGAGGAAGCACATAGATTACTCATAAAATACTTCATAATCCCAATAGTGATTTTTATCTTTAAAACAATGTAACATATGTACATACATCCAATTACTGCAAGTGCGACTCCATTTTGTGCAAGTCGAGGAGTCCTCAAGCTTGAGGAGTCTAAGTAGAAAGCTCACACCAATTCGTAAATTTTAGAAGTCGTTAGGTACCTCAAATTATATGTAGAACCTATTTTTTAACTATGCTAGTCACTAGATGTGAAACCGATCAAAACTAGGCCAAAAACTATAAATAGAGCTAGAGAGCTCATTTTATGGTTTTTGTTAAACTTATGAGCTAGTAGTTAGAAGAGCGATTATAATTAGTTGATGATGAATATGAGTACGCGTTCTTTTCTTGCTTCACATTGATCTCCATCGCCACTTGCCTTGTGTGTGTGTGCATGTGTGTGTATGCAATCACATTTCTCACCATCACCTTCATGCAATTCACTTGCTCTTGATCTTCATATCGGCCAAACCTCTCCATGGATTGACAATTATGAGGTGGAGCTCCTCACGTTGGTACTCACCATTGTACTAGAGTGACACCAAATACGGCACCGTTGCCGAGGAAGAGCTCTAGGTTGAGCATGTGATGGTAAGTGTGTTGGAGAAAATCATTGGAAGGTAACATTTCCTTGTTGTTTTGTTGTTTGTAGTTAGTTTTTACACACTTTTACTCCACTTTTCCTCTATTTTCATTCCCGATCATCATCTCAAACTCCAAAAAACCATAAAAAATCTGCCATATTCCCTCTTTCTCTTCTCTTTTCCTCATTTGTGTGTGTGCGAGAGTGAGAGAGATATTTTGCAGGTGTTTGTTCGTGTTTCCTGGTGCACTAAATTTGTAGGGCAGCCTTTAGACATCAGGAATCTACACGAAACACAGGTAAAAGCCCCATTTTTCTCTCAAAATTTACCGTAGAAGTTGACCATCATGACTATCAGACCAAGGTACGTATTTGGGTAAACTTTTTGCATGAGGGAGGAGCTTAGGTAAGCGCTTGCACATATCCACAACTAGTTTTTTGAAATTTCATGTTTTTTTTTACCATCACGATGATGACACATCATTGCAACTATGTCTGACCATCGCGACGGTCACTGGACATCATGGTGATTGGCTCACGCCACCGCAATCACATCACACCATCGTGGCGGTGACACACCATCACAACGGTCCTTGACAATCGCAATCCTAGTGACCATTGTGGTCTTGATCGTTGTCATGTGACCATCGTGACTTGACAATCGCGACTATCAGTGATCATTGTAGTTTGACCGTCGTGACTTGACCATCACGACTATCAGTGATCATCATAGTTTAACCGTTGTGACTTGACCGTCATGATTGTGAATCATCGTCGTAGTTTGACCATCATCTTTTGATCATTGTGATCCCGAGTGACCGTCATTGCTTGATCATCATGATCTCTGACCATCACGATTGTGTTTGACAACCACAACTGTCAGGCAGAACGCCAAAATTAGGGTTTTTTCAAATATTTTCAATTTTTGGTATATTTTTGGCCATTAATTGTGAACTCTTGTGTGTGTGGCATACGACAAGTGGAGAAGCAGAGAGTACCTAGAACTCTTGGGCAAAACGAGAATCGTCGCTTTAAAAGTCTAGGAGAATGTTATAAGTGGAATTTCCATTCTAAGTTGGTGATTATACTTTGTGATAAGTGTTCTAGAATTGCAAGGATTCATTCTAGCATACTAAGTGACCAGTGCTTGACGAGAGAGAGAGAGAGAGAGAGAGAGAGAGAGAGCAAACAGGTATAGGGATCAAACCCAAAGACATTGTGTGATTTGATTACACATCACTCACATGAATCAAAATTGAAGATATTAAAAGGATTCCTTGCAATAAACTTGAAAAAGACAAGAAACTCTAAGGAAAACTCACAAAGAACTAAGTGATTGACCTAATCAAAAGGGTGAGCATGATAAGGTTAAATAAGGATTAATGAACCTGAAATCTGGGAAATACCTAGGGAAAAGGGAGTGCTTTATCTTATAAGGCTAGCGTGAGAAACACTACAAGAAATAGGGGGGCGTAGCGACGCCCCCGAATTGAAAAAAAAAAGAGCACCATCGCTTATGCGATGCTAGCGTCACATAAGCGACGGTGCTATTTTCGGATTTTTTTTTTTTACGGGCATTCGTCGCATAAGTGATGCCTGCGTCGCTTATGTGACGCTAAATTATGCATCGCAAATACCGTCGCTAACTAGCAATGTTATTTGCGACGTTGGCAAAATGGACAGCATCGCATATGCGACGCTATGGAATGTTAAAAAAAAAATCGATTTCTCTTGGCACATTTGTGCCGAGATTCGGACGCGAGAGCAAGAAGAGACCGAGAGAGAGAGAGAGAGAGCATGAGAGAGAGAGAGAGACGCATCTCATTGAATCAAGGTATGCGCACACACACACTTACAGACACATACATATGCATACACACACATATACACACATAGACATACACACACATACACATAGACACACACACACATACACAAAAATACACACACATATACACACATACACACATGCACACATAATGCATACACATGCACACACATATACACACACATACACACATACACACACACATACACACACATACACACACATATGTGCATACACACACATAGAGAGACATGCACACACACACACATACATGCATACATAATGCATATGCATATGAGTACATACATACATACTTACATGCATACACACACATATGCATACATAATGCACATGCATACATACACATACATAATGCATATGCATACATAATGCACATGCATACATACACATACATAATGCATACACACACATATGCATACATAATGCATACACACACATATACACCCATATGCATACATACATGCATACACATACACACATAGACACATACACACACATAGACACATAGACACATAGACACACATAAACACATACGCACTCATAGACAAACACACACATACACATAGACGCACACACACATACACACATAGACACATACACACATAATGATGCATTCACACACATACACATGCATACACACATACACACACACATACACACACATATATGCATACACACACACATAGATAGACATACACACACATACACATACATACATACATATGCATACATAATGCATATGCATATGCATACATAGATAATTACATGCATACATACATACTTACATGCATACATACACATACATAATGCATACACACACATATGCATACATAATGCATACACACACATACACACACCTATGCATACATACGTGCATACACATACACACATAGACACATACACACATAGACACATACACACACATAGACACATACACACACATAAACACATACACACTCATAGACGCGTAGCGACACATACACATAGACACACACACATACACACACACATGTACACACACACATACACACATACACACATAATGATGCATACACACACATACACATGCATACACATACATATGCATACATACATGCATACACATACACACATAGACACATACACACACATAGACACATACACACATACACACACATAAACACATACACACTCATAGATACACACACATACACATAGATACACACACACATACACATACACACACATATACACACACATAGACACATAGACACATAGACACATAGACACATACACACATAATGATGCATACATACACATACACATGCATACACACATACAGACACACACATACACACACATATATGCATACACACACATAGAGAGACATACACACATATACACATACATGCATACATATGCATACATAATGCATATGCATATGCATACATACATACTTACATGCATACATAATGCACATGCATAGACACATACACACACATAGACACATACACACATAGACACATACACACACATAAACACACATAAACACATACACACTCATAGATACACACACATACACATAGACACATGCATGATTACTCAGAGATGTCTGATGAGGAGCTATACTATATGATCCAGATGCTTACCCAGCGATTAGAGGAGGGCTCTTCTGTGGCCCCACATGCAGGAAGACAACTATCTGCTCATAGGTATGTTTTTTTTCATAAACTTTTTTAATGATATTATAACAAATATTTTTATTTATTTTTATCTATCTATTTTCAGGACACCTATACCACCTCCAGATTGTGATAGCAGAGCAGAGTTGCGTATGAGGACATGCATAGGCACCTTAGGACTAGAGTGAGATATAGAGCCAGAGAGGAACATTGTGTACATAGGGAATGGATTGGAGTTCAAGAGAAGAATGCGGGCACTATGCGACTCTTACCTGCGCCTTGTCCACTTACCGTGGAATTAAGTAAAAATTTTACATATAAATTGAAATAAATATCTTATGTTTCATTTACATTATTTTTTTTATTTTTGTAGTGAGCATGATGAGAGGGATAAAAAATACGTACTTAGTTCACTTGAGACAGAGCTTGGGACAGGATGGTCACTTAAGCGGTGTTTAAAAGAGATGCGGACACTTATGGCTCATCGTCGCGATAATGCACGGTATGCACTACTTTTATGTATATATATGTGGATATGAGTATGTGTGTTTATGCATGTATGTATGTATATGAGAGAGAGAAAAAAAAAATAGTGAGACTAGAGGTACAAATACACGCATACACACACATATACATCATACATGCACATTTACACACATATACACATACATGCACATTTATACATACACACACATACATGCACATTTTTACACACACATACACATGCATGCAGGTACACACATATAATGAATACACATAGACACATACACATACTCACATACTCGTACACATACTCACATACACATACTCACATACACATACACATGCATAATCATATGTACACACACATAGACTCATATAATCATATTTACATGCATATATACATACACACATGCATATATACACACACACAACACATGCATATGCACATATAGATACACATACATACACAACACATGCATACGCATAAATAAATAAATAAATAAATAAATCCTATTTCAAAAATCCTAAATTGAAAACATTAATTTTGATATTAGGGTTTTAAAACCCCTAATTTAAAAACTCTAATTCAACCTTTTAGCCATATGTTTGAAGTATATGTACACATTGCATCTATTCCTCTGACGTCCTACTAGAGAGATGTCTCTCCTCCCAATCTTATGCCTCTATATATAGCTACTCGAATCAATGAGGATCATAATATATATAAAGATATATACACATCATGTAGATACACATGCATAAATATAAAATGGAGTAGATATATTATGCATCACACATACATGCCTAAATGCACACATAAATATATATATATATATATATAAATATATATATATATATATGCATACATATTTACATGTACACATTTACACATAGACATATATACATATATACATGTACACATCACATATACATGCCTACATGCACACATAAACATATATATACATGCATACATATTTACATGTACATATTTACACATAGACACATATACATATATACATGTACACAATTATAAACACTTGCATATATTACATGAATACATGAATATTTTACATAAATGCATATGCATATATATACATATGCATATTTAACACATGTATACATATATCACACACATGAAAACACATACATATACATGAAATACATATATATGCATACTAACATATGTATACATATAATACACATGAATACACCCACATATGCATACATACATGATTAAAATTTGCTCCTCGAAGATAAAGCTATATATAAAATAATTAGGCATACCCCCGAGCTTCATGTTCTAACTTAAAAGAACATGATTTCATCTCTTTAGTAGGATTCATCGTTATTCAAGTTAGTAAAAAAATCTATTATCTGATATCCATTCAGAAGCTTCAAGTTATTGATCGATAGCTAGAGTAGAATTTACTATCTAATCTTCTCATATGTTTTCATTATTGCCATCATTTTGGTAAGACATCAATATAGTCTCATCTTCATTATCCTTATTGATTTCATTTATTTCTTCTATTGTTAAATCTATGTTCTCATGAATCACATCATCTATTGATGGATTAATATCTATTTCTGGTAATTCCTCTTCCTCATTAGTAGAATCATCATGTAGAGATTTATCCTCTTCATAAAAAAGATTAGTATCATTATCACGTATAATGATTCTAATTTCTATTTCAGATGTTGATGTATCAGTATTTGATGCTGAATAATCAAGAGGACTTTCTTCGATCTCTCTAACAATAAACTGTTCAAGCAATGACCTACCTCTAGGTTGCACATGAATGACTTGCCACCAAGGATGAGAATCTGGGTTTTATAAAAAAATGCTTGTTCAATATGCCTAGGAAGAATATATGGTTCTTTAGTAGATCACATTACCTTGGAAGAATCCATTGCCCAAAACCCAGATAATTCCTTTCTTAATGTGGAATTACTACCTTTATACTCGGCTCGAAACCAGTCAATCTTCAAAATGACCTATCAAAATATATAACAACAAAAACCCATTATTAGGTGCTTAAAAAAATAACTAACTCTATCATAAAAAATATAAACTTTTTTCTACCTTTTTGAATGTACGAAATGAAATTTCGTAGATACCAATAATAGTTCCTACGTAACCAAGTTTGCTATCTATAAGGTTCGTGTCTTTTGAGCTAGCATGTGATAGTTTCTTGAAAGAAGCAACAATACTAGAATCCTCTGTTTTACGTAAAGAATCAATGGCTTTGATTCTAATATGTTGTCCAAAAGCCCACATATTAGTGAACATTCAAGCCTGCAAAATAAATTCAATTAGTAAATAGAAACTAACATACATATATGAAAAAAATAAAATTTTATTTTAATAAAATTACCTTTCGTTCACAACCTATCATTAAATCTCTTTGCTCATCTGAGATTTCTTCATTATTTGCGTTGGCACGTCGCAAATGACTATATAGCCAATCCGTGAAAGAAGATATATCTATAATCTCATTATTATCAAGATTACGTCTATATCATTTGTTTTTTCACCTTTTACTTCGGAGATTTTGAAGTTCCTCGTACTCGCTAAGGAATGCTTCCATGCATTCTCTATTATGCTACAAAAGTAGAAACATCATTTTTTTCTTGAAATGTAAATAAGAATGGAACTCCCTTACCTGATAATACCTCAACTGTTATTTTTGAAGAAGACTCATTGGTCCATGCACGTGGAGCTTCTTCATGAACTCTTTCAAGGTACTCACTAACGTAATACATGCACTCTTCAAGCATCCAACCCTTTGCCATGGATCCTTTTGGTTTTGCTCTTTGTCGCACGTAACCTTTTAATATTCCCCATAAATCGTTCGACCCAAAACATCCATCAAGTGTTGACAACACCTGCAATCTCTATTTCATCTACAAGATGGACTAATAAATGAACCTGAATATCAAAAAATGAAGTAGGAAGTTCTTTCTCCATCAAACATAGTAGCTATTTAAATTCACGTTTTTTTTGTGGAATCGAGTTTTTGTTAATCTCTTTGGATGTAATCCACCTATAAATATCATAAAAATAGTTATAAAGAAGTTAATTAAAAAATAAAAGATATCCAATATTCATACATTTTAAATATAAAAGTATATAATTACCTTATAAGTGATCCAAAATGATAGACCACATCTCATACTCCTTTCGTTGTACATCCATCGATAACCAAAGGTAAAATATGTTTCAAAAAGTTATGCCAATCATGGGTCTTTAACCAAGATAATCTCTTATCATCCATAGTAAACATGTTTTGAAAAGATGATCCATATCCTATAGGAGTCTTAATCAATTGAATTCTATTGTTGATAGTATGTATCTCTTTTGTTGTAAGTACCCAAGGAGCAGGTGTATAAGTCGTTTCTTGTCGATGTCTATCAAAAATTGGCCATAACTTTGGTTTGGATTTTTTATCTTTCAAATCATTCCTTGATGTTGTGGTATCTTTTAGTCCAAGAAGATGTTGCCATAGTGAATAACCAATATTTTTGAATATATGCATAGGATCAAGAAGATGACATACTTTTAAATCTTTCCAATACTCTAAAGAATACCATATTGATATGTTCTTTGCGAGTGCCAATTTTCCTTTACCTCTCTTCACATACTCATTATTTGAATCATCACTGAAGATTTCTTATTCTCGATCTATCAGAGGTCCATCTGTCCATTTTCTATGCCAATCCATAGGCGTCATAGGTTTTGGACACTGAACTGTTTCAAGCTTTCCATTAAAATTTATCCCTTCTCTTTTAGATCTTAATGGATGATCATCAGGCAAGAATTGTCGATGTCGAAGATAAATATTTTTGTTGAGATTCTTACTATAGATTGATCTCAACCAATCACCACAATGTGGACAAGCTTTATAACCCTTAGTAGATATTCTTGCATCATGAAAATGATAAAAATATAATTAGATTAAATCATATTTATTTACATGCATATTGAATTAAAAAATTACATCAATACTTGAACAAACACCATATCCTGGAAAATCGTGAATAGTCCAAGCCACAATACCACGAACCATAATATGTCTTTCATTGATGCTTTTCGATACATCAATGACATTAATACCTCTCCATAACTCTTGGAGATTGTCAATGAGAGGAGCAAGATATATATTCATATCTTTAACTTGTCTGTTGCCTAGGATTAAAAGTGAAAGCATTAAATGTTCCTTTTTAATTCTAAGATATGGCGGAAGATTGTAGTTTATGACTACCACTGGCCATGTTGACCATTTACTAGATTTCATGGGAAATGGATTAACCCCATCTAATGCAACTTGTAACTTATTCTGTGGATTTTGTGCCAATTTAGGCCATGTAGAATCAATATGCTGAAAAGCAACACTATCATGAGAAATTTTGAGTATTCCATCAGTACTTTTGTGATCATGTCCCCAAATCAAAAGCTTTGATAATTTGGGGATTTGAACCATATGTCTAATCCGTGGAGCCAATGGAAAATGTCTCAATACCTTTTTTGGGATTTTACCTTCTTCGCCCTTATATCGAGGAGATTGACATTTGGGACATGTCAAAGAGTCTGCATATTCACCTCTATATAAAATACAATCGTTAGGACATGCATGTATACATTGATAATCTATACCAAGATTGTTGATTATCTTCTTCATTTCATCATGTGAGGTAGGAAGAATATTCCGACTTGGTAAAAACTTTTTAGATAATAACCTATAAGTTTATCAAAAATATATATATTAAAAAAAGTAAATAAATAAATAAATAAATAAATAAATATATATATATATATATATATGTGTGTGTGTGTGTGTGTGTGCATATAATTTTATATATGTGTATGCTTATGTGCATCTTTCAAAATATTCGTGAAAATTTTGATTGTTTTGGATGGTAGGATATGATTGTTTGTATTGGAGGATATGAAGTATGTACCTTCATTGAATGATTTGTTGATTCTATCATATGTTTAGTTTGAAAGTGTGAGAAGCGGGTTTATAATTGCTATTCGAAGAATTTGGCATTGTTTATAGGCCATACGATGGTGATATGCATGAATTGCATGCACAGAGGTTACTCAAGATAGGCCAACCTGATTATAAGGGACTAGCGCCAACAGGATTCCTAGGGTATGCAGTAAACCTCTTGCATGTCAATGATGAGCATTTGAACTTTAGGATACAAAGTGGAAATCATGGTGGCTTGAGAGGATCACTTTTATATAGCTTGTTCAAAGAACTTCAGTGTTTATGACACTGAAGTTCTTTGAACAAGATGTATAAAAGTGATCCTCTCAAGCCACCATGATTTCCACTTTGTATCCTAAAGTTCAGATGCTCATCATTGACATGCAAGAGGTTTACTGCATACCCCAGGAATCCTGCTGGCACTAGTCCATTATAATGAGATTGCTCTATCTTGAGTAACCTTTGTGCATGCGATTCATCCAGGACCATTGTATGGCCTATAAACAGTGCCAAATTCTTTGAATAGAAATTATAAATCCACTTCTCACACTTTCAAACTAAACATATGATAGAATCGACAAATCATTCAATGAAGGTACATACTTCATACCTCCAAAACAAACAATTGTATCCTGCCATCCAAAAAATCAAATTTTTTGCAAATATTTTGAAAGATGCATTAATAGTTTTAAAAGATGCGCGGACAAAAAGTGTCCATTCAATTCAAGTTCTTGTTCTTACCTTATCTAAAGTAAGAATAAAAACCTGCATTGAATGGACACTTTTTGTTCACCCATCCTTTAAAATTATTTTTCCATCCTTCAAAATGTGTGTATATGTGTGTGTATGTTTATATGTGTGTATGCATTCATGTATATTATGTGTATGTTTATATATGCATGTATATATATATATATATATATATATATATATATATATATATATATATATATATATATATATATATATATATATATATATATATATATATATATAGAGAAATTTAAAAATTATACCTCAATAGTGTCAAAACAGATACATTACTCCATCCAAAACGATTTTGAAGCTTGAGAATAAGTAAGCTCGCACTTAGTCGTGTCAAATGACTTCCTTCATATACATGCTTTAGACATTCCTCTCGAAGATATTTCTCATTTTTAGAAATATCAATGCTCTCACTGTCATTTTGATACCAATCCTCAATAAAATCTGCCATGCCATCATCTTCATCATTGTCACACAAATCTTGTACTTTATCGTCTTTTGAATATAGATCTTTCAACTTTGCATATTGCACAGGATTACTTTTGCGTAGCCTCCTCATGGAATCTTCTGATAAATGAGTTCTTACTGGTAATTGTGAATGTTGTGGAGAAATATCATCAACATCATACGTTGGAATCTACACATATAAATAAAACTCATTAGTATTCCATAAATGAATAAAAAGTAAACTTTAAATATAAAATTTAAACCAAGAGGTAGAGGATTTCTAGAAACCTCTGCTTGTAATTGGTGAACAACAAGTCCATGACATGTACGAGGTATATTAATATTATGAGAAAAATTATCATCATCATCATCGAGCAAGTATTCCTGTATATCAACAATAATTTGATTTTGTATATGGTTTTTAAATAAAATAATGGCATTTATATATATAGAAAATACATACCCAAGCATTATCACGTTGACCAGGTGATGGTCCATGCTCAAAAGTACAATACTCTGCCTCATGTTCAATACATTCCAATCGTGGACTTCGATACGTGCCATAACAAGAGTTACACCAACATATAATATGATCTTGATAGTAAAATTCATCATAATTCCTATCGGAGGACACATGTGAAGTCGTTGCATGGGTAGGAGGTGGTGGAGTACCCTCTGATTAATCAGAATCTGCACATAATAAGAAACAAAAAAAAATATAAGTTATGTATCCAGCCATCTGATTGATCAGAATCTACAAATAATGGTATTTGATATTAATAATCTGATTATCTACATACACAAAAAATTCACATATACATATTTACACATACACACATATTCACATATACACATTTACACATACACACATATTCACATATACACAACTACACATTATTGTGGGATAAATGCATGTATTTTGTATGAATGAGTGTATATGCATGCATGTGTGTGTACGTATATATGTGGATATGTATATGTGTGTTTATGTTATATGTATGTATATGTGTATATGTATACATATATGTATGCATATATGTTTGCATGCATATGTGTATATGGTTATGTGCATGTGTATGTGTGTGTATATATGTGTATGTATTCTGATTTTTTTTTTTTGTTTGAGATTAAATTAACAGGAGATATTGTATGGTGGAAAAAAAATAAGAGACGAGCTAACATACCACCTGAGACGTGGCAATTTTTTCGTAGACGGCTATGTCTTCAGGAGTCATTTCCTCAGCAGAAGGTACACAAATTAATAGTTTATATTTATAATTTTTATATATTTTAGTAATTTTTTACATTTAATTTATGTAATTTTTTTCTTAAATAAATAGGCTGCTGCAAAGAAGAGAGTGGAGTCGGGCCACACATTGCACCTAGGCCAAATGGGCCATAATGGTTTTGTAGCTACATTTGTAAGTATATGTGTTATTGTGAGTATATTTTTTATTTTAGTTAAAATGCAAGCAACTAATCTTTTTGATTTGTTTCAATGCACCAGAAGGATTATGGCTGATATCCTACGAAACATGAGATTGATTATGCTACACATTTTGGATATCGGCGTTTGAGCGAGTATATGCAAGATCATCCTGATGCCTTTGTGAGTATTATTAAATTTTATATAATTATTTTATTTTTATGAGTGGCTTAATTGTTTTATTTATTTATGTTTGTTATATGTAATATTGGAGTATTATGGAGAGACAAATATGGATGAGGTGGAGAGACAGACACAGGAGGGACGATCTCGATCGTCACAGGGTGATCATGACGATGAGGATGAGGAAGATCAGGATGATCATGATACTGCTGATGATGATGATCATGATGATGATGATTAGGATTTTAGTTGATTATGACATTGGATTATATGTATTTACATTGACACACACACACACACACACATATATATATATATATATATTTTTCATTTCAGTTATGTTTTGAATTGTGTATATGGTATTAAGTAATGAAGAGTTTTGTTCTATTGATTGTTATTATTGTTTACATTAAGCATGTGTTTTAGTACTTTAATTATATAATTCATTCATATGTGTGTACCTAAGTGTATATGTATGTGTGTGTATATGTATGTGTGTGTACATGTATGTGTGTGTACATGTATGTATGTGCAAGTGTATGTGTGTGTATATGTATGTATGTGCATGTGCATGTGTAAGTGTATATGTGTGTATGAGTATGTGCATGTGCATGTATATGTTTGTGTATATATATGTGCATGTATATGTGTAACTCTATGTGTATATGTGTGTATGTGCATGTATATGTGTATATGTAGGTATGTGCATGTGTATATGTGTTCTAATACTTTAATTATATAATTCATTCATATGTGTGTACCTAAGTGTATATGTATGTGTGTGTATATGTATGTATGTGCATGTGTATGTGTGTATATGTATGTATGTGCATGTGCATGTGTAAGTGTACATGTGTGTATGAGTATGTGCATGTGCATGTGTATGTGTGTGTGTATGTATGTGCATGTATATGTGTAACTCTATGTGTATATGTGTGTATGTGCATGTATATGTGTATATGTAGGTATGTGCATGTGTATATGTGTTTTAATACTTTAATTATAAAATCCATTCATATGTGTGTACCTAAGTGTATATGTATGTGTGTGTATATGTATGTATGCGCATGTGTATGTGTGTGTATATGTATGTATGTGCATGTGCGTGTAAGTGTATATGTGTGTATGAGTATGTGCATGTGCATGTGTATGTGTGTGTGTATATGTATGTGCATGTATATGTGTAACTCTATGTGTATATGTGTGTATGTGCATGTATATGTGTATATGTAGGTATGTGCATGTGTATATGTGTTTTAATACTTTAATTATAAAATCCATTCATATGTGTGTACCTAAGTGTATATGTATGTGTGTGTATATGTATGTATGTGCATGTGTATGTGTGTGTATATGTATATGTATGTATGTGCATGTGCGTGTAAGTGTATATGTGTGTATGAGTATGTGCATGTGCATGTGTATATGTGTGTATATGTATGTGCATGTATATGTGTAACTCTATGTGTATATGTGTGTATGTGCATGTATATGTGTATATGTAGGTATGTGTGTGTGCATGTGTATATGTGTGTGTATGTATGTGCATATATATGTGTATATATGTGTATAATGTATGTATATGCATGTGTATATGTATTCCACATGCATGTGTATGTGGATGCATTTCCATTTGCATCCATGTGCATGCATGTGAATGTGCATGCATGTGGATGTGCATATACATGTATTTGCATATATGTTAATGTGTGTATGTGTGTGTGTGTGTGTGTATATATATATATATATATATATATATATATATATATATATATATATATATATATATATATATATATATATATATATGTGTGCAATAATGCATGCATGTAAGTTTTTTTATGTGGTTGTAGAAATGTTTGTGCATATGCATGTGTATATATGTGTATGTCTAAGTGTATTGGCACATGTATTTGTGTGTATATATGTGTGTGTATGTGCATGTGTATATGTGCATATGTGTGAAAGTGCATCTTCATCATGTATAAGTGTATAAGTGTATAAGTGTATATCAATAAGTGTGAGTATGCTATCTAATGAAAATAACACAATTCAAATGATATACAAAGAATAGAAATTGTACTTACAATAGTTAGCCATACTTTTTTCTTGGTTAGATTCTTGAATAACCTGCAATAAAGAGACAAAGAAGAGAGGGAGAAAGAGAGAGAGAGAGAGAGAGAGAGAGAGAATTCAAAGAGAGAAAGATGTAGAAAGAGAAAAACAGAGACAAAGGGAGACAATAAGAGAGAGCTTAGGCAAAACAACAATTCTGCATATACTTGCTTCAGCTCGTAAGCGCAGCGCAATTGCGAACGTTGGAGAGCTCTTCGATCAGATGCGTGAAAATGTTGATCGAAGAGCCTCCAACATTTTAATTTGTTTCCGTCAACAGATCGTCGTGTAAGCGATGCTATGCGTAGAGTTGGCGTCGCATAAGCGACATGTTTTGAGCGTCGCTTATGCGATGCCAAAAAGTGTCGCTTATAAGAAACACTATTTAAAACCGTCATGTTAAGGACACTATATGGGAGCGTCGTAGACCCCGTCGTGTCACAAGTCGCAAAAAACGTCGTTTGGTTTGTCGTTTAATCAACGATGCGCACGTGATGCTCATTACGACGCATTTTGGAATTTTATAGCGACGAAATTCTGTCACCTGAACCGTCGCTATACGCCCATATTCCTTGTAGTGAAATACAGCATGATCGTGGGCTCAATAGTTAGGCAGTTATCTGTACGAGGTTAGTTTATACACGAGTGACTCAGATACGTCTTTCAACATAGGAAGTCCAAGGGTTTCGTTTAATGTAGCCCATCTAGAGAGGATAGAGGGACCCTATAAGACCCAGTTGGAGTACATCCGCATGAATAGATTGGGTGCTTGGGTATATGAAGATGGCCTTTGTAGGTCGATAATTCAATTACATAACCTTGATCAACCTACGGGATTAGAACATCCTATTGTGAAGTTTGAAAACGAGGCTTACATAGAAAAAAAAGACCATGTACATCATCACGAGTAAGGCTGACTCAACAAATGAACTAGGTGAGATGGTGGAAACTACAAATGTTGGAGTGGAAGGACAAGGGAGATAGATCGAAGAAACTAGAATGCCTAGAGGAAAATCTATACTGATAAGAGTGCTAACTCCTAAGTGGATGCCCCTGGACAATAGGAGCATAGAACTGTTTTGTAACAAAGAAACCGATGAAGCCTTTTTGCGATATAGGCTAGAACACCCTACTGCTATAGGAGCAAACATGATTTATGAACTGAAGGACCAAGAGGCCCCATGGAAAATAGTATATTTAGATGACATTTCAAAATGAGTACAAAAGGTCATAGAACATGGTCATCATGCATATATGTGGGGAAGAGAATTAGTTTTTCCACTAACGAGATCACACGTATCTATGGAGAGTTTGGGTATTAACACATCTCAAGGACATAGAGAGAAGAACAAGGAAGGACTGGAGAGTAGCTTCATCCATCAAGCAGGAAGGGAAAAGGCCTCTACCAAAGGTGGGAGGATTGAAAGAGAACCAATTAGGAATCATAGAGCTCACAGGGGTGGGGATGATTTTCCCCTACCTAGACCTAGAGACCACCCTAGAACTTTGAGGCCTACTCAACTAGTGAAGGCTATGAAGAATTTCTTTGACGGATCTGGAGATCCCTACGAGCATGTAGCAGAATTCAAATAGGTGTTACAAGCTGAACAAGTCAAAGACATGTTCACACAATTTAATGCCTTTGGACTCACTCTAAAGGTTGATGCATTGGATTGGTTTCGACCATTGCACCAACATCAATTTAGACATCTACCACATGATGGAGTCCTTCATCATAGATTTTTCCAAGAGTGGAATCAGACGCAACACATCTTCGTTAATACACACATTCAAACAAACATTTCAAGAGATAGTGAGGATGACAGGTCGAAGATTCATTCGTTACATAGAGAGATGCCCCCCATTGGAAGTACCCACTCAAGCCAAATTGATAGCTTTGTTCATAGATGGCCTATTGAGTGCTAAGCTTAGGTCATATGTATTCCTAAAGGAACCAAGAACCTCGGATCAATGTTTACGCATCTGTGTAGACATAGAAGATAACTTAGGAGAAGAGCTAGAACTTCCCAAGGTTCATAAAGATTCAAATAGTACTATAGAGACCTGATCCAGACATTCCAATTCAATAAAGGACCTAGCGAAACAAGTGGCCAAATGATTGGGAGTCTCTAGCAGACCTGGCATCAAATTAGCCCCCCTTGAAGGTGTTACACTTGTGGAGGTGACCATATGGCAAACATGTGACCAAATGCAATGCAACCCATAGGAAACTGCAATGGATTTTACTATACCATAGAGTGTAGATATACTAACCACACTGCTCAAGATTGCCCATATAATAAATAGGTGGTTAGGCAGGGTTATCATCAACCATATTAGCCAAGTTGATACCAAGGGTAGTACCAGCCATAGAAGTACCACCGTGCTCCCCCTCAATTGATCGATATGATGCTTCTTATCAATGCACCCACAATGTTGGATTCTTCTCTAAAAATCTTCTCATCCAAACAAGATCGACTGCCTCAAATTCTACTTGAGTATAACTGAAAGTTGTAGCTATAAAGTTCAGGTCTTGGTCCGACTCCTGTTGGGTCGTGTTCTTGATATATTTGTGTGTTTGTTCTTTCATAATGCCATATGGTATATTAAATGGCTTTATAATTCTATCCAGATTCTTGCTCTTTATCTTTGCTTCTTTCATCACTCATACAATTGCATTTTCAAAATTTTGTGTCATGTGAGACACCAATAGTGCTCGTTCTCTTTGGTGTAGCTATGTAATGTATGGCATTGGAAGGTCATCAATGGAAGTCTCTTGTGGATCTCTTATTTGTGATTGAACAATGGGGGGAGAAAGAGGACGTACCTCAGTCTCCTCAGTAGCCATAGTTTTGCCTTGTACTATTGGTGTCCCCATGTTCATTGGTTGAGTGACTATATCGTTTTGAACTTGTATTAATTGATCTTGTAATTCTACAATGAGTTGCTCTTTTTCTTCTCCCTGTCTCTTTACTTCTTTGAGCTCTTTGGTTATTTTTATTTTATCTTCACATACTTCTTTGAGTTGTTCAACATCTTATTGGCATTGTTATGTGTATTTTTGGATTGCGTCATTCCAATTCCTTTCCCATTTTGTTGATTCTCGTGCATGCTTTTCTTCTATTTGAGCACATAATGCTTGTTCAGTCTTCAATTGATTTGTCATGTCTTCTAATTTCTCTGTCAAACTCTATATCTCATTACTATCATATACATGGACATCTGCTGGCTTAATGAGCAATGTTGTCATTAATTCTTTCTTTATGCTCCTTAGTGAATCCACTATTCCATATACCCTTTTATTTTTGCTTCTAGAATCTTGCTTCTATTTGAGAGACATGTCTTTTCTGTTTCACATTCATCATATTTCTTTTGTAGCTTTGTATTCTCTTTCTGCACTTTTTGATAGCCATGTTTATCAATTTGGATCTTTAGAGTAGCATTCTCAAATTTTAACGTGCTAATTTGCCCTATTGCTTATGCCAGTTTTGTTTTCCTTGTCTGGAGCTCCTATTCGGTCTCTAATACTTGATCTGATAGATTTTTTCTCACTCTTTTGAATCATTTTTTCTCTATATGTGCATGCTCATATTCTTTATCAGCTTGCACCTA
Source organism: Ceratopteris richardii (assembly GCA_020310875.1). Classification (NCBI taxonomy): domain Eukaryota; kingdom Viridiplantae; phylum Streptophyta; class Polypodiopsida; order Polypodiales; family Pteridaceae; genus Ceratopteris; species Ceratopteris richardii. The sequence continues at coordinate 118,414,843 of CM035415.1, forward strand.
TTGTTGTTGGGTACCCATGGCACTTTGGATCATGTGAAGAACTACTTGTTTAAGTTGTGCCATATCTATGTTGAGCCATGTTTTTGGTATGACATAAAGTTCTTCTGTTAATATATCTTTACCTTTATGTGTATGCACCATTTCATTGAAGGGTTATTGAAGGGTTGCTAGACATGTGATTGTATATGCAGCTCAATCTCTTTCTTTGGAGCAATTTTAGAGATGCTTCCTTCATGATGCACATCTAATGGAGACGGCTCTGTTATAACCCTAATCGGCATGACAAGCTCTTCTATCCTTATCTCACTCTCCTACTGAGTTTCTTCCTTCAGGTGGATAAAAATGTTGCTCACTTCTAATGCAACTTGTTGACACTCTAGTTTGATCATGTCATTTATTTGAAATATATATGTACCATCCATACCTAATGTAGGAGTCCTTGGCACTTCATCATCAACTGCATTTCTTCTTAATTCTTGTGGCCCATTGATCGCTTCTTGTTGATCCACCATTTGATCCAGTTCATCCAATCTCCATCATTGTTAAGGTCCTTATTTAGATCTACATTAAGAGTCAATTGATCATCTTTTCCATTTGATCATCAGCATGAGCTTGAGATCTCTAGACCCAAAACCTTGTAACGATTCATTTTAAATAATCTTTTTCCTATTTATTGTGTCCCTTTAGCTTCACTCATATGGTGTAATGATGTCCTTGGATTGTTAGGTTTACTTGCCCTTCCATGTATGTGTGGGTCACTTGGAGGGATTCTTCTAACTCAGCTTCTGTGATGGGAGGAGGTTGAGCCAGTGTGGAATTTGGAACCATGTGTGCCCTCTTAGCAGATGGAGTGGTCGCCACATCTTCAAGATCTCTCATTCTTTTTGAACCTTTTACAGTTGGTTGAGCAATTATGCTTGCTTCATCTGTGAACCCAAAAATTCATTTATTCTTTGGGATAGTGGCTGATTTGACATATTTGGCCATTTCCAATGTAGATGGGACTTCTCGTAGATAGTCACATATGTTCACTGCATGATATATTGGAATAGTCACGGTCATACTACCATTTAAAATTTCTTTTATCCCCCACTACTTCTTGGCTTCAAAAAGTTTTTCTTGTACATACAAGGTCAAATTGATTTGGTTTACCACTTTCTTGATCACATGAGACAGTAGCTAGACTACTATCTTTTGAGGTATCGTGTACTAGTGCATGTTTGAGAAACAAAAGTGTTGATGCACCAAGTTGTATTACCATTTAAAAAATTTCTGATCTCCCACTCCTTCTTGGCTTCAAAAAGTCTTTCTTGTACATACAAGGTCAAATTGATTTGGTTTCCCACTTGCTTGATTGAATGAGACAGTATCTAGACTACTAACTTTTGAGGTGTTGTGTACTAGTGCATGTTCGAGAAACAAAAGTGCACCAGGTGCAGCTTTTCTTTGATATCAATTCTATTAATATCCATAAAAGTACGCTTTTTGGCTTCATGACTCTCATCCTTGAGATTTGTAATACCATCTTTAGTCCATCCAAATTCATATCTGATTCGAAGTAGATAGTTTTCCAATCTCCTTGTAAATCCATGACTTGGGCTTCTAGTACATAAGGTTTGTCGACTACAGGATGCAATGTATTCATGACTTGAGTACATTGTTCAAAGTGCAACTTATACATGGGAAGCTTCAAATAAGCTTTGATTCTAGCCTTGGTCCATGTGTCCATTATGCTAGGAAATTCATGAAGAACTTTGAAGTCTTGACTCATCATAGGGAATTGATGGTCGTGATCCATGATTCTTATGGTAATTAGGAAAAGGTGGTCACCATCTAGCGAGTCATCCTGGAACCAATGATCTCTTGCTTTGACTACACACTAAGGGGAATTTGTTGACTTCCATTTGTTGGGTTGCTTCAAAACCCTCATAAGCCATCTGCAATTGACAATACATGATTAATATGAGAAATTAGGAAAGCTCCCTTTTCTCTATAGTGTTAAACCATTTGTTGTTCACCTTTCAAATAGGTCTCCCTCATATAGGTGAGTGAATCATGATGCTTGAAGATATATTTTATTGATGTTTCTATTTACTCAAAAGAAACATGAAATGGTTAGTCATAGCCAAAGCAATTATTAGTAATAGTTAGTGGAATTCCTACACTATTATAGTACAACTGAAGATATATTTCCTTGGAATGAAATGTGCACCACTAAATGGTTTAAAGAAATCATGTGTTGAATGTGAGGCCTTGAAGGGTGGCCCTACTGTGCATACTCTAAGTGCATTCAGTTTAGCATGAGTGCAATTCTAAAACTACTCTTGAACTATTGTTTTGCTTGATTGTCTTTTGGTCTCCACACTTGAGGTGTCTTTGAAGCTTGATGTCCATCCTTTTTCAATATTGTGTTCTGCAATGTTGGTGCTACTCCTTTGTCTTGCTCTTCCATATCGATTTTCTTTGCTTGAATGGCTTCTTTGGTTTCATTTATTCTCTTGAAGTTGGTCCTTGCAAATCCATATATGTTTGATTTTCCTGCTTTGTTGTTGTCCATTTCTTGATCGTGGTGGGCTTGTCGACAATTTTTTATCTTCCTGTCTAGAATAAATAGCCTCACTAAGGCTCTCTGATATGCTTTCTAGAGAAGAAGGATTTGGCTGATCACTTGTAGTAGAACAAGAAACTTTATCAACACTTTCAATAAGTTGAAGAATAGAATCTATTGATAAAGAATTTGGTTGGGATTCTAGTTTCTACACACTTCATTTCATTCCATTACGGTTTTCCCGATCCATTATCTTTAGTGGTTTCTCATCTAGGAGACTAAAGACTTCTCAATGGCCTATCTTGGTTGAAATATATCCTTGAGCCAAATATATTGTAACCTCATGTTCTTAAAACCAATCTTGTCCTAGAACTAATTTTTCTAGCATATCACAGTCTTTACACACCAAGAATCTTTGTTGCATGGTATTATTTCTTAAGTGTACCTCTTAGACCTTTATATTTGATGTGAGCAGCATAATAAGCTTTTTGTCTCTTCTTAGCAAGATAAATGCCTGCTACTACTTGTAATCTAGTTTCATGCAACTTCTCTATTTGATCCAAGTGCTTGGATAGCTCATGTCATGTCCATTCATGTGCTACTCAAAGAGTAAAAATCAAGAAATCAATCTGTATAATTGCATTCTCACCATAAACAAGATTAAATGGTGTTGTTCCTATAGTTGTTTTATAAGCTACTCAGAATGCTCGAATTGTGTGATGTTATTGTTTATCCAAGTCAGATCTCCCATTCTTGACTATCTTGGTAAGAACCGTGCATAACACTTTATTTGAACTCTCCACTTTTCCAGTAGCTTATGGGTGATAGGGTGCAAAATTTTTATGAATCACTAGAAAGTCATTCATGAGTGACTCAATGAATTTGTTAATGAATTGCATACCTCTATCCCTTACACTCTCTATAGGTAGTCCAAATCTAATGAAGATGTTTCCAAATAAGAACTTTGCACTGGTTTGGGCATCATTCTTCCTAGTGGCTTTAGTTTCTACCCAATTAGTTAAGTAATATGTGGCTACTATGATGTATTCTATGTGAGATCCTCTTGCTAGGGGATTAATGTGACTAATGAAGTCTATTGCCCATCTAGAGAAAGCTCTTGCACTAACCATTCGCCTCAAATGCATGTCATCTCTTCGTATAGGATACTTGGTTTGTTGGCATACATAACAAATTCATAGATAAGTTTTGATATCCTATGTTGGTCACCATAAACCTATGAAGAGAATCATTTTAGCAATCTTGTTGGCTAAAAAGTATCCTCCAGCTGCTCTCACATGGGCCATCTTCAATATGGGTAAGTATTCTCCTTCATGCACACACATTCATAGTTGATTATTTTTTCCTCATTTGAATAGATATCTACCAATGATTACATAGTCTTTGCTATGTTCTTCTAAGGCCCTTTTCCTTGCTAGTCTCGCTCCTTCTACATATGTCTCTGATTTCAAAAAATCCACTAGTGGTTTACTCCACTCAGGTGCTATAGTCAAATAACATAAGCATGAATGTTCTTCTAGTGTAGGTCCTTGACACATGTGACAACTTATTACATATTCATGTACATCTTTTCACGTGTTGGGCCAATACACTCCTTGTCTCTTTAACTCTTGTGTGGTTCCATTAACTCCTTTATGTGTCCTCCATTTTTTCTTGTGGGCTTGTTTGATCAAAGTACTTCTTTGCTCATGTTCGACACATCTTAGAAGTATTCCATTAGAGTCCTTGTAATATAAGCTTCTTGAAACTATGTGTAGGTTTCTTACTTTCCAAAGTTCTTAGTCTCTAGTTGCATTGATCCTATGACTTGGTCCACGTGTTAGTATACATATCAATTTTTCAACCCATTTAGGACATACTTCTAGGTTGAATAAGTAAGTGTCAGGTTGCTAATTTTCTACTTTCGTTCGTGGTTCTCCATGATTCATTCTTGATAAATGGTCAGCCCTTACATGAGTATTTCCCTTCTTGACGGCTACCTTAAAATCAAATTCCTGTCGAAACCATCTAATTAGCCTTCTAGTGCTATAAGCTTTATTGTCCAATTACAATAAAACTTTGTGATCAATGAAAAACTTGAATCTATTGGCTAAGAGGTAATGTCTTGACTTCTTTACAGTGTAGACTATTCCTAGGCCCTCTCGTTCAGTCCTAGTATAATTGCATTCTACCTTGTTTAGTTGTCTACTAGCATAAGCTATTGGATGATCTAATTTTCATTCATCTATCGGTTGTGCTAATATGCATCCAAACTAGATGCATCCATGTGTATATGGAACGTTCTATATTCCCAATTGGGCACCTTCAATATTGGCGCTAAACTCAATATCCTCTTTAACTCATTGAATGCCTCTTTGCATTCTTCTATCTAAGTAAATTGAGTCAAAAATCAATATAAGGGTTTTGCAATTATGGAATACATGTGAATAAATTGGCAATAATATCCACAATGACTTATCAAGGCTTGTACTTCCTTTACATTCTTGGGCCTCGACAAATCTAGAGTAAGTTTGATCTTATCTTCATTAGTAGAGATTCCATTCTTAGACAATATATGTCCCAATGTCTTTCCCTATCTTACCATGAAGACACATTTCTCCAGATTCAGACATACTCTATATTGCCTACATTTGTCGAATATTTTTCTCAATTCAGGTATGTGGGTTGTGCATTGAGAAGAGTATGTACATAAAATTTCTACATAGACTTCCATACTTTTCTTGAGGAATTCTTTGAGCACATGAAAAAAAATATTCTTTGGAAAGTTTTTGGGACATTAGTTAAACCAAATGGCATAACCTTAAAAGTGTATATTCCCCATTCTATAGCAAAGGTGGTCTTATGTTGGTATGCAGTAGCAAGTGCTACCTGATTATATCATGAAAACCCATCAAGGAAGCTACATATTTCCTTGCATGCTACCCTTTCCAAAAGATGGTCTATAATGGGTAATGGATAGCTATCTTGAATGGTGGCATTATTAACTATCTTTAGGTTAATACATGAAAGAACTTGGAGAAGCTTGTGGGAGGTAGAAAAGTGAGTTAGAAAGCAATGAAGTTCAGTCCATTTGGAGACAATATAAAACATATAAAACATATATATATGTTTTATATATATATTCAAAGAGAAAGAGACAATATAAAACATATAGGTTTGCACATTGACTAGCTCAAAATACTTTCTATCTTTAGATGAGACAATCAGCTTCAAATGCTCATAGTGATCAACGTGATTAGATTTATAAAAAAATCCTTTTGGAGGAGTGATACACATAGGGTTGAGTGTATAGAAAGCACAAGAGTACAAGATATAAGCATAATATGCTTTTGGAATGAATCAAACACTCAATAGTGGTACCTTCTATTTTTCAGGAATGTGCAGAGATAGACCCCAAGATAGAAAAATTAAGATTTCTCCCAATTTACTGAATCAAATGCTTTTTAAAAGTTTATACACATAAAATAGACACTAATATCTTTAAAGTGACTACTCACTCATTGAATTTTGGATTTTCATAGAGAGAGCAGCACCCTCTACAAGCTTACTATTGTTGAAGATGATGATGCGAAAAAATGAAGGAGTAAGACAATGATGGCCACAAGTATACGTATATTGCTTCCATGTAATGTACAAGTGATTTGAAGTCTTTATATCGACTCTTGAAGTGCTCCACAACTTCTACAAGTGGATTTCGAATTCAAATGAATGCAAGATTAGTTGTTGGAGGAAATCAATTTAGTTTCCTACAATATAGGAAAAGTGAAGATCTAGTTTGATCTACTTTTAAGTGATTGATTGATTCATTGATTGCAACTCAACCACCTGAAATTTGTAGAAGATTAGCTTTGTTTTTCTACGTTTACATGTCTGAAGTTGTAGGCTTTACAATGGTAAAAGTTCCATGACAAAGCTTAAAAAAAAATACAATAAATGAGCATAGATAAAAGAACGCTTCAATGGATATTCTTTCGATGTAATCCAAGTGATAGCTTTTGATGTAGATCAAATCCACCTCAAGCATAGTGTAAGCTTGATGTTCCAACAACTCCCCCTCAAGCTAAAGTATGTTTGAGTCTTCATTATCTAATAGATTGAATACCTACCCTAGCGTTGAATCTACAAAGCTTTATTCCATCAAGTGCCTTTGTCATCATATCTGCTACTTGCTTTTCAGTTGGAATAAAATAAATTTCAATCTCCTTTTCCATGAGCTTCTCCCTAATAAAGTGGTAATGAAACTCTATGTGTTTTCTTCTTGCATAGAAAATAGGATTTGTTGCTAGATGCACGGAACTTACATTATCTCCAAATATGTGAGGTTTGGAACTCACAAGTCCTAAATCTATATACAATGCTTTTAACCATAATGCCTCTTGAGTTTCTATGGTCAAACCTTTGTACTCTGCTTTAGTTGAGGATAAAGCAATTGTTGGTTGTTTCTTGGAATTCCATGACACTAGCTTTAAACCTGCAAATGCTAAGTAACCAGAGGTACTTCTTCTATTATCCTTAGCTCTCGCCCAATCTGCATCTGAATAGATTTTGATATCCAAATCTGAAAAGTAAGGATAAAATATACCTTCATTGATTGTATCTTTGAGATAAGTACTCTCTTAGCTACATCCATGTGTGGTCTTCTTGGAGTGTGCACGAATTGGCTTAGCACTCCTACACTATATGAGATGTCTACTCTTGTATGAGTAGCATATATTAAGCTACCTACCAATCTTTGATATTCTTTAATGTCTTCAATTTTCTCACTTTCATAAACACTAAGTTTATGATTCATCTCCAAAGGTGTACCTACAGGTTTAGTGTTCTCCATTTTGAACTTAAGAAGTAGATATTGAATGTATCTCCTCTAAGTCACATACATTCATCAAATAACCTCTGTCCATAGATAATGTGGCCACCTCTTCTCTTCAAGCATTATTCTGGCTGATCCAACCATTGTCTTGTTTATCCTCTCTACAATTCCATTCAATTGAGGAGAGTGCATGGTAATCACTTCCCTTTTGATACATTTATTTTGCAAGAACTCATCAAACTCTTTGGAGAAGTATTCTCCCCCTCCATCAGATATGAGCTTCTTGAGTGATCTACCTATATGATTCTCCACGTGCTAGATACTTGTTGAAGCAACCAAACACTTCATTCTTACTCTTGATAAAGTATAGAATAGTCCATCTACTATGGTCATCAATAAATGAGACATGATACCTTGATCCTGCCAATGAAGGTTATTGACTTGGTCCCCATACATTTGTATGTACTAAGTCCAATAAGTGCTTGTTGATGTAGCCTTTGTGGTTGAATGGTTGTCTTTGTGCATTTCCAATTTGACATGCATTACACCTATTGATCATGTGTTGCTTTGATATGTTTGGCATAAGAAAACTTTGATCCTTGCATATATCCTTCAAGGTTCTTTCATTCACATGAGAAAGTCGCTTATACCACACTTCAAGCTCACTTAGGGTTTGAGACCCAAAAGTGAATAGAGCTACCTACCATGCTTCTCACCTCTGGATATCTTCTTAACGCTTTGAGATGGATCTTCCATGAAAGCTCCACGTTGGGTGAACCTAACTTGCAAGCCTTTTTCAACTATTTGGCCTACACTTATTAGGTTTTTAGTGATATTGGGTACATAGAGAACCTTACTCACAATGTTTGTCATGCCACCACTTCAAATTCGTGGAAGATTATCTCTCTTTTTCTACTTTTACATGTGTAAAGCTTTAGGCTTTATTAATGGTAAACGATCCATGAAAATTCTTTTTAAAAAAATACAATAAATGAGCATAGGTAAAAGAATGCTTCAATGGCTATTCTTTCGATGCAATCCAAGCAATAGCTTTTGATGTAGATCAAATCCACCTCAAGCATAGTGTAAGCTTGATGTTCCAACAATACAGACCCTAAGCTTTTCATTTTTTTGATATGGCCAACAAAGGAAAAACCCATTCGGTGCATTCAATCTCATAATCCACCTGCCAACAATTTATCTATCTCTTCTTCAATTTTGGAAAAATATAGATCAGTGTAAGTGTAAGGTCTCTGCTTAGATGGTTTTACATCAGGAGTCATTGGAATTCTATGAGCACATATTGATAGATCTACACCTTTCAGGTCTTTGTAGGCTCAAGCAAACACGTCCCTATATTCTTGAATCAATGTTATCATTCTTGTTCCTCCTCCACCGACACGTCCTTACCTATGTAACTACATGTCTCCTCATCTCCCTCTAGGGTTACTATTAATTTCTTGGTTTGTTCTTTGTTATCATATGATATTCCATCCTCTACCTCTCTCTGTTAACTATAATTATTGATGTTTTGTTGCACTAACATGTTTTCTTTGTGTGGAATAGATTCTTGATTGCAGGTACTTTGAGGAGGAAAATGTGTGCTATGTGGAAGGAAAACACTAGAATGGGTTGTTGTCACTAGTACAACGGTGAGTACCAACGTGAGGAGATCCACCTCATAATTGTCAATCCACTGAGAGGTTAGGGCTATATGAAGATCAAGGGCAAGTGAAGTCCATAAAGGTGACGGTGAGAAATGTGATTGCATACACACATGCACACACACAAGGCAAGTGGCGATGGAGATCAATGGAAAGCAAGAAAAGAACTCGTACTCATATTCATCATCAACTAATTACAATCGAACATGTCTTCAAACATCGGTGACTGCAATGTGAAAGAGTAAGGTGGGTGCAATGGTACAAGATGGGGGGTGCAATTGTGTGGTGAGAGGGGAGTGGGGGGGTGTTGTTGGTGGCCATAAGAAAGGATTTTGGGGACGGAATTCTTGGGAGGTCCTTACAAAGGGAAAAGGTGAGGTTCACGGATGCGAAAAGGATGTGAAAGAGGAGTAGGATGAGGGTGGTGATGTAGACACTCTGAAGGAGTATAATGGGTTAGTAGTGTACGAGGGGAAATGGGGGGGTGGGGAAATGATAGGTGGCATATGGATAGGTGGAATGGAGGCAGAGGTAGAGGGAGGATTAGTCGTAATGGACTGGAAATTAGGGGCCAAATGAAAATAGGGGATGGAATATGAATGTCGATGCTCTCGACAATGTCAGGGGAGGGTTGGGTTGGTGCTGGGGGAGAGGGGATGGTTTCACCACTGGTATATACATGGGTTGTATTTTCACACGTTGTTATGTCAATAGTAGAAGAACCCACAGGGGGTGCAGATGTCATAGGATCTGTCAATACATGAATATATGTACCTTGCCATTTGAGGATTCTAACTCGCTAAGGGTCAAACTTGGGAAGCTGTTTCCGTAGCAAGTAAGACAAGGCTTTTGGTACACCTACTGACTAGACCAACTCATGCATAGTTGAGATGAAAGCCTCCTCAAATCCACCGTTGACCAATTCTTGCTACAAAATGGCTTGGCTTTGTCCCTCAGTCACCCTAGTCCTTGCCCAAAACTTATTCATAGTGTTATGTAGCCTTCTAATGGCTATCATGTATGCTACTACTTCTGCTATTTTCTCTTCGTATGTACTAGTTTCCCCTTGAGCTTTTGTTTGTGTCTCTAACTGATGTGCTTCTTCCTCACTCTCTTGAGTGTCAACAGCCCCCTCATTGGTCACTGTGCGATCATCATCTTTGTCTTCAGAGTCAACGTCCTCTCCCTCGGATGGTGTTGCGTGTAAGCAAGTCGTTCAAATTCTTGAGAAAAAAATTGTGTGTTCGAAAACTAGAAGTCACTGGACAATACCTCTGGGATCTCAAAATCAAATTTAGTGTTGATATCCTTTGTACCCAAACTAGTGATCGAAAATGTAAAAGAGTTAGAGACAAAGGTAGAGGTCACCACGGGAGCTTCAATAGTAGTGGTGGCCGGGGTCAGAATGGTGGTAGGAACAATGGTTGTGAGACCTCATGCATGGTAGCAGAGCAATTCAAGTGGGCTCGGAGTGGTGGAACAGTTAGTTGTGGTTGAATTGGAGGTCGTTGTGGGGAGGTCTCAGTTGTAGGCTATGGTGAAGGTGATTCCGAAACCTATAAACAATTGATTGTGTCATGCATGAACTTTACTCTTCTAGCATTGGGAGGTTGTGTGGTCTTCTTTGAGCCTTTGTATTGTTGTAACTGAATTGCTGGAAGGGCTCGTTCAATAGCAATATCATAAGCCAAACACATGCAGATAATGCACATGAGGGCACAGCAACCATGGACAACCTTTTTCTTCTTCCAACAATGTCTGGCCAGTAAAAGTCTGTCCTAGATATAAGTGGCAATGTCAATCGCTTGAGGCCCAGTAGTGGTAAGGTACAATCCAAACCATAAATAATTGTGGGGAATTGTAAAGCGCTCCTATGCCGAAAAGGCAAAAGGTTGTAGGCATATCCTCAAAGGAGTGGTGAGTTGAGAAGTGATGGCTGAGATTGCAGGCCATTTGTCCACATCACTTCGCTTCATAGCCTCTGGGATAAGGCCCTCTTTCTCTATGGGTGTATGATTACCATAAATCTTAAGAGTGGTTCTGATTACGTCCAAAGGCAAGGTAAATTTCTTGACAGGGGTGTCATTGATTAAGGAAGGTAGTACGAAGACTGGATCCAACTCCTTTTGCTCTTGTTCTTTTATAAAAGACACTAGATAATAACACCTATGGAAATGAGGTTTAGGGAGTGGTGTGCTGAAGTAGGTTGCAAATTCTACTCTCTACCAAATAGGCTTGAGTTCATCAATATTATGGAGGTCTTCAAACTCTTTGGAAAAGAACTGATAGCGCTACCACACATTTGCTCCCTATGTCAGGTTGGCTTCATAGATGATTTTTTCTTCACCCAGTGGTTTGGTAAGCCCTTGGAACCAATGCACCGTACTGCTCACTTTTTTTTAACCCTAGGGTGGGTCTTCAATAGGCGTAGGTCCTGAGAAACCTTGGAATTTTGGCGATATTGCTGTTAACAAGCTTTCAAATGGAAGAGATGTGAAGTCGATTAGAGGCCATCCGAGCGCTGCGCTGGTGGAACTTTTCGGTTGCATGATGAAAGCTTGTGAATGAACCTAAGCTGGAGTGAAGAGGAAAACACATTAGTCATGGAAAATAATTAAGATCCCAAGAATATGAGACATCCATTCCTTTCCACCACCACCATGCTTCCCATGTAGTGTGCATGGTTTTAATGATGTGTGAGGTGAATGTGAGAAGTGCGTGATTTGACTGTGAGTGATAGTCTGTGAGGTGTGTGGCTTTAAAATTGAAAACTAATGAGCACTACCTAAAAAGCTAGTGTAGGTTACAAGGATGGTAGTGAGATGGGTTTCTCGAGCTGGAGATGGGTGGAGTGGTGAGTAAGTGTTTAGCTTCACCCTGCTGGCATTGGGGATGGGCTTGGTTAAGAGTTGTCGTGATTAGGAAAGTCTTGGGAATCCATTTTTGTACATGATGGGGGGCATGGGGTACAAGAGATGAAGTGGAATCTACAAAAGAGGGTGTGTAGGGTGTCCTATGACTCGTAGAAAAGGTTTTCTTCGGGCTGACTAAAGTTGAAGCATAAATTACACATTTCTTAGGTATGTAAAGCTGGCGAGACTTGGACTCAGCTATCATCATAGTCATGGGCACCCAAGTTTGTTGAATACATTGTTAGAGTTGAAATTGAGAGGGATGTCAAAGATATGGGGTGTTGGAATCACTCGATACTGTAGCTTTGCATATCCACCTTGGGCATGGGAATGCCTTAGTGGACTGCCTAAAGGGCCATCCTGATGTGTTGCTCCGTTGAGTATGTGGGTGATGTGTTCATGCTAGCCATTGAGGGTGAGATGTCATATCCACACTCAGTTTTGGAAAAGAAGGGAGATTCACTACCAACATGCCTAGCCCCTTATGGAACGAGGAATTTGATACCACAGATTTAGGTGGACACCGTGTTAGTGACGGTGATATGATGAAGTTTCCTGACTCCTCTCCTATGTAACTGCCTGATTGGGGGGTTTTGGGGGGTCTTTAAGGCTTGCCCCAAGCCTGTGATAGTTCATGCCTGGTTGGAGGCTGAACTTTACATCACCAAATTTGTTTGGTTCCTGTCTGCTTGCTCAACCTCATCTCTATTGGGAAAGATGGATGGATGCTCCAAGAGACTGAGTAGGTACTGCTACACCTGCTTTGTACCAGCCCTCTTTTGCTTTAGACTTGATACGTAGACCTTCTTAGCTTTCCAATAACACCAAAAAATGGCCTATGTACTTTGGAAGTGATGTGTGTAATGATTGAACCAAAACAGATAACCTTGAAGTTCACAAACTCAAGAAAACCTTCTATTTATGTCTTGACACTTGCTGAATGTTTTGCTCAGTGTGACCAGTACAATAGAAATTGATAAAATTCCTTCTAGGGGTTATTTAATTAGCTTAGTAAGCTACCATTTGCAAGTGGAATGATGTAAAAAGATAAACTATGCTAAGAGAAATCAATTTAGCAAGTTTAGCTATACCCCCGACTTTTTAGGACTATAGCAGAAAATGACCAGAGTTCACCTCGACGCAGATTTCTCTGAAATGGCTGAATAGAATCACTTCAAACTTTGACATCATGTAGATGACTTTGAGCTGAATCCAAAAAGCTTTGAATCACTGAATTTGGTGAAGATTTGACCAAGATATGCCCTTGACAAGTTGATAGACTTTTGAGTAGACTAACAGAGAACTCAGAGATGAATGATGTAAATGTATCTATTAATGAACACTTGTATACAATCCCATTGGCATGAACAACATTGCCTAATGGTGTAGAGAGGTGTAGGCTATAGTATAGTCCTCACACACACTCAAAATCAAAAATGAGAAGCTCGGGAGTGATCTCTCTCTCCCGCAACTTTTCATGTTCACTTTTATATGTAATGAGTAAAGATTTGAATTCAAATTCAAATGTTTGCTACCTATGATCAAGCTCCTACATATTAGGATTCCTTCATTTAAATGAGCTACTTTTCCACGACTCATTTTGGTAGGTGATTACAAAAGATTCCAAGTCAATTTGACTTTTACAATGAGGTAAAGTGGTAATTAACCACTAGCATATGTTCCTATGCTTCTTCATGTATGTGTAGACTTCAATGCATCCTTTGAGCCAAATGTGTAGGCTTGCAATTTACACCAACAGCTCCCCCTCAAGACAAAAATTTTGGCTTAAGTCTTCATCTTCAATCTTCAAATATATCCTGCAATCCAATCATGGATTTGAACCTACAAAGTTTGGTTCCATCCAAAGCTTTAGTCAACAAATTTGCACAATGCATGTTGGTTGATACATAGGTTAGTTGAATGTCCTTGCTTATCAACTTCTCTCTCACATAATGATAATGGACCTCTATGTGTTTGGTCCTAGCATGGTAAATAGGATTAGCTGTAAGGTGAAGAGAACTTGTATTGTCTCCAAAGATAATTGGTGACCTAGTAAACAAACCCAATTCTGTATACAAAAGCTTAATCCAAATTGCTTCTTGTGTGGCATTAGCCAGTCCTCTATACTCTGCCTTTGTGGAAGACAAAGCAACTGTAGGTTGCTTCTTTGAAGACCATGAAATTGGTTTGTCACCTGCAAAAGAAATATATCCAGAAGTGCTCCTCCTATCATCCTTGCATCCTGCCCAATCTGCATCTGAATAATTTTTCATATCATTATCTGAAGTGTAAGGGAAATACAAACCATGGTTTTGTGTACCCTTGAGATACTTCAAGATTCTCTTGGCAGCCTCTAAGTGAGGTATCCTTGGCTTGTGCATAAATTGACTTAGCACACTTACTCCATATGCAATATCAATTCTTGTAAGAGTAGCATAGTTCAAGCTACCCACCATACTTTGATAACCTGTAATGTCCTTGACTTCATCACCTTCATGGGCACTTAGCTTTAGGTTTACCTCCATTGGAGTGCTTGCTACTTTAGCATCCTGCAAATGAAATTTCTTCAACATGTCCTGTATATATTTTTTCTGAGTAATATATATCCCTGAATTAGTGTAGACTAATTCAAGTCCCAAAAAATATTTCAATAAACCAAGATCATTGATCTTGAACTCCTTCATCATTTGACTTTTGATATATCTGATTCCATTGACATCATTACCTATAATGATGATGTCATCAACATAAACACAAAGGCATATTACCTCTGAATTACTTCTCTTAATGAACAGAGAAGTATCTGCCTTACTCATGAAAAAACCTTGGTCTTGGAGGTATGTAGTTAACCTGTAATTCCATGCCCTAGGTGCCTGCTTCAATCCATATAAAGCCTTTTTTAATTTGGAAACATATGTTACCTTCTTGGGGTCCTCATAGCCAGGAGGTTGTGACATGTATACCTCCTCTAAAATCCATCCATTCAAGAAAACATTCTTGACATACAATTGGTACATACTCCAATTTTTTGATGCAGCCACACTTACCAACACTCTGATGGTTGGCATCTTGGCCACAGGTGAAAATGTCTCCTCATAGTCAATGCCTTGGGTTTGTGCAAAACCCTTGGCTACCAATCTGGCTTTGTACCTATTGATTGTGCCATCAGAATTTCTTTTAAGCTTATAGATCCATCTGGATCCTATTACCTTCATTGAATCCTTCTTAGGTACTAACTCCCATGTGTCACTCTCTTTGAGAGCATCAATCTCCTCATCCATAGCTTCTTTCCATTCTGATTTGGTTATTGATTCTTCATATGATCCTGGTTCTTCATTTGACAAATCTTTGGCTAGATAAGTAGAATGTTTAGTAACAAGAGATGTATCATACCCATATCTGATAGGTTTCTTGCTTTGTCTTTATGATATTCTAAATGGTTGAGTTGAGGATTCATGTATGTCTTCAAGCTTCTTCATCTTCATTTTGCCTTTGGACTTCCATGCTTTGAATTCTTCAAGATTGATAGTGTCTTCATCATCTGAACTTGAGGCTTCATTCTGAGTAGGTTCCTCCTTTGTAAGACTTGGAAATTCCTCTTCCAAATCATAGGGTAATTTGACCTTCCTGCATTCATTCTCATACCAAGAATCATTTTCATCAAAGACAACATCTCTGCTTACCATAAATCCTTTATAGATAGGATTATAAAACCTATAACCTTTTTGATTTAGATCAATACCCAATAAAGATGCATTTTTCAGCCTTTGGGTCTAGCTTACCTCTTATCTGAGAAGGAATGTGTACATATGCTACACATCCAAATATTTTGCAATTGTCAAGTGAAGGTCTATTACCATGCCATGCTTCATAGGGTGTCATGCCATCAAGAGACTTAGATGGTAACCTATTTATGAGGTAAGTGGCAGTAGAAACACTCTCTACCCATAGATAGTTAGGTAACTTTTTCTCATTAAGCATAGATCTAGCTGTCTCAACAATTAACCTATTTCTCTCAGCTACCCCATTCTGTTCAGGGGAATACCTTGTGGTTATCTCTCTTTTGATGCCTCTGTCCTACAAGAAGTCTTCAAATTTATTGGAGAAGTACTCACCTCCTCCATCTGACCTTAGCCTCTTCAAATTCCTTCATGTCTGATTTTCAACTAATGCAAGATATTTCTTAAAACAATTAAATACCTCATCCTTGTGCTTCATGAAGTATAATACAGTCCATCTGCTATAATCATCAATGAAAGACACATAGTACCTTGATCCTGAGACTGAGGGGTCTTTGCTTGGTCCCCATACATCTGTGTGTACAAGCTCTAGGTAGTCTTCATGCATATATCCTTTCTTGGAGAAGGGTAACCTGTGAGACTTACCAAATTGACAAGCACCACACTTGTAAATCATATGTTGCTTGGATACATTAGGTATCCCAAGCACACATTGGTCCCTGCACATTTGTTTCAAGGTTCTTTCTCCTATGTGCCCTAACCTTTTCTGCCAAATCTCAAGCTTTGAAAGTGTCTGATCTTTATAACTGTATAGTGCAATGTTCTTTGTATCTTCTAAATCAAAAGTGAAAAGTCTACCTGATTTTTCTCCTTTAGCAATCCTCTTGAACCCATGCCTTGGATCCTCCACATATGCTCCATATTGGTTGAATCTGACCTGCAAACCTTTCTCCACAATCTGACCAACACTCATCAAATCTTTGGTAATGGTTGGTACATAGAGTACCCTGCTCAACAAATTCTGATTACCATCACAAGTCTTAACATTTCCAACTTTAACTACTGAATGCTTTGTGTCATCACCTGTTTGGACTTGATGCTTACCTTTTGGTTCCTCAGGATCAGAAAGTAGTGCCACATTGCCAGCCACATGATTTGAGCACCCTGAGTCAATTAGAATAGGTGGTTATCATTTGTACCTGACTTTGAAGTCATGTTCATGATCAAAAGAGAGTCATCCTGCTCTTCTGTATAGTTGTTGTAGTCCTTTCTGGATTTGAATCCTCCTTGGTAGTTGCCATTGTAATTGTTGTTGTAATTATTGTTGTACCCTTTGTGATGGTTGAACCTTCCTCTTGACTGTGAGTATCCACCTCTTTGGTAGCCTCTTCCTCTTTGATTTTTGTAATTCCTGAAACACTCATCTGTAGTATGATTTGATAGACCACAAATGTTGCATGGTGATGAGTTATTGGGTCTCCCCCTACCTTGCTTACTTCCTCTGCCCCTTCCTCTTGAAGATTTACCTCTCCTTGCATAGTTGGCTTGGGAGGTAGAACCTTCATCTTCCATTTTTTTGATCTTGCCTTTATCCTTAGACTTCTTATCAGTGTATAGGGCAGAAGAGCTATTACCTTTGGATGTATCCCCATTCTTGGTGAGCTTTGCTTCATGTGTGAATACTTATCCCATGAGAGTTGTAAGATCTGGAGTATGCATGTCCATGTAAAGATCCATAGCTGTGGTGAAGCTTTCCCATTTGTCATCAGCCTTGATTCCATTGATCACTTGCCTTACAATTTGTTCTTCTTCAATCTCTTCTCCTATGCTTGCTAACTGATTTGCAACATCTTTGATCTTGGTCACAAATTCTGAAACAGCTTACTTAGGTTGCTTCCTTAGTTTTGTGAATTCAATCCACAACTGATTTTTCCTAGCCCTTGTGTTGGAGGAAAAATATGATGACAAGGTTTCCCAAGTCTCTTGGGATGTCTTACAATTTCTAATATGTGGCAAAAGAAAATCAGATATAGAGTTGAGTAAATAAGACCTTGCCAATGCATCTTTAGCACACCATGTGTTGAGCTTTTCTTGTTCTTCCTTGGTTGCCAATCCTCTTGCTTTGAATGAGGGAAATTCCTCATCTCCTGAGATGTATTCATAGAGACTCCTTCCTTGTAAGTAGGTCTTCATCCTTAGAGACCAATCTTGGTATTTTTCCTATACAATTTATCAATAAATGAAGGAAAACCATCTCCATTTTACCTCTATTGCTCTGATACCATTGTTGGGAAAGATGGATGGATGCTCCAAGAGACTGAGTAGGTACTGCTACACTTGCTTTGTACCAGCCCTCTTTTGCTTCAGACTTGATAAGTAGACCTTTGTAGCTTTCCAATAACACCAAAAAATGGCCTATGTACTTTGGAAGTGATGTGTGTAATGATTGAACCAAAACAGATAACCTTGAAGTTCACAAACTCAAGAAAACCTTCTATTTATGTCTTGACACCTGCTGAATGTTTTGCTCAGTGTGACCAGTACAATAGAAATTGATAAAATTCCTTCTAGGGGTATATAATTAGCTTAGTAAGCTACCATTTTCAAGTCGAATGATGTAAAAATATAAACTATGCTAAGAGAAATCAATTTAGCAAGTTTAGCTATACCCCCGACTTTTTAGGACTGTAGCAAAAAATGACCAGAGTTCACCTCGACACAGATTTCTCTACAATGGATGAATAGAATAAATTCAAACTTTGACATCATGTAGATGACTTTGAGCTGAATCCAACAAGCTTTGAATCACTGAATTTGGTGAAGAGTTGACCGAGATATGCCCTTGACAAGTTGACAGACTTTTGAGTAGACTAACAGAGAACTCAGAGATGAATGGTGTAAATGTATCTATTAATGAACACTTGTATACAATCCCATTGGCATGAAAAACATTGCCTAATGGTGTAGAGAGGTGTAGGCTATAGTATAGTCCTCACACACACTCAAAATCAGAAATGAGAAGCTCGGGAGTGATCTCTCTCTCCCGCAACTTTTCATGTTCACTTTTATATGTAATGAGTAAAGATTTGAATTCAAATTCAAATTTTGGCTCCCTATGATCAAGCTCCTACATATTAGGATATATTCCTTCAATCAAATGAGCTACTTTTCCACGACTCATTTTGGTAGGTGATTACAAAAGATTCCAAGTCAATTTGACTTTTACAATGAGGTAAAGTGGTAATTAACCACTAGCATATGTTCCTATGCTTCTTCATGTATGTGTAGAATTAAATGCATCCTTTGAGCCGAATTTGTAGGCTTGCAATTTACACCAACAATCTCCTGGATGGGTGGTATTTCGGGCTTCTATTCGGTAGGACTAATGAGCCCACACAAAGTTGGATAGAGGCCACGCACAACTAGAGGGTCTTCTATTACATCCAACATTTCTGTGCATTGATCTCTGAGTGGTAGCTCATGGCATTGTCCTACAAGTTTCAACTGGAGCACACTTATGCAAAGATTTAAGTTCACTGAGTAGTGGTATAACCATTCCTAGCCTAGGATCATGGGTTCTATTGGGTCGTCGTCATGGCAAACCAAAAGTTTCACTATCAAGGTCACGTCCTCTATGGAGATTGGTAACTTGACCTCGCCTATGCACGGGGTTTCTAATCCACCTAATCCTATGAGATAGGCTTCAATAGGCATCACTTCATATTCTAGAGGGAAATCCTAATTTCATTCGTCATTGTAGCAGAGTCGATTAAAGCCTTAAATTGCTTACGCATGGGATCATGACCTAGAGTTATGTCAACAAATGGTCTCTTGTCAACAATACTAGGGACATCCCTTCTGCTAATTTGATACATAGCTACTGGATATTTTGGAGCCTCCTCTGGTTGAGGTTCTCTACCTAGTCCTTTCCTTCTTAATCACATGCACCTAATGCGTTCTAATGCCTCTTCTTGTGCTTCAGCTCTAATTCATTCCTCCTCTTCCTTTTGCTTCTTGGCAAGGGTTAGTCGTTTACGCATGTCCTCTGTCAAGGGTTCTTGATAGAGCTTAACTCGACATCTTCTGATATAATTATGCATTACCTCTCCTTCTAGAGTTGCTAGTTGAACAGCACCGCTAGTCGATATCCTATTGATGATCATGGATCCATATCCTCGTTTCTCTATCTTATGGCATGTTGTTTCAAGTTGTAAAGTAGCACCAAATCTCCTACTCGTAACCCCTTATCTTTGATATGAGCATCAAAGTAGGATTTTTGTCTCTTCTTAGCGGCATAAATTCCTGTTACTACACAAAGCCTTGTCTCTCCTAATCGTTCTAAGTGAAGCATTCTCGAGGAAAGTTCATGACCCGTCAAAAAGTCTAAAGGCAGCATGGCATTCTGACCAAACACCATCTGGAATGCTGTGGAATTAAGCACTCTTTTATAGGCTACTCGATATGCCCATAAGGCAAAGTGTAATCACTCATCACAATCTGAGCGCTTATTATTCACAATCTTGGTTAGGATGTTGCACAAAATCTTATTGGTACTATCGGCCTGTCCGTTAGCTTGCGGATGATACGGTGCAGATTTTGTTGGAGATCTCTAAATTACTACTGATTTAAGAACACCTCTATATCAGTAATAGACGAAACTTTACATGAATGTTACCTTGATTTACAAAATCATTCACTATCACTTCTCTGAATGAAATTTCTTCTGCTCCAAGAATTCTGCTTCAAGATTTAGCTTCATTATGTTGATATATTTAGGTAGTGATGTGTGTGGACAAACCGCTCGGGCACTTTTTTCCCTCTCTAGGAGGTTTTTTCCCTCGGCTTGTATATACGCCTATTGCCCTAATGGGCTACTTATCTTTGTACATTCTCTAGTAATACATTCAGTATTGTGTGTTGTGCTCCAAGCTTCTTCTTCTTCCTTGTGTTGTTTGCATGCTTCCGCGAACGTCTAACTCCAACAATTGGTATCAGAGCAGGTCATTGCTTCGTCTAGGGCACCGTCGACACTCCTCCGGTTGCAGTCTTATAATCGCACAAATTTTGATGAGCATACGCAGCGTGTTCCCAAGATCAAAACAGCTTTGCTGTGTAGTGCCGAAATCGCGATCTGAGCTCGTTTCGGCCTCCGAACGCACTACTGTAGTGCTTGTGTAGGCTATTTTGTCTTTTTGTGCCAAAGTTATATACAAGTTTCTGTTCGCCTGTATAAGCGTCTCGAAGTCTGCTACAGGTCTATCAGAATTCGTCTTGGCAGTTCTGTTCAACTTTTTGAGATACAGTCAATTTTTTGCATCAAGGTATTTTAGTCACCGGCCATGGCTGAAAGCAGTGATGTATTCCGTATGTAGGCTGTTGAGGATAAGTTGGATGGTACCAACTACCCGTTATGGGCTTATATGATGCGACATGTTTTGGTTGCAAAAGGACTGTGGAACATTGTATAGGGTGTCAAAAAACGTCCTATTACACCTGCAACTGTTACAACTGCAGGTACTGAAGCTGATGCAGAAGGTGTCGAAGATGGTGATATTCTACATATTCCTGTTCATGCTACAGTTTTTTCTCACCTACTATAGAGCAGATTCGTTGGGATGGAAGAGATGCCCAGGCACATGCATTGATAGCTTTTTCTGTCAAACGTGCCATTATTCCTCATATTCGCTCTTGTAGAACAGCTAAGGATGCTTGGGATACACTTACCACATTGTACCAAGCTAGGAATGAGGCTCGTGTTGCTTACCTCCGAAGACAGTTGGAGAGTGAGCACATGAATGAAGCTGATTCTATGGACAGTTTCCTAACAAAGATCAAAGACTTGAAGGAACAATTGATTTCTGCTAATTAGGTTATACCAGATAGCTCACTTGTGCAGACCGTTCTGAATGGTCTTCCTGATTCATATCAAAGTTTTGCTTCTGCTCTTCGGTTCATGATGAAAGGCAATCCAAATGCCTTGTCATTTGAAGAGTTAGTCTCTCTTCTATTGCAGGAAGATCAATCCAGGTAGAATAGGTCCATTATGCATGTTGCAGATCAAGCTTTCCTGGCTAGTCAGAAGGGCAAAGGAAAATGGAGCTCTTCTACTAGTAAACAAAAAACTGCAAATGCTGCACATTTGAAGAACCAAGACAAAGATGAGAAAAAATCAAAAAAATAGAAATTTTTTTGTAAGTACTATAAAGGGAATGATCATATCATAAAGAATTGTCCAAAACTGGATGCAAAAGAGGCAAAGAAGAAAGAGGCTGGAATGGTTGTTGCAGAAGCCTCTACACCAAAAACGGAGTCTGCTAATCTTGTGTAGGAAGAAGAATGGGCGTTTACTATTTGCAGTTTTGACCCATCTTCTCATGAGCAATGCATGTCTACAGTAGACTCAGATGTTTGGTACTTTTACAGTGGGGCGACGAAACATATTACCTCGTAGCACAATTTCTTCTCTTCACTTGAGCCTGCCCCTACAGGGAATACTGTTACATGCACCAACAACTCCTCTTATCCTATTATGGGAGTTGGTAAGATCATTTTGACTACTACTGATGGTAGTTCTTTCACTTTGTCAGATGCTTTATTTGTGCCAGGGATCAAGAAGAATCTATTATCAGTTTTTGCCTTAGCCAAGATTGGCTTGGTTGTGAAATTTGTTGATGATAGGTGTACAGTTCATGATCTGTCAAATGGCGATGTGATTATTGCTTCTTGCATTTTATGTCGTGGTTTGTATAATCTCATAGACTATGAAAGATCTGTAAATGATTTGGCATGTGCAGTAAATGATTCTCAGGCTATGTTAGATGCAAAGCTTTGGCATGCACGCTTTGGTCATCTAAATTTTGCTAGTTTGCTATGTCTGTAAAAATCTGAAATGGTGTCCTCTTTGCCCAAACTTGAGGCACCTGCAAAACATTGATTTGTTGTTGCTCTAATACCACTGTAAGGAGATGAATAGGTGTGCTCTAGAGATGAGCTAGTATTGCACAAAACCTACTCCACACTTGCCAAGTTAACTCTAGGGATGATTAACAGACTTCTTTAGCTTTAGATTAATGCATTTGGAACCAACAAGTGCTTTGGAACAACATTCCCAAAACTTTGCATCAAAATAGATAACTTGCATATGCAAGGAAGGTGAAGAAACCTTCTATTTTTGGAATAGAAGTACTCAATTTTTTGTTAAGGGCTCACAACTTGGTACGAATTAGCTACACCATAATCCCAACACTTCAGGATCTAAAAGGTATGTAGACACAATCACCTTCTATGATTCATATCACGAGATGCTTTGAACCAAATATGATGAAAATTGATAGCCAACTATTAGACACTTCAATCTGACTAATCCAAGTTAAGATATTGAAAATAAGTGAGTACACATAGAGAAATTGAATCTACAAAGATCGTTATAATGAAGAAGATGGAGTAGAGACTAGTAGACAGAGACATACTTGACAGAATGTATCAAAATGTATATGCTAATGATCATTTGATACAAGGTAAGTGTAGCGGACTATGCATGCATGAAGTGAGCTCAATGCATGCTCACTAATGTAGCTCAAAGTCTCTCAGAATGGCACTCATGTCCTATGACTAAAAATATGTGTACTTATAGACATGTTCTAAGTTTGAATTTGAATTTTCCCTCACCTAAAAGTGATCCTACACTTTAGGGATGATTTGAATTTATTCTTCCTACCACCTTATTCATGGATTCAACTCCTCAACTTTAGGAGATTTTTTATTCTTTTGGTTTTACATTTATCCAAAGTAGCTTTGACAAAAATGATTGGCATAGGTTCACATGTAGTTCCTTTTTGTGAAGACATAAAATGATGTGTAGTCTTGAATAATTAGCCAAGCACTTTGGCTTGCCAATTGTACCAACAAGTAGAACATGGAACTAAGCAAGAACATAAAATTGAACTTGTAATGTACTGACTAAGAGACTGAGACGCCTTGAGCTCCAAAGTGTTGCATTGGAAAAACTCAAGATTTATATGGGAAAGCCCTTACATAAGTGTTGAAGGGTAGTTTCATCATATGATATCATCGATGATATCAACAAGTTCAAATACGATCTTTGAATATTAAAACAAGGCATATGATCCATCCTTCTTCAAATTTTCACATGCTTCCAGATGATAGTATTAGATTTCTCAATTTCTCACAAATTAACGGACATGAAAAGTCGCATGACAAGTAAGGATTCAGGATAGTTTCCTAATGGTTTCCATCACATTATTGATCTTCAAAAGAGATCAATCAACTTTGCAGTAGGAGAGAAAGTCTACATGAGAGGTCCAAGTATCAAGGGCAGTTTCATCACATGACATCGATGATATCAACAAGTATAAATATTAAAACAAGGCATATAATCCATCCTTCTTTGACTTTTAACATGCTTCCACATGATGGTATTAGATTTCTCAATTTTTGGGCTCAAGATAGTTTCCTAATGGTGTCCGTGACATTGTCGATCTTCAAAAGAGAGAAATCAGCTTTCTAAAATTTTATTTTTCCAACTCGATTAGTGTTTGCATCTCCTAAAGTGGCAATAACCTCTCGTAGAAATCCCTCGTGGTCATCTAGGACAACCATGTTCTAGTCCAAGATTGAAGCAAACCATGATAGTGCTTGACCATAGAGAAAGGTTCCAATAAAATTGAATTTGGATGCATCATCTAAGTATCAATCAAATTGCATGCAAAGGAGTAGTTTAACTTGATGCAAGGATCCTCAAAACTTCATACAATCATCATCGAAATATTTTTGCATGCGAATCCTCGAGTACATGAAAGGTGGAGTGGCATATTAATTTACTTGATTGCTTCTTTTACTTGCTTAAAGATTTCCAATTCATTCTTGTAACTCGTGGATTGTTGCAGCTAGTGCAAAGGATGTCCTATCTCGGCTTGTGTGTGTCATTGTCACGTCATCAACTTTTTGCTTGAGGGCATGAAGTGATGCCACAATTTTTTTCAATTGTGATCTCCATGGTGCACGATCTTAAATATAAGGTAGCCTTTCCAAAATGTCAGAAGAGTATTAGACCATGATCTTCGACTAGCCTAGACAAAAATAGTGAAATATGTTTCTAATTAAAATATTTTGCACAAAGGGAAATCGATACAAGAATATTTAATTGATCCAAGAAGTCGAACAACCCAAGACTAATAAGTATCAATACTAGACTAGAAAAGATCCAAGAGATCCCACAACCCGAGATGCTAGGTATGAGACAAGATATCAAAATTATAACATCTCCCTTGATGGACATTAGCTAGATACAAGATAGAAGTAGACAAGATCTGAGTTATACTATGAGATTACATGATGTTTAATAGCTAGAGGAAATAAGAGTAGAACACGGAACTAAGCAAGAACATAAAATTGAACTTATAATGTACCGACTAGGAGACCGAGACTCCTTGAGCTTCAAAGTGTTGCATTGGAAAAACTCAAGATCTCTATGGGAAAGCCCATATATAAGTGCTCAAGAACAATTATGAAGGGCAGTTTCATCATATGATATCATCGATGATATCAACAAGTTGATATATTAAAACAAGGCATATAATCCATACTTCTTTGGCTCAAGATAGTTTGCCAACGTTATCCGTGACATTATTGATCTTCAAAAGAGAGAAATCAGCTTTGAAGTAGGAGAGAAAGTCTAGATGATAGGTCCAAGTAGATCTCAAAGAAAAAGTCACGGCACTCGAGAGAAAAGGAAAGATGACTTACCATCTCGAGCTACCAAAGATGCCCAAATCCATCCACCCTTTCATATGGGCAAGCTGAAAACCTTAGTCTCACATAAGGTTCTAGAGCCTAATTTTTTTCAATTTATTCCACATGGACGAGAGAGAATATTATGCACTCGAGAGAAACTAACTAGGAGTTTGGTAGAGTGAAGAGATGATTCAGAGATGGTTTTCCAATTTTCAATTGCCTTCTCAAGAGGCCTCTTAAGGGACTAAGGCAATTGAAAAAAAAGGACTATGGCAATTGAAAAAAAAAAGATTAAGGCAATTGAAAAAAAAAGGACTAAAACTTCCCAGTACTTGCCCAATGTAAATATTAATACTCTTAATATATGTAACCAATTAGGCTAGAACAATGTGAAACCTGCACCTTTCTTTGTACGAATGGCTGAAGAGTCTTGAGTGCAAGCTTTTGGTCTCATTAGCAACATTCCTTTCACTATGTAGGGAGTAACTTTCAAAGTTAAATTTTGTGATATTGGATCATACAAGATCAAAAGTTGATTATAATTTACTCATTGGGCGCACATGGTTAAATCAAGATAAAGTGATTTAGGGATGTTCTAGCAAACAAATATCATTCTTGCAAGCTAATATCAATTATACAATTAGTTTCAATGAAGTTAGTAAATGTCACTAGTGCCACATTTTGAGATTCACAAAACTTGCATGTCTTGTAGAAGAACTGGAAAAGATGAGGAGCAAGCAATCCTCAAGGCTAATCAAGATTTGTTTACCCTCGGCATCATTAATGTTTACCAAATTTCATCAACCATCTACAACCACGACTAGAGCTCCATTGCAAATGCAACAGAAGTAGACTTGGCCTAGGATGCATCAAATCAAGGAGATGTTTCCATTTGACTATCTAATCATGTAAGTATTAGCAAAGATCCAATATAGATATATAATTTAGGGACACTGACAAATCCAAGACCTAATCGTATCTAAATTGACAAACATGAACATACAACACTTATTCATATAATGAGACAAAGATAGAGAGAGATTTAGACAACGTGTTCAAAGTGTTACATAAGCCACTGCTTACTCACACCATCATATATACAAATGTCAATTTACAATGTGGGAGTCAAAAATCAAGAAGAGAAGAGATGTACCTATTGAATCAATTAGATACACTTGGTTGTATTTACAAAAGAGTAAATGAAAGAAGATTCTATTTAGCTTAAAAAAGCATATCATTGATCCTTTTAAGAAGATGTATTCTTTAGAGTAAAATGCATACTTAGACTTTATGCTCTATAGTAGATCAAGTAAGGAAAAGGATAAAATATTTCAAGAAGTTTTTGAGCAAGACCTCAAAGAAAGGGGACTTATTAAAATTCAAGCCTATCAAAATATAAAGCCTTAAATGCTAGATCTAAAGCAAAATGACCTTTGAAAAGATCATCTTTTGAATCTTTGATGATTTAAATTAATGATGCAAACATTTTCCTATAAAGTTATGAGATATGAAAGGTATCTTACAAAGGCCTTGGAACTAAGAACAAGGAATATTTGAATGATCTCAACTGATTTTATAAGCCAATAGATAGAGAATATACCAAGAAGGTTTTCCTAACAAAAGGAAAGGTATCTTGATTGCTTGATAAGTATTGTTCCTCAATAAGTCTAAGGATTTAAAGGAGTTGGTTAAGTAAGAAATGAATGTTCCTCTTTGCAAAGAATTTGATGACCTTTAAAGTTCGTATGCTTAACTATCCATTGTATGAACCAAAGTGGGTTCAAGATAATTAGTACTAGTACTCTTCGGAAGAACGTGCCAAGCTAGATGAACAAAGAAATTGGGTAGAGACGTAGAAGAAAAATCTACCAAGTAACTCCAATTCCTAAAGATATGGTTGTAGTGCTTGGATTTATGAAATCCTCAAGATTTTTCTAGAAGGATTGGTTGATGGAATAAAAGGAAAATATTCGAAGGATTGATCTAGATTAAGGGAAAATAGAGGATGATCAAGGTAAGAATCATTTCTAGCAGATAATGATCCTTGAATTAGGATTATTATTTATCACTAAAAATATTTGAATAATATCTTTCAACAAAAGTTGATTGATTAATATAAGTCCACCTAACTTTTCAAGGATTGAGAAGAAAAGTTCTATTGATATATTTTGGTAGCGGTGTGAATGAACACACTTAGGACTGCTAGGGCACCTTTTTCCCTCTTTAGGAGGTTTTTCCCTTGACTTGTATCTATGCCTATAACCCTAATGGGTTACTTGTCTTTTGTACATTCACCTGGTAATTCATTCAGTGTAGTGTTATGCTTCAAACTTCTTCTTCTTCTTCTTCAATGTGTTATTCATGTGCTTCTACAGATATCAAACTCCAACAATTGGTATTAGAGCAGGTCACTTCTTCATCTAGCACATTGTCAACACCCCTCTGGTTACATTCTTAGAATTGCATGAAAATTGATGAGCATACTCAAGTCAATAAGGAGTTCAAAACACTTTTGCTTTGTGGTGTTGATATTTTGATGTGAGCTCATTTTGGCCTCTGAGTGCACTATCACAACACCTCTATAGGAGATTTTATCCTTTTGCTCCAAACATACATATATGCTTTGTTTCGGTGGTATAACTACCTCAAAATCTACTACAGATTTAACAGAGCTTGACATGATAATTCTATTCAACTTTTTGAGATACAACCATTTTTCTACATCAAGGTATTTAGTTGGTGTTAATGGTTGAAAGCAATGAAGTATTCCATATGTTGGCTATTGAGGACAAGTTGGATGGTAGTAATGACCCATAATGGGCATATATGATGCGTCATGTATTGGTAGCAAAAGGGCTATTGAATATTGTACAGGGTATGGAAAAACACCCTAATACACCTGTGAATACAATTATTGAAGATGATGTAGATGGCATTGAAGATGATGATCTTCACATTCGTATATGTGATTCTTGCTACACTTACTATAGAGAAACTTTGTTGGGACAACAGAGATGCTCATGCATGTCCATTGATAGCCTTGTTTGTCAAACGTGCCATTATCCCTCACATTCACTCTTGCAAGACTACAAAGGATGCTTCGGATACACTTATAAACTTATACTAGGAAAGAAATGAGGCTTGTATTTCTTACTCTGAAAATAGTTGGAGAGTGAGCACATGAATGAAGAAGATTCCATGAATAATTTTTTGATATCAAAGATTTGAAGGAGAAATTGATTTCTTTTGATGAATTCTTACCTGATAGTTCACTTGTGCAGACTGTTCTTAATGGTTTTCTAGATTCACATCAAAGTTTTGATTCTAGTCTTTGATTGCTGATGAAAAGCAATCCAAATGCCTTAATATTTGAGGAGTCAATCTTTGTTTTGTTGCACAAAAATCAAACCCGGTAGAACGAATCCATTATGTGTGTTGCAAATGAAGCTTTCTTAGCTAATCAGTAGGGAAAAGGTAAATGGAGCTCATTTACTAGTAAGCAAAAATTTGCTAATGTTGCACAATCAAAGAAGGAAGCCAAAGATGAGAAGAAAACAGAAAAGCAAAAATAGTTTTGCAAATACTGTAAAGGAAATGATCATGTCATAAAGATTTGTCCAAAACTAGCTGCAAAAGAGGAAAAGAAGAAAGAGGCTTGAATGGTTGTTGCAGAGGCCTCAACACATAAAACAAAGTCTCCTAATCTTGTGTAGAATGAAGAATGGGCATTTACTACTATATGCAGCTATGACCTATCTTTGCATGAGCAGTGTATGTCTACAGTAGACTAAGATGTTTGGTACTTTGATAGTGGGGCAACCAAACATATCACCTTGTAGTGAAGCTTCTTCAATTTCACTTGAGCCTGCCCCTACAAGGAATACTGTCACATGTGCTAACAACTCCTCTTATCTTGTAATGGGAGTTGGTAAGATCATTCTAACTACTATTGATTATAGTTCTTTCACATTTTCAAATGGTTTGTATGTACCAAGGATCAAGAAAAATATATTGTCAGTTTCAGCATTAGCCAAGATTGGGGGTTGTAAAATTTGTTGATGATAGATGTAGTGTTCATGATCTCTCAAATGATGATGTTATTATTGCTTTATCTATCTCATATGGAAAGCTTTGGCATGCATGCTTTGTCCATCTGAATTATGCTAGTTTGCTACACATGCAAAAATATGAAATGGTGTACTATTTGCCAAAACTTGAGGCACTTTGTAAACATGTCTTTGAAGGTTGTATTTTGGGCAAAATGTAGCATTCTTCCTTCCCTAAATATGGTTTAGCTCGAGTTGCTCATAAATTGCAACTTATTTATAGTGATGTCTATGGTCCTATGCGGACACCTTCTTTTGGGAACTACCTTTACTTAGTGACGTTTGTTGATGGTTTTTCTAGGCATGCATGAGTGTATCCGTTGAAAGAAAAGTTCTAAGTGTTTATGTGCTTTAAACAGTTTTTGGTTATGGCTGAAAATCTATCAAGATATAAATTAGGCACCCTCCATTCTAATCCAGGGGGGAATACATGTCTTTTGATTTTAATGCATTTCTAAATGAGCATGGGATAAAACATTAGTCTAAAATGTTGTATGCACCTCAACAAAATGGAGTTACAGAGAGAAAGAACAAGTCTCTCATGGAGATGGTAAGGTGTATGGTCAAAAGTCAGGCTTTAGCATATAACTTCTGGCTTGAGGCTGTTATGTGTGGAACATATGTACTTAACAAGTGTCCCACCAAAGCACTACAATCTATCACTCCATATGAGACTTGGCATGGTAGCAAGCCATTTGCTACTCATCGATGTATCTTTGGTTGTTAGGCATATGCATTAGTGTATGAACAACAATGCAGGAAATTGGATGATAAAGCAATGAAATGTAGTTTTGTTGGATACAATCTTAGAGCAAAGGGTATCATCTATATCTTCCATAGAATAAACACATTTTGGTTAGCCATGATGTTGTTTTCATGGAAGATGCAATTACTTTCATGTACTAAGGAGACATCTGTTAGCTCCAAAGATGTATATGACACTTTGTTGCCTCTTTTTACAAGTGGATAGTCAAGTGCTAGTCCAAATGAGGAAATTTCTTAGTGTTTACAGGTTCCACATGGTGATGCAGATCGTTCCATTTTTTATGAAGATTTACATGATGCACTTGTTGAGGAGAGGCGTGATGCAGAAAAGGCAAAAGTTATGCCTAAATGGTTGGCACACACTTTGAGAGATGGAAAATTAGATGCACCTCTACCATATTGTACTCCTTTAGGATCTCATAGTTCTTCTTTTGCATTAGATTGCTATACAATGGTTGCCCTTAGCCTTTGTGATGAGAATGAGCTTGTTTCTTTTGATGAAGCAAAAAATTCAAAAAATTGGATGGCTGTTATGCAATTAGAGTATGATACTATTATAAAGAATGATACTTGGTCTTTATGTAATTTTCCTCCACGCAAAAAGGCCATTGACACTAAATAGGTATACAAGTTGAAGCATAAACTTGATGGAATGGTTGATAGGTATAAAGATAGGCTTGTTGCAAAAGGTTATGCTCAAGAAGGAGGCATTGATTTCGATGAGACCTTTGCACCCACATGTCAAATGACCATGGTGTTGGCACTCAAGGTCAAGCACAAGGCATGGGAGTGCAGCAAAGAATCGGACACACAAGATGAGGGAGCATATAGGGAGCTCCAAGAAGTATATGTCAAATTCTTAAAAGAAACCCCTATAAAAACAATGATTTTGATCACTACAGACCATTGTAAATATCATTTCAAATTTTTGAAACATTTCTTTCAAGCCTAGGAGTCCTTGAGCTTGAGGAGTATTAGAAATACCTACATACTAATTTTCATAATTTTTAGATTCAGTTTCAGCCCTCAAATAAGCCATAGAACCTAATTTTTAACTAGGAAGGATACTAGGTCTAGACATAGCCAAAACTAGCCAAAAAGCTATTAAAAGAGCTCGAGAGCTCAGTTTTGGGGTTAGTCAGTTGAGATGGGCTTGGTAGGAACTAAAGCTTTTCTAATTGAGTTCTTTTGTAATTGAAAGCTTCCATTGTTCCTATCTTTGTTATCTTGCCTTGTGTGCATGCATGTATGTGCTTGTCACCACAATTGCTCACGATCTTCATATCCTCCTCACTTCTTTGCGGATTGACAAGTAAAGGGGGTTGTGCTCATGCTTGCACTACACCACATGGTACATAGCGTCTATGCACTAGCAACTCATCATAGTTGGAATGTACATCAGTTAGACATTAAAACTTCATTTTTGAATGGTGATTTAGATGAAGAAGTGTATGTATTTCAGCCCCATGATTTTGTGCAGAAAGGGCATGAAAACAAAGTGTGTAGCTTGAAAAATCCATTATATTTTTTGAAGCAAGCACCATGTGCTTATTATGAAAAGATACATGCCTACTTGATTTACATAGTTTTGACAACTGTCCAACTGAGAGCACCTTATATGTTAAGTGTGCAGATGATCTTCTTGTGATCATTGTTGTGTATGTTGATGACATGCTACTCTCTAGTCCCAATGAGAAGCACATTGCTTAATTTAAGGCTGATTTGCAAGCCTCTTTTGAGATGTCAGATTTAGGGCATTTGCATCATTATTTGGGCATTCAGTTTATGCAAGTTGATGGGGAATAGCCTTTTGTCAGACAAAATATATTGACACATTATTATCCTATTTTGGCCTTGAAGATTGCAAACCTACTACTAATCCTATGGAAATAGGCTTACGATTACGATTGAGTCTTCATGATGTTGGAAATGCATTTGATGCTATTCTCTATTAGTAAGCTGTTGAATGCTTGATTTTACTTATGCATAACTCGACATGATATTTAGTTTGTTGTTTCTTAGATGAGCATGTTTATGCAATGCCCAAGTGTCAATCATTAGTAGGTGGTTAAGAACATCTTTCACTACTTGAGTCATAGTTGACTAGTTGGATTTTTTAATCCAAAGGGGTACCTCCAAATTTACATGTTTTTTCTTACCTAGTCTACTGAGACAGGGCTGGTTGCTATGACACTCATGCATCCACGAGTGTTTTTTGCTTCATGTTTCATAGCTCACACATATCTTGGTTAAGCAAGAAGCAGCCCAATGTGACCACTTCTAGTTGTGAAGTTGAGTATAGGGCAACTTTCATAGTATTTGTTGAGTGTGTATGGCTCAGATGCCTTTTGGTTGATTTGGGTGTTGGTCAATAGAGAGAGAGAGAGAGGAGGACAAAGAGAGAGAGGTACAAAGCAAAAAGGAAGGGTCGTACATGCTTTGTATATGATGAAAGACTTAGTTGCTCCATACCTATAACTTGATTGGAGGCTCTATGTACTATTGATCAAGATTTCTATGTTTGCTATGGGCGATTGTGTGCGAGCGCTAGCGAAGTATGCATGATGAATTTTGGTTTCATAAGTCCGTGAAGAGGGGATGTGTGACAAACCAATGCAGCGAATTGAGGTTTGTGGGAACAATATTAATGTGATGTCAGTATAAAAGTAGTAAAGTATAATTACGAAAATAAATGGTGAAAAGTAGTAATTGGTTCGACATACTAGTAGCCTAAGAGTAGCACATTCATTATAGTTTAGTGATAGTTGGTGAGAAGAAACATGCAATATGGAAAATGTAGAAGGAACGATGCGCTTCAAACAATTGTACTTACCCAAAAGAGTGGTCTATTTAGAAATCCTTGGATTTCCGAGTAGAGAATTAAGAAGCACAATAAAAAAAACAGTCTTATAAACATAAAGTGATATTTACTATACAAGATAACAAACTTAAAGAAAGATAGATCCCACATGAAGAGGGTGACAAGCTCATGAACCTCCTTTCTCCGTTTTCCTGACCGTTGTGATCTTCCTTATTTTCAATATAGTTTAAATACTTTGTTTCAAAAAAATATTTGAGCTTCTAAAGGAGGAGTGGGTATTGAATTGATAATATTTTGCATAGTACCCCACTATTAAAGAAAGCCATGCACCCATGGGTGCAAGAAAGCCATGGCAAGGAAAGCTAGAAAACCATTTGAATTTCAACCAACCCCCCCCCCCCGCCTTGTCCCTTGGTGCTTATGTGGTATGCCTTGCAACACCAAATTATTGGTATTATATGCCAAAGAGGTGGGGTTTATGGGTTCTGACATACATGTGTGAATCCCAACAAACAAAACAAATATAAACTCGTTTCTCAACGATATCAGTCAAGCATCTCATTTGCAAATTAAGGACTGACTACATTGCTACAAGCACTTCGCCTGTGTATTTCTCGATCGGCGACTGATCAAGCGATGAAGTACATGAGATTCCTTTTCGACAGACGCAAACAGACTGCCAACTTCCAAGGTCGAGTGCTCTGAAGTCTGAGGGTCCAAGCTCCTAGCTCATCTGCGATCTTGTACAATCTTTCGTCTTAATGTGTTCTCCTGCTATTTTTTAAACAAAAAAGCAACGACATTCCTTGTCTCATCAGAAAAAGGGACCTCGGACTTGGCGACAATGGCGAGTCAACATGCATATGTCTAAACGCGCGATTGAGAGAGGAAGATAGATTGATCTCCTTTACAAGCTACAGCTCATCCCACAAGCCGCGTACAAATTTGACAGAGAGAAAGACAGGAGGGGACATCTCCGTCTGAGCCAAGCATGGTGAGACAGTCATCCGAAGCCGAACTTGGCTCACATCTATTCTAGCTTATGAAAGGCCCCAACGTCTGGGTTAGGATACGCATTGCGTCCACGGTGGAGATTATACAGGAGGAAACCCTACTCCTAGCGTGCTGCCATAAGATAAAATAGGTTTCTGCTTTGCCTAGTGCCTTTCATGCGTCCAAAGCATCTCTCGACTTGCAATTTTAGGGTAAGCTGAACATCTGCATTTGTGTGCTACTATGGATCTTCCGCAAGCATATGACCAGACCGCATATAGACAAGAAATGTATGATGTATATAAGCATGTATCAAGAGTCAAGTCCCATCAACTTCACGATTTCGCTTTCCTTCTTGCTGGACTCTGCGGTGCTTTTCTGCGAAGGCAGCGCATATGATGGACAAGTTCTTGTATTCATGTACTCTACGATGTCAGTATCTCAATGAATGCTCGCAATGATGGATGCATGCAAAATTTCATTTTCCAGAACATTATCTTTCTGTATTGAAGTTGAGTGGGCGAAATAGTGTTGGATTTTGTTGTAGTTACTATCTCTACCATGAATTTTATCCGTAATTATAACTGCACTCTTTACCTTGATCCTTTCCTTGATTAAGGATGAATCAGTCGCTGTAAAATGGTGACTGAAGAATGAATCTGAATTGACGAGAAATGTCTCTCATGAGAAATGTCCACAACGTTAAGTGCAGTGCCCTCATCTTTATCTCAAGTTTCACTCAAGGAAGCAGATAAGGCCTTCGTGAACATGCAGTATTACTTAACACAATAATCAATTATCATAAACATTAGAAGTGGCTAATCACAAATTAGCAGTGTAATATGATGACTATATAGCCAATACAATGTAATGAGAGATTTGCGGTAATGCTAAATGCAACGTGCTAACCTCTATCTTCAGCTTCATTCGAGGAAGCGAGAAGAAGTTTTGGTGAACATGCGCTAATAGGCATTGCAATCAATGAACACTAAAACATCTTAGATATAACTGATCTTGAGCTTCTATGGCTGTTTGTCTGTGTATGTAGGGGCAAAACATATTTATGATAATCTTGGATCTTTTCTGTTGGTCATGCTGATGATTTCCCATCTCCTCTGGAGACTGCAGGTCTGTGTGGCTTTATGGACACAGAAATCGTAGTCAGTTCATGGATTGCTGCAGGCCATGCAGGAGATTTCAGATCGAGACCACTGGATCTCTGATTTCTCTTCATTTTGAAAGGAACATCGCGGCAAGCTGGCAAGTGCTATCCTTTTCACTATCATATACTCTTGGTCCCTCTGTCATGCCATTAATGAACTACTTCTCCAAAAGATCTTTAGTAACAGAGAACTGCTCGAATCACTGCAGTAAAAAAGAAGAAAGTGTGTGAGCTACAACCTGCCATATCGTTTTCTCCGTTCAAGTTCTTTGCTGATCCATTGAATAAATCATAGCCCATGGAGAAGCTCTGTCGTACAGCTGTGCACCTAATGGTCTGCTAGTAGGTTTTATGGGAGTCCACGGTGCTGCTCATTTACTGTGGTAAAACAGAGAAGGCAGATTACCTGAAGCATCTATGCGAGTTTAGATCCAGGCTGCCGAGCCATGATGACTGAAGGATTGTTCTATGAGCCATGGCGGCGAAGTGTACAAGTCCATTTTAACATTGGGTCACTACATCATCCTCGAATCCTCGATCTCACCTGAACAGTCTTAGATCAGAATCATGTCTGCATACACATGATTACAAGATTTCTAACTTCAAAGCATGAGAGAAGTCTATGTTCTGCAAAGCGATCTCTCATTTCAAAGCTTGTGCTGTAAAATAATTTCTCTAAGCTTCATACGTATCAAGAAAGTATCCTTGAGCTTCAGAAATTTCTTCAAATGTATCATGGGCCCTCAACCTGGGAGATATTTAAGGCAACCATCAACTGACAATGTAACCTTGTGTGCTAGCCCTGATTTTTGTAATCGTCTTTTCAATGCAATCTAAACTCTGATGAAAGAAGAAATCTTGTTTTGAATCAAGGAAAGCTTCAAAATTCCAAGAAGGTAAGCCATTTTGAATCTGACTTCTTTGGACAAAACTTTTGAACTTGTATTGATCATTGGAGGAACAAGAGATATGCATCTAGGATTCAGAACCAAGTACATGGACCATTCAGTCACACTTGTGCAATCAAAACTTTATGTTCCCTTAGATAATAGACCAAGGCATGTCTCGATCTGTCATTTCGGATATATGGAGATGATCCAAAAAAATTTATTTTAAAAGCTTATATTATTATTATTATTATTATTATTGT